>OZ025293.1:320489182-321689182 GCA_964019185.1 Maratus speculifer
TTGTGAATCTTTATTTATTTATTTGAACAACATACATCTGACTTGTGTGCTCGACATGAAAGCCTGCTTATAAGTCATCGTCAATATACAAGGACGAGATAGCACAAGGAAGTTTACATCACAAGAGAAATACAACCAGGAGCCCCACACAAAGTGTTTGCGCCATGGAGCCAGCAGGAATCGAACCCACAACCTCAAGATTAGCAGAGCGGCGTCTTAACCTATCGGCCACGGAGGCCCGTGAATCTTTAGAATTTTTTTACATGGTAACTTCTTCAGACAAGATCCGCCACTTCGAAAAGCTAGCGCATTCATGAAATCTTAAAGCCTGCATCGAATCCTATGGTCTTCGAAAGTGGGTATCGAAAGGTGATAATCTATCAAGTAAAGTGTCCTTACACATAAGATCGTGACATAGTGCTTCCATATATGAGCACGCAGCAAAATGACTTCATATACATATAGTATTAATGTATAGTAAAATGCTTTTCTAGTGTAGTCAGTCAAAAGTACTCTTCCTTTAATAAGAAAAAGGAAAAAGAAAGATTTTAGCAAAAATCGCACTATGCTTCAATCGATAAGCAGCAACAATCTAATACCTATACAGGCAGTAATGGCATCGGAAATGAGCGGTGGTAATTCGACGAGGAATCTGAAACTCATAACCAATACCTGGCTGCCTCTATAAGAGAGTAACAGCATTTGATTCCCAAATATTTCTTTAACAGACGCTTTTGTCCCAACTACACTGTTAAAAATTTGAAACTTTTGCTGTATCGTCACTCCACCGCTTATATAGAAAACGATTAGTTAAATGTATTATGAAGGATTCTCATTAGTCAAAATAAAGATATTCTATAAAAGCGATGAAGTGACAGCAAAAGTTTCAAATTTTTAACAATGCATTGCAATGCCAGGCATTTTTTATTATAGAATTTGACGAAGATTTTCTGGAAGAATTCGATTGTACGCGTATGCGACGTTAACAAGATTGACGAAAATTGCCCGCTGAACAAGATGCTTGGTGACTCGTTTTTGTCCAGAATCGTTTCAACCAATTATATACTGTGCTCCATGTGTCGTCATATTCATATCGAGGAATCCTACACTGTACAAAGTTTGACCCTTTTGCTGCATCATCACTCTATTGCTTTTATAGAAAACGATTACTTCACCCAATTATGAAGCATTCTCAAGGGTCAAAAGAGAGATATTCTACAAAAGCAGGGGAGTGACGTTGCACCAAAAGGGTCACATTTTTTACAGTGACACTGTAATCGGAAATGAGCGGTGGCGTATTCGACGAGGAATCTGAAACTCATAACCTATACCTGGCTGCCTCTATAAGAGAGTGACACCATTTGATTTCCAAATATTTCTTTTACAGACGCTTTTGTCCCAACTACACTACAAAAACTTTGACCCTTTTGCTGCATCATCACTCCAGCGCTTTTATAGAAAATGATTACTTTACTGTGTTATGGAGCATTCTCATTGGTCATAAAAAACATATTCTATAAAAGCTGTAGTGTGACGCTGCATCAAATGGGTCAAATTTTTAACAGTGTATCATGGAGCATTCGCATGGGTCAAACGAGAGATATTCTATAAAAGCGGGGGAGTGACGATACAGCAAAAGGATCAAATTTTTTTGCAGTGTACAATGTACAAAGTTTGTCCCTTTTGCTGTATCGTCACTCCACTGTTTTTTAGAAAACGATTACTTCAGCCTACACTGTTAAAAATCTGCTGATTTTGCTGCAACGCACTCCACCGCTTGTATATGTATATAATATCTCTATTCCAACCAATGAGAAAGCTCCATTTCACGGCCAAGTAAACCGTTTTCTATACAAGCAAGGGGAGTGCGTTGCAGCAAAATGCAGCAGATTTTTAACAGTGTATTGTGGAGAATTCTCATGGGTCAAGAGAGAGATATTATATAAAAACGGGAGCTGGTGATGCAGCAAAAGGGTCAATTTTTTTACAGTGCACACTGTTGAAAAATGTGACCCTTGTCCAGTTAGAGTTTCACTCTTTGAAAAGATCGTGTGTCTATGTAAGTGTAACATAAAAGAATGAAAAATGAACGTTTCTAATTGGTCGATTGCTTCGAAAAGATATTGAATTTTAATGTTTTAATTTTTTTTAAAGTTCTAAATCAACAGATTTTTTTGAATTCGAATGGGACCACATGGGCCCCATACGCTTTCAAACAAAAAAGAATTATCAAAATCGGTTCATATTTACGAAAGTTATGCGTGAACAACAAATACATACAGGTCGAAATCATAACCTCCTCCTTGAAGTCGGTTAATAAAAAATAATGCTGTACATGCTTAATTTCATACGCATTAAACGAGCTCAAACGAAGAGAAAGACTTGATTTTTTTTTGTACTTATAAATATATATCTGATTAAGATTTTTAACTCTTGGTTTCACATCTATTCTACTTTATCTAATGAAGGAATTAAAAAAGTGCAATTTTAATTGAAAGGACAATAAATAAGCGCAAATAAAAGTGCGTTTTAATTTTTTTCTCCAATAATTTTGAAATTAAATTAATCTTTATAATTTTTAAAGCAATGTAAATAACTATTTATAAATATTGTTTAATATAGTATTAAATAAATATTAAATATTTAAATATCATTGGGGATATTATTTTAAAATATGTATTAGTAATATGATTACTTATATAATAATTATATGTTAGTTATTTATTAGTGTACGCTTTTAAACGTATATTAATGTACGTTTTTAACGTCGAAACTTTAACAGCATAAACAAATAAATAGGTTATGTTGTTTGAAAAAATACTTGAATGTTTCTGAAGCTACTTTAAGGCTACAGTGGACTTTCAAAATCGCAAAAAATCATCAAATTGTCGAATTTTGATTTTTAGCATAATAACATTATATGAACTCCCTGTTATTGAACACAAAAAGAATTTTTCAATTTCGACTATTTTTACTGGAGTTACAAGCATTTTTGTCCAATCAGCTGATTGTGCCATGTCCCTTTGTTTACTTTTTTGCCCATTCACATCCCTAAAATTTAGCCTAGTTTTTAGTTTTACCTTACAAAATGTTATTATTTTGCACTGAAATTATTAATTTTGTGATTTCGCAAACAATACTTTAACTGTTACTTTTAACTGTTTCTTTAAGCGTTTGTTTACAATGTATTTAGAGGAATTGCTTTTTGTCCTTAATCTTTTTAGCGTAAAATAAAAAAAATATTAATATATTTAAAATATTAAAAATATTTATATATTTAACAAAAATTTGTACAATAAGAGGTATTTATACCATGAATATTCCTAGTAAAATTAAAAAAATTCATTAAAAAAGATAAAAAGCTATTTTTGAGAAGTTTTTTTTAAAATTCAGATACTTCATGTCCTTTGTATGAATTACTGTCGAAGCCACATATTTTATGTGAATTACCATAAAAAATAAAACACTTACATATAAGCTAGAAATGATATTATATCCTTAATAGCTGAAACTATGTCAGGAAGAAAATATAAGCAATTACAACCGTTGTAGTTACTAAAACCTTATTTTCTCAGAATGAATATTTTCGTTATTTAAAATGCTCTCTATGTATGTGTTAACAAATGTTACAAGAAATAAACTTTTTTAGACGCATGTAAATTTTTAAAATTTCAGTTATATGGAATTTTTAACGATTTTTAACGGAAAATAAAAAAAAAGAATTAAGTTAAAATCATTTTTTAAAATGTTTTACAAGTAATATGCTAAACATGCTTAGTAACATTCGTTAACACATACATAGAGAGCATTTTAAACAAAAAATCAGAAAAATTGGGCATGAAGAATTTCGCATGGAGCATTTTGAAATATTGCCATTTTTCGTTAATTTAAAAAAAAAGAAAAATCTGTATCTCAAAAACCATTGAATATATTTTTTAAAAAAATTGTGAAATAAGAGATATGTATATTAAGGTACCCTGGGGTAATAACGCCACGTTAAGGTTCTACCAATTTTCACGGTTCAGTTTTAGATTGTATTTTTCAAACAAATATATGATTTGATACAGCAACACATTGACTATCTATATAAAAAAATAATTTAACAGATATGTATTCATAAAATGTAATGGCGTGATTTCTTGACCAATGCTATTTGGCGTTATTACCCACTTATATGGGTAATAATGCCATGCAAACAAAACTATAAAATAAGATAGAATAATTGCATGTAGATTGCCCAATTCTAAAAATACAAACTCTACAAACTTAGAAATTGACAAATTGCATTCTAAGCTATTGAAAATGTTCAATTTTTTGTGGAAGTGTAAGAAAAATAAAGGTGGTGTGTGTGTGGGGGGGGGGGGGAGGATGAGGCAAAAGAATATCAGACCGTGAGCTTCTTTTTGCTTAAAAAGGACAGCTTAAATATAATTATTAGAAACATTGCACAGTTTTAACTGTGTTTATTTGAATCAGTATTTAGGATGTAGCTCCGCCACGGAATCAACCGAAGTATTAATGCCAAGGATTGGCGTTATAACCCCGTTATAGTTATTGCGCTGTACATTTTAAGTTACAAATTATCTCGAGAAGATATCCAAAATCTTCAACAACATTTTGAAAGTCCATGAAATGTACTACAAATTTATGTAATTAACAAAGTATTTCCGGATAAAAAAAAAAATAGTCTTCACATCACAAAACGTATCTCGCAAATTTTAGATCAAGCGTTAATTTTAGTTGCTTGTAAAAACAATAAGACCTAAAAATGAAACAAATTAACTTGAAGCTGTTTTTTGCGATTTATATGACTCAAAACCCTTCTGCGCAGAGCACATGGGTGTCATTTATCAGATTATTTCATAATTATGCATAATATTAGCACTTGGCGTTATTACCCCGCCTGGCGTTATTACACCAGACCACCTTATGATTATTTCCAGATATTTTTAAAAAAATTCATTGAAAATAAAAAAAATTAGTTTTGAGAGTCCACTGTCACCTTAAAATTTTTCATTACCTTAACCATATAACAGATAACATCTTAGATAATTATTTTTGCTACTTTTTATGCAGAAAATTCTGAGTTAAACTCATGTCTTTCTCAGATTTTCTATATATTAGAATTCTTCAAATGTCATCATAAATATGCTTTTATAACATTTTTAGGGTTTCGTTCATCTGACGAAACCCTAGTCGTCTCTATCTTCTGTCTGTCCGTCCGTCACAGAGTCCATGCACAAAAACTATATAAGTCAGATTACAAATTTTAAATATTTATACCTGAATACTCCGTGTCATATGACAAATAATAACATTTTTAAAAAGTCTATTATTTTAATTAAATTCAATCTATATTATTTCTGCTACATGTTGTCCAATATTCTGAAACGGGCGTTAACTTTGGAAGAATGCCCTGCACGATATAAATAAAAACATAAAGGAATTTTTTGAAAGTAAAAAAAAAAAAAGATATAACTTAATGAATATGCGTTCTATTCTTACCCAAATGAATTTACATATTGTGCAATATCCAAACATTCATAAGCTACAGTGATAGATCGTTTCGTGTATTTAACTTTATATGGTGATCCCAAGTATTATTTTTTAAAACTTTTTTAGTTTGAAATTTAATTGCCCTTCTGATCTAATCGCCATTGGTAAATATGAAACCAAACATATACTTCATAATCCTGACGTCACAGAAAAATCCAAGAAGTATATCTCTAAATATTCGACTAAGTGTCCGATGATTAATGGCTATACAGTGTATAATCTAACTCGTGCATTATCCGTCCAAAATAAGTTCACCGACTAGGAACGTCAATTTAGAAGAATTTATTCAGCTAACAGCTAACAACTACCACATTTTTTTTTCATAAAATGATACGTTTTCTTCATTATTAGTGCATATTAGCTGTTTTCTTTGCCTGTAACATAAATTTTATCTAGCTAACCAGTCAATTTATCGTGGTCGGAGTATCCTTAATTTCCTGAATTCTTTTTATAAACTGCTTTCGCATAATTGGACAGATAGCACAAGATTGAATTTACTAGCATAAAGTACAGGGAATTATAACTAGGGAGATTCTGTAAGAAATTGTAGGAATCCAGTTTGTTACCTGACGATGGAACAGAGAGGTCTACACCGAAACAAGAAGCACATGCCACTTAACAGGATTTGCATAAAGTATGTATCTCTCAGCCGTTGTTGTTTTTGCTATTCACTCGTGAAGAAAACACGTTTTATAGTGCATAAACAGGCTCTTCATATTATAGTTATTTCATTAATTTGTCAAATCAAGTAATTAACAAAAAAAAAAGAAGAGCTAGATTTAAGCTTAATTTGAAGCGCTTTCACAATGTTATTTTTGCTCAGTACTAATGTTTTTTTAATAAATAATTAACGTATTGGACTTAGTCCACATTTTTATTGCATGCATTATATGTTTGAAAATTGGAATGGCCATAAATTAATGGCCATGGTATACAATATTCTTTATTGCAAGATAATTTTAAATAGCATTTTTCTGGTAAAGCAATTAGTATTAATCTTGGTCATATATTATATCGCCCTTCATCATTGGAATTAATTTTTCATCTTAATATGTCAAACGATTTCGCTGGGTAGGGGAAAAGGGTTAATTCTTTTCAGTAATATTTCTAATTGGGTGTGCTTTAAAATTAAACTTTTTGACAAATACTGTAACATGAAAGTAAAACTGATTAGCAAAGCCACATATTTAAAAACTTTAGTTTGAAGAATATTAAAGCATTAACATGGAGGAACATTGAATTTCGTCTTATGTTTTTATTAAGATGTTGAGAAGTTTGGAATTTTATATATAAAAGAAATATTAAACAAGCTATAATATTTTTCAAAATATGGCTTTTTATACTCTTCGTTTCAAGGTGTTAAGGCAATATGCATAATTTTTTATACACTGCATAATTTGTTATATATACTACCCGCTGCATTTTTAAGTTACCTTAATTTCAGTCAGAGATATGTTCAAGAAATTATTGAATTGTATTAGAATATTTCCATGATTAATGACAAAACTATTCTAATCAGCCATAAAGCAAAACTATAAATATGCAATTATATCCAACATCTCAATGCAAGCATCAAAATAATTAGTTCAGTTAGGATCTGTAAAAAGTCAAGTACTTCATAAATTATGACCAAAGTATTAATGAATGCGAAACAATGATTAGAAATGCAAAAGTAATAAAATGTCGCTATCAGAATTGCATAAATATCGAAGAGAGTTTGGTAATTAATACTAGTTGATTTTTTTCCCGATTTACTTTAGTAGCATGCAATTTTTCTAATCCTAATTACACTTTCTGTTTTCCAGCATTATTATTCTCTTTATTACTGCATACTTCTGCTGCAAATATAACATGTAATGCAATGTTGCATAATAATGAATGTCTTTTATTTATTTTTATATTTTTTACAGATGCATTTCATTCAGATTTGATTATTATCCTTGATAAGCGTATTTAATTATAGCTGCTATCAGGAAATCACACTACGATTAATATATACGAAGAACAAATTTATTCAAAAATGATTCTATAATTTTATTCTTAAAATTCTTATTACTTTTTTTTTAAGTGATAATATTTTTATTGATTCTTTAAATTAAATAAATCCAGAATTTTCTATAGGTTTGTATGATATTTTGTTAGATAATATGTTTTCAAATGACTGGTTAACGCACATTCCTTAATGACATGATCCTGGAGTTTTTTTCAAGCTTTCTCGCACAATACAAAATCACCAAGATAGCACACATAGTCGTTGGTTGACAATTTGTGAAAACCGTCCTGAGATTGTAGGTTGGCGTGCCAAAAATAAGCCTACTGATTTATCTAAGTTTTAAAAATCTGTAAGACCAGCTAAAAGTATTTAAGTTGGATTATTATTGGGTGGGAAGTTGGCCTACTGTAAATGAAAGATTGAGTGTGTTGGCAAACTGTTCTTTAGGCGAAATTTGGCAAAACAGGTGTTTGTAATAGTACACACTGTAAAAATCTTATGTAATGTTACTCCATGAAATTGGTGGAAACATGCTGTCTCCAATTTTATGGAGTAATTAAACTTATATAACGGTGTAATTTAAACTAATACAACCGGTGTAATATTACACATTAGTGTAACGTGCAATCAGAGTTGGTTAAATTACTAAATAAAAGGGAGGCAGCAAGGTTGCCATAAATTTTATGAAGCAAAGAAATATAATTTTTGTACAGTACAGAAACCAATTTGTGCTCCTTAGATACGCCTTGAATTCGCCAGATTTAAATGAACAGTAATTTCTTGAGCTAAGTTCTAAATAAAATAAAGCCCTATTCTGAGAACTTTGGATAAAACTCTAATTAGAATTGACAGCTTTGATTAGTTTTCATTTTTTTCATCTATTTTATTTTATCCCTTTTTTTTTGTATATGCAAATTGATTAAATAGATGGAAATAAATAAAAACGAAGTTTATTTCGCAATGAATCTCGTGATGAATCTCGTTTTTGACCCTATTTTGAATTAGTCTGATCGCTACGTTTATTATTTGTTTACTCGCTGTTAATCACTTGTATTTTTTGTAATGAGAAAAAAAAAAGAAAAAAAAAGTAAATATTTTTTCTTTTTTTACTTATTTATAACTATATTGGGTAGTAGAGATCGGGAGGCGGCAGCACACACAATCACCTCATCGACTTCACGGCTGTAATTCCAGAATTAGTTAAAACTGGAGTCGAATATTATAACGCAATTGGTCTGACATGTCATATCTTTGTGAAAACACCTGAAAACCCGATATTAGCCAATGATTGGCTGGTTTACAATTGTTTTTTCCTGTACCCAAAGGTATGAAAACCTGGAAAACTGGGATCAGGAAAAGATAATGGTAAACCTATGAGTCAACCTCTAATATTGGTTTTTCAGGTGTTTTCTACCAAGATATAACTTGGAAGACCGATTGCATTTTAATATGCAAATCCAGTTTTAAATAATTCAGGAGTTTCTGCTATAAACTCGATGAGGTTTTTCCGTGCTGCCAACTCCCGGTCTAGTAGTAACTAGACCAGAATGGTGAACGTTTTTGGTGTGCTTCAAACAATTCACAAACAATATCTAGCAAATTGTAATGTACCAAACTTTTACCTAAGACGATTGCAACATGTGCTCCTTATACCAAATTCTGTCTAATAGAATCACTGGCTTTCATGCAGTAATAACTAAGCACAAAAATCAAAATGTTACTTTTCTATCCACAGGAATGAACCATTAATCAAAGAAAAATTTTATTTGGTATTATGGTCGATTTCAGATCTATATAAAAAAAAAAAAGAAACACATGTTTCTTAACAGCTTTTGCAATAAATATGCATATAGTAAAAGAATAATGTATGTAATGTAATAAGGAAAGAAAATTTTGAAATTTCATGTTAGGTTATTTTATAACAACCAGAGATCGACGGAAATTTTGGTTTCGTTTTCGTTTTCGGCCCCTCATCTGAATTTTTCCGAAAATTAGTTTTCTGTGAGAATGATGATGAAAATTTGGCATGACCGATATTCGACCGAAACTATCAGTGCTCCAAAAATGTCGTTTCTGCCTTCGGAAAATTTCAACAGTTCTAATTGATTTGAGCTATTTCCAATTAGAAACTCTTTATTTATCAACTTCACTGTTTCTTAATTATTAGTCATGACTGAGTCAAGATATGAATGCAAATTATAAAGCAAGAAGCGCATACATGACTAAATTTTGAAGACGCTTTGTATGTTCTCATTAAAATCTTTAGACTTAACCGTAACACAAATGTTTCAGTTTGAAACTGCAAAAGTGTAAGTGCTTCGAATACTCTTTGGAGAACTTCTATTATAAGAGATGGTCATTTACAGAAATCATTATAAAGATAATTAGAGGTATATACATCATTTTCTAATTAGATGGAATTTTTATTATTAGAAAATCTTTTTTTATGAATTAATTACATTTAATATTATTTAAAAATAAAAAGTTTTGGTCAGAGGCACAGAGTAAATTTGGGTCAATACTATAATTAATTAATAATTATGTATATTTAAAAATGCATTATTTACTCAAAAAAGTAGTTTTTCGTTTTCAACCAAAAATAGGAAAATTACCAAAATCCGGTTTTGGTTTCAATTTAAGTGTCTTGAAACATGTTTCGGTCGATCCTTAGAAACAAAATCTAATTTATAATAATCCATGTAGCTGAAACAGAGTTATTGAAATTTTATTAATGGATGTTTTGATGTTGAACATTGGACGGCAAATGTCTGGTTCATATTATAGTTGTTATTTTTAATAATATGTATACAAATTCCACCAATGTTATTTTATTGCCGAGAACGTTTTGTGAAATTCCTTTGAAGAAATTAAATTTTTGAAATTCACAAGGGAAGTCAAAGATTGTTTCATGTCGAAAATCTAAGATGCTACGTAATGCAAAAAATAAGTGTCTCATTTGAGACAATCTATGTTAAAAATATTTATTACTAGTTCTATCTCTTTTATTTATTAGTAGATATATGTTAAATAAAATTTTATTTTTTACTTACAGTTCTGCCTAGCGTTGACCGGGCTTGGATGAGAAAAAATAAGACTAAGTCCAACAGGGTCCATGTCTGCGAGAAAAACTAAGCCCGGTTCCATGCCCTGCTACAGTCTAATGAGAGAAAATCCAGGCTTTCGAAGACAATTACGAATGCAAAAGCAAAGAAATAACTAAAATTTATGTTCCGCCTAGTTAATCGTTCAATGAACAATCGTAAAAATAAATTGTTTTGTTGAAAATAGCACATTTTGTTGAAATAAGTAATCGTTAAAAACATGAGAATTCTTTTTAAATAAAAGCCCAGATAAATAAGGATATTGAATTTCTGTTTTACCTTTTCGATCTCACTAATAGTAGTAAACTGACGTAGCTGACGTAGTAACATAGCAATAAGAAGGTCTTATTCTAATAAATTCATTGTCGGGAAATCTCCCTTTGGATATTCGTCGCATTCATCAGAAAATCCACGGTCTCTTAATTTAAAAAGAAAAAAGTTAAAAATTTAGAATATTAATTTTTTTAAACATTTTTAAATGATTCCCGAAGGCTGTCACCATACAGGTATATAAACAATATCATTAGATGGCCAATTTATGAAATAGATATAATCTGATAAAATCAAAATCCTCATTTTGGTGAAATCGGGAAAAATCGCAAAAAATTTAAACATCGCTGTACGAATTCTGAACAAATTCTATAAAAAAGAGTACAAAATTTACTGTATTGAACTAAAAGATTCAATTTGAATTGGTGTTATGAGTTGTACAAAATCACTGAAAATTGTGGAAATTTTCCATTAAATAATGAATGACAAAAACACATAAATCTTCGGCTCATGTGCATTTGGACTTGTCTTTGTTTATCCAGAACCATATTTAAACATATCTGCATGCGACAGATTTCTTAAGAAGTTGTGTGCACACAGACACACCCAAGCAAACATTTTTCTTTTATTAGAATAGACTACAAAGTAAAAATGAGAGAGTATTATTTGAATTAATTTTGGTTTGTGAAATGCGAAATGAGATTTAAGCATGTGATCTTTTTGGTGTTTACACCTAATTTTATTAGCATAGATAACAAAACGAAAGTATGGTGTTTACATGATTACTGAATTTAAAATTTTCACTTGCCAGAGGCTATTTCCATGGGCACTTGTAGTGTAAGTCACAGGTTACGATTTTTGGCTACCAGTATTATAGAACGAAAAGAACGTGATTAATTTTATTGGCACATTCTCATTAATTGAATAAGGCCAAGCAGACTTTTCGAAAATAACGGTGGCTAACAAGCATAGCAATTAATAAATTATGTGACTTACACTACAGAACCCATGGAATTAGCCCAGAGCATTAGTAGTACGTGCCATTTTGGGAACCCGTGCCACAGTTTGTGCACCACCGAACTAGATACTATTTTTCTTAGTTATCAATCATAAGTTTTTTATTGCTATATTACTAATAAACCTATAGCCTCTTCTAATATTTTGAAAGTTTTATTAAGGTATTCCCACGCATCCTCATATGCATCGGAATTCTTTCTTTTTAAATCATGTTCGTTTCTTCTTTCTCGCTCTTTCTCAGTCTTTATAAAATAACTATTTGAAAAATATATGCTGAATCCTTCAAAAATAAAGCATGGACATAAACCATCATTCTTGTAGAGTTAGTGATTTTTTATCTGTGTTATTAGACATCTTCACATTTTAAATTGCATTTATTAAAATGTACTTCGTAGGTTTTCGCTGAATTTACTTATTGATATAATATACTTCATTTAATTTATGATGCATTAATTTTTTCTCTTTTTTAAATATTTCAGATTACGTTCTAGCAATTTTCATCTTTCTATTTATCTCATAACAAGGTTAAGAATGGAAAAACACTTTTCCTCTAGTTACCCCTAGTCTACCAACATTTTATCAAATAATGGGCTTTTATACGTTGAAATCAATAGAACTCTGCCACTAAAAGAACAGCAGGGTACCTTTTACTTTCCATATAACAATCCTGCTTTAGTTCAATGTCTCATTTTTTTTTCTCCTCCTACTTTAAAATTTCGAATTACTAAAAATACTTACCCATTCAACTGATTTCAGTAAACATTTTAAAATGACAGTTCAATGAATTACTGCATTTGTTCTGAGGTCAAGCCAAATTTCTAAAGAAGAAAGTGACTAGAATTTATTATAAGGAATCAAGTCTAATTCATATGCAAAGTATATCGTTGGAATTTTTCGACTCTATCGTTGCGTCTGTAGAAGCCATTATTGTAAGATTAGTTTTATTGGGCTGTAAAATGTTTGAATCAATATCATGAATGCACCAGATGAATTATTGTATTCCGTGTTTATTCAAACACATGTTTTGTGTTTTATATTGTAATTTTTACTATATAAGAGCAGACACGTGTGCAGAGACATAAATGTGTTTCTTTTCGTTTCGACTTTTTGAATTTTTCTTACATAATATCTAAATGCAGGAATAAATGGATTGTAGTAGTGAGAAAAAATAAACACCCCGTACTAACTCTGCAACTATTTATAATATAAGAAAATTGCTGCTACCAAACGATCGGAAAAGAAGTCTACTTTTAAATCATGTACATAAAATTATCTTAGGGGGGGCATCTACAAATCAAAACCGGAACAAACTTTGTTTTTTTCAATAGTAACACCCATTTTCGACAATATATTTAAAATCTTAAGTTCAAACTATGTCTAGAAATGAAATTTCAAGTCATTTAGGTGACAAATTTTTTAATTATATACATTCAAAATTAAGAGCCTCTAATGTCAAATTACATTTTCATATTCTTTTAGGTAGCTTTCATTACAAAAAGTAAAAAGCTACCTATTGCAGCCGTCCGGAGGAAAGCACTTCCGGAAAATTTTGGTATATTTTCACCGATCATGACCCCCACACTCCAAAACCACCCTCCGTTCAAATGTTGTCATATATATATATAACCATATATATATATATATATATATATATATCTGATTTTTGTCATGCGATAACTAACGTATTTATGAGCCGATTTGAATGAAACTTGGTATGTACATAGTAAATACAAATGTCTCGACCGAGTTCGTTGGTCAGCAACATCCGCCATTTTGTTTCAAAATGGCGGCCATTTTAAATTTTTTAAAAAATTTTAAATTTAAAATTAAATGCGAAAAAATCAAAATTTGAAAAATATTTTTCGTTTACGTGTTAGAACTTAAAACAACGATTCCAGAACACTTTTTATTTTGTCTATATCTTACAAAATAATTGAGTTATAGCACTTTGAATTTTTCTTATGGCTGACATTTTGATACAATCTGATTTTTGTCACATGATAAGACGCGCATTTATGAACCGATTTCAATGAAACTTGGTATGTACATAGTAAATACAAATGTCTCAACCGAGTTCGTTGGCCAGCATCATCCACCATTTTGTTTCAAAATGGTGGCCATTTTAAATTTTTTAAAAAATTTAAAATTTTAAATTAAAAGCAAAAAAATCAAAATTTGAAAAATATTTTTCTTTTACGTGTTAGGTCTTAAAACAACTATTCCATAACACTTTTTATTTTGTCCATATCTTCCAAAATGATTGAGTTATAGAACTTTGAATTTTTCTTATGGCTGACATTTTGAAACGATCTGATTTTTGTCACGTGATAACATGCGTATTTATGAACCGATTTCAATGAAACTTGGTATGTACATAGTACATACAAATGTCTCGACCGAGTTCGTTGGCCAGCATCATCCACCATTTTGTTTCAAAAAAATTGTCATTTTAAATTTTTTAAAAAATTTAAAATTTAAAATTAAATGCGAAAAAATTAAAAGTTGAAAAATATTTTTCTTTTACTTGTTAAAACTTAAAACAACGATTCCAGAACACTTTTTATTTTGTCTATATCTTGAAAAATAATTGAGTTATAGCACTTTGAATTTTGCTTATGGCTGACATTTTGAAACGGTCTGATCTGAACGATCCATCATGTTGCTTTAAAATGGCATACACTTTATGATGTCGTGGAATTTGGTGACTCTCTAAATCGCTTAAAATAAAACCAGGTTGAATAAAAGATGACTAATTTCTAAAAACTCCTATTAATATTCAGTCTTGAGAAAAACTAGTACTCAATCTTATAAAATCACTAATTTTATAAGATTATTTCCACTAATTTGAGCTTAGTATTTTTGAACAATGTAATTTACTTTAAAATAAATAAATAAATATATAAATATATGAAAGCTACCTCTTCCTCCCGGCATTGCCGGAAGGACTTTTTTAATATCTGTTGAAAGTATAATCGTAAGGAACTTTTCTATTGTTGGCATACTAAAACACCCAAACATAAACACATTGAATTTGTAATTTTAAAAATTTTATAATATGAATTATGAATTATGAAATTAATATTAAAAAATTATGAATTTCAATCTACATTTTTTTCATCGATTTATATTTATCATGTGCTGCTTTATGCGTCCTGCTTCTCAATAACAACCATTTTTCCAAGTAGTTTTCGAATTATTGTTAAAAAACATCAAAATAATGATTTAAGGATCTGTCTATCATGTGCAGAAAAGTATAATTAAAAAAAAAATTCTATTTTACTCATTTTTTTTTCAAACATTTGGCAATTGATAAAATATATTTAGCGAGTGAAATGGTTATATTGAATAGAAATGATATATTAATAAAAGTGATATTGTCATTCTGTAGCATTTTAACCATCGAGTACTGAACTTCAATTTGGATGCAAACTCTAAAATATGTCCAAAATTCGGAATTGTCCAAAATTTGGACATCTCAGCTGCAATATTCAAGTAAGGATGGAAAAAAAAAATTGTTGATTTAAAAAGATAAAAAAGAGTTCTAGAGCGGAGACCTTTTTTTTTTACATAATTTTAACTGATGTACAAAATAAAAGAAAAATTTCTTAATGATAAACCTAAATTAATAAAGCAGCTCACATTAACTGAATGTGCAACAGTTAAGAAAGTTACAGTGTGTTCTTATATGGTATGTTCCCTTAAATTAGTGTTTTTTAAAACTCTTTATACTGTTATGATGTATTTAATGAAAATGATTGTTTAATTTAGTATTAATTGTTGTTGTATGCAATTTGTTTCTATATTAATGACATGTTTTGCCTTTTTAATTTTAGTGAAATTTATTTATTTATTTTTTTACTGGAAAAGCAATATTTTTTTATGATCCAAAATACGGAAAAATCTGATGTTCAGACCTGGTAAAGTCATGAGGATTCCGAACTTTAGATTTTGTACTGTAATTAAGTAAAGTTAGTTTGTTTGCTTAGTTTTTTTAAGGGTATGTTATTCTTTGGAGCAAAGCAGAATTTATATGAAACTACTTTGAAAGATTTAAAGTATCAATAATGATATAATAAAACAGCTTATTTTAAAAAGTATTAAATCTTTCGGATACAATATAACCTTTCTATTAATTAGAAATGTATATTTTGTGACGATTTTATTTTGTAACATTTATTTATTTACTGCTTTCCGTGAGAAATACAAAACCTGTATAGAATATTTTTTTAACTACTGAATAACATTCACAGCATAATTTTTTATAACTGTAAACAATGTGTTTACTTAGTATTTTTGATAACTCGAAACAAAACATTTAAAAAAAAAAGAAAGAAAAAGAAGTAGAATAAGAAGAAAGACAAAAAGAAAAGAAAAAGAAAAGAGAAAAAAAAACTTATTACATTTGGTTAAAAGAAAACAATAAAAAAATTGCTGAAAAATAAATGAGTAAAAATTTTTTTTTTCTAAAAAATGAACCGCATTATTTGCCATGTTTCCACCTTAGGTGAAAATTATCTTAGCAGATTCACTTCAACAGCTTTTTGGATTTATTTTTGAGATACTTTTATATTCAGTTAAGAAGTAAAACTAAGAAGTAAAACTATTTTCACATTGTTACATTAAGGAGACAGTGAAAGGTTGAGCACAAGTTTTAGCTTCCATTTTACTTTGGTTATTTATTTGTTTATTGATATAGCCAAAAAATTAATGAATAAATTTCACGTTATAATGAATTAAGCTCTTAAACTCAAACGGAATAATTTCTTTATTATGAAAATGCGCGTAAAATTAACCCATAACCGAGCTTTCAGAAACGGACGATTTAACGGAAGTATTACTGGTAATCTAGACGCCAGACTATTTACTGTTTTTTAACGGAAATATTTCCGTAAATATTCCGTTTTTATCCAGTTTTCCCCGGAATTTACGGAAATTTTTCCGTTAAAAAACTGTAAATAGTACTGGCGTCCATATTACCAGTAATACTTCCGTTAAATCTTCCGTTTTTTTACAGTGAATTTTTAGTATAAATTTATTTTTTATGTGACTTCGATTTTTGTGTTCAGAGTGCGATCTGTTTGTTTGTTTGTTTGTATGGATTTTAATGGCGCAAGGTCCCTTTGGGGACATGCTGCGCCAAGAACAAGGTAATGAATAAATTGTAAGACAAAGTAAAAAAAAAATGTATTAAATAATTATATTAAAAAGGATGTTATGAGTAAGTGATGAAACATGTGATTAAAATGTAGTTTTAAAAAATGCAGTGAAATTAAAATAGAGAGGTTAAAAACTAGTTAAAAGTTGCAAACAGTAAGGTAATAAGACTAGAACTATCAGAGTGCGATCTGAAGGTCATTTTCTTTGTATACCTATTAAACTAAAAAAAAAAAAAATGCAAAAGTTTTTCAAATAACATAAATATAAAAACATAACTGAATTTCTATTTGTTACATAGGTCCAACAATATATTTTTAATGTATAGATATTCAAGAAGAGTTTTAATAAATCTAATTCTTTGCCAGTTCGTCTTTTCTCTTTCTTTTGTTTAAAACGCACCAAGTATAACAAAAGTTTAATAGATTATACTTATCAAATCTAAGATACCGTATGGAAAGGGATTTCTGACTACCGTATTAACATAAATTAATTTAGGCATAGTTTAAATAATTTATTTTAGTGAATTAATGACTTTACATTTAAAAAAATATGTAAATGTTTATTATTTTTCCTTATTTCAACGGAATACAATTGTACAATATGAAAAAAAAAAGAATTCCAGATTACAATCATAGATCCGAAACTAAAATGGGCAGAATAAAGCTGTTTGCACCAAAGTTCCTTATTTATGATTTTCTCCATTATCATTATAGCGAAATTTTCTCGAGGGAACAATTCACATATTACTTTCCTATGGCCATTAAAAAGCTCAATTCTGTTTCCTATATATATATTTATTTAATTCGATTTGACATGACGAATTTATCTTAGATATAAATTTCCATTGCCAAGAGTCTTCATACCGAAGATTTCACAAAACCTTTTCATAAGTAACAGATACTTGTATCTTTTTCTCAAAGTCATGAATTTTTCCAACAACATTTACATGCAGGGATGAGAATGCTCTGCACTAAATGATTGATTTTTGCCGCTAAATTTAAAAGTATTCCTTGCTTTATCAAATCTCAGAAATTCTGTAATTAAATAAGGCTACAATACCATTAAAATTTAGTCGTAGCAAGTAGTCATTTGGTACGGAGAATTTTCATCCCTGTATATGCTTGTAATAAACCAGACTCACCTCTGCATCTGAATCCTTATCAACACCATTACACTATATTTTACATTGCATCAAAATGATCTAGCTGCCTGTCATTATTCTATTTGTCATTGTAAAAATAAAAGGTGTGTTGAAACAGCTTGCAAATATGGCCTCTTTAAAAATCAAGATGATACTTACAAGTAGTAAACTATTCATGTATTTTATGAATGAATATACTTATAAAAGCTTGTGTAACTTACTTTTAATAAGCAAATGTGTCACTGCTAATTATTTAATTACTTACACGTTGGTAGACAATTATGTTCTGAGTACATATTTTCAACACGCCGGGAAAATTTTCACTTTCACGTGTTTTCTATTTAGATGCCATACATTAAATCAATAATGATATAAGACATATGCCGCGTAATCAAGTTAAAAAAGCTATCTAAAAAGGTTTTTGTTTTACGTGTAATTAAGATAAAAATTTTATATAGGATGTATATATATATATATATATACAGGGTGTCCGAAAAGTCTGGAAACGGCCGAATAACTCGAGAAATACATATGAGATTGAAAAACGTAAATATACATGTTAAATATTTTTAAATAAGCTACTCTGTGATACCAAATTTGACCTTCGAAACCGACCCCCTGGGGGTCAGAGGGGGTCCAACTTTGAAATCTTAAATTATAACCCTCATTTTTTATTGCAGATTCGGATTCTACGGACAAAAATACGTAACTTTTGTATTTGATGTTTATTTCAAATCTTGGTTTATCAAGGTGTAATCGAGCATATTAAATCGATACATATTCCCGCTTTTCCAACGGGATTTTCCCTAATCGAAACTGATTGGGCAGAATTTTTGACGTCAAATTCCTCGTCTTTTGTAGGAATAGCGTTTCCTGAAAATCACCCGTGTCGATTGTTTCAATAGTGCTACACTGTTAAAAATTTGACCCATTTGCTGCAGCGTCACTCCACAGCTATTATAGAATATCTCTTATGTGACCAATGAGAATGCTCCATAACACAGTAATCTTTTTCTATAAAAGCGGTGGAGTGACGATGCAGCAAAAGGACCATTTTTTTACAGTGTACTTTACTGTGTTATGGAACATTCTGATTGGTCATGAAAGAGATATTCTATAAAAGCTGTGGAGTGACGCTACAGCAAATGGATCAAATTTTTAACTGTGTAGCACTACCGAAATAATCGGCACGGGTGATTTTCAGGAAACGCTATTATTGCAAAAGACGAGGAATTTGATGTCATAAATTCTCCCCAATTAGTTTCGATTAGGGAAAATCCCGTTGGAAAAGCCGAAATATGTATCGATTTAATATGCTCAATTACACCGTGATAAATGAGGATTCGAAATAAACATCAAATACAAAAGTTACGTATTTTTGTCCGTAGAATCCGAATCTGCAATAAAAAATGGGGGTTATTATTTAAGATTTCAAAGTTGGACCCCCTCTGACCCCCAGGGGGTCGGTTACGAAGATCAAATTTGGTATCACTGAGTAGCTTATTTAAAAATATTTAACACGTATATTTACGTTTTTCAATCTCATATGTATTTTTCGAGTTATTCGACCGTTTCCAGACTTTTCGGACACCCTGTATATAACCATTATACTATACCACTATTCAACGTATGCGCGTGTGTGCTATGTATATACTCTTTTTGTTTTCAATTCTTAAATCAATATCTAAAATAGTAATCAATTAGGTGAACTCCCAAATATTCTTTTGTTTTTGTGAAGAAGTTAAAGCTACAGATTGCTATACATATTTTTCAATTATTTCTAAGACTATTGCTCGAGTATCCCTCTTTAATTCTATAAACACATCAAAGTGTTTTGATTTTTTAATGAAAATTAATGATAATTTCATCTCCATAAACCCATGACTAATTACTTGCCACCAAATCGTAATGCAGAGTAATTTTAAATATTCTCTCAGCAGCGTTTATTTATATTTCGACATCAAACCACGTTTTATTATTTCTTTGAATTATATCAAAGGCGGAAGTTTGTAGGGGGATCAGGCGCTTGAAATTATTATGAAAAGTTATTGAATGAAAACGAGCAAGTACTCACAGATTAAGTTTGTTATCTTCAGACCTCTCGTTATTGTAAATCCTTTTTTTCCACCGAGTGCTATTATTTAGACAGTAATTATGGAGCTCACTGAAGTTGGGGAATTAATAAATGAAAACTTATTGTGCTTTGCAAGACAGAGATCTTGAACTTGAAAGAGCTCTTGACTTAGCTTTTGGATTGTTTTATATTCTGCTTCGAGAAAAATAAATTCAAATAGAAATAAATGAGAAGACTAATATTGTTTTATGACATTATCCTGATTTCGGCATAGTGGAGTAATTAGCATATAAAAAATGTCTTAGATTGAGAACATAATCAAAAATTTCCTAGTTTTGATGCCTGATTACGATGAAATGAATATTTAGGCTATTTATTCATTGTTTAATTTTGCGTTCTGAAAGAAGCTCAAAGTCCAATTAAATTTTTCATAGCTATATAAAATACATTTAATATGTTATAACTATAATGATAAACCATATTTTATTATTTCTTTCAATTATATTAAAGGCGAAAGTTTGTTGTGGGTTAAGACACTGGTTATTATTATGAAAAATTATTGAAAGAAAACGGAGCGTGTATTCACAGGTTATGTTCGTTATTTCCCATTAAAATATTATTTTTTTTTTCATTTTGTTATTATTTAGAAATTAATTATGCAGCTGATTGAAAGTTTGAGAATGAATAAATGAAAAATCATTGTACTTCGAAAGACATATATCTTGAATTTGAGACAATCTGTGATTTATCTTATGGAGTGCTATGTATTGTGTTTCGGGTTAAACTCAAATAGAAATGAATATGAAGAGAAACAATTTTTTACTAATTCAGCATGATTTCAGTAATGCTAAGTATTTAGCGCTTGCCAAAAAATAATAAGAAGAAGAATGTGAACACTTTTTATTTATAATTTTGAATTGCAACGGAATGAATTTTTTGAACTACTTCGCGATTTAAACTGAGCCCATTTTAGAGCCTTCATTTCGATGTCACAGAATCACTAGTAAGTCGTAAAAATGCATAAAGTGTTTTTTAAGTTGAATATTTGTATAACAGTTATATAATAAATACAAATCCTCTACATATGACATTTATCAAAATTTTAACGCTATAGATAAAATAATTCTTATGATGAAATGAGCAATTTCCTCTCAATGTTAGTTATAACAAAACTTATCTTTGTGATATATGTACAGAGTGTTTCTAAATGAATATCAGTGTTTTAACGGTTGGTAGTATTTATTACATAAAATGCTAATTATAATTCATATATAAAATAAAAGAACAACTCAAACAGTTTTACTTACAAGCTTACAAGTGTTCAATATGAGCAGTTTCCGTCACACGGCACACATCAAGTCGATAGCTTAGTTCTTCCCAAACGTTCATCAGCAGATTTCTCTTCAGACGCTCACTCGATCTGACGCCATGTAATTTCTACCTGTGGGGTTTCATTGCAGATGTTGCAACAATGACCCCACAAACACTAATCAACGTTTGGAAAGAGCTATCTACTTGAAGTGTGCCGTGAGACGAAATGTACTCACATTGAACACTTGTAAGCTAGTAGGTAAAACTGGTTGAATTTCTCTTTCATTTTATATATTAATTACAATTTTAAGTTTTATGTAATAAATACTACCAAATGTTAAAACCCAGATATTAATTTAGAAACACCCCGTACAGTGATCATAGATTAGACCTCACTAATGTAAATAACACCCAAGTTACTTGAAAGTAAGAAAATTTCACGCAGATTTAATAATAAATCTATTGAAGTATAGCAAACATACAGAGTGAGATAAAGAGATAGAAAGAACCCTTAGAGAAGGACTGTTATAAGAAACTGCCGTGCAACCGTATTCCAGGACATCTGTTGAACTATCGGAATATATATACCAAGTTTGTACGTATCAAGGAATTAAGGGAATTTTAGTAGTTTTAGTACCAGAAATTTCCTAAATATTTGTCGCTATACTTGAAGATAGAGTTTATTTCATTAAATAAGTCAAACGAAAATTTTGGTAGAAGGTCCTTGAATATCCTTGTAGATGGAAATTTCAAGTTTCTGTTTGACACCATTTCCATAATCTCAGTTAGTGTAAAAACGTTATCTTGAAAAATCCACTCACATTTATTTTTTATTATTTTACCGTGGAAGAGTTTGTTTTGTGCCATTAATTTATATGTACTAGATCTGCGAAATTTTAAAGAGCAAAGAGCCTAAAACATATAATACCATTTAAACATATATTTCAATAATTAGATATAAGATGTGTACTTTTTATATATTTTACTTAAGTATTTTTATGAAAGTTGAAAACGCAGTATAAGACGTAAAATGCTGTTTCTGCAACAGAGTGCAATTAAGCGATCCCCCTATTCGCATATTTTAGATTCACACAAAGAATCATTTTTTTTATTCACATCACGTTAATTAGCAGAAGAATGTTCAACATCGAAAGTTAAAAACGTTTATGCCAAATAAAAATGTGGATGCATTCTTTGTCGCAAATATCATTTGTTATGTTCAAAATAGTATCGCAGCTATCTCAGAGGAAAACAAGAACTATGCATGTACAATAATTAATGCAATAAATGACTCTGCGAGGTTTTAGTGACATGCATTCACTTTAAAAAAATTAACTAGAACAAGAAATCAAGAATCATGGCATAGATTTTTAAACACGTTCCGATTCTATCGGAATTTTAAATTTTCATTTTTGTTCATAAAATGAAATGAGATAGCTAAATAAACATAAAAAGGGGCAAAACGCGGTAAAATTTCATTTTCAGTAATTGCTGTCTAGTAATGCTGGTAGTAATGTATGACGGTTCTTTTTGTGCAGCCCTGTATATGATTTACATACTTCGTAATGCGTTAAAAATAGTTAATTTTTTATATGCATATTACAGCTAAAATAGTATATCCAGCTGTACATAATAAGTCCTGGAACTGAATTCTTTTGAGTGGCTCTAAAAATAAACAATAATTTCTCCGTACTCAAAAATCTGTAGAAAGAAATAATGTCATACTCCTCAGTAATGTATATCAATTTCATTATGTTTGAAACAGAGTATGTAACATCATTAAAATGCGATAAAAACAAATTTTCAACATTGAATGTAATGAAATGGTAAACTTTACAGAATGCTGGTAAACGAACTATAAATGCTAATTTCTACTTAATCTCTCTATAATAAAACACGTTGTCCTTTACCACATTGATGTGTATCAATTTCAATATGTCTGAAAAAGTTTAACATTATTAAAAGACTCAGAGTAAGATCTTTCCCCGTTGACCTGCATGTAAAGAATAATTTTGAATGTTCCTGCAAACAAACCAAAAAGGATACACACTTCATTTAAAAATACCGAACGTGCCATTGTAAACTACAGTAATATGTCTGGGTTTCAAATATCCAATGTCCGGGATAAAAGTATCTAAAAGTTATAGCTAAATTTTATGGAACGACCCATTAGAATTACAATATGTACACACACACGCACACATATTTAAATAGAAAGAACATGTCATCAAGTTTTAACACCAATAGTTTCTGTGTGTACATCTTTTCTAATAGGATAAGTGCCCAAACGATAATTCAGTTCTCTCCAAGAGTTTTGTAGCATATCAGGACATACTAGGCAAATTGCTTGAATGATACACCTCTTTCAATCCATCCAAAATTTCAATTTTGTTTATACACAACGGATTTAATGAACCCCTCAGGAAAATAATCAAATGGAGTCAAATCCATAGACCTTGGAGGTCAGTTTTTTTGATTTTGTGCCAATTGTTGGCTATTGTACACATGCCTAGTTGAATAATATTTACCCCCAAAAATCTCTGAGGAGTTTTCACTCCACAGAGAGCATATTCTAATAAGTAGTTTCTTATAAAAACGCTATAATTTTTTAATACTTTTAGCAAGGCTACACTGTACATAAAAAAAATATATGCCAATCGGAATATATGTATGTGAATTAGAAGACGTACAAACAAATCAAAGTCTTAAAAATTTTCCTACAATGTTAGGAAATGTTACAATGAAAATAAGTGAAGTTCACTGGACTTAGGATATTTTTATAGAAAAGCCTAAATAATAAAAAAGAATTAATTTGAATTTAATATTATTTATTAGCACATATCTAAAGAGAGAGAAAGTATGAAGGATTATAGGCACAAACAGTTCAAACCTTCATACATTTATACAAATTGAGGACACTTTAACAAGAAAAATGATTATTTTTTTTAAACAAGCAAGATGTAATACAGATTTGAATTTAATATGTATAATTTTATAATCAGCCATTACTTAAAAATATGTGTAGGTACTTTAATTTCGAAAGTATTAATTTTGAAAATTTGTACATTTCCGATAATTTCGTTTAAAATTCAATTAAGATATGATCATGGTCTACATGTTTGCCACCCCCCCTGGTTTGAAGCTTTCATAAAAATTCTCTGATTTAATACGGATTGCAGGAATTTCCATTTTTAAAAGTAAGACCATAATCAACACAAACTGATTACTAAATTTAAGGATTTTCTTACGTATTGTCTACGGATGCATTAACTTGAACAACTCTTATTACATAATAAGTATTAGCAGTCAGTTTCATTAATCTATTTTAATATTAGCTTCAAAATACCTCTTTTATAATCCTAAATAAATATTTGATTAGTTTCATTTAAAAGTTTTTACTTAAAAAATATCATTGAAGGAAATAATTATTTACAGTGTCATCTTTCTAAGACGTCCACGCAATTTTAATTTGAAATAATGTTGAAGCATAATTGAAAAAATTATATATGTATTTTTTCAGGTGGAAGCAGTTTACAAAAGACTTAAGTTGTTTAGTTTAACTTTATTGTCAAGTTTTATTTAATTCTATTTAAGCATAAGTAGTTGAACAAGTGTGGTCATGCATTCAAATTAATTTAATTGAGTGTTAATTAAATATTGTTGCAGCAAGGTACAGAAATTTTTAAAAAGTAACAACTCCACTTTTAAAAAATTTAAGATTTAAAAGATTTTAAGTAATTTAAATCTTTTTTTATTTAAGATCATTAATTATATACTTAATGATCTTGATTTAACTTTCGAAGAGTTTAAGCATACATTCTGTAATTTCATCAATAAAAAACTTAATTTATTTTTTAAATCTTCAACGGTAGATTTCATATCGAAAGCAAAAAAATCAGGAAGCGCTAAAAATAGTTGTTCTCAGTACCAGTACACTAATAATCTCAATTTTGCATTAACTTTAAAAACAATTAGCAATGATTACACGCCAAATGTTTCAAATGTTGCTTGGATTTCGATCAGTCTTAGAAAAATTCCCTGCTTACAGTGTAAAAGACAAAGCAAGGGACAATAGCATCTAATTCAGTCCATACAGGATAGCACCTACAGGAAAACACAATGATAAATCTACGAGTCAATCGCTAAAATCGGTTATTTAGGTGTTTCCCAACAAAATATGACTTGGCAGTCCGATCGAGTTTTAATATGTGAATCGAGATTTAACTAATCCTAGAACCCGTGAACTCGATGGGGTAGTGTTCTGTTCTGCCGCCTCCTGTCTATAAGGATAACGAAAAAACAAATCATTAGGTTTTTGGCCCATTGAAAAATCATATTATATTTATTTATATGGAGGTAATTATTACAGTTTATTTGTTGTTTACAGTGCTATGAAACAGCAGAAGTTACAAATCAAAAATAATTATAAATCGGCCATTTTAAAAATATTAGTAAAATTATTATTTTTTTTGTGTGTGACGTTGCAATGTAATTTTGTGATTCATTCATAGTAAAATCTTAAAATTAACATAAGATAAAGTATTGAAAAAAGTCATTTCTGGGATAAATAAACTGCGAAATACCAAATAACAGAAAAATGTACGTTTCTTATCGAAAATTTCAATGTTTATACAGATATAAATACGCAGAGTTTCTCAAGAAAAGGAAAACGAAAGTAAGATATAGAAAAATAAATAAGAAACTTAAAGTATATTAAAAAAGATTAAAGTAAGCGCCTTAAAAAAGAAATAATTATTTTAGCTATAAATAAAAACTACCTTTAACAAACTAATAAAATGTTAGAATTCTTACGATTTTCATCAGTATATCAATCCATCAATACCTCATAGTATAAAATATTCATATACCGTTCTAAGTGAAACAATATTTCATTCCACATTGAAACGTCAGAAAAATTTTCTCATCATGAAAAATTAAGTGATTCTTTTAGAACACTACTCAAGAAATATAGTATAAAAAGAAAAGCCGTAATTTCATAATTAAAAAAGAGAGAGAGAGAGAGAATAATAACAAATTCCAGCTATACGTATAATAAGGAAAGAATAATTTCCTCTGTTAAATTATTTTTTCTCTATTTCAACTATGATATTTAAGAGAAATAGAAACTTTTTTTAGGATAAAGGAGATGAGGAAGAACCATAATTTAAATGCAGAGGCTATCAAGATCCCTTTTACCCGAAAAATGTGAGATTTTGTTTTTGGTAATGGATGGTTAAAACTGCGAATTCTTTCTCTCCCCTAAACTGCATGCTGTATTTCCTCTTTTGGAACTGAAAAACACTCTCCTGGAGAAAAATGTTTGGATTTAACAGTATTTAAATAGTATCACACAAATGTGCACATACGTAGACAATCTTATCAGATTAAATTATTTAAAATTAACTTGAAACATCAGCTCCAAAATATCATAAAGTTTTTTATTTTTCTCTTATTAAAGTATTACTAGAAACCTAATATTGTAACAAAATTAAAAGAACATTTCAAGTAGAAAAAATATAAACCAAGTAGTATAAACTAAGCATAAATAACAGCAAGACTTTCTATAAACATCCAAATTTCTCATTATTTTATGGTGAGCTAACAAGTGGGAGTAAAAAATTTTGTTGAAGATCTTCTCGCATGTTAATGCTTGAAGAGCTGTCATTCCGCACCCATTTGAACGCTCACATTTCATTATGCAATGGGATAAAGGTGTGACGAAGCTGCACACCCTACGCTTTAAGCTCTAGACGTGCTACTTTTTATTGTATTCTCAATCGAATCCGATTTTCTATGAGTTACTGCTAAGGGCAAGGTCGATCGACTTCATGTTCAATGAATATAAGGAGCTTATTTTTGATACAAGTGTTTGATTTTGTTTCTGTTTTTATGCAAACAGAGAAAAGATAAAAATTTATTGGATACTTCGAAAATAAATGAAATGAATACTCTGCACTTCTGCTTTTCTTTCTCTCTTACATAAAATCTCTGACGCACTTAACTTCATGTATTTAAACGGAACGGTTCACATTAAACTTTTGTTGTGTAAAAATATTGCTACTTCGATTAGAAGTCCTATTGACATTGTAAGTTTTAAAATGCATTATGATTATTTGCATTAACGAACACTCTTGCACACAAACGCACAAACGCACGTATATAGATACACGAATTTTCAAACAGGAGTATTTTTGTTTAGAAAATTTTGTCTTATTTAATTAGAGAAGATTAAATAAAGGAAAAAATTCTGCACAAAATATCGCTTACTAAAAATCGGGAGATTTGACAGTTCTGATGTATCCGCAAATATGTATATATATATACATTTTCTGTGTTTTTTTTTTCCAAAATATTTATCTTCAACTTGTCAAAAGAAAAAAAAAAAAAAAAAAAAAAAAAAAAAACTTACGCATTAGAAGCACTATTTCTGAATTTTAAAATTCAGAAAAAAAATATTAGAAGCAATTGAAGTGGTTCAGAAAACAATAAAAAAAACTTTGTAATTATTGTTTACTTATAAAAATTTAGTTGTTATTCAATGCGTTTTCATGTTAAAATGAAAATAAAAGCTGTCTTTGTGATTTTATCAAGAATGGATATATGTATCTTTCATTGGATGCTATGAAAAAGGGCAAAAAAAAAAAAAAAAAATGCTTAAAATTTTTTATTTCTTCAAAATTGTGAAATATTTTGATCTATTTTAAGACGGCAAGTACTTAAATGTACCGTTTTAATTTATTATCTATAATTAACGGAACTATTTTTTATTTTATTTTATTGTCGTACAAAATTATTATTTTTCTTTTGTAATGTAATCTAAAACATTTGAGGTTTTTTAAAATTGTATTTGTAACGTATATGTTAAAATGGAATGTTTAATTAAACATGATAAAATAACACAATAAGATTCAGTCAATCGGCAGAAAACTAAAAGCGACAATAAAGTGTTAATTTGATTAAGAAAAGAGAACCTAAGACAATGTTGCTAATATAAAGAGACAATTTTGATTGGATCAAAAATGATATCGATATCAAAATTCAACCCCTCCCCCCTTCTCCCTAGAGATATATTACGATATTATGTGTCAGACTCCCATCCCTCCTAAAATGATAACGTTATATATGTGGAGCCCCTTAAATTGTTTGTAAGAGATATTAAATAAGTTTATAAAATTTATCTAATCGTTCGAAAGTAACGCACGGTTAGATTATTTCGACGAAAAATTTATTCTATAAAACTTTAAAAGTTTACGTTTCGCTAATGGCATCATTTCAACATTCTCCGAAACTCTGCGGCTTGTAGGTGAAAGGGAATGCTAATCAATGCCTATGGAAATAACCTCAGTGTAGAATAAACATCGAAATAAAATCTGGACTCCTGACTGAAAAAACAGGAAGAGTAGCATGACACGGTGAGAAAGATGGCTAGCGGGTAAACGAAGAAGTTTAAATGTCCTTGGTATCGGTCACTGTCACGGAAACATTTGCGCTCATATAAGAACAAAAAATAAATAAAATAACTGTTTTCGCTACTTATTGATATCGCTCATTAATATCACGTGTCATTCGGTTTTCTATGTGTGCTATAGTTAACGGTTAAACGGTGAATGTTTGTGGTTTGGTTAAAAATTAATTTTAGCAGATTTGATTGAGACATTCTTAAATTAATCTGTAATTTTTAGGATGGTATTTACTTAGAAATGTAATGTTAATCGGCTATTACTAAAGAAAATGTAATCGAGGTTTCCTCGAGGCGTCCATCACGAGAGTCCGTTTTGATTTATTTAATTTTTTCTTCCTTTCTTTGTGTGTAAGCCGGGAGGGGAGGTCGAGTTTTTAAAGTTAGAGACATACTAAATAAAATTACAGATTCTTACACGGATTTATTTATTTTGGTACAGATACTGAAAATGTACTAGTAATCTGCACTGTTAAAAAATTGCAGAATTCTGTTCAGTCATCCAACCGTTTTTATTGAAGACGGTTACATAACCGTTATTTAACGCTATTTTGACCATATTGTTGCCCATTTTATTGTCAGAATATAGATAAATTATGGTTTGGAACCGCGGTTTCAAAAAACGGCCGAATGACTGGACAGTTTGCTGCTAATTTTTAACAGTAAAGCGTCAATACATTTTTCGTATTTTTGCAGAATGCATTTGTTTAGTGGATATGGCAGTTTAACAAGACTTATAGCACTGTTATCTTTGAAGGATATTCTCAAATCCGTATTGCCTTCTTTCTGATCTATTCAATATATACTTTTCATTGGAAAAATAGTTGGAAAATATCCGAATATTGTATTTAACAACACAAATACCCGCATAATTTCGGTATTTTAAGTGAATGCCAAAACTTTGAATTTTTGAATACAGGATTTTTATAAAAATGTAAATAGATAAGAGATAAAAGAAACAGAGGAGGCCTTTTTCTTATTTGTGATCTGAAGATTTTTATCAACAAATCTGAAAGTGTTTATTTGCACCCAAAAAACCTATATATCGTGCTGATACCCGTTTGAGAAAATTGGTATGCACTGTAAAAACTAATCAGAGAATTGCTCCAAAATTTCGGTAGAAAAAGTATTCTTGTTTTAGAAATACTTCTTTAAATCTTCGATATACAATAGTTTCTGGGGTTACTGAAGAGATAGAAACACTTTTTGGAATCGTCGGTAATACGATAGAGGTTGTACTTCAAATTCACAAATTTTCTTGCTACATCAAGAAATAATTTTCCTTTTTTTCAGTCTCGAAAGAATTAAAACGTGGAAAAATTTAGATAGCAATTCATATTGCTGCATAATGTTAAAAAACTGTCATGTGAAACCTATAAAGTATTTGTAATTAACAATCTTTTTTTAGGGAGCACATACAGAAAACTATATAATTTACCAAGTTGAAAATATTTTGCTGATACCTAATTCATATTCATTAGTAGTTTTTACCAATTTTAAAGATCGTTTTCTCAATCCGGAATAAAAGTTTTTCGAATGCTACCAATTCTCAAATAAATATGTATTTTCGTGTTCAACAGACATGTTTTACAGAGAAACATGATAAATTAACATGTAGTAGGTTTTACCAATTTTAAGGATCCTTTTCTCAATGCGGAATAGAGGTTTTTCAAATGCTACCAATTCTCAAGTAAATATATATTTTTATGTTCAACAGATAGGTTTACCGGAGAGACATGATAAATTAACAGCATTAAAATTAATATTATGTGTTTACGATTGCATGTAGCATTTCAATTATGCAAAAAGTGCTTATGCAAAAATGTGTTTAATTGAGAACTGATAGCATTCTGAAAACCAATATTCAAGGTTGAGAAAATTGATTAATGCACTATAAAAACTACTCGAAATAGTTTGGAAGTAAAACAAAACTAAAAAGAAAAAGAAAATAAATATTTTCTAGAAATGCCTTTAAATCGAGGGGCATTTTTAGAAGGCATGAAGAACAAACTGTAATTTGCCAGACGAAGTAAGTTATACCTAAAAAAGATATTTAATATGATTCATTTATCATTAAACTATACCAAGATAAAACTCCTGATTTACTTATTAATTTATTTATTTGGAGGGTAATTCGTATAAATACCCCATTACTACAATCATAAAAAAGTACTATTTTACTTAAACTTTTTTCACTTTCATTGTCATGCAAGCTGGTGCTTTATCTCAGTATAGCTACTAGCGATAGTTTTCTAAACCATTATAATGTTTTAAAATAAAACTCCTCTCTTACAACAAGTAAGCTAGCTAAAAATTGGGAAATGAGGTATTAAAATGTCTTATACATGTACCACATATTTTGATTAGATTTCAAACTAATCCTGAAAAGTTGATATAAAAATTCTGAAAAGTAAAGCAAAAGGATCCAAAAGTGTCAAACTCTGAGGGAAAGTATTTTATACTATCGACAGTGAAATATCTATATCATCGGATACAATCAATAGTAGGATACTATCAATAATCTTCCAGCCTTACATAATATTTTGTTACTTTCTAAGAAAAATAGAGCACAGGGACGACGAACTGCATCTTTGAATTATATCGAATTTCGGTGGAAACTGTTTTATTAAAATTTGTTATTAAGCTCTCAACTCATAAGTTTCATAACTTTAGAAAATTTCCAAAAGCATTAAAATTATTTAAATAAATTTTCAACTTACGTATCTTTAATACTGGATTCAATAAATTTAATAATCACATTAGCTTATTAATACCCTATAATCTTGCTATTAAATCGAATTCATTTTATTTCCATAGAGCTATAAAAGTCCATGATTTAATTTTATATTTGCACAGATATCTGGTTATCAACGAAATTTAGAAAGCAACTAAAAAATAATATTTTTTTCATCTTTGTAAATACCTTCGATAAATTTTAACGCTTCATTTAACGAGATAATGCAATGAGATTAGTTGTTTTTTTAATCTTTTATATTTTTGAGTATCATGAATAACACTAGATATTCATGAGAGTGCTTTATAAATGAATAAAAAAAATGCAAGATCAACAAAATTACTGCTTGCATATCAAAAATATTTGCTGAATAAAAAGAAATTTTTTTATTATGTAAATCCTCGTATGCTCTCGAAAAAGATTAAACAAGTTTTTGTTAGAAATTGTAATCTGGAAATAGTTTTAAAACTATCCCAGATTCTGCTCGAAACTTAATTCGATTTTACTGTATTTACTTGTTTTCCGATTCAAAATAATTTTAAAAGTATGTCTTCAGGAACCTTATTTTTATTTTAAAGGAGAAATAAAATTCTAAACATTTATAATTTTTGTAGAAAATATAAATCTTTCAATTTATTTATCTGAAAAAACCTTTTAAAACAAAAGAAAATTTTTAACTAAGCAAATTATCTTTTTCAGGATATATTTTAAAATTTATATTTTGTGTTGTTATTCGAATTGAAATGATTAAATTCTTTATATCAGTAAGGGATTGAGTTACACATTAATGTTACAGAGATATAATATAAATAAAATGTTAAAATACTGCAATAAATTCTTTTTCAATCGTTGATTTCATTAAAAGATTTTTTATTTTTATGAAAAATGTACTCTGTAAAAAAATTACCTCTTAATCTAAGAGAATACAATATAACCACTTACAAAACGTACAATAGCCTATGCCGGGTTCCCCTCTAATTTAGAAAGAGTCTTTTAATAACAATAAAAAAAGATTAAAAAAACACATATATTTTCCAGATTTAAAGAATCATTTATAAAAGTTTCCTTCGCTTCCACTGGTTTTCGAAAATGTTTCCGTGTAGTTTTTCTAGTGCTGTATTAATCACTTTCTAAATTCGGAATAGAAGCTTTTCGAATGCTAGTAATTTTGAAGTAATAAATTTCATGTTAGACAAACATGTTTTACAGATAAATGTGATAGTTAACAGCATTAAAATAATTTTTTCGAATATTAATTCTATAATTCATATCATAAAATTATAAAAATTATAAATTCATTGTATTTATGTTTGGGTATTTTAGTATTATTGCTACATAAAATGCACATTAACAGGAGTTTTTAATAAAAATATGAAAATGTAATTAAATATTAGAGCACTCAATTTTGAATGTTTATCATTTAAAAACTTATCATTAAAATTACTTGAAATTTGGTGTCTGGGCATAGTTTGAACTGAAGATTTGAAATATCTTGTTAAAATTGGGTCTTGCTATTGAAAAAAAAAGTTTGGATTTGCTTTAATATGTTGATGGCCCCCTAAGAAAATTTTACGTATATCATTAAAAGCTACACTTTATTTCTAATCGTTCGGTATCAGTATCTTTCGTCTACAAAAGTTTGTTTAGAAGTTATTAGGGGGGGTTTACTTTTTTCCGCGATTATACATTTTAGTTCGTTATTAAGTTATATTTTGGTAAATAAAGAACCGTTTGTCTTTTTATTATTATTATTATTTCTTTGACAGTGCAATAGATTTAGATTCTTTTTAAAGTATTTGAGATTATGTTCAAAATATAATTGAATCTTTATTCATTTACTTGTTTTCAACCTAAAATAATTTAAAAAACATTGACTCCAAAATCAATATCGAAGATTTATTTTCATTTTAAAAAAATGCCAAGTCTTTATTTATTTTGTTCATATAGTTATTTATTTTAGAAAATCAATTTTTATTTTCATTTCCTTCTTTTTTTTTAGAAAAAAAATATTTAATAATAAAATATTTTTTTTTCAAAAGAAATAAATTTTTTTGAGTATTGGTTTTTAAATTTACTTTGTATGTTTTATTACTTGATTGAAACTATTAAAAATAATAAATATAATTGATTCTGTTGCTATGAGGAGGAATAATCTGCCTTAAACTTTAAAATACCGTTCTCAACGTCTTGATTTCATTAAACGTCACCGGCTTTATGCTTATAATTCACCATCGATTCTTTTGAGAAGAGGTAATTTTATCTTTCTTTCTGGGGTTTGAATCTTTGCACCTGTGCACAGTGTTCCGTTATTATGATATTCTTTGAAGTTACTTTTAATGAAATTTCGATTATTATCCCCACTTTCAATTGCCTCGAAAATAAGAATTTTAAGATTTGCATTAAATTTGCATTCTTCAGCGATAATTTTACTACTTTATAAAAATATGCCATTGAATTTTCTCTATAGGAATATTAATTAAATTTTCAGATATGGACTTTCGTCATTTAAAATAAGAAAATGCCAGACAAGAATCGCAAATTCCAAGCATTCTTCAAATGGCCCATCTTTCTAATTACTTAATCGGTTTCCTTTGAAGAGAAAATCTATATTTGTAAGAGTCTATAATAGTAAGAATACGTAACTTTTAATACTATATTTACAAAATTATTTATGCAAAAAGTAATAATTTTTTATAGGATTAAAATTATTAAAAATTTAAGATGTGCATACCCTTATTTTAACATAAAGAAACTGTGTATTGTAAATTACATATTGAAGACTTATTTTAAAATGACGATCTTTTAAATTTATTAATGTAATCCTTTGAAAAAAGGCCTTTTTTATAACTATAAGAGCTTTATACTACATTTAGTATGTTTATAGTTATATATATCATATATTTAAAAATAAATTTTGAAATATGCAACTGTTTCCTTTATCTAAAAATGCCAGAGATAACTCAGCAAATATAAACTTTTTTTGAATCATTATCTTTTTATTATTTTAATAAAAAATTTCTTCGAATATAAAAATCCATTTCTATAATTGTAAGACTTTTATAGTACATTTTGTATATAAATACTATATCAAATATTTTAATAAAGACATATGACATGCCTGCATTTTCTATATTTGCAGTCTTCCTTTAATATAAAAAATGCCTGAGGTGAAATACTAATTCCCTGCATTATTAAATGACTAGTTTCCTATTTTTTTAAACACTTTTGATTTGAAAAAAAAAATACTTTTCTATAATTGTAAAAGTGTTATATTACACTTAATGTATTGTTTACATATAAAGCATATTAAAGTTTTTTTTTTAATATGCTCACTTCTTTAACATATATAAAAATACCAGACATGAATCACTAATTCTAGACAATTTTTAAATTTTTTCTGTGGGTCATAAAATTTTTTTCCCCATAATTGCAAGAGTGCTATGCCATATTTACTAAATTAGTCATGTATTATACCCAATTTAAAGATATCTTGTAGTATATAACCGTTCTTCTTTTAATACAAAAAATACCTGACATACGACACACCATTTCTAAAATTCTTTAAATGAGTAGCTTTCTAATCTTTTAATCTCCTTCCTCCTAAAGATATTTTTCTTAACTGCAATAAAATTATCCTTTGTTATCTCTGCATTAAAATTTATTAAAGTATTCCCATTTGCCATTCTTCATATGAAATTAATGTTTATTTGCTTATTGATTAATATAGTTGGTGTTACTCAATCATTGATCAATCATTGCATTTTTGACCTTCTAAAAAGTAGGAGGCAATTACTTATCAGTAGATTAATGAGCCGATTAGTTTTTGATGTATAAAGCTTTTGAAAGATAAAAATATTTAGAATAAAGCTTAAGTAGTTTGACAGCGATCTACAAAAAATTTGCAAAAAACTCAATTTTTTGTAAAATTAAATGAATAAATAGATTTTGTTTGCAATAAGCTATTTTGATAAACGAAAAAATCTGCTGTATGTAGGATTATGTTAGGAAGTATGTTAGGATTTCAATTTCATGAGAAATATTTTTTAATATTAAGGTCGTAGTTTTTATATGTCTCATAAAAAACCATATAAAAAGTAAATCATCTAATGAAAATCTAATATCTGTCTGTGGAATTGTATATTTAAGTCTGGCGTACCGAATGCAAAGTGGTAAAATGCACGTTCAGCCATTTATTGGAAAACTGTCTGGCGAAAGTCTCTAAAAATTCAATTTCTTTATCAAATGGATATTTATTAAATGTGAAATACGTGTCATAGATTCCAAATCCTGAGATATAAACTTACTTTTTTTTTTTTTACTGCAAAACGAGAATATAAATTTGGGTTTGATTTCTCAACTAGCTTTTTTCAATTTAAGTTATTTAAATAAACACAGAGCAAAGTAATGACACCCTCAACTTATATATAAATTTTTTAAGATGGAAAAATTATTTTCTTAAAATTTTGCACTTGCTCGTGTACCATTCAGCACGTGCACTTAAATTTTTTGCACGATCAGGCGCAAAACTTTTTTTTTCTTTTTTGTTTTTTCCACGTAAAATTTTTTATGTTACAAATGCAAACTATTTCCTCACATATTTAGATACATCGTAGAAAAAATTATGCATATGAACAGTAAAAACGGAATTTTTATTTCGTGATGACGTTTGTGAAAACAAAATAAATAAATAAATAAATAAATAAATAAATAAAATTTCGGAACATTTATCTGAGCTTGCTTGCTGAAAGCATTATGAAAATGAGGGAAAGTGAAAAAGAAAAGTGAATTTTAGTAAATACATGCATTTCTTTAGCAAATACAGGCGTACATTTTGCGAATACAGTCTTTTCTTAACTGAAGTAGTAGTAAAAGAAACAAGTTGGAAATTGCTCGTCAGATGTAACAAATGTGGTGTGTTCTTACTATAACGAAGTTTTTAACATGTACAGTTCTTCGGATGCAATACAGTATCCGAAGTATTTTGTTTATCCCTGTAAATACTAAATGCTTTCTATTACACAGTAATTAACTTGTAGTAAACCTCAGCAACGTATATTAATTTCATAAATTGTAACAAAAACGTCTCATGTAATAAAACGCACCCCAAACAATGTTTCCCCCCATACCATTATGCAATGGTATGCAATAATTTTGTGTGGCACTGTAAATTAATAACAAATATTCTTTGTACCACAAATTGTGCAGAATGTATATTTTAGTATATACTTCATAGATGCGTGTCAATTTTATTATTTTCGAAAGAGTGTAATAGCATTAAAATGCACTTGATACTTTTTTCCCATTGGCCGTAATGTAAAGGAATACTTTTGATTGTCCGAGATTGACTCGAGAATATTATACAACAATTATATATTTTAAACTAGCAGTCTTCGCCCACTACGCAGGTCGGATTCTCTAAAGGGATTTTGAAAGAAACGAAGTACATCTAGTAAAGATTAAAAAAAAAAAAACTTAATAGCTAATCAAACATCTAAACTATTATTTTAACAAAATCTAACTGATTGGTAAAGTTATCATACGAATTGAATATTTCCAGCTAAGCGAAAAATTGCCCAGGAGCGAAAAATCCCAGCCGGTTATCGCCCGGTTAGCTTAACAGATAAAGCATTGGCCTTGTAAGCCAAGTATCCGGGTTCAATTCCCGGCCTGGGCAATTTTTCGCTCAGCTGGAAATATTCAATTCGTATGATAACTTTACCAATCAGTTAGATTGTGTTAAAATAATAGTATATCTAGGTATCCATCGTTCTATGGAGTTCCATTACCTGCGGCTTTTTCTGCCGAGCTGTCTAAATGACAGACCAGATGTTATGGCCAATAAGGTTATCTGAGCGAAAAATCCCTGCCACTTATTGCCCGGTTAGCTTAACAGGTAAAGCATTGGCCCTGTAAGCCAAGTATCCGGGTTCGATTCCCGGCCTGGGCAATTTTTCGCTCAGCTGGAAATATTCAATTCGTATGACAAACATCTACAATCGCTTTCTTATTCATATATTCTTACATTATTCTGATGGTCGATGCTGACGACACAATAGACAAAATAGCTCTAAAACGACTGAAGTACTTATGTTTAACTATTTTTTTAATATGTGTATTATCTTGAACTTCCCGCTTCTACCTAAACCTGCTGTTGCGATATGGCGAAATATCTCAGAGGCGCTGGAGGTGTTTAATTTAAAATAATGGTCAGAAAGCTTTCCAATGATATATCACATAAGGGGTGTAGAACACATTCAGAAAATTGCGTCCCCACCCGTTTAGAGTTTAAATTACCACGTCTTCCCGTATAAAACCTTCCTCTCTGTTGGAAAATTTCAAATATTATAAGTAATATTTATCAGAGGGTCCCGTAAAAAGTCCAATCTGTAATGATAAAAAAATCGAAAACTGTCCCCTGCCCGGGTCTTGAATTGGAGTGAGATAAAAAGTTCATAATATGAAAGTGCGGTCCGAGGGCTTACCGATGATACGTCACATGTCGAGTCCAAAAAAAGTTTGGAATTTTTGACCCCCACTTTAACCCCCTCGGGGGTGGAAATTTTAAAATAGCTGAAACACATCTTTAATTGTTTGTAATAGATTTATTTTCTGCCGTTTCACGCATCTACTTAAAACGATTGCAGAGATGTTCCAAATGTTCAAAATTGCTCGATCCCCCTTTTAACCCCTAAGGAGGGCGGTAATTTCTAAAATCGCTGAAATACGTATTTAATTATTTTTTAGTAGATTTATTTTCTGTAATTTCACATTGCTATCTTAAACAGCTGCTGAGATACAGGAAGATGTTCCATACTTTTCTGCCCTTCGTTTGACCCTTTTAGAGGGGAAATTTTCAAAAATCTCATCTTAGTTCACGCTTACATCATAAGAAGTATATTTTCCCCAATTTTCATGTAACTACGTTTAGTAGTTCGGCCTGTGTGTTGATTATCAGTCAGCCAGGACAAACTATTTTATATATCTATTGATTTCAAACGATTCAGTTAGGTAGTTTTTGCTGTGTTATATGCAGACAGATGGACGGACGGATTGAACGACGACGATAAGTGCTATGTATTCACGTAATATACGTAAAAAAAAGTAATATACAGCTCATATTCAAAATATTAGAATAATTACCTTTTTTTTAGAAATTGAAAATATCGTTTGGTAATTTAATGTCTTTTAATGAAAATATGCAAACGATATTTTTAATAAGAACTTATTGTTGATTAAACTTACTTGTTATCTTAAATTTAATATCATTTTTGAAAAGATTAATTGCAAAAAAAATTATTTTGAAAAGTCAAAATATTAGAATATTTATTCAAGTGGTTCAAAATATTAGAATATTTCACATTAATTCTCCTTTAAATATTACCAATTCTTAACTGGTGGCATCATTGATTAAATTCAGACTATTTTATTTAAAATCAGTATTCTTTTTTGCAGTTTGTTTCTTTTTCGTCTTAAAATGGGCCGTGTGAGTGATATTCCTGAATCTACTAAACTTCGTATGGTTGATTTGTATCGGCACGGTAAAAATCAATGTTTAATAGCGAATTATTTACATTGTTCGCAATCGAGCGTTAGTAAAATACTAACACAATATTCAAAAATTGGAAAATTTCAAAATAATCGCCGAAATGGTGGGCGAAAACCAAAAACATCTGCTAGAGATGACAGGAAACTGAAGCGTATAGTTAAGAAAAACCGTTTTAAAAGTGTGCGATTCTTGCACCGAAAATGGAAAGAAGAAGGAGTTGAAGTTTCTACATAGACAACATTAAGACGTCTCCATAAATTTAAATTTGAATCTCGTGTACCGAAAACAAAACCTCTCATGACTGCAAGACAAAAGCGTATAAGATTGAATTGGTGTAAATCAAGACGTTTATGGAGCAATGAAGATTGGAAAAATATATTATTTAGTGATGAAAGTATGTTTTGTGTTTCATATGGTAATCAAGGTATTCGAGTTTGGAGAATGAAGCAAGAAGCATTTGATAAAGAATGCCTTAAACAATCCGTAAAATTTGCTGCTAGTGTCATGGTTTGGGGTTGTATGAGTGCAGAAGGACCTGGAAAGTTATGCATCGTCTACGAAAAGGTTAACTCTTTGATATATCAAGAAATTTTAGAATATTACATGATTCCATCATCGGAAGATTTATTTGAAGATGATTTCATCTTTCAACAAGATTTAGCGTCCCCGCATACCTCGGTGTCAACTAAGAATTGGTTCCGCCAACACAGCATTAAGGTACATCCTTGGCCACCAAATTCACCAGATCTTAATCCCATCGAAAACTTATGGTGTATAATGAAGAAAAAACTTCAAGAAAATCCTCCTTCAAGTAAAATTGAGTTAGTGGCACGTATAAAGTCTATTTGGGCTAATATTGATAGAAATGTTTGTAAACACCTTGTATATAGTATGCAAGATCGATTGTACGCTGTTATGAAAGCTAAAGGGGATGCTACAAAATATTAACTGCCATTTACTTCATATTCATAAGGTAATATTGTTGCGTAAAATAAAATATTCTAATATTTTGAACCAATCTAAATTGTATTCTAATATTCTGGTGTGTTTAAGAAAGCTGTATACCTAATTTATTGTGCTGTATTTTATATTTTATAAATGTTAAAATCTTATCTAAACATTCCAGATTTAATTTATAAGAAATTTAATTGCATTTACTTAGTATAAAAAATAAATAAATGACAAATAATTTTTTCTTATTACTTTTTCACAATTATTCTAATATTTTGAATATGAGCTGTACATGGCGAATTTTATCTGTATTTTGAGTAAAATTTCCGTGGCCATACGCTGCAAAAAACTATTGTTGATTTTACAATATAATATTGGCAGGGTTGGGATGCCAGTTTACATACTATTGGGTAAATGAATTAAATAATATATTACTGCTAAATAGTGTATTACTGGTATATTACTAGCTATCATAAATTTTATAAACTGGCGCCACAATTATTATACTGTATTATACTGTATACAACCTATATTATAGTGTAAAATTAACATTTTTTGCAGTATAATTAATGACTTACAAATCTGTGACTTGAACATGTTTTAGCATATAATAATTTAAAAAAATCTATTACGGAATGTTAGAAATTTTTAAATCATAATTTTATAAACGCTCTTGCAGTAATTTCGAATTCAAATAAACAGGTGATTATAAAATATATAAGAGATCTAAATTGAATTCTAGATCTCATGACATATTTAAAGACACTCTCTTTCATATTATGAATAAATGTAATATAAGCTCTTTTTAATAAAACTGCTTAGCGGAATTACATAGGAGATATCATTAATTTATATAGCTTTTAACGCGTCTTATTGTAGATTATATTTAATAAAAGTTGAAGTACGTTTACCTTTTCCGAAAGTATATTCCTTAATGAACATTTAAAAATGTTCATATAGCATTAAGAAATTTTCTATCTTCATTTCTAAAAAAGAAAAATGTTTTTACGCTTTCAACATCTCCATGATCTAAATTTTCCTATAATTCATAGAATTTTTCAAAAATGTAAGCGATCTGTAAATGATTATTATATCAGGTTAAAACTTCATAAATAGCGTAATGTATATTAAATACCTATGGAATAAATTTTTCGTAATTATTTGTGTTCTGTTAAACAATGAATTCGAAAATAATTTTGTGTTTATTAAAACGTTTTTGTGTAAAATTCTTCTTAGAATATGCAAAAACTGAAAAGAAACACATGCGGGAATTTCTTTGAACAACATTTTTATTTATTAATGAAACAAATATTTAATTTTATGAAAATTAACATTGATATACCGGGTGTCCCAAAAATGACTGATGGATTTAAAAAATCAATAACGTGCAAACGGTGACAGCTATTTTAAACATTTTTGAAGGAGGGTTATGTATAATGTCAGGAGTTTTTTACCGTAATTTTTATTTTAGTTCGCATCTCAAACATTAGGTGGCGCTGACGGCGATAGAAGGCCAGGCGATCAGTGCTGAGTGAAGCGTGGACCTGCCCTTCAATCGCCGTCAGCGTCACCTATTGTTCGAGATGCGAACTAAAATAAAAAATTACGGTAAAAAAAAATCCTGACATTATACATAACCCTCCTGCAAAATTTTTTTAAATAGCTATCACCGTTTGCAAGTTATTGATTTGTCATTTCAGTCATTTTTGGGACACCCGGTAAATATAACCGAAGTAGTAGTACAGGTTTCGTATGCTTCAAGGAACTTTTACCAGAATTTTCGTTAAGAAATATTTCATTTATTAAATTAAAAGAAAATAATCAGCCTTCAGTTACAGCGATGAGTCTTTTACAAAATTTCTGGTACTGAAACACTTAAAATCTCCTGAATCCCGTGGTGTGTACAAACTTTGCAGTATGTTTTTTTTAAAGGAATTATTTAAAGTATAATTTAAAGCTACTAAGATAGAACATATTTGTAATTTTGTTCAGTTATTTTATTGATTTCATATTTCTGTCATAGAATTTAACGTTCCCGAAATCTTGAAAAAAAATTAATAATGAAAAATTTTAAACCATTCATGAAAATTTAGTTTATTTTCAATGAAATGCTTAATGTAATTTTAGTATGAATTGTTAAAATTATTAGATTAGTTAAAAAAATATTTACTTATTTTGTACGTTATACGGTTGATTCTTTACAGTGTCGGAACTACATCCGAAGGGGGTTTATTTTTTACTTAATGTATGAGACAGCATTATTGTCATTGTTAAAGTGTATATATTAAAAGTGGGGGATCCGATACCAAAAAACTGATCTTTTTTAAATACTAATTTAAAAATAACTTTAAACTCTTATAAATAAGACGATATCAAAATGTTTTGGCATTCTATGTAATTCCAACATATTCAAAATCAAATTTCTATTAAATCCCCACTTGATTGTTCAAATGAGTTCTAATTTTTAACTGCCCGCTTTATTAGCATTCTTTTTCAAAATTTTGCAAATTTAACCTTTAAGTGATGTGACAAAGTTGTAAAGTAACTAGTGTGAAGCAGTCCGTGAGACTGCAACATCGAATGGCGTGAATATCTGATAGGAGGGTGTTTTTGTACAAGACTATTATAATTAACATTCACTTATTAAAAGTCTCCCTTGATAGTACTAAAGTTCCAAACGAAACAAAACTTTGGTAGTGTTTATAGTTAAACTGAAAATCACAAATTAAACTATAAAAATTGACAAAAATCAGTGATCTATGAGACCGGTAAGATTAGTTAAAGGATAAAAGGTGATTAATGATTAAAACTCACAGAGTACTGTTTCTACACTAAACTTTTTGTAAAGGATTAAATCTAATTAAATTTAATCTATTCAAATATTTCTAACAAATGTACGAGGACTCCAAACAAAAGATAATTTGAGTTGTAGCTATAGTTAAACTGAAAATTACAAGTTAAACTCTAAATTTGAAAAAAAAAAAAAAAAAAAAAAAAAAAAAAAAAAAAAAAAAAAAAAAAAAACAGCGTTTAGTGAAATTACTAACAGCAATTAAAGGTTAATTTTGTTGCTTATATAGAAATAATGAAATATAACCATATGAATCATACATAAAATTTAATAAGGGATCTCACAATGATATTTATTTTTTATAGAAAATTTTATTTAATGAATTAAAAATACAAATTTATTAAGGCATATCACTCCGACATTTTAACTTTAGGTTTGCGCGAATCTGCAAGTGGAGTTTACGGGTTAAAAAGTAATTACAAGATTTTTATAACAGTGTTGACAAAATTATTTATTACACATAACGCTAGTTATTATAAAATTTCACATAAAAAAATATTAAATTAAAAATGGTTTAAACCGTGCAAGCTTTCTTATATTTAAGCAGGATTTTTTTAAGCAAAGATAAGCTCAGAGTGTTATATTCTTTTTAAACTCCCCCCTCTCCCTTTTCTTTCACTTACACAAAAAGTATTGAATATTTTCTATCGCATAGAATTGATATAGGGAAACATAAATACGGATTTAGATAAACACAGTTAAAACTGTGCAATGTTAATAATTATTCTATTTAAACGGTTCTTTTTAAGCAAAAGGACTGATATTCTTTTGCCTATACCTCTCCCCCCCCCCCCACACACACACACTTCTTTTTCTTACACTTTCACAACAAACTGAACATTTTCTAACTCTTAGAATGCAATTTGCCAATTTCTAGGGCTGTACAGTTTGTATTTTTTGAATTGAACAATCTACATGGGATTATTCCATCTTATTTTATAGTTTTGTTTGCATGGCGTTATTACCCACATAGGTGGGTAATAGCGCCAGATAGCATTGGTCAAGAAATCCTGCTATTACATTTTATGAACACATATTTGTTAAATAATTTTTTTATACCATAGATGGTCAATGAATTACTGTATCAAATACTATATTTGTTTGAAAAATACAATCTAAAACAAAGCCGTGAAAATTGGTAGAACCTTAACATGGCGTTATTACCCCAGGATACCTTAGTTAAAAGAAACTATTATTCTTTACAAAATAGAATTTGTTTTAGTCGTGGATATAAGAAAAAAGAAGAAGAAAGGAAAAAATACAGCTAAATACATTGTAAAAAAATCCGTTAAATTTACGATGCACCAATGTTGCCAGCAATTTTTGCCGTAAAAATTACAGTAAAATTAGAAGTAAGACAAAATTTTATATCTAATTTTACTGCAGTTTTTCCGGTAAAAATTTCTGGCAACATTGCTGCCAGCAGTTTTTGACGTAAATTTAACGGATTTTTTTAACAGTGTATGTGAAGGAAGGGAACTTATAGTGATTGATAATGACTAAAAAACAAAACTCGGATATATTTCCTTTATAGTTATAAGCATATGTCAGTTACGAAACCTGAGCTTTGTTTACAACATTTAGAAAAAGTTAAAAAAGAAAAATGCTGAATAGAATACAAACTCCAAATATAGACTTATTAAGATTTCGAAAACAGTTTATAGTTTTCTAAATTTGTAAATTTTTGTCGTTATATATTTTTTAATTTGTTAATTTGTCACCTTAATTTGGATGTGAAAATTTCCAAAAGCAAAAAATGGTATTTTCCTATTCTTATGAAACAAACTTCAAGTGCGCTAAAATAAATCTCATAATCATGAGATTATTTGATACTTAAACATTTTCTCTTTTATAGACATATTTTAAACACTTAAAAAGAAATCTTTTTTGAAATGTTTGAACAAATGATTTCTAGAACAAAAGCTAATACCAGGCATATAAAAAAAAATATAGGAAAAGTCATTTTGTTTCTTCAGCGATTCAATTGATATCTCATTTTCTGACACGTTTGTTTATGGCATTTCTAAAGAGAAAAAAGATATTTAATTTTAAACTTGAAAGGATATCAAATAATATTTTTATTTTCTTTTTGGCTTTTTCCCCCTCTTCGTTCTTTTATCTCAATTAATTTGAAAAATCTTACTTATTTTGTTTGCGCATTTGATCATTAAATTCATCTTTCATCGCGTCAAGTACATTCTTGATGAGAGTTCTTAAACGATTTGTCAATAAATGCTTCATGGGCAAATAATATAATTTATTACATTGTCAGATTTATCATGATGAATGGCTCTTTGGTCAAGATCGTGCATTCACTTTAGAATATTCAGCAGCGGGAGTGATGTTTAATAAAATATATACTGTTGAAATTTTATTAATTAAAACATCGAAATATATAGTTATTGTTCAACCACAATATTTAAATTAAACACTGTTCTGTATACTATCTATAGATGGTTCTCAATCCAGGAAAAAATATTTAGCAACTTCAGAAACCAAACTATTTTCGAAATTTAAAGAAATAAACTCTGTGTTAGGCGGAAATCTCTCCAATTCGGAAAGATTTTGAAGTCTTAACGAATCTATAGACACAGAGTAAAATCTATCTAAGGCGGAATACTGTCTACTACGGAAAATTTTCCGGTCCGATCAATTACGATTTAGATATAGGTTACTGTGTTTATAAAACCAAAATTTCCTACGTTTGCTGACACCTAATTTCGCTCAACAACAAACGACAATATAGTATAAGTGCTTTAAAGTAACTCACGATTACGAAAACACTTTTCTATCTTTAGAAATTTCAGGACCCAACGTATTTGCAAAATTTAAAGACGTATTTATAAAACCAAAATTTCTTTTGCTGACACTGATTTTGGTTAATGTTGTATTTAAAGTGCATTAATAAATTTTTCAATCTGGAATGTACGATATGTTTTTTGGAACCATCCATATAACCATCTTCATATTTAATAAACACGTTTTATTGACATACGCGATAAATAAACACTAATTTTTTTTTTTTTTTTTATCGGTTCGGTTAATTTTTCTTTGTCAACCCGGACCGTTGAAAAAATTATTCTAATTCTGGTGGCTCGGCCCGTTAGAAAATTTGCAACCATTCCGCCGGTCTCGGTACGGGCCCGTGCAGACCTCTAACAGTATTCACATGTTTGTATTATGCAGCGATGGATCATTTTGTGCATTTTAATATGCAGGGTGATCCCAAATATTATTATTTCACTTTGATTTTTTTTGTTGGTCCGTAATTCATCTATTTATCAAATCGACTTTCATAAATATATGAGGACAATCATATTCATTCATATCCCGAAGTTTCAGAGGAATCCGAGAAGTATATTTTTTAATTTTAGAGAAAATGTCTAAAATTAAAAGTATCTGGTGACTAATGACTATATAGTGTATAGTTTGTAATATTGAAATTTCGAAACTTTCAGTCCTCAAGCAATCCCTACAAAATATTTCGAAATGGTTCCTGAATTAAAACATTTTTCTTGAAAATTTCAATATGTAAAACAGAATGACATTTATGCGCATAGACTTTTTTAAAAATTCGCTCATACAATGCCCTTAAACATATGATGCAAGCGTATTTTAAAATATTAGTCGGGTGAAATATTTTTGAATTCTCTCTCTCTTAAAATATGTCTATTGAAAACTGAATTTTGTAAAGTTTTATAATATGGAGTTATATTTAATGACAGGTTTGCTTTTAAAGATATCTTGACATGCAGTTCATTCTGGCATGATTTGAGTTGCAATGGAAATTCACGAAGTTTGTTTAATACACAATAATTTTAATTTGACTATTCGAATAATACGTAAAAGTTAATATTATGTTGCTTTTTTATTTTAATGTAGAAGGAATATGTAATAATTTTGTCATTTCTTTCCTTCCTGCTGTATGTCAGTCGCAGCACTGATGTTTCACAGAAGTTTAGTATCGTCTATGTGCAATATGGAGGCAATGTGCGATAAGCAATATGCTGCGCTAAAATGTTTATATTGTCTGAAGAAATTTTCAGCGGTAACCTGCGATTATTATAGAATACTCACAGGAAATTTGGTCCTAACTATAGTATGCAGAAAACATGGATTTTAAAATGTGTATGGTTTTATAATGAAATAAATATCATTCTTAAAATAAATAAATAAATAAAAGCATTATAAAATGTTTTAGAATGATCATCATTAGTATTTAATTATTTTAAAGGCAAAGCGCTTTTAATACCGATTCTACGGCTTTTCCTTTCGAGTTTCTGTTTCATTATGTATAAATAAAACATGACGTCCTTGTTTCAGTTTAAAATAACTACAAGATATAACACGCAAATTTTATGACCAAGATAAGCAAAATTGCCAGAGTAATAAAGATGATATCATCATAACCGCTAGATTTAGCAAAATTAAAGTGGTTATCAACAAATGTGTGACGACATAACCAGTGATCTAAATCATTTTTAATAATGATACGCGTCAATTTTTATGTTTTAAATATACAAATTTTAAGAATATACATGCTGTAGGAAAAATATTGGAACTCACTCGTTATTGTAAGTTTTATTTAAAAACCTAAATATTTTAGTTTTTATTTATTTTTTTTAAATAATAATAATAACTGCTGTTAACAAAATTACCTGTTGTGAAGAAAAGCATTTAAATTTACTTTCGATTTAAAAAAAAAAAAAAATTAATGTGATCTTTGTGCAGTTTTATTTAAACAGGAACCTTGGTGAGGTGATATTAATTCAATTTTTTTTTTATTATTATAAAAATTACGATAAACCATCATTTACTTTTATTTAGTTAATTAGATAGTTATAAAACCCATACACAAGAAAAAGATGATTGAACTGTTATGACTACATTGTATTCTCTTTTATAATCAACGCGATAGATTTCTTTTAGCAATGGAAAAAAATTCAAAAAGTTAATTAAAAAGAATTTATTTATTTTTAAAGGCGATTGTTCTTATATCATATACGTCCTATTTAATTTGGATTTGAAAACAGAAAACATAGCATTAAGTTTTTATTTTTATTTTACAAATCATTTCCTTTTTAACCTGTCATTATTTTAAATCTATTTTAAGAACGCGTGAATCCAATATCGAAATGCAAAATCATGACACAACAATTTTAAGATAATGACTCATAAGTGCTTTTCTGTTTTTTGTAGTTACGGTTTATATTATAAAATTCTAGAGGGGAGGTATTAATTTCTTTTCTTAAAAATTTACACTGTAGTACTTTTTTGCTTTTTATATTTGGTGTTTGTTAGTTTATACTCTTAAAGGATTAGCTTCTTCCTCAAATTATTTCTTTTAGAAAAATCCTGTTATTTTTTATTTATTTATTTATTTTTTAATAATTAAAATCTAAATAACATGCTGGCATGTGCAAGGGCTAATTTTGGCTTAAATAATGATTAAAAATTTCATTTTCATTTCTGAATTAAATAAATTTCGTCAATACAAAAAATGGTTAAGCATATTTATATCTGAATCTGTAATCAACATGCTGATTTAATCATTAAAATCTGATTTTATCTCACACGCATACGTTAGTGTAACAAATAAAAAGCACTTTTATAAATTTGTTTTCCGATGATAAAAAAAAAGAGATGATATAAATCAAATTCTACTTTTTCGACGGTTAATTCTCGTTGGCAATATCCTGTGAAATTTGATATCCTTCTATGAGTAGTTCAGATGCAGTTTAATTGGTATATGCAAAAGCAGAGAAATTTGACTCGTAAAAAATTGTTCCCGAATAAAGATTTAAAAATGATAAAGTACGGCAGTCATCCTTCTTTTTGGAGTGAAGATTACAAGCTCGATAAGAGATGAAACTATTTAAAAGTGTTCAATAAATACTGCTCTTCCGAGAGCCAATTCATCATCGTTATGAAATGAATTTCTAATTTATTTGAATGCTATTTCATGCGAATATTAAACCTTGCTCGCGAAACATTTTAAACTTTCTAATGAAAATGTGTCACGAGGCATTCCTTATTTGGATATTTCAGGATAGCTTTTCGGTCTTATACTTTTAGTTGCTTAAATTTTCTTTATTTTTATCCTCAGTAAAATATATAATTGAATTTAAAATTTTCGGAAATGTATTTTATATATTTGAGTTGGTAAGAGATTTTCGCACCTTTTGAAAAATATATGATGAAGATTTGTTTTTTAAATAAATAAACATTTGAAATGTGTTATATTGTCCAATCCATACTTATTTAAATCCGGATGGAAATATTTTTTGGAAATATGCAGTATTAATGCGGCAGTTTATTCAAATTATGCGGGAAATATGCAAAAAGAAGGAGATGAACTAGTCTTCAGAAATTCTTTATTTACTTATATATTATGATTAAAAACAAACAATTCAAAAATTATTATTACCATAGTATTTTACTTTTAAAATATTTTCTGATTAATTAACAGATATTATTACTAACAAAAATAAAGACAAAATCTTCTTAATAATACATTATAAACAAAAAATCGCCTTTCTTATTTTTAAAGTGTTATTAAGTTTTTGCCTTATTTTGTGCATTCATACGAGTTTTTCAACATTTTACTGGGATTTCTTATAGTTTATAGAATTACAGATACGTTACTCCTGCAGCCGAAAACTGTCGTTATTCAGGAAATATTTGATCATAACAAGCCGTTTCGTTCTCGTAGTTCACACAATTTGGTAATACCAAATTGTGTCGTACCAAGATAAAATAAATAAATAAACAAATAACAATAGTAAAAATTTTTGCATTACGCTGATAATTATAGAAAATGTGAAATATTTCATAATTTATAGGACTTATGTGAATTTACATTAAGGCGATTAAATTTTTAGCATATAAAACCGATTACATTGTCCTTTCAGGTAAATCGGAAAAGTTACTTATCAAATGGGTAAAACTATAAATAGTTAAAACAAGTTAACAATAGACCGTCGCACAAGAAAAGGCAAAATGACTCATTGCGTCTAAGAGCAGCTTCAACTGATACTCTGAAATACAACTTTCTCGCATAAACGTATCGAAAATTGTATACTATAGAGGTGTGGAATAATGAGATAATGTAAATTTACTAATAAAACTGATGCAAGCAAGCAAGGTAGTGTTTATTAAAGCTTATAATACAGACAACTGTAGGACATTATTAAGAAGAAACCCGACACGCACAAAATATTATTGAACTATAAAACGGCAGTACGGATTATTTAAGTATGTTCAATAAATTGGCAGTAAAATGCGTTTGCATTCGAGATAGAGCTTCAAACGTTCTGTAGTATTATATGTTACTGCATTCTTATTGAATACGGATTCAAAAACTGTTAACAATCTCAGGTGGCAAATTAACGTAATTAAACAGAAAAAGTGTTAGATGACATTGATGAATGCAGTACATTACTCTAACAATGCTGGCCTTGTCCTCGAAAACGTCCGACAAGGAGAGTTGTGATTCTGATGTGGTGCTGCTTCTTTATTAGCGAAACACATCGATTCTCAAATTCACTAATGTCAGTTAGGAAATTGTGTATTGTTGTTTGCAACAGTTTCAGGTATTCTCGTTTCGCTCGGATCAATCTCAAAACCAATATTCTATTAAGTGAATATTCCTATTTCCACTCAAGACAATTGAGGTACCATTTTATTTGATAACAAATCTCTTCTTATCCTGATAAAAGTTTATTCCATCTTTTTTGCATTCATTGCAACAGTAAAAAACGCAGGACCTTCACTTTGCAAAACGAACGGCAAATTAATTTATTTCAATTCTATAGTTGATTTATTTTTGATATTGTCGCGTAGTTTTTATTGTATTACAAAAATTATTTTGCTACATTTTACAATATAATATAAAGTAGAAAGGTATTGAAAAAAATGCGTAAAATCAATACACTCACTATTATTATTGTAAAATAAAAGAAGTTTAATTAAAAAGATATTAGTATTACACAATTTCTTAACTGTTTCAAGCAATAGATAAAAATGAAACAAAAGAAAATTCCTTGTAATTCTAGAAAAAGCAAGCAGAGAACATGAAGTAATCCCTCAAATATTTAAGATGCTTTTGACATACGAAAACTAATTATGTGCACCTTCTAGCATTACTGCGTTCTAAATTAGAAAAAATTCTTTCATATAAATTAACTGAAGACAGTACTTTGAATTTTAATTAGATCTTTGAAATTTCATTTGATTAGTCAGAATAAGTAATTAAAATTGATTGAATTACGATTTGATTCCCTAGAAGTCTTTTTTAAAAAGGTGATTGATTCTAGTTTATAGTTTAATGCAAGAAACCACATGAAGCTTACTTATACTAAAAAGTTCCTGGTCGGAAATTACTGAACAACTTTTTAAAATTTCTCTAACACACACATCTTTTTCAGAAAACTACCAGAGATTATATTTGTTTCATTGACTTAAAATATTACACAATGTTGCATTTATCTGAAATATTTTAATGAAATACCGATATTGGTAAAATAGTAGTTTGGCATTGAAAATATTAACAATGAAATACAATATTTCTTACCAATATTGCACCAATATTAAAAAAATATATATAAACTACACAATATTTGGGAAATATTTCACTATGTCAATATTGACAAACATAAAATCCATAAAAATAATATTGATCCAATATTCTTATATTAATTACACTGTAAAAATGGAAATGATTCTTAATATAGGAAAATGTAATAAAACCACCAATGAAAATCTAAAATAATTACTTCCGAGATACACCCAATTCCGAATAATGTTCTTTACGTCGGTAATTAATAATTTTTCAAGACTTAGAGAAGCATTTCAAAAACAAAGTTTATTTGCTGCCATTTATTTTCGGAAACGTTTCCAAGTATTATTCCTTAATCAGTTTTTTTTTTCTTGGAATATAGGTTTTCGAATGCTATTAATTTTGAAGTAAAGATTTTAGTTTTCATGCAACATGTTTTACAGAAAAATATGATAAATTAACGTTATTATATGATAAATTAAGTTAATATTACTTTGTTAGTTTTTATAAATTTAATTACGCAACAGAAAATGCTTAACTGAGAAATGATAGCTTCGTAAAAACGCAAAGTTTTCAAAAATCAATGGCAGCAAAAGAAACTGTTTTTGTAAAGTCTTCTTTAAATCTCGAAAATATATTGCTTTCTTAGATTTTTGCAAAAAGAACACTTTTCGGAATCATTGGTAACTTAGAAAAGTTTAATTTATATTTTAATTAGCGTTTACGTTATATTTTTGTAAATTAAGGAAATATACCTTTCTTTACAGTATAGGGGCTGAACCACTTTTTAAAAGCTGTATTTTAAGACGAGACATCCTTTATTACGATACACAATGAAAAATAAAATAAATTTCTTTAAAATGTTGTGGCTTTTTTTTTTAGACAGTCATTAAAATATTATTCCTCCAGGAACTGATAATTTAATTTAAGATGCTTGATTTTTTTAAAACAAAATAGGATAGCACAATTTGTAAAATTTAAATTTCATTAGCAGAATAATGCATTTTATAGAAATGAAATAAGATACTGTATTAAGAATATATTTGCAGACAATTTTAATTTATTACATTTAATATTAACGCAGCCTTTTGCTATGAACATTTGTGTAGAGTATTGTATATATAACGTATGCAGGTGAGAAATTTCAATGATTGTATCTTTTTAACCATAATGTTTTATCATTCTAATGGCCACCATAAACAGCACCCCGAGAAAAAAAATAGCACAGTCATTTGCGAAATAAAAAATAAAGGATTTTATGATATTAAATGAACATAATCACCATCATTTGCTCTTATTCTATATTATGGTAATTCAAGAGTAACATAAAGCTTTAGTACTTTGGGGCGGCTAAAGGAAAGTGGAATACCGTATTTTCATTTGAGTAAGCAAATGAGCTTCCCAACTTCACGTAAAATTTGCAAAATATTTTTTCTCTTTCTTGCTTTTTTTTATATTTCAGTACCTCATCATCTCTTTAGGTATTCTGTATTGTCAGCAAAGGATATTATTTTATTTCGTTTTTCTGCGGGTTTTTCTATTCTGGAGAGGGAGGAGGTTGCATTTTTGGATCCATGCTATTAACTGGTTTCTTAAAAAATTCTTTGATTTTTTTTCACATTTAAACACTTCAGAGTATAGATCAATTATTTAAGAAACTAGGACTTGTAGAAAATTTTATTTCGCTCAATTTAAATAGCATTAAAAGAAAGAAAGAAAGAAAGAAAAAGAAAAAAAAACTCAAGACTTTGTTTTGCACAATATATATAAAGATTGCTATCACATGGTAGCAATTGATTTTTGTAAGTTTATCTTTTTGATAATTCAATTATAGTCTATTTATTTTCTTTGAAACAGTTTTTCCAATGAAATTAATCTATTGTCTTATTATTTTTCTCATATTTTTCTTTGAAACATGTTCTTATTAGTGATTAATCTGGTAGTGATTGATATTTGTAAGTTTATCGTTTTGATAATTCAATTATAGTCTAATTATTTTTCTAATATTTTGCTTTGAAATAGTTTTTTCAATGCAATTAATATATTGATAATTCAATTATTGTCTAATTATTTTTCTAATATTTTTCTTTGAATTGTATTCTCTATTGCGATTGATCGGGCAATACGGAAATCATTTTTAGGTTTATCCTGATTTCTATTCAGAAATGAATCGCAATTAATGTGTCTATTTAGCATTGCCCTTGATAACGAGCTAAATACCACATTTCCAATATTATTCCAATTTTTGACAACTCCTCTGTTTGATATTTGTCATTAACGAGTTATTCCACATATTGATGTTGATTTGTAGTATTATCTAATGGTTGTAGAACACGTGAATGCGAAATACAATGTAAAAACTTTCCAAACGAAATCGTACTGGCAATCAGGATGCCGGTGCAATTCTTCAAATATAAACAAATATATATAGAGGAAATTAAGAAGGATTGACCACAGGGGAAGTCTAAGAGGACTTATCTGACGGGGAAGAAACAAAGAAGAATCCCTTGTTATCCTATGAAAAAATTACTTATCCTTTTTGTTTATTCAGATTTGAAAAGTTCAAAAATATTTTTTTCAACAGGAAGGTTATTTATCTCCCTAAAGGGTCTTTATCCCTTTTTACAGTCATAACTTACAAACGAGTAATTAATACTTTTTAAACTTTTTGGAATTTTTGAAATTTTACGCAAATTTTTAAATTCTCATAATAATCTTTAAATATTTTAAGCTTAAACCTTCCTATCTACGCACTGAAAAAATATTGCTGAAATTTCGAAATTTGAATGAACAAGAAAGATAAGTATTTTTCCTAAGGGATAACATGGAATTCCACTTTGTTTCTTCCCTTTCAAATAAGTCCCCTCAACCGACCCCTGAGTTTTCATGTTTAAGAGAATTTCAATTTTTTGTAATTAGGTGGCAATCAAAGGTACTGGAATGCAATAATCTTTGTTTTATGCAGATAGTTGAAACAGGCGTGGAAAAATCAACCGTGGAGAGTTTTGAGCTTAAAAAGTGAATTTTTTAGAAACATTTCGTTAGATTTTTTTTTTTCAAATAAAATATACCATAAAAATTTAAGTAAATAGAATCTAAGTAATACAGAAATTTTGAGCTTTTATTCTAGCCATTAAGATTGCACAATAAATTAAACTAAATATAATCATGTGCTATGCTTTAAAAAGTGGCTATGTGGGGAGACTTGACCCAATCAATATGAGGGAGGGTTCACCAGATGGTCAATCCTCCCTGAATTGTTTTAAAAATATTTCTGTTATATGCCTGTCTTTTAGGTAGACGTTTAAAATAAAGCTTAAGAAATATCTTTATGCAGAAATTGTGTCAAAATCTGAAATTTTCGATACTGACACCTAATTTTTACTGGCCCCACCAGTGGCCGAGAGGTTCGGACCTCTCAACTGGTAGACGGCAGGTGCTGGGTTCGAACCCAATCGCGGCTGTCGGCCTAACCGTTCGGAGTTTTCCGTGGTTTTCTTCGAAACTTGCGTAAATACGGGTTAGGTTCCCTTAGAAAGACCCCCACGGAGGGCACTCCCCCTGGTCCTATATCCCTAGCGTAGATAATCGGACGACAAAAATCAACCAACCAACCAGCCAACCTAATTTTTACAGCCCCACCAGTGGCCGAGTAGTTCTGTTTTTAAAGTTGGTAGACAGGAGGTAGTGGGTTCGATCCCAATCACGCCCGTCAGCTTAAACATTCGAAGTCTTTCGAGATTTTCTTCGAACCTTGGATTTCTTTGCATAAAAACGTGTTAGGCTCCCTTAGAAAAACCTGCCATTGAGAGCATTATCCCACTTTGGGCGTATATTGCTCTTGTAGATAATCAGGCGTCATAAGGAACACCAGCACATAATTTTAAGAATTTTGATGTCAAACTTAGATTTATTGGTACATTTTGCCTTTGGATACCAAACAAAAAATCATTTGGTTAATTAACTTTAGGAATCAAGGATGTTTAAATATTAGAGCTGCGAATGTTAAATTAATTTGAAATCTTTGCATAACCGATGGCAATGCACGTAATTTTCGAGCATTACTCAAAATCTACTAAATGGAATGAGCTGTAATTTTTGGATTCCCATATTTGCAGTTTTTAGAAATCTATTTGTTTAAAAAATTATGAATTCCAATTCTTATTTTTTTCTTGAATATAATTTCAAAATAAATATATTTTCGAAATACATTAAGTAAATATGAATTTCCTTTGGAAAAATTCTAATAAATTTGTATTAAATTAATCATTTGTATCTTATAGGCGACTAGTAAAAATTAATAAGATTGTAAGTTTAAAATTATATTTCTTGGATAAATAGTTTCTAGTTTTCTTGTACTAGGCTCTTCTTACTTTCATGCATTTTTCAAAATCTTGTTACGATTGTGCTAGTAAATTTTAACTATAGCAATCATTTGCTAGGTCAAAAAACTTACTGTTGTACAATTTTTTTCCAGGATTTCAAATAATGAAGAAAAACTGTAAAAAAAATGTCTGAGGTAAATGAAATCTGTTTTAAACAGATTTTCATGCTCATTAATTGCGCCAATAATTCTAAATTATATTTGGTACAGTTAAAATATTACTTTAAGTTAAAAAATAAAATGGAGTATATTTCCAAAATGAGAAGGACATAATAAAATAAACACACCTACGGCATAGAATAAAAGGTGAATGAAGATTTTTAGTTTCTGTTCTTAGCTACAAGCTAATGAAAAAAAAATCATACATTTAATTGTGTTTTCACGAATTTAAACTGACACATCAACTTTCCAAAAATCATTACAAATAAATTAAAATAAAACACAATGAACGTAAAGCTACTTCTTTATCGTCCTTTTTCCATTCAGCGTTCTATCATTTTTAACTTAAAAATTTAAAAGTAATCCCCGAGAAAAAGAAGAGAAGTTAGCACTACACATGGCATCTAGCAAAAGGGAAAAAAATCTGTACATCAATAAAAGAATGCTTTTTTTCAGCTCAAATAAGAAAAAGAATCATAGCGATTGTTTAAAATTTCTCCAGGTTTTTGGAATCTTTGAAATAAAAGCTTTTGCATTAAGTTCAATATGCCCATTTTTTTCTTCCTCTTTTTATTTAAAAAAAATCTCGTTGAATCTTTCGGAAATAAACCTTCACCTATCAAAAACTGAGTTCTAAGTGCTTTTTTTTAAGATTCTCGTACGTATATTTTTTGCATTGGTCAACAGAAATTACGGGAAATATTCATTCAGAAAATATATGTTATTAGATAGAAATATTTAAAAAAAAATAAGTAGCAGATAAAGTATGATACTGACTTTTAAATCTAATCCTCAGCAAAAGATTTTGTTTTAGGAACAAGGTTATAAATAAATTAGCTTATTAGTTATGATTTTTTAAAACATCTGCATTCTTGCGAAATTATAAATGCACAGGAGCTGAGAGACGATTTCGTGCTTTTGTTTCGAAGTCGGAGTTCGAAAAATTTTGTGTCCTCGGATCTTGAACTTTCCGAGCCTGACACCTAAGGAACGTGATAGATATATTTTTTATAATTATTTCACGTATTACATTGTATTTAATACTACTTTTGTAAATTATTTCAAGATTAATTTTCTTATTTAAAAATCCTTTATTGCACCAAAATAAATTGTAATCCCAAATACACATCTATTGCGAGTTTTTACGATTTTTATGTCCCCTGATATATGTTTAAAATTGCAAATTTAATGTGTATATCCAACCACTGGCAGAAATGTGCATAGTTCATAATTCTAATCCTTTTAAAGTGTTCATTGTTCAGCTATGGCTAAAAGACATGAATTCTGTTTTTCAATGATTGAGAAAAAACTTCAAACAGAAAAAGAGGATAGACAAAGTCTATCAAAGTTTCTTTACGTTTCTAACACTGATAGTACCGTAATTTCGGGTGTATAAGCCGAAGATCAAACAATTCTTTTTCGACCCAGAATTTTTTAAGAGACAAATGTAACAAGTTAGATCGCCGTAAATATTTATCTTCATTTACTAAATAAGATTTCTGGGTCCAAAAAGAATTGTTTGATCCGCGGCTTATACACCCGAAATTACGGTACTAACGCTTCAAATAATATGCAATATGTCTTTTAACATTTAATAAATGATAATTCGATTGTCTTTCGAACTGAATTTTAGGAGATTGTAAAACCTTTTAAAAACTTAGACTACATTCGTGTTTCTCAAAAAGCATCTGGTAAGTTTGATTTTCTTTTTAAAAATATTTAACAAATGATTTTTTAACTTATAGTACGAGCTCGGAGACTGGCTTAAATATAGAGCCCTATCCTGGGACTAGGCTACGTCCTTCTAATCTGTGCAGGAATTAATTCCCATTCTGTGACTTTGAAATTCCATTCAGGAAGTCTGGAAATCTATTAATTATTTTAATATTATGAAAATCGGAAAATTGCGTTTTTAATTATAAATTGGATATAACGAAATTATAAATTAACGATCATTCTTACAATGGTAAATAAAGAAGAATATGACCAAATGGTGACCAAACCCCATACCAACTGAAGAAAATAGTGCTGATGTAACATTTGTTTAAAGAAGAATTTGATATATAACTATAAAGATCCGACTATGACTATTAAGTACTCTGCGTAGTGACTAATTATTGGGTAATGAGTATTAAAGCGAGATAATTTTTATGAATGTATCTGTTATGGATCTGTTATGTTTTGAACTGCCATAACAGACATTTTTACTACTGTAAATAATGCGCATTTTATATCAACTTATTCTTAAAGGGTTAATCCCGTCGTGATGAGCTTTGTTTACAGAATTCTTAATCTTTTATCACAAATTTTTTCAAAGTAAAAATTTTTGCCTAAAGTAATCGCAGAAATTCTTTGATTAAATAAGGCAAGAATTTCAATTAATATATACTGATATGAATAATTAAAGATTCTAAACACTTTATGCGTCACGCGCCCGTAACGCTCGTCATAAAAAGGCTGAACAGAAGTCTGTTGATTGTTTTTTAAATTACCAGATACAGTACAAGTATGCAATTTTAGGATGCATTCAAACACAAAGAGACGATTGACAAGGCATATCTTATCACTTCTTTATGTTGCTAAAACTACTAGTGCTAAGTCTTCAGAATTAGATCTAATATGTTCTTTTATTTCGCACAAAAATAACATTAAAACCGAAGCAAATTAAATTTAGGACCTCATATTGATATGAACGGATCCATGAAAATGGATATTATCGCGAAAATAATACCATTTAATCTGAATTGACTTAACAGCTTAATCGAACGATGGGCTAATTTTTAAATTATGGAAGTGTGCTTTACATATTTGTCGTTTGTAATTTAAAAAATGTAAATATATTTAATATATTTTTAACAAGATATGTGAGATCGATATCTTTTTCGATTTTAGTTTTTTTTTTTTTTTTTTTTTTTTTTTTTTTTTTTTTTTTTATGGGAAACTTTTGATTTTGGAATCTGTTCCGATACTGAAAGTGTCCTCAAAAGTATAGGGGAGAGTGGGGATACTTGAGCATAGGGGATACTTGAGCCACCCCCTTTATCTCTACAGTTGTTCAATTTTTCTTTCTAAAACTGGCAACATGGTAACATATTTATAGTTCTGAACATGTAAAAAAGAAATCATATACCTTGGTACCATTTTTAAAGTATGGTGATTAACCCTTTGAGCTCTGCTGGTAAAATTTTCTACCACAAAATTTTAATTCTGAAATGTCACAACGACACCAGAAAATTCGACCAAATTTATTTGAAAAAGGTTTAATGCATTTTTTCGCGTATATTGTAAATCGGTTTTTTTCTTTGCAAAATACTGGTGCGAATGTGACATCTGGCTCAAGTATCCCCTCCATGGGGATACTTGAGCCACAATGTAAAAGAAAAAGTAAAAATTTATTAGACATAGAAAAATAGTTCAAAATTAATTGAAAGTGGTTTTCAATTGAAGAAAAAATATCAAATTTTCATTTTCAATATTTTATTTTGTTCTAAGAAATTCTAAAAAAATTTAAAAAATTAAAATTTAAAAAATGGCTCAAGTATCCCCATCTTCCCCTATATAAAAAAAAGAAATTCAACCGAAATCGAAAAATTAAAAATATACTCTGTTAAGCAATAAACGAGAAATTTTATGCAAAAAGAATAATTTAAATATATTGAAATACAGACAAAAAAATTAAAAGAACGCTTCCATGGGGTCCATTAGCTAGCTAGTATAGTCGCTTTACTATAAGGCTGGCTCAAAAGGGTAGTTGTACGGGTTTTTGTAGTGTAAGTCATATAGCAGATAACTGTTATTCTTGTTAGCCATTGTTACAATCGAAAAGTATGTTTAGCTTTATTCAATTAATGAGATATCTCCGATAAAATAAATCAAATTTTCCGTTATAAAATAATGGAAATCAAAAATATGTGACTTACACTAACAATACTCATGGAAATAGTCAAAAGAGATTAGAATATTGAAAAAAAGAATTTTTGTAATCTAGTATTCACATCCTTATATTGTTATAGTGCATATTAAAACTATGTAAATAAAAGAACTCTACTATATTTTTAATATTTTTTAAATCTATAGATTTAAGACCACTTAAATTTAAGGGCTCGTGTCCCATGTGTTGTCTTATTCTGTCCGTAATGATATATGAACATAATTATAACTAAAAACTCGTGAATTAAAGTTTAATCCATATATTAAAGAAATATAGGGGTATGATGAATATCTGCACAGCAGATGAAGGTTGAACATTTCTTTTCAAAAACCCAATGTACTGTAAGATGAGAAACTAAAATGTATCGAAATCTACATTAATATGAATATCAATAAAATTGTTACACGGTACAAAATACTGCACTTCTCGAAATCCACCAGGCTAAAATAGTCTCCCATATATATGGAAAAATAATATAAAATTATTAAGGGTTCATACTGAGTAAAAGTCAGTGTTTTTATAAGCGTCGTTGATAAAATGATCCCTAGAAAACGTTTCCGTAACTTCTGGTGTTGCAGGCACGTATGTTTTTAAGTCCATTACGCGAGATCTTATAATAAATCAATTCAAAATTTGCCTATGTAAAGCGATTCGATCGTTTCCGAAATTTCAAAAGCAACATACATTTAAGTATGAAAAATGCGATGCTATAAAAACGCTTAAATATTATTGCAATATTATTAACGGTTTTGCAATACATTTTTTTTTTAATTGAGGATGAAATTAATTTACATTTAAAATATTCATTGGATATAATCGAATAATCCAAAAAAAGCTTTAAATTTTGTTTTTATTCTATTTCCTGCGACATAAGGATGTATTGCTTGAAATTATACATTATTCATTTGAAATATATGTGTCATGATTCATCACAATGCAATCATTCACGTTAAATTTCGATATTTTCAGCTAGCTCTGGCTTGCTTCTAACAGATAAATATGAAATGAACATTGAACGGTTTCATCGAATGCGCTTTTAGTAGATTTATGCTATTCAGAATAAAATGTTTTCCATAAATTCTTCAATTTATTCAGAATTTAATACTGTAAGATTATGCTCTATTTTTTTAAATAATGTAATACTTAATGATACAAAATGTAAAGTTTCTTTTGAAAAGAATTTTAGAAGTAAATTCTCTTCGTTCCTTACAATAAAATAAAAACATTGAAAAAGAAATTATAAAAGCTTTTTAATAAAGTATATGTCATACTTAACTATATATATATATATATATGCAGCAAATGAATAACTATAAATTGAAAAATATTTCACATAACTTGAAATTTATTTATAGTAAACAGCGTAATATTAAACAACTAAAAAATTTTGAAAAAAAAAATATGAGGGTCATGGATCTATTTGTTTAGTTTGAAAATATAAGTATATGTGCGAGAAATTTGTCGAACTATTTTAATGACTTTTATGTACTTTTGTTTTTATGAAATCTTTATTTCCCATCGACATAGATTTTCAAATTGAGTGATCTTAAAAACCAAGAAAACAAATTTATTTAACACTCGATAAAATTAGCCATAATTTAGGCACACACATAATTTAACTCTTGTAAAAATCTATGGTAATAAAAGAAATTGTCGCTCTGTTTGTGTGTCCGTCGCACAAACATGTGTACACCCATATGTCTGGCGGTGGTCTGGCGTACGTATTTTGGACAAACGTCCCGCGAAGGATAGTGAAATCTATTGGGCGCAGAGGTTTGCAGTTCTGTATGAACATAGTCCAAAACAGGTCTTGATGCTCATGGAACACAATTTATTTTTATAAATAATTAGCCGAGATATTAATTGAAAACATATAAAGAACATCTTTTTTACGAATCGGCGGAGTCGCATGCGCACGTGACAAAGTCTCTGCTTTCTGAGCGAGTAGAAAGAAAAAATCTCAGATGAAAGATAGGATAAGTCTGTGGAAAGAACTAAATGTTGATTTTATTTTGTCACTTGCCTCAACGCCTTACTGCAGAACCATTCAGTATACTGAAGGAATAACGTCATATTCTTAAATTTTATACTATTACGTTTGAAATATCGTAATCAATCCTAAAATATACTATTGATAATTCTTGGAATTGTTATTCCAAAAAGACACCTTTTTGCTGTAGGCTTAATCTGTCTTATGACGACGGTTCCCTGAGACTCGATTTCAGAGATACGTTTCTTAAAAAATATCTACTTAAGAGGCCACTTCAGACAAGCGAAAATACCCATTCGCTACTGCTATTATTATGGAAGAAATTTATAAAGCTATCTCGGTTGGATTTCGATATTTTTTAATGAATTTTAAACTGATAACTGCGACCGATCTGTGAAGGTTCTTTCTTATTATTTTGATTTGGTTTACAGATATCTTTAATGAGATCGCTTTTATTTTTGGAACTGGTTCCGAAAGAGACAACATCATCACAAAAAATTCTGCAGTGAAAAATGAAGAAGTAAAAAAAAAAAAAAAAAAAAAAAAAAACAGTCTTTGCAGGAATCGATCTCAGCTATCCAATGCAAAAAAAATTATTTAAAAATGTTCAAATGCAACTGAGATTTCTTCATAAATTTCTTCTATAGGAATAACATTAGTGAACGAGTAATTTTACTTGACTGGATTTGCCTTAAAGCTAAGACTTCTTCCTTTCGACTTTAAAATTGGTTTTGAAAAATATGAATTTTAACCCATTCGACGGAACTTAGATCTGCATATTACTTTGTGCTTCAAGATCACAATATGTTTCCAGTTTAAAATTAACAAAAACTCGGTATTTCGACACGGTCTTTTTTGAGCATAGCAGCAGATTACACTTTTATCAGCTAGAAAATTTTTGAAACGATTGGACGACTTAAAGTATTTTAAAAAAAATAAAATCTGAGTCGCGACTTCAGCTTATGTCTTCACTACTAAATATAAATACTTCTTTGACAGTTTAAGGAAAAACTTGTATACATTTATATTTATAACCTATTACAATTTCAGAGAGTTCAGACGATAGGAGATATTTATTGTTGAAACGATATTTTGTTGTTGTTGTTGTTGCTATGTAAAAGGACAGGGCATGAAAACAAAAAAAAATGAGAAGAGAACACTTTTTTTTACAACTAGATATCAATATATTTGCAGAAAAATTTTGTACGGGCAGCAAAACCATTATGTATAAAGCCAATAAAAAATTCTGAGTTCAAACGGCAACTATTTTTTTAAACTATGAAAAGATCCAATGTGCATAAACAACAAAATGTCTTCTGAACAGCGTTTGGACACTTAAATATTAAGAATTTTTCGCGATTTTTTTTATTAAAGTAGTAAATTCATACAAAATCGGGTTGTAGATGTAAAATCATACAAATTTTAGGTTTATTTAAAATTGTTATTAAGGCCACAGCAATGCCGGACGGCCAGACAGTATAAAATATATGAATTCGCAAGAATGAAGTATTCCTCGGTTATCATATATTTTAATCTTATCGTACTCATATTTTGAAACATCCACCTCCATCAATCTAGAATTTTTCTTAAATTGCTTTCCCTTTAGAGATACTAACATCAAAACGAGATATTGTGAATGGATGCGACACAGTCACAAAGTAAGTGGTAGCTTATTAAAATGCTTAATGCTTATTAAAATAAAAGACATTTTAACTTCCTATTTGCAATGCATAGATTCACATGTAATCCTACTCGGCAATTTCTGAAATGTAACCAAATTCAATAAGCAATCTACATTATCTTAAATTCAACTTAAAGAAATAAATGAAAAGAAAAACGTATTATTCAATATCAAACACTCTCTAGCAATACGCACAGAAATATATTAAGGCATATTAATTTTTCTTTTTTGTCAACTCTCGTACCAGAAAATAAACATTTCAGAAAATCTATGTTTGTTAAAATCATTTAAAAAACAATTCATAAATTTAATTTCGAAAAGTAAATGAATGATCAAAACAAATGCTTTTACATGCCCCCCCCCCCAGTTCCCTTTTTTCTCTCTCTCTCTATATGTGTGTGTTTGCGTGTCTGCAGCTCGTAATTTATATTTAGTAATTTAACTTATTGAGCTTATATAGTGCAATCTCAAAGAAATGATACTTCAATTGCGGGGATCCATTTGAATAAATTACTTTTGAATCTTCCATTTGTATAACCCACTAAACAAAAAACTGCACACTAAAATTTTTAATGAGTTTATAAAGTAGCTTCTTATTTAAAAGTTTTTCATAAAATAACCACAGGTCGACGATATAGAAACTTAATGTTCCTACAAATCTGTGTAGTAATAGTAGTAGCGAACGTGCTGTAGAATTTTAAAAATACTCCAGAAAAAGGGAATAAAATTTTCAATTTTCATCCTATTTCTATTATATGTAAGAAAATTAGAGTGTAGATAGCAATACAGATATGAGTCGACTTCTCCCAAACACTCCAAAAAAGTTTTCAGAGGAAATAATATTGAAATTTCTATTTTAATGAAATTTTGAGTTTTAAAACATAAAATATGGATATGATAGGGAGAATATTTCTCCCTAGTAGTAGAAGTAGAAGTAGTTTGTTATTAATGGGATATAAAAAATAATTTACTGACATATTTCTGTTTAAAAATACCCATGAATAAAAATATCATCGTAAAACTCCCTCGAAATGTTTTGAAAATGCTTCAAAATAAATTTAATGAGATTACCTGAAAATAAATTGCAAATCCCGAAAGAATAAATAACAATTACCTAAATAAAATACCAATGATGTTCAAATGTAACAGATTCAGAAACAACAGACCAATTATATTCTGCTTACATATTCCCAAACGTACGACACTTTCAATAGCGTTGATTAGCATTTCCTGAAATCAGAATTTTCTTTATTCCATTTTGTATTTTAAACGCGCTGTCAGGAACGTTCTAAGAAATTAATTGTTAAACTTTTTACTATAAATAGCTTTCAATATTTTGAAACTTTTAAAGAAAACCATTTTCGATTTCTGTGATTACCTGTTAACAATGAGTTCTCCATTTCAACATATTTCTTGATATTTTATTTATTTATCATCATTCAGTAGTTTGAAAAATGAAACAGTGGAAATATTTTTTAATAAATAATGAAATAATTTACCAAAATAATTCGTTTCAAGTATTTTTATCAAGAATATCGCTGATTTGTCATTTTTTATTTGCATTTGTATTAATATGAGCTAGTTATTATCGGTCATGAAATATATGTTACTACCAAATGTCGTTATATATTTCTTTCTTCTTTAATTCTCTATCTCATTATTTTTAGTATTTCCTAATATTAAAATTTAAATCTTGATGCAAATATAAACTTTTTAAAAATATCATCACGATACAAATAAATTCTTTGACTAAGAAGATAAATGTAAATGTTATTTTTTCTAATAATAACTAATAATAACACATTGCTCAGAGGTGCACAAAACAGGAATTTTAATATACATTAGTACATATTAAAATAAAATAAACTTTCAACGTTTCGCGCCGTCTTCTGCGGGCGTCTTCAGGAAAATATTAGTTATCAGTTTATTATTATCAGTTATTTTTTCTAGTTAAAAAATATGTGACACTTATGGCTGATTTTCTTAAAAACAAAATGGTATTTAAAAGAAATTATAGTTTTATTAATCATAAATATAAGGATACTTCTTATAAGTTTAAATGTACAATTTTTACAAGAAATGTAACAATGTTTGTGTTTGAAATGACCATACAATTCTACATGCTTGTAATAAATTTTGATAATTATGATGCAAAGGTAATAATCAAAAGATTGTAAATAGCTTCTAATGTTCTGTAGTGCATGACTAACTTGTAAATTACATAAAAGAGTTACGCTTGGCATGAAATATATTTTTCATATGATGTTTATATCGTGAGATCGATGTAGTTAATTAAGTAATGGAATACTGGTGTCATCGAAACATATTTTCGCAACTTTTGAGGTATGACACCAGTGGCGTTACACTAGTGGATCCAAACAGCAATACCTTTCTACGAACACTATCACCGTGCATGCACTATCCCTATTTTGTATTAATCGAAAAATCCGGAGCTAAAAATATTATATAAATGGGAAAATCCGGAGCTAAAAATGTTATATAAATCGACACTGGATTCGCTTGTGTATTAGGCAATTCTTTTTAAAGCTGTACTGCCAATCCTAATTAACACTTTAGCACTAAATGAGCATGCGCAGTAAATCTCCATAGGGAGCTATTGCTGTTTCTATCCGCCTGTGTGGCGTTACCAGGATGGGTGCCCGAAACCAATAACTAAGATTTTCTTCTCCTTGATTCATAAGAGAAAAATTTCTGGTTAGATAAGGTGAACAGAACTTTCAAAAATTACCGAATTCTGAGCATATGAGCACCCACCCGGCTTTCGCCACTGGACACGATGTTTCATCTAGTTGAAGGATGCATTTTTCACCTGAAAAAAGCCACCATATGAAAAATTTCGTGTTTTTAAAATATTAGTGTACACTTTTATGTTCATTTAAATAGAGACAATATATAAAATTAATTTTACGTGGACCTGAAGCGAAGCCCAAAAACATGGCTTGCTGATTATATATGAGGACCCCAGAAGGCAAGGGGTATAAGTGACAAAATTGAAAAAAATAAACTAAATACACAGACGACCTAAAAATATGCTTTTTTCATTTCAGGTAAAGAAATATAAGTGATTTTCTTATTATTTGCTGAGTTATAGAGGCAAACCACTTTTATCGAAAATCAAACAATATTGATTAATTATACATTTAAAGAAAATTGTACTTTATTTTTTAACATTTATTGAAATAAGAGTTCAAAGACCAGAATGCAACAAGCAGAAATTTCCTATTTAAATTCACTCAATTGTTATTGATTCTCCATTTTAACATCAATTATCTTTAAACTCAATTTACTTTGAATCGAAATTTTGTCCCTTGTACCCCTTGGCTTCTGGGGTCCTCATATATATATAAGGGGGTTTTTTACAGTAAATTTTAACTAATTTTTAGCATAATACGAAATATTTTTTTAAGTTTTATATAACAGAACACGTAAAGTATATATTTGTCGAAAATCGATCACTTTTGAATTTATTTATAATATTTCCATAAGTACAGTTAGTAAAATTTACATGGTACGATTTTTGATTACTAGTATTTTAGAACGGAAAAATATGCCTTATATTATAGAATATACCTCATTAGTTGAATAAGGCCAAGCATACATTTCGAAAGTATCGGTGACCAACAAGAATAACAGTTATCTACTATGTGTCTTACACTACAAAAACCCATGGAATTACCCTTATTTATTTTTAAGGAACGGTGGTATACTTGAATACCTCTATTACATGTTACGCCTATTTATATTTATTGCTAAATGTTACTTATTTTGTTCATGTAATAGTGCATTTTGTTTGTCTTAAAATTCCTTTTTAAATAAAATATTTAATTTTATTACGAAAAAAAATATTATTTTTGCAAAAATTATGTTGGAATTGCCATTACCAGCTTTTCGTAAACCATCAGGTACGATACAATTATGTGCAATAATTTCCAAAATACAGTAGCATCGTCATATAATAAAAATATTCAGAGGCAAGAAGGAGTATTTAACCTTCAACGTACACGCTACTATTTGTTATCAACTGTAAAATACTCATACTAAACTAGAAATTCTTATGAACGTCATGACTCTTACATTCTTGATTTAAGGATAAGAAATATTTAATTATAAAAAATAGATTTTTAATTCATATACGTAAAGATTTTTTGAGAAATTCCTCAGGCATCAGGGATTGCTTCCCCTTTAGCTATACTCACATCATAATTATCAAAACTTTTTCGAAGCATGCTGAATATTAGGCTCCTTTTACGAAAATGGCTTTTAGAATTCTATAGAAAATATTTTATAGAATCCTATACAATTATAGCCCATTTTCTATAAGTTAGTTTAAAAGCTATAGAAATATCTGTAGATATGTTGGTTCAATAGATATGTTGGTAGAGCAGAAAATTCTATTAAACACTTTCTCTCTACAGACATTTCTATTAAACTTCTACAAGTATTTTTATAGATTTTAAACTAGCTTATAGAAAAATGGGCAATAATTCTATAGGATCCTATAAAACGCTTTCCATAGAATTCTAAAAGATATTTTCGTAAGGGCCAGAGTCTCCAAAATAAAGGTAATATCATTTCTAATTAAAATTATAATTATTCGAACTTATAAGCAGTGTCCTTATATTATGATGATTAAAAAGATGTAATATTCTTTTATTTCGTAGTTTTTTGACAAATTATATTTTAAGTAAAACTAAGAACGATAATTAATTATTTTTAAATAATATATACATATTCTATAATGTTCATTAATACTTAAGCTATCATAAAATTTAAGATTTAAATCTTTAAGTATCCTTATAATTTTGACCGCGGGTAGAAAACGTTTAGCGAATTTTTAACAATGAAAAAGCTAGTCTCATACTTGGAACATAACACTGGGCTAGTCATTCGATATCTTCTTTTCCTCTCACGCTCTACAATGTTTGTGTAACTGAACAATGTTACTTTTAGCAGAATACTGGGATAGTCATTGGATATTTCCTTTTCCGCTCACGCTCCACGTTGACTTTTTCAACCTTTTTTTATGTGTTTTCAATGATTTTTAATGAATAGGTCATTACTGTTTTTAGCAAATCAGATAATTTATTAAAAGGCATATAAAAAATTCTCAGAATCAAGGAATTTTAGCATTGTCCTACAGAAAAATTTTCTCACCGAAATACGCATCATTCCATGCATTTTCTAGATGCTGTTTTTATCACCGTATTTTTATAATTTAACCTTATAAAACTATGAAAGCTATTTTATATTGCTACAATAAACATAAAAAAATAAATAAAATTTACAAAAATATTTACTGAAAAATAAGTTATTGATACCGTCGTAAAATGTTCGGATACAAGAAATGAAATTCTGAAAGTTTTTAGATTAGTAATCTTATAATTGAGTTTTCATAAATAATAACATGTAAAATTACGATAAGTAAAGATCACTGGCGTCTTCTATTAAAGAGAGGATAAACGGAAAACGTGAAGTTAAGTCAGTCGTCTAAAATAATAAGAAGAAAGAGAGGGAGAGAGAGAAGTACCATAGATTGTTATCAAAAATCATCAAAATAAAATGGAAATCTCAATTCGACAGTAAATTGTGTCTTTTTTTTAATTTATGCCAAAAAATAAGCTTTAAGTCTGAAATTTTCAATAGGAACACTAAATTTTTCCGTAATATTTGGGCTTTTTAGTTTTAAATTTAATTTTAATACCTCAGACGAAAAGCCATTTGGTCAAACAGTTTAGAAATTCGGATTATTTAAAGTTTAATGCACCTTAAGTTAAATTAAATAGTAATTACTCTAAAACGAATTCCGTTATTGGTAGTTTTCTAAGCATAACTCGAGAATTACTCGGGCGAACGGACCATAACTTTGGATTCGTCTGTTTCAAACTTTCAAAAATTGATTTCTGTTAGAAAAATGACATGTTGCAATTCATAATTTATCCGAAAATTTATTTTTAAAAATCCACATATTTTTTAATCTGTTTTTGAAATATAATTATGAATTTATAACCTACACTGTTAAAAATCTTGTTCTAGTTTGAACCAAAAAAGTTTGTTTTTTGGTGCTCAATATCTGCCACCGTTAAGATGGTGAAATCTTGAACCAAAATCTGGAGCTCCCATCGAAGCATAGTTCCAATACTTGGAACGAGGTTGAATTAGGAAGCTCCAAATGTTGGTACTAGGTTTCACCATGTTATGGTGGCAGCTATTGAGCACCAAAAAATAAACTTTTTTGGTTCAAACTAGAACAAGATTTTTAACAGTGTATTTATATATTTTTTAAACAGAAAAGAACTTATAGAAGCTTCAGATTGCTATTACAAACTATCAATTTTGTGAACTTAGTATGGATTTGATAGAAATATGATTTTTCTAGTACCGTACCAATTTTAATACCATGCAACGGTATCCCAAAACTTTTATTGACACCGATTTTTTTAAAGCAAAAATAAGCAACACATTGATTGTTTGAATTAAAATATAAAAGGACATTTTGTTTGTGAAGACAGTTATTTCATTGAAATTTCTTTTTAAATTGTGAAATTTCACCTGAAATAATGCAATATTTTCTGCTTACCAAAAAATGCCTTCACTTAGTTATTAGAATGAATTTTGAACTAGTAGAAACTATGAGTTCCTAAGGAATTAATGATCTACAATCGAAGCAATAAAATAAAAACTTTCATAGATATGCCCATTCAAATTACCACTTTCATGGCTTTCATATATTTACTCGATGTTATTTTAAAAATGTAGCTATAAAATTTCCGGAACTTCACAGATGCTGAAACCGACAGTTCATTATACTATCATATACATATATATTAAGCAATAAACGGAGAAATGGAGCGTTTTTTATAATTGGTTGCACATAAAAAATCACGTTTTTTTTGTAAAATTCATGCAAATTTATTATTTCTGATCCTGTAAATACATAAGAAACATTCACCTAAAATTCTTAAAACTCACCAGATTTATGCAGCGGGCCTTTCTTTATTCTTGAAAGTTATTTTCTTTATTGAAACTCTTTAAAGATCAGATTTTTGATATAAACACACATTTCCGGTTTGAGAGTTGAAACTAAAACATAGCCATTACTACATTACTGTTGATCATAAGAAGAAAACTAACACCTTAGATTTATAGTACTTAAAATAAAGCAATAAAGGATATTTTGAAATTTGCCTAAAATTAGCTATTTAAGCGTAATACGATACCAAGAAACGATAGTACACTGTCAAAAAAATGTGGAAAGCTACTAAACTTTTTCTAGGAAAGTGGAATTCCCAGAACTTTTTATGTAACCGTAACAGCAGAAATTCATGTAACAGAATCGATTACTTGAATTTTTGTTATAGCTGTTATATAAAAGTTGTAGGAATCGCAATTTCCTAGAAAAAGTTCATTAAATTTGCTGATTTTTTATTTTTAAATAGTGCATTAAAATGAATAAAGAACTTGAATAATTTATTCAATATATTTCTTTTTGAATCATGATGGATGAGAAAGCCCGCTTGAGGATTAAAATTTAAACATCTATTACCTCACTATGTACAAATCAATTTACTCTGCCGAACAGATCCCATGTCAGTATCTAAATAAGATGTATATTTAAATTACGTAGCATTTTTACTTCATCATTCACTATACTCTGTTTCATAAATTGAAGAAGGTATTGTTGGAGTAAATTAATGGTTCCCAACGTGGGGCGTATACCCCACAAGGGGGCAATTTGACTTTTGAGGGGACAGTTTCAGATTTGTTATCAATCCATTCTATCTCGGATTTTTTATTTATTTTTTAATAAAAGAGATGTTGTAGATTTAAAACAGAAATAAGACATGAAAATTTTAAAATATCGGAAGAAAAATCAGCTTTCCAAAACACACCATTTAAAAGTTTAAAACGCATTACTGGAATAGTTATAGGAATAGTTTCGTGGATATTTAGATTCAATTTATATATTTAAAAACTATAACATTTTTTCTGGTTTTAGCATTATTCCAGTGTTACGCGCTTGGTTTTTTTTAATTATATATTGAAATTTGTATTTCACTTTACAATGCATTATGACACATGAAGAATCTTTTACAAATGGAATTACTTAAGGAGTTATTTAAAATTGACTATGTTGAACACATTTAAACTGAAAAATGTTTGAAATAACTTTACCATGTACTACTTTTATAAAATTAATAATTCTTCAAATATGCATCACAGAAAAAAAATGGGTAAAAAGAAAACATCTTATTGTTCTTTTGCAGACTATACGCAATATACAGGGTGATTAATAAAGATCGAAGAAATGGGCTATTTCTTTAAATACTGTCCTTAGACCCATACTTCCAAATGCAAAGTTTCACAAAAAAAGGTGCAAAGTATGGTGACATAAGTTTCAACTTCATGGGGGTGTCTATTTGAAAAAATACGAAAACTAAAGTTTATACGTCTTCGTATGGAAAAAAATAATCAGGAAAATTTTCTTTATCCATTCCTGAATTAAACACTTAAAAAATCCCATATTCATATCAGCAAACTCACCGTTATGGCCGTTCAAGTAATTAATCAGGTTTTAAGGAATTAGACACAAATTAAAACGCGTGCAATTCAAGAAACAATGTTACATGAAGGACCAGGAAACATGCAAAAATATATATATTGAGTCAGAATTTTTCTTTTTTTTGTGATGGTTAACCATATAATTTGCAAACAAAAGTATATCCTAAAATTTTTCATAACGTAAAAAAAAAGTAAATGATTAGTACTTTTTTAAGTGGGGTGATTTAAAATCGTTGTACCTCGAAACATCATTCATCGGATTTCAAATTCTTTTCTTTTAATTAAAGAGGAAATTATCATTTTATTTTTGTTTCAGGATTTTTTAAAAAATATTTATTCAAAAATATTAAAAACATTTATTTAAAAAATTATGTAATTTATTTTTTCAAAAATCATGAAGTTTTAGACAAAGATTGGCTCCTAATACAACCTTTAAATGTTTTTCTTTTAAATTAAAAAAAAAAAAAAAAAAAAAAAAATACACCTTTTTGTTGTTTAAATTTCAGATTCAGTTTAACGTTTGCCGCTTTCACCTCCTTTCTGTATTATATTAATGTCCTTCAGCTGTTTAAAACAATGCATTTTCTAACATGGCGATTAGGAGTTTTTTCATAAACTTCAGCCCTCACAAATTGAGTCTTTTCATCTTTTTGGTGGCCGCTAAAAAAGTCTGTATTCTGATGCCAGGATGGACCAGGCTCGGGACATTACCTTTTTCTAAAGTCTCCGTCAGGCCAGGTCTAACGTATAAAAACATTTCATATTTATTTACTTAGAAGGTGTCACAAATAAAAATTAAATTAAAGAGTTGACATGTTTCGGTTCATTAATAAGAACCGTATTCATAACATATAAAATCAGTAGAAAATTAAATGACACTGGATATAAATATAATTTAAAAATCAAAACAAAACATTGCGCCCGCTATGATCGTGAATATAGCCATTGCCAACACGGCATATAAATATAATAAATTTTGACCATATATTAAATTTAAAAAGTATAAAATTAAAATTAAAAAAGTAGAAAAACTAAATGACTCTTGATATAAAGGTAATTTAATTCATTCATTTTTCATTTAGTTTTTCTACTTTTTTAATTTTAATTTTATACTTTTTAAATTTAATATATGGTCAAAATTTATTATATTTATATGCCGTGTTGGCAATGGCTATATTCACGATCATAGCGGGCGCAATGTTTTGTTTTGATTTTTAAATTATATTTATATCCAGTGTCATTTAATTTTCTACTGATTTTATATGTTATGAATACGGTTCTTATTAATGAACCGAAACATGTCAACTCTTTAATTTAATTTTTATTTGTGACACCTTCTAAGTAAATAAATATGAAATGTTTTTATACGTGAATGAAAAAAGGTGAAGTGATTTTGTTTTAGTTTTTGAAAAAACGAAAGCTAACAACAGTTTTAACAGGTCTAACGTATTTTTTCATTCCAAAATGAGACTGTCTTCCTCCCGCCTAGTCGTGCATAGGGCTAAATTTTCGATCCCGGTCTCGATACAACCCTATTAACATCATTGTCTCTGACTGACCTAATTATTGCAAAAATAAGTAAAATTTAACTCAACCCAAAATCTTTTACAAACAAATTCATATATTTTTAAATTACCATCATTTTACAATAAAACTTTAAAATTAATTTCTTTAAAAGATAGTAGTTTTAAAGGCAAAAAAATTAATACTGTAAAGCCAGTGCAAAAAACCCTGCCTATGACGGAATCCTGTCTTAAACGAAAAATGTGTTGATCCATGCAAAATGAATATAATAATACCTGAGAAAAAAAATAGACTTCATTTATATCCCCTAAGAAAGGAACTTGTCTACTTTTTTCTTACCTATGTGATTCTTTTTTAAAAGATTTTACTGTATAGCATTTTTCAGTCGCCTTTCAGTCGCCAACACATGACATATGGATTAACGATATTAAAGGAAAAGTGAAACATTTACACATAAATAGCGATTCATTAAATAAAACAACTATATCACAGCCTTTGGCGCTTCTTTAAAAATGAAAATTATAAACTTGAGAAAAGAAAAGTTATAATAAGTATTTTTGGACAGAACGTCTTCATACGAAACAATTTTTAACCAAATCGATGAAAAAAAAAAAAAAAGAAAGAAATTCAGTAATTTTGGGCCGGACTCTGATTCAAATTTTTTTTCAGGACCAACCGAACTTTTTTTTTTCTATGAGTCGCTTCGGGATCGGACCTAGATATTTCGAGCTCTAGTGCAGATCATCAACATATTTTCAAAGCAGGTTTAACTTAAAATCTATACGCTGTTATTTCAAGCCGAAAAGAGAGGCAATGTCTTAAATCTACTTTTAATAGCGGAATATTTATAGATGATTCCTATTTTGCATTCAAAATGAGTCAAAAACTCGTCACTAAGAGACATGGATAAATGGTGTAAGTCACGAATTTAGAATTTTAATATGTCTGTGAATAAAAGATATCAAGAACAATTTTTTCTGTTTAATTCAAAAATGGATAAGGAAAAAACTCCTAAACGGGAATTTTGCTTTACAGGGGCCGTATAAAAATTTCGTTTTCATATTTTTTCAATTAGACCTCACTTGGATTTTCAACTTATGCAATCAAATTTTGAACTTTTTTTTTAAATGGAAATTTGCAATTGGAAGTATGGGAGTTAGGAGTATAAGGGATCTAGGAGGTAATACTTTAGAAATAGGCCTATTGTTTTGATATTTATGAATCCCTTTGTATAACCATGCAACATGACATATGTACTTTAAATTTAAAAATAGGATGACACATGGTAACAAAAAACAATGATGGCAATAAGAAAGCACGCTATCAGATGTGTATGTTATAAAGGGGAAAAAACGGCTAATTACAAAATTGATAAAGTTGCAAATCTGGAAATGCTCTTGTGAATTATGTTATTTATACAGTCTCGATGTTTATAAAACTTTAACTCTTCTTAAGTAAGTGCTAAAATGAGCTGTTAAACGTATTAATTTCATCAAATGTTATGCAAAATGTGAGAGTCTCTTCAAGAAAATTCTTGAAGATAAAAATGCAGATTATATAACACTATTATGTCTGGGGAAAGATGCCAAAAGAAATCTAGATGTAAATGAGAAGATATATGGCCTCAATGAAATTCATAGAGTTATGTTAAAATCAAATTTAAAACAAAAATTTCATCCTCTATTCTTTTTTAATGTGAAGTGATTTACCATACTTAATTATTTATTTTGGCTTCTTCCGTGTCAATAATAGCTCATTTTTATATAATAAAATCATATGTTGCAAAGGAGAGAAGTTAGAGTGGAGGGGAGTGGGGCGCATTACGATTATAAAGATGCTGAGGTGGGGCGTGCCCCCAAAAAAAGTTGGGGACCAGTGGAAGATCTTTTAGGCTTTTTCCGTGTGAATAACAGCTTATTTTATATAAAAAAAATCATATGTTCCAGAGGAGAGGGGTTAGGGCGGCGCATTATGATTATAAACATGCTTAGGTGGGTCGTGCCGACAAAAAAGTTAGGAATCAGAGGACTAAATAATTTATATATAAAAATACACATGTTCTAAAAAAAATGCTTCCAGAGAAGGTCTCCCTCACAGCAAAAACTTGTTTCGTGTTTGATAATGCAATACTTTATATGTCAAAAAAATCGATGAAAGTAAAAAAAAAAAAAAAAAAAAAAAAAAAAAAAAAAAGTCAAATAATAATGAAAGTTGCAAAGTTAAGAATCTTATTTTTCTTTTGCCCAAAACATATATAAAAAATGAAAAAAAAAATTCTGCACGAAATGGAAACTTCTAGTCCATTATTAAATTCAGACATTTTAAGTGTGCAAACATTGTATAAATTATGCTGTCCGGAATAAAATTTTAACTTCCTATCATCTCGCAGTGCAGAAAGATGATCCATTTATTCTGTCGGACGGGTACTATGTTATATAAAACTAAGATGTCATTTTAAATTTTATACTATTATATCTCCTCATCATTTACTATAATCTGTCTTATAAAATGAGAAAGATCGTGCTGAACAAAATGATTTAGAAATACAAGTGTACTACATATATTTTAGATAAACGATTTTAGAGAAGATCCTCTTCATAACAAAAACTTCATATCATCTCAAATATTTCAGTCCATTCTACATTGAAAAATCAATCTATGTCTACCTTTTTTGCTTTGTTCAAAACTCATAAAAAATTAATGCAAAAAGTTTGCACGGAATGAAAACATCTGGTCGGTTATGAACGTCAGACATTTTATGCGTGTATTCATTTTTTCTTTCAATTTAATGAGTTTCAAACAACAAAACCAAAGATAATGTAATTTTTAGCATAGAATACATTACAATATCAAAGATGATATACGGTATTTGTTTTTTTGAGAGCGCAATTATGAATAGAATGTGCATTATTTTGAGCAACGCAGTACATGCTATGTGTTATTTTGACGGCTTCTATAAACAGCTTTAAATTTTCAAAGTAGTCTTTACACGCGCAAATTAAATTATCAAAGATCTAAAAATTATTCTCAGACTTATTTTTCTATTTTAGAAATTTTTAAACAACGTTTCACATGAAAACAGTTGAAATTTAATTAGAGCTTTAGAACATTTCGATTATCATTAAAATTTTATAAATCTAAGCTAAATATTTGCACTAGTTTTCATTTAAGATAGATAAATAATGTTTACTTAAAAACTATAATACAATAAAAAACAATACAGGTTTTTTTTTTACTTCAGTGGGTTCTATTCACTTTATTCTTCGCCCTTTATTTTGTTGAGAAAAATTAATTCTGAATGGATGAATTTTGCTCTTTATTTCAAGAGTGCAGCTGGTTCAGACTTTTTAAAAAGAGCACTCATGTAAAGATATTCATTTAAAATAAACAAAACAAAACCGCACTTGACTTAAATTATTTTTACTCAATTTAAATGAATTTTAAAAATACGGAAATCTAAATAAATGTTCTAGATTATATTTAATATGAGAGCTCTTAAAAACTTCATAGTAGAGATCGTTTATCAAATATTTTTATGCATGTTAATCACGTTACGCCAATTTAACTGAAATAAAAAGGATTTTTGCATATTTAATCAATAGAACTGTTAGAGAAGTTTTATAGTTAATCGACAGTAACTTTGTAAATATTTGCATCGTAGCAATGAAATAATTTAACACTTTAATTACAAGTATCATCAGAGAATGAACGTTCAAATTATCTAAACTATAACATTCTATTTATTTCAATGTATGAGATTCAATTTAGCAGGTTTTTATTGTAAATTGTCTTAAATATCTTCAATATAAGGCATAAATAAATGGCTTGTAATTAAATTTTGACCATAGTTTTACTGCTTTCAGTGAAACTAAGCTTGTACTATTATTTATCTTTACTAAATATTTGAATAATTATAGAGCTACACTGTAAAAAAAAATCTGTAAAGGTACTACACTTTATCTAGGAAACTGGGATTCCAAGAACTTTTCCTGTAACGGTAACAACAAAAACTCAAGTTTTAGAATCGGTTACATGGATTTTTCCTGTTATCGTTATATGAAAAGTTCTTGGAATCCCAGTTTCCTAGAAAATGTTTAGTACCTTTACAGATTTTTTTTTACAGTGCTATAAATGTTCTTTAATTAAACTTATTTACACCCCGACCATGTATTGTCATAATACTTTTGAATATGTTTAGCGATAGATTAACTTCGCTGTAAAAAAAAATCTGTAAAGGTACTACACTTTATCTAGGAAACTGGGATTCCAAGAACTTTTCCTGTAACGGTAACAACAAAAACTTAAGTTTTAGAATCGGTTACATGGATTTTTCCTGTTACCGTTACATGAAAAGTTCTTGGAATCCCAGTTTCCTAGAAAATGTTTAGTACCTTTACAGATTTTTATTTACAGTGTTGGAATTATTTTAGGAATGCTTTAGATTATTTCATTACTTCAGTGGGCAAGTGTCAATAGCCGGTCAAGAAGCCGGGATTATTAAGAAAATGATGTCATTGGAGAAAACTATAAATAAACAGATTATAAAATTTTACACTTGATATGAAATATTTCCTTTTTCCGAATGGAATCACATCGAAACATATTCGAAATCTAAAATTTAAATGAAAGAAAAAAGCATACATCTTCTGAATCTAAATAAATAAATATGTATCTAAACGTAAATCATCATACTGGAACATATTAGGGAAATTGTTACTTTTTACAAGTCTAACACGATTTTGAATGCAGATAAGTAAAGACTTTTTTCATGCCGCGAATTTTAAATGTTGAAACTCAAAATAAAAAGATAAAACAATGTAATAAAAAATACAATAAAATAATAATTTAATAAAAAAATGTTCTGTCACGCATGTTTATAGATTATGTAATTTTAAAGATATAAAATTAGAAATTAACATTCGAAAAAAAATATGCACTTTAATCTGTAAAAATTTTACGACAAATAGACTGCTAAAAGCTTTAAATACGCAAATTCAATACTGTAGCTCATTCCTCCCTGTATTTTTTTAGGCTTTTTTTAAGCCTAGATTGCTGTTTGTTTTGCAGCTATTGAAAAAAAAAATTAACGTTAGGATTTCCAAATTTTATGTCTTTGTAGTTCCTAAACTACTTCACAGAACAAATAACTGTTTAGCATTAGCAGGCACAATTTACCGAAGAATCCATATATGATATAAATCTTGAGTGTTCGTACAAAAAGCTTTTCCAAGTTTTTTACAATTTCAATTAGACACTTGAAGCTTAAGATTGTACAACAAAAATGAGATGCGTGATGGATTCTGTTTCAAATTCAGCGTTGACAAATGTAAAAAATACAAATACAGTGGTTTCTGTTTCGAAAATTATTTTTTATTTGCAAATTAGTGCTATTCTTGTAAAAGTAAAAAACAATTCTTCGAGTCCTAAATCATCACAAACATCTAAGACAGTTAATTAAAGTCAAAACAAAAATTTATAAATTAGGTTACGTTTTTCTGTACATTTTACTGTAAAAAAAATGCTTGAATGATTTCATGATATTCGAGGATTGGTAATTTTTTTAAAAAATCCGCGTACTACCAGGATATCTTTAAATTGCAATGTCAGAAGTATATTTTTCAAGTGTATATTTTTGTAAAACGCTGTCTAATTAAGAAATCCGAAAAACATTTATTGTATTTCAGTGGCTTAACCCCTTAACTGATTCCTTTTTTTACGTATCATAAATTGAAAATGTGGGTTAACACCAGTCTGTTAAGCTTACACTGTAAAAAAAATCTGTAAAGGTACTAAACATTTTCTAGGAAACTGGGATTCCAAGAACTTTTCATGTAACGATAACAGGAAAAATCCATGTAACCGATTCTAAAACTTGAGTTTTTGTTGTTACCGTTACAGAAAATGTTCTTGGAATCCTAGAATTGGAATCCAGTTTCCTAGATAAAGTATAGTACCTTTACAGATTTTTTTTTACAGTGTAAATATTCGTAATATTTAGTTTAAACATTTCTGAATTTAAATAGTATAAAATCGTACTTTAAAAAAATTAGTGCTGTCAAAAAGCTTTAAATGATGAATTAAGCAAATTCGTCTTGCCCGAACTGCGAACGGGCAAATCAGCTAAGTAGTTAACCAGGGTGGGTGCCCAAAACCAGTAATATTGTAAGGTTTTCTTCTCCTTGACTTATAGCAGAAATTTTTCTTGTTAGATAAGGCGAACAGAGCTTTCGAAAATTACCGGCATTCAGAGCATTTGAGCCTCTACCCTGGTTACGCCACTGTATTTCTTCAAGAGCGAGATTGATATACAAAGCATTACATATGAGGAGCCCAGAAGCCAAGGGGTACAAGTGACAAAATGTCGATTTGGAGTAAATTGAGTTTAAAGATAATTGAGGTTAAATTGGAACATCAATAACAATTGACTAAATTGAAATTGGAAACATCTGCTTATTGCATTCTAATCTTTGAACTCTCATTTCAATAACTGTTTAAAAAATAGAGTACAATTTTCTTTAAATGTATAATTAATCAATATTGTTTGTTTTTCGAAAAAAGTGGTTTATATCTATAACTCCCCAAATAATCAGAAAATGACCTATATTTCTTTACCTGAAATGAAAAAAGCATATTTCCAGATACCCTGTGCACTTAACTCATTTTTTTTAATTTTGTCACTTATACCCCTTGGTTTCTGGGGTCCTCATATATTTAAAGACAGCAAGAGAATTATCCTTATATATTACATTATACAGATTTCTTTTAAGATTTTCATGGTTTCTTTCTTTCTTTCTCTCTGTTGATTCGATAGTAGTACTTAATTGAAAAAAATTACTCATTTTAAATTATTATAATAGCTTGTTTATTGTAGTGCAAATTATAAAATATAAACGAGTTTATCTTTTTTCTAGAAAGGAAATTTGTAAAATTCGCACTTATTCCCTTCACCGTGATTTTCACGGCGAGTAACAATGTATCGTATCCTGCTTTGACATTCTTTCAGTTACGTCACTTATCGTGGCAACAGTAAACACAGATGAGCAACGTGTTTCGAAGGGAAAAAAAAGTCAAATTCCGTTTGACATTCTTTATGCCGGTCTAGCATAAACGCCAACACGAATTCAGATTTTAACCTTCACAATCACTTACAAACGAACAGTGGTTTTCATTCATCTTGTTCATCATCTAAATTTCTCACTCGGAAGTATTCCACTAGATATCCGGAAGTAGTCAATATTTTAACATCGCGGTTTCTTATGATTCATATTTTTATCGAAATTGCTACTTAAAATTAATTCTTGCTCTTTTAACGCTGCGGGAATGATTTTTATTATAGAGAATAAGTTTCTTAATGTGCATTTAGGAATAAGTTAGTTTTATTTTATTTGTTCATGATTTATGTTTTGCTTATGTATAGATAGAATTTATTTAAGAGAGAAAAAAACAATATATATATAGACATATATTGAAGTGCATTTTGCAATCTGTCCGGAATTAATCACTGTTTTAAACTTGCGGTTTCTTGAGTCAAAGTTTTTCGAAAATTTTTAATTAAAAATGCATTCTAGATGCGGCTAGAACGTATTTCCATATAAATCACAAGACTTTTTCCATGTATGTTTTCATTTAATTAATTTATTTTTGTTCATTGTTTATCGTGTACTTATGTATATATAACGTTTATTTAACAATAATTAAATAAAATGAAAAAGAATAAAATAAAATAAAGCGACTTAAATGCATTTTACCATGTATCCTGAAATAATCAATGTTTATACTTGCGGTTATATGAGTCATAGTTTTACGAATTGCTTTTTTTTATTTATTTTCTCACTTATTTATTTATTTTTTTTTTTATTCATGATTAATCTTTTACCACTACTACTACTACTACTACTACTACTACTACAACTAATAATAATAATAATAGTAATAAAAATAATAAAAGAATAAAATGCATTTTACCATCTGTCTTGAATTAACAATATTTATAGTTGCGGTTACTTGAGTCATAATTTTGCAAAAAAAATTACTTAAAAATGCATTCTGTTCATCTCCGCGAGAAATATATCCTAATATAACACTTGTATTTATTTAATTCAATTCATATCTAGGAAATAATTCACTTTATTTTATTTAATAATGAATTGTCATTTTATTTAAAAATTACTTACTGCGTATAATTAGTTTTAATTTATTAAATTTATTGTAGCGGGGAAAAATTATTATTAATAATTATATTATCCATCATCTAAATTTCTGGCTCATAAGTATGCCACTTGCAGTCCGGATGTTACCGATATTTCATTTGAGGTTTCTTATGATGCATATTTTTCGGAAATTATCATTTCAAAATAGTTATTGCTCTTTTTATGCAGCCGGAAAAAAGATTTTTTAAGATAAAGAATAAGTTTTTTAATTAGTTTTTGGAAGGAAAATAAATTTATTTTACTTATTTATCCTTTATCATTTATTTATTAATACTTATTTTACTCGGAAGCAGTTCTTATCCTCTTATAAAATTTAATATATCAGAGAAAACGTAATAAGAATGTGATTAAAAATTATACAAGCAGAAAAATCATTAACTGAAAAAAAAAATCATTTCATATGCCGTGTGAATCTTTCATTTCATGTGGAATGAAACGAAATTGACATCGTTTTAGAACAACTTTAAATTAAAAAGCAACAATGTTCTTAGAAATTTGTTGTTTAACACATTCCTTATTTAAAATAGAGTACATTTTTTAAAAATAATTCAATATACTGTTAAAAATCGCCGCAAACTGTCAATCGTTTTTGCAAAAAATAGTTTTTTGACCATTTTAGAATACATAATATTGACCATAATATTGACTATAGTATATGGTCAAGACCAATTATAATAATGGTAAAGTAACCATTATCTATAAAAGTGGTCAAATGATTGGGCAGTTTGCTTTTAACAGTGTACCAAAAAATTCAATAAAAAAATATATGGTTCCTTTTTAATATATATGTATATACACTGTTAAAAATTTTCAGTATTCTGTCCAGTGATTTGACCTTTTTTTATCGAAAAAGGTTACATAGCCGCCATTTTACGCTTTCCCCTCATATTATTGCCAATTTTATGGCCATAGTTAAACTATGATTATGTAACCATTCTTTCAAAAAACGGTCAAATGACTGGAGAGAATGCTGCAATTTTTTAACAGTGCATATGAGGACTAGAGATTCAAAAATCGCCTTATCGATAATTTAAACAAAAATGAATTTTCTCTATCAGGCTATTTTATTGGTGAACCTGAATCGAATAAACACAATACACTCCGAAAAAACAAGTTACATCTATCATGACTGGCTCTGTAAAATTGTGGTTTACAATGAGTCACAGGTCTTTCACGATTTCCCATAATTTAATTTTTTGTATCAGACGAATTTTTAAACTCACGACCTCATATATAGACCGATAAATATCCCAAGAAATGTGTTAATCAATAAAGGCAATTTAAATCATTTATTTTTAGAAGTGAGGCAATATCTTGATTACACAAAAATAAATAAGTAAAAAATTAAAAAAAATTGCTAGACTTAAAAATCTGCAGCAAACTCCTGTAACTCAACCGTTCTTAAAGATAACGATTATTTGAACATATTATTAAGCGTATTTGACCATTTTATAGGCTGCAAAAAGTTAAATTACAGATATCCAGCCATTTTCTTTAAAACCAGTCGAATGACCGGACGGTTTGTTGGAAATCTTATCAGTGCACGTCCCTTAAGTTTCTAAAATACCTTTTGAAATGTTTATACATAAACTGAATACTAATTCGCAAACAATGATATTTTAAATATAATCCCTATATCATAAATATAAATCTTATAACATGATTCTACTTAAGTTCATTTGCATGAAAAGTTAAATATGAATTAATAAATGTCATAAAAAAATTAAATTTGTAATATTAAGCATATAACAAACTTTCTGCAACCGAAAGTCATGGTAACTGCACCATGTAAAAGTTTTCCAAAATTGCACTGAAACAAATATCCCTTTAATCACATCGTATTTTATTAAAAATCTGTCCAACAAACTACATCGATCTGAAGTGATGTCACAATATAATATACGAGATTTCAAAATAGCGTTTCAACTAGTATATTTTATTAAAACTCTTTTATTCAAAATTAGCCACTATACTAGATAGAAAAGGTTTTGAACTCGGTCGAATTTCAATATTTTAAATTTGGTTACTGCACATATGCAATCACGACAAGAATTAAAGGAGTGTCATTATGAATTTATACTACTTCCTTAATTATGAAATTCATTGAATTTGATATTTAGAAATCAGCTTTAACGAAATTTATAAAAATAAATAAATAAATAAATAAGATAAAATAATAAAAATAATAAATAACAAATAAAGTAAAATAAAATAAGCAATACGTCATTCCGAATTTATAATATCATTTATATAAATAATTCTTTTCAGTAATGTCATTTCTTTATAAATAATTACACTTTATGAAATTCCTTCATCGTAAAGATAAAAACAACAACAAATAAAACCAAAATATATTTGAACAGTTGATAGAATATTTGTAAAGGCGAATATTGTGGGGAAAATAGAAAGAAAAAATAGAAACAGGCGGAAAAGAAAAATTACTGGAGTAGTTGACTCGCTAACTTATTAAAGGTACTAACAAAAAAAAACTCGTTTTTCAGGCCGAAACCGAACCGAATGTGAGTTTCGGGTCTTTCCCAAATTTTGGATGAAAATGTAAACAAAACGTGAACTCCCTGAGATGAGAAGTTAATTATATGCATATTATAAATTTGTATATTTATTAATTATTCATAAACCTATCTGGAGAGGCATTTTTATCTATAACTATGCGTGAATATGCAAATATCACGCGTTATCCATAGGAAGAGAATATTATTTAATAATATATATACATTACTTTTATAATCAAAAACCCGAGGCACTTATTCATTATTAACTTTATTATTATATTATTATCATAGAGTAAAACGTTTCGAAATGCTTCATATTTAACTTTTAACATTGTTCGAAAACAAATAATTTCATGTGCTACTTTTAGAGAAAAAAAATCATTTAGTCTTGAAAATCGAAGAAAAAAATCTTTGCTTTTTTTAAATTTCCAATTAATATTAATTTAATAGAGATTGGAAATTTAAAAACGCATTGTATATATTTATAAATTTCAAAATAACAATTGCAGAATATGTTTAATTTCTTATAGTTATTCCTACTAACTTAATGTAGTGGCTTTCCACTTATGTGCGACTGATGAGAAGAATTTAAAACAAGGTTGGCGTATAAGTAAGAAATTCTAGTGTCTTAAGTGTTTAACAGCATGCAAATTGTAAAAAAAAAAAAAAAAAAAAAAAAAAAAAAAAAAAAAAAAAGAAATGAAGTATTGAAAAAAAAATAAAATTATGCATAATTAACTTTATTAGTAATAAGAGTGTAGAAGCATCTTTACAAAATTAACATTTAGCTATTTAATTTATTTCAATTGTTTATATTAAAAGCCGTACATTAAATTGTATTATATACATTACACGGAAGAAACATTGTCTTACTTACATAGGTGTAAGATACTTTTATACAACGACGCTTTTAATTCATTAACACATTCGCTGCCGATCACGCGCCAGCGCGTGATATGGCGCCAACGTTAAGGGGCCACTGACGCGCCAGCGTGTGATGTGGGGTGATGTCTAATAGCCAGTCACGCACTTACGCGGCAAAATCTTTCACTGATTCTTTGTTATAAAAAGTAAATCGGCTTCTGGGAAAAACCCACTTCTACTGTGCGGCATTAACTATCGTCACATCTTCACGTAAGCGGCAGCGAACGTATTAAAGCTCACGATTGTATTTGAAAATGCATAAGCATTTTAACAGTTTTATAGCTTATTTACACGAAAATTTAGAGAGGACACGAGAAAAATTCTATAAAATTTCCAAGTGCCCACATTCATATTCACATAACACAGAACGAAGGCACTGTATAAAGATCATATTAGAAATATAAAGCGCTGTCTTCCTATTTTTTATTCTGAGACATTGAAAAAAACGCATTTGATTGAGAGTCGTGTAAAATCAAAAACTATGTCAGAGATCAGTACAGAAGTTTACATTCATATAGAAAACTTCATAAACATATTATTTTTACTTTCAATAAAAATCTGTATCAAATTTTAAAATAAATATAACTACTCAATGAGCTTTTTATTGAATTGCATTTTTTATGCAGCATAAATGCAGCTATATAAAAAATGTTTGTAATAAATGATTGATTATAAACTGTAACCAAATAAATACTAAGGAGAAGAATTCTTTTAGCAAATTATGACTATACATTATGAACACCTTTAGCTAAATCATAATACAAAATATTTTACAACATTATATAAAACATTTTTTTTTTCAAAAAACAAATACAAGCACCAAAATGCTTATAAATAAAAATAATAATAACTTTTTACAAATTGCCTGGCATTCAGCTTCAGTAACTTTCGTCAATGTATTTTATTCCTATATATCTTATTTTATCTTTACTATTAAGAAGAATGGACAGTTACTGTTATTAAACTAGAGCTTTATTGTCTTTAATACTGTTCGACTTGTCAAACAATGATAACATGAAAAATAGTCGAATGCGTTATTCTCGGGTTTTTCTATAGACATATCCGTATGAAATCAGGCTAAAGGTTTGGTAAACACCGGATGTAACAGCTCTTTTTTTCACAAAAATTGTAGGCTTTCCAAAACTCACCGAAAGCGAAAAGGAAACGCAACTTTCGGACAGTCACTAATTAAAAGTAATATTTTTTTTGGACATGTTTCCGGTTTATATATTTTTAAAACCTATTCTCTTTGAATTCTTAACAGACATTTTAGGTATTTTATAATAACTAAGTTTAAAATAATCTTCTAGTCTATCCACCGAACCATTTTGTCTTTCATCAATTTTATTTAAAAAAGAATTCGTAAAAAGCAAAGTTTTAAAGAATTTAAAAAATAATTAAAATTTAGACTCAAATAAAACATCATTCTAAAAAAATGATACGTATGACGTAATAAATAAAGTAAAAATTTGAAATAAAAAATAACATTTCAGTAGTAAATCGATCAAAATGATAATTTAAAATTAAATTTCATTTCAAATATACATTCATAAGATAAGCATGAGCTATTACCAATTGAATTTTACGAAAAATAGTTATGATACTTAGCATTTAATTAAACTAATTAAGCAGTGTCCATTTCACTGTAAAAAAATTGTTCTGATTTCCTTGTTTTAACGGGGATTTACGATTAAAAATCTTCGTGCATTTTTAAGATAATTAAAAAACACCTCACCTAAAGAAATCTAATCCATTGAAATCAAAAAATATAATTTTTGATTTTATTAAAACAAACAAGCAAACAAAAAACAATCTGCAAAACAAGTTTGAGTGATATCCAAATAAAACATCTTCCAAAATGGAATTATAATATTATCCCAAAGTGCAATTATATCCAAAGTATTATAGCTACACTGTAAAAAAAAATTCAAGAGGTTACTAAAAATTTTTTAGTAAATTTGTATTCCACAGAACTTTTTAGTAACCATTATAAACTTTTTTGCAAGCGAAACAAGCATTTCTTTTGTAAACTGAACAAAAGAATTTTTTGTATAACAAACTTAAAATTTTTTAGTATGAGCCACCAAGCAAATTTTAGTAATAGCTCCAAAATTATTTTTAATAACCATTACGCGGGCTCGAAGGGCAGGAGCTTCCTTCGAGCTGCATCCAGACTTCTGGAGCGGAAGATTTTCGACAAAACCGCAATAGATGGCACCAAACATTGCTAATGCTCCGTCAGGATATTCATAATCCCTTTGATAACGACTACTTACACTGCATACATTCGAGGCGTATTTGGCAATGGCCAATATCGAACCCGGGACCGTTTAGCCTGGAGTCCGTTACTATAACCACTATGCTATCAAGGCCACACCAAGTGAGTTTTAGTAATAGCTATTAAAAATATAAAATTATTAACTCTATTCGTTGCTAACTTTTTTCTAGTAATTCTTACAGATTTTCTTGTAACCGACTAAGATTACTAAAAAATTTTTAGTAATTACAAGGATCACTAAAGTTTTTTTAGTAGACCGACACTTTTTTTACAGTGTATATGAAGGATTGAAAATTTATAAATATGTGTAGTTTTGATGAATTCAGTGTCAAACCAATAATAATTAAAAACTTAAAGACAATGTAACTTGAAAAATATTATATTTCAAGCGCCAAATATATCAACATTGAAAAATATTTTACACCAAGCGCAAAATATATCAATAACAGCATAAAAAAATATGAGAGAATGTGTCTTATTGAAATTAATTAAAATGAATATAATTTACTGATCAAGAAAATGGTATAAATTTCTATATTTTTGGACTCTATTGCTTCCGATTTTTTCCCGAATTGTTAAACATGCAAGAAGAAACAAACTTAAAAATATAATGACCTTACCAATGGAGCCAAACATTTATTGTAACTATTTATTTAAAAAATGGAATAATATATGCTATGTACATAAATAACAATTTTAGGGATTTTTATATGTACTTAACTTTACTCTAAAGGCAGATAAAATTATTATGAAGCATAATACGTTCAAAGTATTATAAATATAAAAAGCATTTGGAAATAGTGAAAATTATGAGAAAATCTGAAAAGCTGTAGTAAAGTTCAGCTAAAACTCAAAATTATCGCTAACGTAAGATAGGAGAATGATAAAAAACAAAATTATACACGCGTAATACATTGTATATGTTATAAACATGTGAAAATTTCCAAATATTTAATAAAAAAAATTGATTAAATTATGAAAAACTATGAAAGAGTTGTAATAATTTTCATCTAAGAAACTTTTCTTTTAAATGAGATAAAATAAAGCTATAAAACTAAATTATGTAAACATTTTGCAAATATAATAAATATACGAAAATTTTATGAATTATTAGTTTAAATATTTAAAGAGAAAACCGAAGTAATCATGAAAAGCTATAAAAAACTTATGACAAAATTCATTTAATAAAGAATTTATGTTTTAACTAAAATAAAATCACGATATAGAGCAAAATTATGGACATTGAAAATTGTAAATTAATTAATTATTTAAAAAAAAATTTAAATTAAATTATTAAAAATCCAAATTATTAAAATCCAATTTCCAAATTAATAAAACACAATTTATCTAAATAGAAAACCATTTAAATTATGAAAAGCTATGAACATATTTGAGTAATATACATCTAATTACTCAAACATGCATCGCCTGAGTAGGATCTAAATATGATACAAAGAAACGCTTTTTCAGAAAAAATATTCCATTATTTAATTTAAGAAAAAATAGAATAAAAATTTTTCGGGTTCATTAATAGTGGTAAAATTATTTAAGTTTCAACAATCTTTCAAAAAAATATATGTATACATATATGTATATTTATTTATTTATTACGATTATACTTTTTAAAACGATTAATACAAATAATGCAAAACAAGAAGTTTGAATTTTTATTCGCATTGAAATTTATATGAGTTGCAAGATGAGATACTGAATGTAAAATTTTAATGTATTAAAGAAAATTTTATTTATATATATATATTATTTATTTAACAAAATTCTTTTTTAAATTTATTATAGGTGAATTTTTTTTTTTTAAATAAACACAGACTTAAAAAAAAATTATGTACAAAATATGTTGAAAGTTACTTTAAAAAAGTATTGCACTTTTATGGAAAATATAAAAAGTAGTTACTTTCATAACGAGAGAGAAAAAAAATTGAAAAGTTATTAAAAAAAATGGGTGTTTCGAATATATATATAAACGTAAAACAGTTTTTTAAAATTTTATAGTCATTTTTCAAAATTTATAAAAAACAAATAAAATAATTTAAAAAACTCACCTGTAACTGCAAAAAATAAGTAGAGCAGATATCTGAAGTCCATTGTCCTGTATAGGACAGTCTTCAAAATTTCAATAAAAAAATATTGAAGTTAAGTATAAAATACTTTTAATATCTTTGAAAAATAGTTCGTGAAACGTGCTTGAAAAAATTCGTATCAGACGTAAAATCAAAATTTCTTTTCTCCCATTGAATAACTAGGGAACTATATATTCAGGATACCGTCTTCTCTAAGAAGTATGCACCAACTACTAGACTCGCAGAAAGATCGGTTCTTCAAAGTGTTGCATCTCTTTTTGTTTTTATTCCAGCAGTTAGTTCTTGTGATTCACCGGTAGGTGGCGTGGAGCGTCCAGTTGCCATGGCAACACTCTTCTGATAGGAGTTCGAGAACAGGAGAGTTTTTTACTTCTCTGGAGAGTTTCTTTAATGCTCTGACTGGATTTTTTTCATCATTTCTGTAACTTAAATTTGGAAACGCTTTGCTCGAAAGCATCAGACATTTGTTGACTAAATTTTATAACATCCTTAATGTAAAAAAATTACATTTCCCACAATGTTTTTTCTGTTGTTTCAAGACTCATTTAATGATCATTTAAACTGTCTCGCCGCTAGTCCAGATAGTTTGTTTATTTGTTTCATAGGCTTTCTTTTGTCTCTGGCATTTTGTAAAGAAAAATAGAGATGACAAACTAAAAAGTATTGCAGAGAGTAGTAATTACGTAAAACTCAATTTATAAACAACTAAGTTAAAATAACTTTATTCTGCTTTTAAAAATACATTCTTCATTTTTAGCAGAAAAATAATGAGATTGAAATTCCTTTAAACCGTATAATGTATATTTTTTCATGAAACAGACTTTTACTTTGGTTTCTTAATTTTTTTATATACATAATTACATATGCGTATGTTATTTAAAATACCTTTGCATTTCTTGATATGGTATTGCATGACGTTATATTAACATTTATACAGTCGAAATAAAATTACGATACATATATATTTATACTAAACTTCATTTATAAATGTTTAGATCTTGTCATAAATCTTAATTTATAATTATCCTAAAGTACTGAAATTAAGGTCCCTTTAGCATACAGGAAATGCTAATAATTTTAAGACATGCTTGTAATTGGAGCTTTTGTGAGTTGGCTAGATAAAATTAGGAGGGTGAGCGGATATATTTGGAATTTAAATTCCCCAGAATTTATACAGCTTGCAAAATATATGAGGGAGGCTTCTATTTGGAGGGGGCTTACTTTTGGTATTTTACGGTACTTCATTTAATAATTTGTTGTTCCAAATTTAGAATAATGTTTCATAAATTTTGAATCTTGCCTTAAACCTTAACTGCACCGTGTGCGACATCTGGCATATACCTAAAATCACTATAATTATCATTATGTGCTTTGAATTTAGACAATACAGTCGCTATAACTGATCAAGAACAGTCCAAATAATGGAATGACACTAAATTTGTTTATATCAGATGGCCGCATCTGACACAAAATTAGAATTTGTTTTTCGGAAAAAGAAAATTCCGATAAAGCTATTACGACAAAATTTACTGTTATTATCTTTACCGAATACTTAAAAATATTAATATAAAGAAAGTTGCAGAGTGTTAAGTAGAAAAAATTAATTAATTTAAGCCTATTTAAGTGCAAAATATACCAATAAAATATTTAAAACCCCTAAAAATTGTGCATACAGAGTTTACGTAATAAAATATAAAATTTTACCTGAAAATTTGAAATTTAATTTTTTTGCTATTTTCTCATTATTAGACTGATATATAAGATTTCAAATATTTTTTTTTTCAAAAAGTGAAAAAAATCGTGCACTGAAGGGTTAATACGTAATCTGTAATCTGTATTTAATAAAGATGATAATTGGTAATATTTAATAATGGTTATCTCTCTCTCTGTATATTTATATATGACGACCTCAGAAGCCAAGGGGTACAAGTGACAAAATGTCGATTTGGAGTAAATTGAGTTCAAAGATAATTGATGTTAAATTGGAACATCAATAACAATTGACTAAATTGTAATAGGAAACATCTGCTTGTTGCATTCTAATCTTTGAACTCTCATTTCAATAACTGTTAAAAAAATAGAGTACAATTTTCTTTAAATGTATAATTAATCAATATTGTTTGTTTTTCGAAAAAAGTGGTTTATCTCTATAACTTCCCAAATAATCAGAAAATGACCTATATTTTTTTACCTGAAATGAAAAAAGCATATTTCCAGATACCCTGTGCACCTAACTTAATTTTTTCAATTTTGTCACTTATACCCCTTGGCTTCTGGGCTCCTCATATATCTTTTTTTCATACTCTAGCGCGTTGTTTTAACAATATGAAAAATTAAGTGCGAAAGTTTTCTCACACATGGTGTCCCGAATTGGGAACATAGGCCACTTTTAATTTTTCTTTCTAAACTGGGTATGAAAATTTAATGTAGTGCTATAAAGATTAAAAGATATAAACAATACAGCATTGCTGCCAACATTTACGCATTTTTGCTACCACTAAAATTGTACAGAATTTTTCCATTTGTTTAATGATAAGATTTCGACGATTAAGTAAGACAATATATATTATAAAATTTTTGTGGTAGGAAAAATGCGTAAAAGTTGGCAGGTATGATGCAGTAAGACATTTCGAAACATTTATTTTAGTTTAAGGGGGCTCAGGGCTTGATCGATGCGGAAAAACATGTAAACAGAGCTCTCGCTTCGAGTCCATATAAAAACAGAAGTATTCAGCGTAATTAATTTAAACTTTCTGATATTTTAAAGGTATGTTTGTAGTCTTATAAAATTATAAAATGAAGTACTTCAATGTAATATAATAATAAATATAGCAAAATTTATGTAAAACAATTTTCGAAAAAAAATTATGTGTCATATTACCAACACCAAGATATCTTAACGTTGAATTGACATAAGAACCTAATTTTTGCTTTAAAATGATCCGGAACCTTTACTCTATAGTATGAATAACGGATAGAACTATCATTTAAAAGAAACATAATCAAAAAAAATCTCAAATTTGAAAATTTAAAACCTGCCTAAAAAGTACAACTTTTTTTCATTAAAAACACTCAAAATATTAAACTATTTAAAATATATTATTTCATTCTATAGATAATGATGTTATATGCATGCAAAAAAATTTAAGCCATTACATCAAATAGTTTTTTTTTACATTGGTGTCAGTCGTCAAAAATCAAGTTTTGAGATAACGCGACTTAAAGTTGAAATTATATGGGTTCGGCTTTGAAAGTGTTCATACATAAATGCTTATAACTCCGTTAAAAATGAAAATATTTTTTTTAATAACAATTTTAATTTTTCTTAAGAAAGGTGTTATAGTAAAAATAATTGAATAATCAAACTAGATCATAAAAAAAAATCGATTTTATAAAAAGTTTTCAAGCCCTGAACCCCCTTAAACACACGTATATCTCCAAGGCCTACGTTCGTCGGCATATGACATTCCCAATCTAATGTTAAAATAACAGAAGCGTTCTTTACATATATCTAGTTTCCATTTCTGAGGTGATCTGAGGTGAAAAGGTACCATGATAGTTTTGTATATTTTCGGCTTCAACTGCAGTTTAATTCTAACAGTGACAATTTCGGAACCGATGAGGATCGAAGTATTATCCGTTATTGCCTTTCAAAATACATAAAGCTACTCGAAAATATTTCTGAAATTACGAGCAGCTAATAAAAATTCATTTTTATACATTCGTCTTTAACTTTCGAAAATGAGTTGAAGTTTTAAAGTTTCTAAAGATAAAGGAATGATTCTCGGATTATTACTTGACTTGAAAGCGGTTATTGAATATTTCCGTTCGCGATTATAGTACATTTTCGTAGTTTAAGAAACAGTTGTTTTTTACAGTACGTAAACAAACAAACAAAAAAAATAGTAGATGTAAAAAAATAACTTGAAAAATAAAGCGAAATAAAAAAACAAGCCTTTCCGGCTGTGTTGGACGAAATGATTCATTTCTTTCTTTTTTTTTTTTAATTATACGTGTGCAATACAAATTAAACAAATTAGTCCCATTTCTTAGTTTTCTATCTGGGCAAAAAAAGTAATTTGAAGAAAAAATTAACTTACCAGATATAACTGAATGGATATTAAGTTATTACATCCAAAATATTACACATTTGTTGAAATTATAATTTCAAAATTGCAAATGGATTATATTTCCGATGCTTAAACAAAGTTCAAAGCCAAATCGTATTCAATAAATGTCATGGATTTTTTTTTTTTTTTTTTTTTTTTTTTTTTTTTTTTTTTTTTTTGTGTGTGTGTGTTTCTGTAAATGTGTTGTAAGGTCTACATATATATTTTTAACGAACTCGTTAAATATGTTTTCAAGATCAAGAACATTTTACTAACTTTTTTCAAATTTAAAGTTTTGGATTTTTTTTTTTGGGGGGGGGGTGGGGGGGGGCGAAATACATTTCAATATTAGATAGAGACTTTTTGTTCTCATCTAAATTATCTGTTTTCACCAAAATAAATGTACAGTTTCTGTGTTTGCTTACTGGAAATTTTTATTCGTGTTATTGTGTAAATTTTCTTTTAAAACTTAAAAACGTTAAAACTTTTATTTCGTTGCTAAAACACGAAAAAAATGGTCTAAACTTTAAATATTTATTTATGAAATATATAATTTCATGTGCTTTATTGAATGTTTTTGATCGCCATTAAAAAAAAAAAAATGATGTTTTGTTTAAATTATCTTTTTCTGATTATAGTAATTTTTAGAAAAAATTTGGGGAAATGTTACTCAAGTTATATAAAAATATTTTGCACCACAATTTTTACTTAAAACTATTTAACTTATTTAACTTTTTTCTTCGGCCTTTTTTAAACTTATTCTATAGAAAATATTTTTGTTCGAACCGAAATAGGCAGTCAAAATGAACACTCAGCGTCTTTCTAATGTTAAATAGAAGTTCCAATTACTATATGTTATAATATCTCTCACACACACACACCACCAAAAAAAAAAAAAAAAAAAAAAAAAAAAAACTGCGATTTTTTTTCAAATCTATCATTGTTGAAGCTATTTAGCCACCAGTTCATTGCATTGTATAAGGGCTATTTTCACCTTTCGGTTACATTTCACAATTTTATTTATTTTTTTCAAACTTAATTTCTTTTAACCCCCTTTGCAGGGGCAAAGCACTTGTATTCGTAAAATGCTTAAATCATTGACTGACACCAGAATTTGAAAACAAATTTCTTTGAAAATATATAAATGCTTTTCTTTTCATTCTTAATCAAATTAAAATTTTCATTTCAAAATTCTGGTGTCAATGTGGCATTTCGTAATTAAAATTAAGTGGTATATATTTTATACCACCGCCCTTCAAGGGGTTAAAATGGAGACAGGTGTTAAAGTAAATGTTTAAGATACATGAAAAAAATTAGTTGTGCACTTTGCCCTATAATATAATAAGCAAATGCTAATTAAAGTTGGCTTGTAAGGCAAATTGTCAAGTCCGTTAACATACAAAATTACTGAAAATACTTCGCTTTGAATTTATTAAATTTCCTAAAATCAAATTACTTTGAAGTGACTTATGTCCCTAAATTTCAAAACATGATAATTGTCAATAATACTTAAATTGAAATGAGAGACAGTTTTAGCCACAAGATTTTGATCACATAGAAATTATACAAAAACTTTTTCTAATAATTACAGTATATATTCTTGTAAATAATTATATTTTAAGGAAATTGCATAGTTGTTGCTTAGTCGAATAAAAAGTAAAAGTAGAAAGATGAAAAAATGATAATCATTAAAAAATCGTGTGGTAATAGACTTGACATTTGGTAACGGTCTTGACACTATTTTCAAAATGGCCGATAAAACAAACCAGTCGTTTTCGTTTTTGATTGTTTCTGTAGCGGTTGTATTTAATTTTTGCTTTTAAAATGTGTAATAATGTGTTTTTAATTCTACATTTAAATTGCACTTTTACATTCTAGTGTTAAGAGAAGAGAACAGACTAAATCGTTGTGACGAAGTTTGCCACCTTAAATTTGTTCCGTTGGTTCATTTTCAATTTAGAGTGATGTCGCGGAAGTTCTGATCTTTTAGGTTTTTCCCTTCTTGGCTTAGAAGTTACGGCTTTTATTTACAACCAATTATATTTATCTATCAATTATCAGCAACAAAATGAAAAAAATCAACCTTTAAAATGAAATGTTCGTTAACAAAATTTAAACAATTCTAAATATCCGCTGAACCAAAACAAAAATCAATTTGATAGTAAATTGCAAAATAAATAAAAATTAGCTGAATGATTCCATAATTATTCCATAACCAGTGGATCCGTACAAGAATTTAAAGGAAAACAAGATCGGGTGCATTCATATGGAAAATATGCCAGCATTAAGACCCATTTCCTAGAAAACTACCCGATCGTTTTTGATGAAAATTGAAATTCATAATCACTGGATTATGCACAAGATTTATGGCAAGCAGTTTTTATTTTTAAAAAATGTCAATTTTTCAGAAATCTTCCATTTTTCAGATTTTTTTAACGAAACTAATTGAAGTTCTTTAAAACTGTCTGCCGTATGTGAACTTATATTTAATGCTCTATAAAGAAAAGAAAAAAAAAGAGAGAGAGAGAGAGAGAGTACTTTATGAGATAATATGAGGTTTTTACCTGAAAAGTTGAACTTTTCAGCAGAAATAAAAAACTTTGGCACTTGTGTGAACTCCTTGCACAATTTTATCAAACACATGAATTAAAGTACATGGATATATTACACATGGATAAAAATTTATTTTTATATAATAAATGAGGTAATGTTTTAACCCTTATCGGTTCTATCTCACTTCCCACGTGACTTCGGAGCAGCATTTCTTACACGAACTTTATTCTGTTCGCACCATTTTTTATAAGAAAGATTTTTTCTTGTACTTTGACAACATGTGCATCTACAAAACTTATTTAAAAAACATAGTGGTGCGAGTAGAATTTAAAAATAGAAATGAGCATAAAATATTAGCATAAAATTAATGCAAATGGCGTGGCGTTCGAGTCTGTGTATTCACTTGAATTTTTACGATTATTTCTAATGATAAGAAAAAAAGAACCCGGATATACCAATGGATTTAGGAAGGTTCAAAATCCTTTTTAAAGCAATAGAAAACGAATTATTCTATTCAAAAAATTTCACTTATATCTCTCCTTAATATTGTAAATTGTTATTATCTACTAGTACCTTTTTTCATTCATTTTTATTGAGCTGCAATTTTCAATCGCATGATAATCGAACTGTTAATCGATTTGTATTGAAAAATAAAATAAAATATTGCAGACATAATTTGTTGTTTAAAATCCCATTTTATTTCTGTTAAAAGTTCCATTTAGTAGGGAAATATCAAAATGAAATTCATTTAACTTTGACGAATCTCTCTTTTTCTCTTAGGTGTAATGTTTTTCATATGGTCTTCCACAACGCGTTATTTTGCTTTCTGCACAAAATGAAAAGCGTTCCTAAATTAAAGAGCTAGTATATAAAGTCTTAATGGAGGTAAATGAGTTCTGTAAAAGTAATAGGAGAAGGATGTTTGAATTTTTGTGAAGCATTTTTAAAATTTTAGTGGCTTAAGGTAACTTTAATGCATTATTAGCCATTAAATATAGCAGACAAAATGAAAGTAACTCAAAAGCGGAATAAAATTTTCCTCTTTAATCTAAAGTTGTGTTAAGTGCACTTTTAAAAGTTGAATTTAATGGAAATTTGCGCTTCATTCTTTTATATTTATTCGATTATTTACAGAATAAATCCCAAAATTTTTAAGAAGAACGGGAATTTAGTAATAGTATGATTTTATATTTTATGTCTCTCTTTCATTTGAATTTTTAATTTATAACACGAATGAGTACGATCTGCTTAGATTTTTGTTAATATTTTTAACGAAAAAAGTAACACGAAAGCGTATAATCTTAAAGAATTAAGCCATTAAAGTTAGTTTAAAGTAGAAAATTGTTTGTGGGTACGAAACAGATTGTTCAATCATCTTATAAATTTGTTCCTTTTTAAATTATGAAAGTTAGAGATTTACCATCGTCGCACATCTTTAAAGTTCTTAAAATTTCTGTGAAGACTAAAATTAATTAAACTTATAAAAATATTTTGACATTTGTAAAACGTTGTTTGGCAAATAAAATTTTAGCCGGAGGGAGGATTACCTCCAAAAATTAGTGTTATATTTAATAATTACAAAATATTAAAAATTTTAATAATGTGTTTTTAGAAAAATACTCTTTTTACATTTTCTACTAACTTTAACCCACTGAGGGGCGGTGGAGTATATTATATCCCATCTAATTTTAACCAAGATTTAAATAAAGAATTTTTTATTAAATTTTGCTTTTACAGCTTTGGCGATAAAATGTTGTAAATTTGCCGTTCTTTATTTTGAAATATAATGTTTGACAGTTCCTATCTTAATTCAACTTTACAAGAATACGATTACTTTCCCTTGAAAGAGTTCAAGCCTTCGTGAAACTTATAAAGGAACTTGTAAAATAATATTAATCCAATTCCAGTGTCCTCTTCCAATTTGTTTTTTAAAAGTTATTTTGCAAATTTGCTATTTTGCTTTTAATTTTTTTTACTAGGATATGTGACGCTGATCTCTAAGTTGGTCCTTTTGTATATATATATTTTAATTTTTGGTTGCAGGTTTGTTATGATGGTTATACACTTCTATTTAGGGCCTAGTTCCAAAAAAATGAAAGTATTAACATAAAAAGAAAAAAAAAACTGCAGCCAAAATAAAAAAAAAAAGCGAAAAAGGACAGAACACAGATCGACCTCAGCTATCCTATGCATGGAAAAAAAAATCATTTTAAAATAATAAAATGCGAACGAAAAACTTGAACGCTGCTATCGATTTTTAGTAGCTTGCGTGTATATTCGTGTGACTGTTGTAGGCTTTATCATGATAAACATACAATTTCATTAAACAATAAAATTAAAAATTAAAATGTTCCTAACTACCGTAATTTCGGGTGTATAAGCCGCGGATCAAACAATTCTTTTTGGACCCAGAAATCTTATTTAGTGATTGAAGACAAATACTTACGGCGATCTGACTAGTTATATTAGTATCTTAAAAAATTCTGGGTCGAAAAAGAATTGTTTGATCTGCGGCTTATACACCCGAAATTACGGTAATCCTTTTTACTTTCTTCTATCTTTACAAGAAGAAAGTATTGGATTCATGAAAATTTTCGACTTCCGGTTTTCAACGGATTTATACGTTTTAGAAGGTCCTGAACACGTTTTGACTATTTTTAGAAAATGTCTGTCTGTGAGTCTGTCTGTCTGTATGTGACAAAAAATTTGTGGGCGCTCTATCTCAAGAACTAATGCTCGAAATTTAATAAAATTTCATATTCAGTTAGACCTTGATATGAATTAGTGCCTATTAGTTTTTGGTGAAAATCGGCCTGCAGGTGGCGCTGTTATACTACGTTTTTCATGATTTTCAAGATTGCTATATCTCAAGAACTAATGCACAGAATTTCACCAAACTTCAGATTCTGTGACCCCTTGATATACATAGACGCTGATTAAGTTTTGGTGCAAATTGGCCGGCAGGTGGCGCTGCTATGCCACGTTTTTCATGATTTTCATGATAGCTATATATCAAGAACTAAGGCACAGAATTTTACCAAACTTCAGATTCTGCGATACCTTGAGATACATAGCCGATGATAAGATTTTGGTGTGAACTGCCCTATAGGTGGCGCTGCTATGCTACATTTTGCACGATTTTTGCGACAGCTATATCTGAAGAACTAATGCAGAGAGCTTCATCAAATTTTCGTTTTTTTTACACTTGAATATATAACATAATTAGACGCTGATTACATTTTGGTATTAACCTTGCAACAGGTGGTGCAGCTATGCTGCATTTTGCACGATTTTTGCGGTAGCTATATCTCAACAACCAACGCACAGAATTTCATCAAACTTCAGATTTTGTTACAAAATGACATATAACATTATTACACGATGATTATGTTTTGTTATAAATCCTTCAATTGATGGTGCTGCTGTGCTATATTTACACGGTTTTTTTAAACTAGCTATATCTCAAGAACTAATGCACAGAATTTCATCAAACTTCAGATTCTTTTACACCAAAACATAATTAGTAGCTTTTTTACGTTTTGGCATAAATTGTCCAAGATATGGTGTTGCTGTGCTACGTTTTGCAAATTTTTTGTTATAACTATATCTCAAGAACTAATGGACAAAATTCCATCAAATTTCAGATTCTGTTAGGTCTTGACACCAATAGATGCTTATTAGGTTTTAGTATAAATTACTCAACATGAGGCACTAATAAGCTCATTTTCTCAGAATATTAATTAAATTTTGCGTTTTAGGCTTTTCGGATACCAGAATCTCATTAGGCTAGGTCAAATGTTCGAGGAAATTCGATAGTGGGTAACTTTGAGGTCACGACTTTAAAAAAAAAAAAAAAAAAAAAAAATTAAAATGTACTTATGAGATAGAAGAAAGTTTCGGGATTGACACATCGAACTAGTTTATATTTATTTTGCGATTGTTTTACCATTGAAGAAATTGTATTCTAAACACACAGTTTCACAGCTTAATTATTTCAATTTTTTTTATTTTATAGAACACAGAAATACTGTTACAGGGATCTCTTATAAGGTTCTTTTTTATTATTATATATAGTTAATAATAATAATGAAGTTAATTATACTATCTTTTTTATTATTTTTTCCATGAGCTTCTTTATTAATAGACGCAGATAAAGGTTTTTTATTATCAGGTAATATAATTTCATTCAAACTGTAATCTACGTTGACTTCTTAGATAGTCAGCTAAATAAAAAAGCTTTATAAAAAGAAAAGGTTGTTTTATTTACATCGTATCCGTAAATATTTTCATATCTATTTGATATTGTTCTAGTTTGACGGAAAAAAGGTGATTCGGAGATGTTTCAAAATATATTTTAGGCCATCGTATAATTTCCCACAGTTGAAGAAAATCGTAGGAGGACTCGCAGGGAGATATGGATACGATTTTTCTTCTCTTACCGATGAGAGAAAAAATAGATTTAGAATAACAATAAAAATGTCTATTCAGATACGTTCTGTGTTTATCTATGTAACTTGTTTCGAACAAATCGGAATCATTTTTAAATATAGAATGAACTGTTTTTTGAAGATTACAGCTCCCATCCTCACCAATATGCGACGCATATTGATTCACAATCATACAAATATTAATTAAAATACTTGTAAAATATAAAGATAATATATTTTATAATTATTCAGAACGTTTATTAATCTAATCATCATCCATTATAATATTTGGTTAATTATTAGGTTGAGCAAAAAATTCTGGGAAATTTTTTATCTAATTGTTACCAGAATTTGTATCGTATACAGGAGTTGTGGATTATGATAGTCTCTGTAGGACAGTCCTTGTTGCTTTTGATGTTAATTTCAATATAACAACGCAAATTTTACAAATTTTTCAGTACATTTTGCTCAACGTAGTAAACACTTTTAGACTTAATTTAGTTTTCGTTTATGAAATTGCTATTTTTAAATATATAAATCATTTTTGTTTTTTAATATTTTAATCAATTTTAGAAAAATTTTACGAAGTCTTAATCTTCCAAAATAAGAAACTCGGTAAATTTTTGAGGCGAAAAACGATTCATTTCTTAGTTATTCATTATGATCATTCTTCTTTGGAATTTTAAAGAAAAATACATAGAAGAAAAAAAATGAGGGTTAAAAATCAATAAATTAATTTTTAAAAGAATCTTCAACAACGAATTTGGCGTATAATGTCCCTAAAGGGACTTTGCTCCAATAAAACCTATACAATATACCTGTTTTACTAATTTTTGTGCATAAAACTAGTCACGCAATCAATTTGTTCTGTCAAAAGTATGCGAGATGCATTTCATGACAAATACAGATTACTTTTTCTGAAGTTTAACAATAAGGGAGACATTTTAAACAAATTTGAAAGGAATTATCTTATTTTTCCGAAATATTACATCACGAAAAGACTTGGAAACGCATAGATATTATGTCAGTGGCACCACGTGTAATTTGACTATATTCCGAAGTATTGACAGGCTAATTCAGCACTGTCTCCATGTGGCGGCTATTATCGTCTACTGATACTCGAGATGATAATTACAATTGCCACAAAACAATATAAGTCTACTTAGATATTTGTTGAAATAATTCCATTACTACTAAAGTTGTGAACAAGAATTTTGATTACACTTAATGTAAAACACTGTATATTTTTGATGGAACAAATAGAATGCGGGCCTTTCCAATAAAAAAAAAATTCTCACTGTAGTAGGCTCTTTCCCTTTTTAGCTGTTTTCTCTTTTTTAAAGACATTTTGGGTAAATTAACACTATAATTTTTCAATAGTGTTTCTTTTTTTTCTTACATTTTAACAGAATAATTTAATCATTTTAAATTGTCCAACATCATTGCCGGATCTACTTTACATTTAAAATAGCGTTATAATACCATTCATTAAAAAATTTAATCTGTTAGCCAGTGATTCAAATAAGGGCAATTTTGGTACTAATTAATAACACTTTAACACCCCCAACCGTCTTATAGGTGAATTCTGGTTGTGCACTGAAGCTTCAAAATATACACCATTAATAGATCGTTACAAATGAATGTGACTCTCCGATTCCTGTATCAATGTATCCCGATCTTACATTTAATTACAACATTTAAAAACAACTATAATAATTAACATTACAATTGTCACAAAATAATGAAGAATGCATATTGGTCAAATCATGTTATTTACTGTTTTCAACATCAAATTTGCTATAAAAAATTTCACCCCAAGAAGAAAACACTATTTTAGTTTAAAGAGTTTGAAAACAGTTTATGAACGTTGAGTAAGAAGCAATGACTGAAGGATATCACAATTATGGTATATGATTTTTTCCGAAGACACCTATGTTTTTACGTCTTGGATGATATTTTACTGCATTTCGTCTTGATTTAACGATGGTCATATGTATGTGCCCATGTATTAATGCACTCCGTTTCCCCCAACAGATTTACTTATTGAGAGCTATTTGTTTTGAAGAACTGAATAATTTTTCTAAATAATTTTTTTCTGGTAATCCAATGTTTGACTCCAAATATCACACACTTCTTAAATATAACACTTAAGAAACACAACTTTGTGTATCGAAAAAGCTAATCCTTATACCACAAGTCAAAAAAAATTGTTTAGTAAAAAAAGGAAATTTTTTATAGATTGTGTACCTTTTGATTTACAGATTTGGATATACACATTTTTCCGTTATATGTAAAATCTTTTTAAAATATCTTTTTCATTCATATTTCACTGCAATGAATATTCTACGTTATTTCATTTGTAATAAAGGTTTTAATAACATATAAAACAAGCAATGAGTATAATTAGCCACGATAAGTTGCCCTATCATCTTGAAAAAGACACTACCAGGAAAGAATTATGCTAATATGTACATACAAACAAAGGATAGAAAGCATGATTTAATGAAAAACTAAATTCCGGTAGTTTCTTGTTTTAATTTTCAGTTTAATAATTGAATAAATTTATCTAAATTTGCATTTATCATCTGCCAACATAACATGAATGGTTAATAAAACTCAATCCGTATCCAAGTTTTTTTTTCTACTTTTTTAATTTGATTGAAATGTAACCCTGATCATTCGTAATGCTATTTCAGAAATTAATAGTATTTTCCGAAATTAGAATAAGACGCATATTATCAATAATAATTTAAATTAGTTTTATATTTGCGTTGTATTCAATTTAGTTTAGTATAACAAATCGATTTTACAAAGCACAGAATGAGTATTTGCACAAGTACAGAACTTATTTTATATTCCCTCAAAAAGGAAATCCAATTATAATGAGGGGAAAAGGATAAAATGTTGTTCGCGCTTATAAATAGATCCACGTTTCTCTGTATACTTAAGAACTTTCTCCCTTTCAATGCCAAAAAATGTGTGCTTAGGACTTTTGTCAAAAGATAATAAAATGGAAGCGAAAATGTATAGATAAAACATATTTTACTGTGTCAGTATGATTTAGAAAATACAATAGAATAAAGGATAAATATTTTTTTAAAGTGATTTCATTGTATCTATGCATATATTCACTTTCCTTACTATCAATATAGGGAGAGCATTGGTGTTTCTTTCTATTTTTTTCATATGCCTAGGCGTAAATTATAGTGTATTAGAGAAATGAAAATCATTATTTTTTTATTGTAAAAAATTATGCAACGAGCATTTAACAACGTAAAAAAATCTAAATCAAAAACTACGAAAAAAAAATCAACTTTCACTTGCGGAATTATTCAATCAATTGCGGTGACATAATTATTTTAATAAAATTGTATATTAATTATTTTTAATTGTCAAGTATTTACAATCTTTATATAATCTTAAAAACTATTTTAAATTTTGCTGATGTTTAATACTAGAATTCAACATTATTTTTCTTTATTTAACAAGATTTTTTTTTCTTTGCATGGTCATGTCCGTAAATTTGACCAAAGTTTACTTTGATGGCATTTTCTGAAAATCTTCTATTTTTAAAGAAAAATGGAAAAATAGTTCGTTTACATAGTTTCTTAATAAGAGCACCTGCCAGTTTGATATGTATGCGAAATAATAATTAAAAAAAATCAACGAAGCTGTTATAATGTAGGCAGGTTAGATTTGAGAAAAGCTGCAAGCTTTTTACTGATGTTAACTGAAAGTAACCGGATGATCTCTATTTCATTTAGTTTTAATACAGTCTTGCAGTCCACTGCTAGCGCCTAAGTCCTTTTCTTGTTTTTTATCTACTGTCATCAGGCCATATGATAAACGAGAAAAGAAGAAGCTGTGATGACATGCGATATATTTTCTAGGTTATAATATAAATTCACAATGGATTCAGAAAGAGAAAGATTCGAGAAACTTACATTACAATTGGTCAAGTTAATTAAAACACATAGCGAGAAAGATATAAATACACTACTTTTGTAATATAATAGCGTCAGTTTTGCCATATAAAATGAAGCGATAGTTGATTTTTGTGTTCTAAAAATTTGGTTATTTTTCAAAATGAAACGTCATAAATTCTAGCAAATAATTCATAAAATTTACTTTATATAAAAATGTTAACAAATAAAAATTGAAACTGAAACGTAAAACATATGAAACAAACTAATCACAAACAGCTTCAGAAACAACTATTTATTTTATGGTTTGTCTAAGGAATTATAATGTCAAAATATTAAAAAAATGCATGTGACATAAAAAATATTTTAAACTTCCAGAACATATAAGCATTTAGAGCTGCAGATAATATGAATCAATATTCATACGCTTTCTTTCCCTGACTTATTTAAGAAAATTACAGTATCGCGCATTGTATTAAGAAACTAACAAAAAAATAAAGAGAATTCAGTTTTTAAAAATAAATTTGAACAATTTACATTAAAATATAATAAACTATGTTAAGGTAAGTCTTTTTCAGAAAAGAACAGGGCTAAACAACTTTGATGCTTAATGAATAACAACTAAATATTTAAAAATTAATTTCAAATAAGAGGAAAGAGTCTCTATCAAAATTAGAATAAGTTTATAAGAATAATATTGATTTTTTTTATACAAGGTGTAAGCGAACTCATGGTATAACTTTGGGGGTAATGGAGTAAAGCTAGATAAGCACGAATCATCATGCAATTGCTGATCGTAACTCGCGCGGTGAAAAAGAAACGGGCGATTTCGGATAGTGGTAATGATGTATTTACGTCATAAATTCTAGCAAATGATAGCTGTAATTTCCTTTATGTAATAATGTTAGCAAAGAAAACTTGAATTGAAAGATAAAGTAAAATAAAACATGTCTAATCACAAAAGGCTTTATTTGCTACAAATTAAAAGGGTCGTTCTAAAGCCTCTGTTTTATTCTGTATTTATTTGAAGATTATAACATATAACTCAGAATGCGTATAAATTGCTTCGCAAAATTTCTTTCATAAAAATTTAGATATTTATTAGACAATTTTTCTTAAGGGCATATGGAACATCCAGACAAGTAAATTGAAACAGATTTTGCGAAATATTTAACATTATGTATTTTTACTTTTTTTAAAATGAGTAAAAATGAATTTTTTTACTGTAAATATGTAAATACACACTTTATAACCCATATATAAATCAAAATAAATTAATTTCCTGCATAAATTATTTAAAAAAAAAAAAAACTAATGAAATGTTTTATATATTTTGAAAAATGTGTATATTTGCTACACTTTTCTAAAAACTATTGAATATATCGCCTCAAAATTTGTTGTAGTTTCAGAAAGCATACTATTTAAAAATAATAGAAAGCAATTTTTATTTTAGCTTAAAAGGAAATAAAATTAGAAGAATTTTACTAAAGCATTTTGAAAATCCTAAAACTTTTAACAACATATTTTTCATTATTTTAAAGTATTTTTCACCCAGGCTGAAAATGCTAGTTAAATAAATAAGCTAGTTACATATTTTTGGCAAGTTTCAACTATTTACGTAAAACATAATTTTAGAAATGTGCACCAAAACAAAAAAGGGCACATTTCGAAAAATAGTAATATACATATGTATATATATATATATATATATATATATATATATATATATATATATATATATATATATATATAAGCACTGACAATGCTTAAATTATATTATTTAAAAATCTTTCAACATCATAATTTTTTAAGTCCATAACCATTTAGCACCATAATCTTTTACCTCTATTTTGTAAGCCGGTAATTAAAAACTCAAAAATTTGAATCATTATATTTTCCATGTGCTCTTAAGGGTGTTCGGGACACAAAAATCTTCAAATTTTCTAAAAAAAATTTCTCAACTTTTTTGTACTTAAAATGATGTTTAAATCACGATTCTATCTCAAATAGAAGAGACAAATATAATTTTTTTCGCTTTGGTTTGTTTTTAAAATCTGGCTTTATAGCAATGGTTGTCATGGAAATGACTTCTGGTGAAAATGCGTTTTTCTTCATGATGGATTTTTTCACAATTTCTCGGATTTAAATTGGTGTAATTCAAGAACGGTTAATCTTCCTACCCTGAATGGGTCGAATCGACCCGTTTCTATCACATATTTTATTCTATTTGGACCAGAAATTTCTTTATACACTAAGGTAAATTCGAGAACTAAGTTAAATAAATGGGTAAAATAGCTTTAAATAAAAATTCTGGTGTCAAACATTTTTACCAAGTTTTAGTAATTTTCAACAGGGTAGGCTGGTCAAAGATAAAAGCTTCAAACTTGGAACATTTCTTTTGAATTGTTTTACTTTAATTTTAATTTAGAAAATTAAAAAAATATATTTACTTAAAAAAAATGTTTTTTTAATTAATGTTACATCATTTTTTATTTCTTATTTAAATATTTTTATTAAAAAATTTCATATTTTTAGTAAATGCTGAATCATAATTAAAATGTAGATATTTCTGTTTATTTAAATGTAAAAAAAAGTGAAATTTTACAAATAATATTTTGAGTTAGAACAATTTTAATTTACTTCACTTTTTTAATAACTTTAAAATTTAAATAAAAAAATATGAGAAGATTTATCGAGTGATTACGTTTAAAAATGATAAGGTTAACCATCATAAAAAAATTACAATTTGAACTGAATAAAAATTATTTTAAAAATTGTCCCAGACCCCCTTAATGTAACTTAACTCATTAGTTTTACTGTTTAATTAGTTAATTGTATATTAACTTGATCCTTACCTTAGCCCTTTGTCTTAAGCGCAGTTGTTTGTCAAATAAAAATGTCTTGCTTTCAAATACTTTGATTTTTCTTGTAATGATCTTCATATTAGAATTCTGATATGAAAAAACATCTTTACAAACAAATCCATAAATCGTTTACTTGATATTGTGTAATAAATATGGCATTCTGTAAAGTCAGTGTTTGGGTTGTGACTATTCATTGTTCGGAAATATGTGTTTATCAATATCCATACAGTAAAAAGAAAGAACAGATGTGAAATATGTTGGCTGGATGTGACGCCAAAAATGTAACCCTAAATTCCGCCACATTAGGTCCAATCACAACCGCGTTCTTTCGCGAAAAAAAAGAAGAAAAGTTTTAAAAAGCAGTTTTTAATTCACAATACAACGAATTGCTACTTTAGAATGTTTAAATATAAACAGATCGTTTTAATTTAGATAAAAAATGCACGGCTGATATCGAAAAATTTGGTCCTTGTTTCATGTGATTGTTTTGTTTGGGTCGAAGAACGGCATTTATATTTGAACGATAACGCGCATCATATATTACAAGCCATTTTTATATTATACTTCATCTCCATCTATCTCTTTTCTCCAAGATCTATATCACCTCTAAAGTTCAAACTCTGAGTTTTGATACCCCTTCTGAATACTAACCCCTTTAAATAACATTAATAAATGTGCTTAGCATGGTTATAGAAACCATTGTCATTTTTTTTTTCAATTACCATACATGTAGGAATTTTTGCGCAGGTGAAGGAAGACAATAAAATAATGCATTTCAATGTTTTTGTTTTCAATTTTATTTTCTAAAAGCGAAAACAATTGTTTAAACGAAATTTAAAATGTTGAATCATTAATAAATCACAATACTTTTTAAAATAGAAAAAAAAATAAATTTCAGAAAATATTATAAATGTCAAATGAACGAAACCCTAATGATATAAACCCTTAAATTGGCATAAAAATAAAAAATTTCTTTTAATTAAATCCATCTTAATATGAAAATTTCAACTTGCATCCCCGGGGATCAGACTAAAAATCGTCTGTTAACTAGCGAGACGCTGTACCTCCAAGCTATGATGTCGATCAAACGTTCCAAATTTAGGTTTGCTTTTTTTTAATGTAAATCGCAAGAATGAACGGATGACATTGAAAAATTAATTTAATTAAAATAATAGATTTTTTCAAAATTTTATGATTTATCGTGTGACACGAGGTATTCAGGTGTAAGTACACAAAATTTGAAGTCTATGACTTACACAGTTTTTGTGTACGGATTCAATACGAACAGACAAATGACAGAAACGAATAGGATTTTGTCGGATGAACGAAATCCTACAAAATTAGAATCATTAATATCAACAGTTTACATTCTAAGACTTTTAAAATAGCGTTTTCCTTTTCTCCTGCAAATGAGCATAATTGATAATCACGATTTTGCATTCAAAAGTGTGAAATCACTGAAAATTATTGTGCATGATCCACCTAGTTCAAGGGCGTAAAAATGTATTAGCACGAATCCTTGACATTCTAGCTCATTTGCTACTTCTAAAGTCATGAGGTACAGATAATCCTTGAATATATGCTACAAGGTGAAGAAGTGCTTTTTCATGCCATGTTCGGAACAAAGTGGACTTAATAAAATAATTTAATAGGTCTATTTTTCTCTTTCAATTCTTCATGCTTCACTTTGACAAATGATTGCGTGATTTCGAATTTTAGGCTCACCTGCGATAGTAAGATGTCACACTTAGTTTTTTTTTTTTTTATAAATTTATAGGTTTGTATGTACTTGCATTTTGCGAAGCGGCTTGGAAATTAAACATTTAATCTATTTTACACTTTTCAAATACGAAAGATGGTGGTTGTAATTTGCACTTATATGTACATTATTTATTTATTTTTTTTTGTTTTATACTTTTTTCAGTTTTTAAGATTTATGTGAATTTGTCTTTATAATTTCATTTTTTGTATATAAAATATACACATACACACATACATATATATACTAATATATTGATATTTTTGAGATGAATTACAATTTATTCCTAATGCAAAAAGAACTGGATTTATCATCAATTTTATTTTTAATTTTACCCTTATTATTATAATAATCATTTTAGAGTGCTTTTAAAAACAGCTTTAACATAGTATCAGTTATGTGCTATTTTTTTCTTAAGAAGCATGAAAAGTAATTAAGTTATATTTAGTTAGATGAATTAAAAAAAAATCAATAGAATTTTGGTATGTGGATGCTTATAAATTCATTTTTATCTGCATGTCTGCATTCTCGCCAGTAATCGTCAGTGGTGTAACATTAATAGAAATATATAAATGTGAGTCTTGTTTTCTCCAGATGTTTTTTAACAACACACAAATTTAGAGAGCAGTTATCTAGCAGTTTTCATCATAATATGAGCAGTAGCAAAGAGTAGTTAACACAATAAACAATCTTCTGTAATGAAATTTTAAATTGGTAATATTCCTTCTAAAACCCTCCAGTTTTTTTCTTTTTACTTACTTAGGGTGTTTATTATCTTCCCTATTCGTTTCCATATTTATAATATTGAATGCACAGTGTTATACACAGTGATATAAATATGGAACAAAATAGGGGGAAAGCTATACGCCCCTAGTGCGCAATAAAATTGTCAATTAGGACCGAAGACTTTAGATGGAGTAGAAATAGATTTAAAATTTTTTACAGAAGGTGTTCCACTATTTTGTTGGATAAACTAGTCTCTTTTATTACTCACCTGATGATGAGAGCGTCTTATTAACTGTTCACTTAACTCTTGTCGTGCGTTTTTATTCACCACTTGGAGGAAAATAAGATCTAAATCTATCTATGTGTCAGTTATTTTATTCACCACTTGGAGGAAAATAAGATCTAAATCTATCTATGTGTCAGTTATTTTATTCACTTTTATATCAATATTTGAATTGCATATGAGTTTGAAGTATGTTATTTAAGTGGATTACAGATTTTATTATAAAAATTGTCACCGTGATAACAAAAGATTAAAAAGAAAAAAAAAGATAAAAGCATTCAAATACATTATACTTTATGAACCAAATATCCGTTATTAGGCTGTAATACTCTTTAACATCCTGTTATTATCAGTATATATATATATAACAATTATAAAACATTGCAAATTATCATCTATATTCAATATCTAAATTATAAACTAAGTTTTAAAACAAGATTCAATCATTTTACATTAAAATACCCCTATAAAACTGTAATATACTTAAACATCGTGTTAAACAGATATTATGAATATATATATATATATTATGTTGTCCCAAAAGTTTCTTTCGTTTTTTGACCAAAAGTAACCGAAGCAAATTTCGAAAACTGTAATATTTTATTGAAGAATTTTTGTGTTGTTCTTTGAACGTTGTTCTTTCTGTTCTTTGAAACTTTTGCATTTCCAGGAGTTGTATAATGTCTTCTTTCCGAAAATTTTTTGATTTTGTCCCAAAATACTTATCGAGGTGATTTTTAAGTCATTCAAGGCACTTAATGTTTTTGGTGAAGAAAATTTTCGAGAGAAAAAAGAAAATAGTAATCGGATAGAGCAATGTCCGAAGAGTAAAGCGTGTGCATCAGAACATCTCGTTCAAACGATAGGAATTAGTTTTTTCCAGTTAAATATTGTCTCAAAATCTTCGTTCGCAATTCATGGGCTATTTTTTTTATTTAATTGGCACTAATTCTGGAAAAAAAAATTCGCACACTTCGACAACATTTGCAAAAGAAAACTATCCCAAAACGTGTATTTAAAAATATTGGTGCAAATAGAATATAAAAAGAGTTGCTAGTGGCCGACCTGCCTATGACCTGTTAACATGCAACTGTGTATATCGAATTTTTAACTTCAAAAGATTTTTTTATCGAAAATATTGATCCCCATTGACGAAATTTGGATAGCTTATAACAACCAGAAACGAAAACAATCCTGATCCAGTCGGTACAAATGTCCATTCCTTCGCTAAAGCAGGGCTCTTACAGAAGAAATTTCAGGTCTCTCTATGACGAAAATGTATCTACTACGAGCGACTTTCACCTAACCAAATCCTTAATTCTGAAAATTAATGCTAGCAACTAAAAGAAAAGAAGGTAGCAATAGCTTTCTCCGTAATTTAACATCTACCAATCCAGCCATTTAAAAAAAATATTTTTAATTTTTTTACGCAGTATGTTAATTTCAACTGATTAATACCAAAAAATCATGTAGCTAATTCTGTTGCGTGAAATTTTGCTATTAACGTCACATAAAAGTTCTAGGAATTCCAGTTTCCTCGAAAAAATTAGCAACTTTAAAGATTTTTTTTTTACAGTGTATATGTCTAATGATAACCGGTCACATATGATTTTAGATGTTTTGTTAAGTATCTAGAAAAATACCAGCGGAATAATTTTGAAACTTCAGATTTGTAAACAGCATAGTAGATCTCATGTATTTCTGCAAAATATTTTCTTCAAACATCACACTGGACCGTAAGCAAATTAAAGAAAAACGAATAGAATTTCAAGAAAAATCTTTTGGATCACCCTGTAAGAACAAATGTTGTAAAATCTTTGAAACTATCACATGATTAAGAGGCTACTTGTAAGGAGATTTCTTGTCTTCTGTTAATTTTTATGACGATAACACGCACATTCGGAGAGAAATTAAGGTTTTTATAAAACCAATTCCAAATTTCACAAAATTGTTTCCTTATAGTTTGCAGAGTTCTTAATATAAAAGAATGTTCGTTCAGGAAGTATGACAAACGACATTGTACACAAAACCCTGCAATCGCAATTAAAACGCAATAAAAATTTGACGAAAAGTGAGCAGGTTCACTAAATAATGTTTCACTGTGCATGCGTGAAAGCAATCAAAATATAACGTACATAATGTATTAGCTAAACGTATAGAGCAACTTTTTTAAAAATCTCAAAACCAGAGCTTGAAAGTTGTGAAAGCGATCGTCGAAAGAATAGGTTCGAAATCCGTTGTTTTCAAATGGAAGCGAAAAATGTAGGACTGTATCAAAATGCATTTTATGTTATAACTAAATACATGTAGACAATATTGAACGTACCACTTTCTATAATGTAAAAATAAAATAAGATTTGGATTTGGAATTGGATTTTGGAAGCTTGTGAAATACCCTATTTTGTTTTGCAGTAAACAAGTATAACATATTCTTCATCATAGTTCTTAAATTTACGTGTGTGTATCATTATGGAATTTTGTCACGGAGAATTATTTTTTCAATTAAAGACCAGTATTTCAGATTAGAAACAAACTATTTTTAGCCGTAAACCATACTAAAAAAATATGATTTTTTATATTGTTTTTCCCATGATATATTTGACAATCGAAATATGAAAAACATTTTAAAATTGATTTTTAAAAAATCAGGCATTTAAGGGTTAAAACTTCGTAAGTTTTATTTCAATTTCTGGCGAACTTCCTTTCATGGAAGCAGATGATGTTTCGGCCGTAATTTAAATTTTCTCACTTGGCGTGTTTTGCTGACTTTTGGTGTCGCGACTTATTGTTGACGTTTTCAGTTTCAGTTTTGTCAATAAATGAACATGACAAGGGGTACGCGTTAAAAATGTATATATTGCATTTTTACTTTCTAAGTACTATTCTTGATTCTTTATATGGTATGAATTTACGTTATTTCATGTGGATTTTATGATAATACTTTTATTAAGAGGCTACTTCATTCCTCCGTTCACTAATTTAATTCTATGGAAGACCTTTTTTAAGTTACCTCATTTAAATTTCAATGCTTTTAAGCATTTTTTAATTTTTATTTTTATTTATTTATTTATTTATTTATTTTGCATAGTATAACTGAGTTTGGTCTATACAAATGCCGTTTGTTAGTTTTTCGATTTTTTTTTGCAGGTATTTTTTATGAGAATACTCACATTTTCGAAGCTGGTTCCAAAATAAAGATCCTAACATATATTACCTAAGATTAACATTGGCGAATGGGTATTTTCGCTTGAGTGAAGTAGCCCCTTAAAAGTATATTCGTGTTAAATTAACGTAAATTTCATGACTTTTCAAAACAATGTTCCTTTTGGATCAAAACGACTTTTTGTGGGAATAGTGAAATTGGTTTTTGATGAAAAAATATTGTGGAAGCTGCATTATTTATCTAAAGTTTATAATTCTTGAAATCCATGTTGCATTGAATAACTTTATTTGGATGTTCTATTTAATAAACATTCATTTTAATCTTTTCCACATCATGAACTTATTTAAATTTCAACCGAGAACGTATTAACACATGACTTAGCTAGATAAGAATTTTTAATGACTTTTAGATCAATTCTATAAAACTCTTTAGAATATGATTCTATAGCTGAAATAAATTGCTTAATAATCCACATTTTATAAAAAGAAGTGGTTTTTAATTTATTTAACAATCAAAGGACTTCTGTGCCTTCAAACTAAAAATAAAACATAACATATTCTAGGAATTCTCAGTTTTCTTAGAAAGATTTTTCTAATGAGTAATATAAAATTATCTTAAATACTCTAAAAAGTAAAATTAAAGACTTAAAACTAACATAAATCCTAAATTGCTACGTTAATTGTTTGTCGAAATCTAAAACTTTGCTTGAAAATATATTAGTCAAGCATTCACAAAACTATTCTTCCATTAGCAGCATTTTATTTTCTTTGTCCTTTTTTCCCCCTTGGAAAATTATGTAGTTCTCTGGATTATAATCCGTTATTTTCTATACTTTAAGCTTTATTTGAATATACTAATATACGTTTTTATACGTATAACTCATAATTATTTTTGAGTAAATTGAAAACATTCTTCGTATTAATAATGATAAATTATTTCAGAATTACACAACGTTTCATTAATTAAGAAAATCATTTTTCAGAAAATTAGTTTGTGTAGCTATATATTATATGATTATAAATTCATAAATTGTTATTAGATTAAATATTTTCAATGTTAATTACATATGTTATATACTAAGAGTATAAAGAATAGCACAAACACTTTCATTTTTTTTTTTTTTCTGTATCGATATTTTCACGAAAGTTTATTTGATGAAAGATGATTTTCAAAACAATTGACAAATTAGCTAATGTAGAAGTAATTTATTTAAAGATTAATTTTTTTTCCGGCAGTAGAAAAATAGAAATATCAATTAAAACAACTGTACATTTTAAAAACAGAAGTTATTATTATAATCTCTTTCTATGTCAGTGATTAGAACTGTGTATTTTAAATATCTATACACCAGATATTTTTGTATAACTTGCATTAATCAAAATTTGTATTAAACATCACCAAGTGTCACTAATTTCAGCAATTAAACTTTAATTATGCAACACACATTTCTGATCCTGTTACATATTTTGTGATTTGATTCTTTGTTTCTTATTAATGCTGCTCGAAATAAAAACATTTTTAATTTAACCGCTTCTCAGATTTACCCGTAGGTCATATAGGCAACGTGTTTTGTCCAATCATGATTTGTCAGTACCATGCACTGGCAAACGGGGCCAAATAATGATTTATTGTTCTCACCAATAATTTTTTATTGTAAACTCTGTATTTTTTAATCTGAGCATTTTTCTGATTCAGTTAGGCAAAAATATTTGTCTTTAAAAACCGGTGATGAAAGATTAAAAATTCTGTAAAAGACGTAAATAAATAGGTATTATATTAAATTTTTTTTCAAAAATATTGATCAGTTAAAATATTGATCAGTTAAGTGGTTAAAGATAAGTCGCTTTGTTTACAGACAATTTCACATTATTACAAAAGTTGTTTATCAAAAATACAATACGTTGCTCTCATTTTAAAGGAATATGTACTACTTTTAGGTTTAACTATTCAACTCCAAAACCATTCATTCGTAAACTATTTTTTATATATCCACTCCTTTAAACTGTAAGTACAGAGCCTTTGAAAGTTGTCATTCTCCTCAAAAATGGAAGCTATTGCAACAAACGTATAATTATTCGTATTTAATAAGTATATGCATGTTCGAGAATGAAAAATGTTTAAACACGCAGATTAAATAGGTTTCACATTCAGATCATTTTCAGATTAAATAGGTTAAATCTAAATAAAATACTCCAGTTATCTTTAATTCAATGAAAACTTATTTTCTTTCAAAATAGGAACACTAATTATTTGAGTGATTGTTTACTATTGTAAGAAAGGAATGGCCTTTTTACATTTTTTGAAGAAGGAATATCGGTGTTAAATACCTAAAAAGTTCAGATCATTTTTGTAGGTTTTGTAGGAAGAAAATTAAATTTCTGCTTGATAAAGAAAAAACATATTTGTGTGAGACGCTGACCTCATATGGATGGTGGGAACGACCTGAACATTACATTGCACTTTAGAATTTTACTGTTTTTAGTTTTTTTTTCTTTTTTACTTCTAAATAATTTCAAATTTACACACACACACACACAAAAAAAAAACCATATGTTTTTTTAACACGAGAAAGACGGGAATATTTCTTAGAGTTTTATAAAAATATTTAATACCTGAATTTTTATTTAAACCTGTTAAGTTATATAATTAACCCTCTTTTCCTTCTAAGTTTTATATTTATTTTGTTAAGAAATATCTGGTACTATTCATTTGATAAAGGCCAAATTAGCCCCTAACCGGCATTCTAGTGTTAAATGCAATTTGTTCAAAAACCAAAGTTATATTTCCGAATATTTTACGTTTTTAAAAATAAATTTCAATTAAGATTGAAAAAAATTTTTTTAATCACGTGTTGCCGATTACGATAGATTAACCTGTTTACACATAAAACAATATAAATAGGTCAGAATGTGCTTTCGGCTACTATTCAAAAACGAAATAAAAACTTCAACAATAAATACATATAATAATACACGTAAGAAATAAAACATATAAGAAATAAAACACGAAGTTAACAGACACAAAACTAAACTACACGCTTAAATCACTGAAATTATCAGGATCACTGTACTTAGGTAGTTAGGCTGCTGTAGATAGCGATATTGATAGCGATTGCTTTAGGTATCATCCGGTTACTCATACGAAAATACAGCTTAGTAAGTTTCAAAACTTTATTTCAATAGATAATTGCTATCTTTCATTAAAAAAAATTGTTTTAATGTTGTTAGTGGGCAATCTAAAAAAAATTTTGAAACGTAAAAACTATTAGTCTTCAATAATTTAAAAAATGTTTGACACATATGTTCTGAAATATGGGAATCACGGATGAATTATATAGTTTATTTGGAGACGTAAAATTACCATTAGACCACACAAGGTTTCAACATCTATTTTCCATAAGATTAAACTTTATATACCTCAGCCTCTATCACAGTAACCCATCTAACTGTTGAGGACTTCTGAGTTGTTCTGAAACATGGGAATCCCAGATGAATTATATAGTTTATTTCGAGACGGAAAATCACCATTAGATCACACAAGGTTTCAACATCTAATTTCCAGAAATTTAAACTTTATGTACCGCAGCCTCTACCACAGTAACCCATCTAACTGGTGAAGACTTCTGAGTTGTTCTGAAACAAACAAAAAAAAAAAAAAATAAATAAATAAATAATTGAATGTAGAAAATTGGCAACACATTAATTTTCAGAATAAAGTAACAGCCTTATAAATTAAAAGAGAAATTTTGGGAGGTCAAAAATTCAAAACATTTCCTTATGAGTCACTTTCATCTGATAATTAATAAAACGAATTTTAAAGCCACATTTTATCGTCATCAGATATGTAAATATCTCCTGCAGTTTTACTTCAGGTGGAAAATTGACAACTTAAGGGTAGATAATCGTTCATAAGGAATTTCTTTTTAATCCACAAATTATGTACTCCCAATGTATGTTGTGTACTTTTTTATCAATACGTTGTGTAGTCTCAAGAATTGTTTGGGGAGATCTGAAATATTTAAGAATTTATAGTGGAATGTAAGCAAGCGCTTATCGAGAAAAAAATAGATATACGAGACCACGAATGACTATAGTTCCGGACATTGTTGGAGTATTGGCAGGGCTACACTAGATACCGGGCTTGATCATTCCTTATCACAACGTCACAAAAAGTGGCTGGCCGCCATCAGTGATTGGTACAAACAGGGTTCAAAGTGACACACCCATCTAGTCGGTGAGCCAGGAGCTCGTGTGGTTTCATGTCTGGGGACTTGATAAACTATATATTTTTGGATTCACCACAACAACAGCATCTCATTTATCCATGATACTTTCAAAACGAGGGTAGCTTTTGGGCGCCATATTGGAAAATGGCCGCCGTCGTTGAGTTAAGCGGTCATGTGGTTTAGTGTCAGCTAACTTGGTAAATCATACATTTTTGGATTTATCGCAACACCATCATCTCATTTGTCTATGATATATTCAATATTAGGGTAGTTTATGAGCGCCATATTGGAAAATGGCCGCCGTCGTTGAGGCTGGGACTTTAGTGGTTTGATGTCAGCAGACTTGTTAAATCATACTATTTACGATTCACTACAACATCAGAATGACATTTACCCTGCATATCTTCGAAATTGGAGTAGCATATGGACGCCATGTTGAAAAATGGCCGCCGCCGTTGAGCCAGGAGCTCGAAAGAGGTTTCCTGTCAGAGGACTTGTTAAATCATACATATACGTTTTTTTTTAATTCACCACAACATCAGAATGACATTCATCCATTTTTTTGAAATCAAATTAGCATATGGGCGCCATATTGAATAATGGCCGCCGCCATTGAGTCAGGGGCTCATGTATTTTCATGTCAGTGGACTTTTAATCTTTTAAACCATACATTTTTAGATTCAACACAATATCAGCCATAACATGACATTTATCCAGGATATTTTCAAAAACAGAGTAACTAAAGGACGCCATATTGTAAAATTATGCCGATAAGCACGATGATAGGAAAGATTTTCTTGATTTTACATGCTGCTAAATTAATAGGGCGATTAAAGAGACAATAACAAAAGACACGCAGGGGTCAAAAGCTACACACCTTTAAATGCGGCAGCTACCTGCCGCTTTTAAAAGATATTTTTGATACCAGGGATGAATTTCTCCACATGATTCGAGAAAGAACCAAAATCAGTTCCTCAGAAATATCTGTTTTACATCCAAATCAGTCTTTGAGCTAGATTCAGAAAGATGAATGTAATATTTCATGTTTACAGAACGTGGTTATCAATGAATAGACGAATATAGACAGGGTAATAGAATAAATTAGAGCAATTACAAATCCAGAAATTGTCGAAGAATGGTCAAAGCTCATGAGGTGGGTGAAGAAACTTACTTTCAAGAGAGAACATCTGTCTGAAGACTCAAAAGCAGAAGGATTTTTCAGACCTCCAAAGATAAATAAGCTAAACACATTTTCTGACTTGAGGAAAAAAAAGAATTTAAAGTTAAATAAATGACAGTTTGTTGCTAAGACAAAAGTATATATATTTGCTCAGATGACGATGATTGCAGAGCGAAGAAACTTGGATGGATATGGGAACTGTATATATATTCCTATCATCTAGGTCTCCTTCTATAATCCTAAGCCAACACTTGATGGTTCAATGCGAAAATCTGAAAAATCAAACTGATGGATGTTATGACAAAATTTCGATTGCTGAAAGAATGGAAATGATGGTGGTGTCAATATAAATGACGGAATATGATTTATTGAAAGATACTACAGGAACTACAATCATTTAGACAATTATCAAAGAATCTATTTTCTAAAATAATACAAGATTATACATCCTCTAAAATGATAGATGTTGTACTTGATACATACAAGCAATTGTCAATAAAAAGAAATGAACGAAAAACATGAATTGTTGATGATAAAAAGTTATATACTGATGTTGATGATGATAAAAGTTATATACTCCTGGACAAACAGAACGAAAATGGAAGCAGACTTTATCTGATGAGAAGAACAATTAATAATTTATGCATTTCATATCTCAAGAATCGCAGAATGAACATTATCTGAAATAGTTGAATACACGAGTGTTGTACATTATGTATGGAGAAAATGCTATATATTCACGAAATAACTAGTTAAAGAGTCCATGAAATTGACCTGCTTCCAAAGAGAAGTGATACGCAACTTATAAATTCGTGCACACTATGCTTTAGTGCCTGGATTTAGAAATATTATTATTATCTCTACTCTGTTTTCTTTAGAAACTGATTTGAAAAACTGGGAAGGATGAATATTTGTGAAATTTGGATCCAATGACAGGATAAAGAAAAGTACTACAATCTTGCAATCTGACAGAAATTCATGGGCTTCTACTTCTAGGTAAAGAGATATGTAAAGCATCACTCGAAATGTATTCACCGTCAGGTGCGATACAATAAGTGCTTTCGTAGGCAAGGGAAAATGAGGAATCAAAACATAAGATTTTGAGACGCACTTAAGGCTCTTGATACTGAAACTGATTTATCAGAGAAAACAAAGAAATAGCTTGAGTCGTAAGTTTATGGAAAGTAATCTCTATTATGGAAAGTAAAAATACTCAGTCATCAGAGAATTGCGCTATAGTCTTTCTATATACATTTTTAACCTTCCTACCCTGAATGGGTCTAATCGACCCATAACTATAATTTGTTTTATGCGATTCGAACCAGAATTTTTTTCATAAAGAAAGTTAAATAACAGATTCAAAGAAATAAGTCAATTAATTATATTAAAATGTTCTAAATAATAATTCTGGTGTGAGATATTTTTATCAAGATTGAGCAAAATTTGAACAGGGTAGGAAGGTTAACAAAGAGTCTGCAGAGTCAAATTGCTTTCAGCCACGTAGTAATACACTCTCCCTATACGAGCCCGAGCCAATTACCACGTTCTTGTTCGGAAGATGTTTCTATAGGCTGATCCTAATCTTCCATTCCCGAATAAATACGATTTGATTTTTGAAAAAGATAGTGAGGTAAAAGGCTGTCTAAAGATCCAGTGTAATGGCAGACCTCTTGCTCCTGAAGCTGTTTTGGAACTGGTGTTATATTCTTCTTCAAAAAGATGTCCCACACTAACATGTTCATGTTTATTCAGTAACCTCATATAAAAGAATATGCAGAACATACAACTATTCTATGACGATTTAAGTTATTTGGATAAAGGAATGTGAACCCAATCATGATAAAAGTGCAGAAAACTAAGATTCCTATTATTTATTAACCCGCTCAAAGCCAGTATCTTTTACAAGAATTTTATTCAATTGACACCACTTTTTGTCAAAGAATTAAATTTAGTTTAGAAAACAAGAACATATTTTAGTTAAATAAGGAAAATTTTACTTTTTTTTAATGGTATCAAAAACAAACGATGGAAACACGTTTTGAAGTTGCATACTTGCATCCGTGGTCCCGAAAGGGTTAATTCATATCAGGCTAAGTACAATAGTTTCATGAGTACTACTTTTTTCTTGAATTGCTGTGTCTTATCTACATAAAAATAATATGCATTAAAATTCAAAACAAGATTTCGATTTTCTTTCATCGCAAATGTTTTTTGATCGGTCCATCCAATTGAAAATGTTAGTAATCATATTAAAATAAAATCTTAAATGTATAATTTGTATAACGTTATTTATTCATTAATATTTCTTATCTGCATTTTTTCTTTGAAATTTAACTATGTGATAATGGTAAAAAAAAAATAAAAACTCATCTGTATCTATGTGCGATAGATGGCGCTCATCTTTTCAATATGGCGTCTTTAAGCTACCACAAATTTAATAGTATCATCCTAAAATGAACCAATTTGAATCCAAACCCATTGTGAATCCAAAAAGGTACATATCACCAAATTCCCAGAGATGAAACCAAAAACCCTAATTTTGGCTTCTGGCTCAACGACTAATCGTTTTGTACCAATCGCTGGATATCGTTGATAGCGAGCAGCCACCTTTTGTGACGTCATGATAGGAATGAACAAGCTTGGTAACTAGTGTTGCCTTGGTATCGGCTCAGGACGGAGTTTATGACAATGGACCACTTGATGTCTGCCGGCCCGATCAACCAAGAAAGCCGACCAACAGAAAGGGAAACCAAACAAGAACTTTCTCGAGTGATTCAGTCAGCCGAAGATCACGTGATCTGACATTATGAATTTAATCTCTAAAAAACAAACAAGAGCTTTCTCATTTGGCAGTAATGCCCTCTGTGATGGGAACCCGTGGGACACAGCCACATGTGTGCCGAATTCCTTGCTTCAAAGATATAAATGCTGGTTTGTTTCAAATGACGTTGACAAAATAGCACAGCATAGGATGAAGCTCGCACATCATATTCATATGTAACTGACCATATCTCCATGAATTTTAATGACGAGTAAATGTGCTTCAGGATAGTCAACGACAGCTCAGTCTGCGCAATATTCTACTCCTTACAAACCACAATTTAAATTACATAAATGAAATTACATAAAAATTGCATAAAAATAACAAAACTTCAAAGGTTTCAGAAATTAAAAGCGTTAAATTAAACATGCTGTTATGCAATGATATTCTGAAAGTCTAATGAGTTGCTTATTCCAATATAGTTTTAGATATTAAATACATTCCTTCTAGGGGGGGGGGGGATAAGATTTTTGAACATCCCGTAATCTCATCAAATATACATCCGTAGTTTTTTTACTGATTGTGAGAATGGATATAGCACATCTTAGATTCCTATTTACACTGATTTCATTAGGATAAGCAACAGTTTGGATAAGCATTATATATTTTATTCTAATATACAAATAACAGTATTTACTTACCTGCCAAGCACAAACACCTGGATCTGATGAATAAGGTCCATATGGAAATTTAAACTGAGTCACCTAACATATATCTAATTTTAAAATGTGATTTTTTTAAAATTTTTAGTCAAGAAAAGCAGTTTTGATTTTCATTGTATAGTATTTAGATCCTAGATTTCATATAAGTTCAGCCTAATCCACTAGATAGCGATAATTTACTAACATCATCCCAACAAACCGTATTAAGCGACATTTAAAAGTAATGGGTAATCGTTCATCATCGTAACCATTGCCGATTGACTACATAGCTAATGTGATTTAGCGTTATAACGTATTTTGTTTTGATAGGTTTTAAATAATACCCACACTTAATTTAAAACCGTAATGTTGCTAACATAGTTCATATTTAATAAATCCTATACTGCTGAGAAAATTACGAAATATTAACTTTTTAAAAATTCATTTATTTCAGTCAGAATTTCTGTTCCAGAATTTCAATTCACTATCGGAATTATTTGATTTTCTTTCTTTTCTTCTTCTTCTTCTTTTTTCCAGTTAGATGTCTAAAACCTTATTTTATCTAATAGTACATGTTGATACTGTAATTTTGCTATAACAGTGCAAAATTAAATGGAAATCTATGCCCATTATAAAGATTCTAAAGATATATAATTCAGTTCATTCATTCTTGAGATATGATTATCGCGAAATTAGTGCAAATCTTCCAAAATGATTCAGTATAGCAATTTACTTGTTGGGTAATTTAGGTCAAAAGCTAATAAAAATTTGAGTAACAATGAACAATAAGACAAAAAAAAATCTTATGTTAAATCTATCTATGAAAAACCACACACAAACTACAATAAAATACTGGCAGAAAAGTACGAAAAAATTGTAGCTCATTTAAAAAATAAGAAGAAGAACCAGGAAGAAACATAATTTCGACAAACAATGCCTACAACATTCTTATTCCTTTTCGAATTTCCACAAAATCTTTTTGATATGAATATCAAGAGAGCAATTATTTTTCAATAAATAAAGGAATCGAAGAAGAAATCTAGTGGAAACATAAACAAAGGGATCATATTTTACGAATTTAATCAGATGAGCCGAAGAATAATATTTACAAAGATAGTTTTATACTTTAAATTGATACATATGCGCTTTCTTGTACAAAATCAGAGGACTTCTAATGATGATTTAAAATGCAGTTTTTAAGCAGTTTTCTTATTTTTAGAATTTGGATGAAAAATACTGAAATAAGGTGAAATGTTACACTAGATATCGAAATGGGGTATATTGTTATCCTTGAGATTTACGTATCTTTTACTACAAGGCCTTTATAACATTAAATTCTTTATTCAATCTGACGACAGATTTTTTTAATGGTTTTATAATTTTATTCATATATCATTTCACTCAAACCTCACACGTACGCAGATATATACAGTCCATTTATTTGCCCATGCTGGGTATATCTTTTGTAAAGTATCTTTATTATTTATTAATTTATATTATGTCGATTATCTTAAATTGTGATATAATGGTCACATTAAAAATTTCATACATATATATATATATATTCACTCACACACACATATATGTATATGTGTGTGTACGTGTGTGCGTGCGTAGAGAGAGAGAGATTATCTTTTAGCATTTGCAAAAATCAATACAGCGCCTTTAAAAAGAAAAAAAAATATATTTTCTTGCGTCAAGCATGATTAGTGGAACACTCTTCAATCTTTTGGGCATATCTTAGTTAACTTGGTTTTGATGTTATTACGTGATTACGTGATTTTTATGTTATCTAAGGAATACGTCATAGTCTTATTAAGATAATCATATATTTACACCATCGGACACTTGCACAAACTATAATTTATCATCATTTATTTTTGGTAGTGAATTAAAAAAATTCTATGAAAATCGCAATAAATACTTCTTTGATTGCATAATTTAAATTACTTCATTTAAGTTCAGAATTCTGTAGTTTGGAGTACAAAAATCTTCGTATATAAATAGCGTATAGCTGAAAGATTCATTCTTTACAGGTATTAATTAAATCTGAAATTGCTCTTAATCTAAACTTACTAATCTTAAATTATTAAAATGAACGTAAAAATCAGCTATTATGATTGTAAAATTTGGAGAATATTTTGTAAAGTCTTCATTATAATATGTTAAAACATTTTAATTTAAAACAAAACAAAGCAATAAATTTTGAAACATAAAAGTCATTTAATATAAAATTACCATAATTTCAAATACTTTTTTTAATTACACATATCCGCCCGATTTTATTAAAAACCACGCCATGCGCAGATCTGTTCCTTATGTTGGCAATATATTTTAAATTAAGTTGAAAATTCACAGATTTATTGCTGAAAAAGCACATTTGCATATTAATTTTTTACTATTTATGTTATTTCAATCATATTTTTCATGTACAGTTGCTGATTGTAACTATGCACTATAAATTAAAATGTCTGAAATTGAGATAGTTAAGTGTTTGAAACGGAGTGTTCATTTTCAGACATTTTAAAATGCGTTAATTTTTTCAGACACTTCAAACGTCTTAATCACAGCCATATTCGCATTCGACACTCTTATATCCAAACTTATCATATCTGAACTCTACCATATTCGGACTTATATAAAAGATCAAGATTTAATGCACACTTATAAAGTCCTATTTTTAGGATGTTAACATTGAATTTTATGCATTTTTAATTCCTTTTTTATAAAGTCTGCCCTGCTATTTGCAGAACAACAGTTCACAAAATCAACTCCATCTGACGTAATTATAACGAGACATTAACGTGAGGTGGGAGATCTTTAGCGAATAGAGCGAAGGACAAAACAGACAAATTAATAAAATGCATATATTTTTAAAATAAGTTATGAACTTCAAATTGTAATTGCAAAAATAATGATAAATGCAATACAGAGAGAAAATAAACTTTCTATATGCCTAATAGAAACATTTATGACTATTTTTTATCAAACAGTCTTATTCGAGTTTTTCTGACACCCGAATTACTCCAATCCAGATTAATTCGGTAATGGGAGAGTCGGTATGATAAACGTATAAAACCATTATAAGATAACTTAATTTCAACATGCACAGATGAAAAAAGAAAAAAAAATCAGTCAAGTGCATGCTTTACTCGGGTACAAAGGCTTCTGTGTTATAAATATATTATTCATGAAAAGTTTTTATCTAGGTTTTAAAATGATTTGACACATAGAATACGCCACTCGTGTTCTTATGTATGTTCGAACCATCCGTATCTTTAGAGGTTAATATCTCGACTAATTACCGACATTCTTTTAAAAATCCTCATCAACAATCCTTCGAATAACTTATTTTATACTTCCGCAAAAATAGAGATTCGAACGACCCTCAACTCTTTTACTGAGCGCATGTAAAGGGTAATTTGGGTATAACATTAAAATGGAATTTCCTCAAAAAAACTGCGTGATCGATATAATTTTCCTATAAGGTTGAAATGAACTTCTACTACCCCGATTGTTTTTTATAATTTTAGTTTCACTAAATTCGGAAATAGAGGGGGTGGGGATGGTTTTACAATACATTTTCGACTAGATCATTAAACATATAAAATTAAAACACACGCATTTTTTGAGTTTAGCGTTACGAGAGCTTTTTTACGATACCCCACACTATATATATAGTAAAAATTATTTTCGAATAACTTAATCATCTCCACTATATTTTTCACAAATATATTTGTGAATGGTTAATTAAGATATAAATATATTTGTCATTAGCGTTTTTAATTTCTCCAAATTTGGACTTAGAACGTTCCACTGTTGACGAGAAAAACGGCTGTAACCGACGGATATATAGACCCACGAGGGATTCTATAATGGTCCATTTTTACTTTTAAGCAAGTAATTCCGAAAAAAAAAGTCATACATTTTATGAAAATATTTGAAAATAAATTGCAATAATTGAGATAAGAAATAGAAAAATAACGATACATGGAAAATTAGTAAAATATTTGTGGAATTAAAGAAGAATCATGAGGCCCAAATAACTAAATTTCAGGAAAACATGCACTATTCCATCCTTGCATGCGCCATAGCAAGGTTAAAAATGCAAGATTCGGACAATCGTACATAATAAAATCAGAAATCACATGTTAGAAAATAAGAAATAAGCAATAAATAGATTAAATAAAGCTCTCCCGTATATTATATATACATCCTACATTAGCCGAAAATACTAACAGAGTCAAAAAAAAGTTAATAATTTACAGTTAAAAGCAACAAAGTATAATGTTCGTTAAATCATGAGCAATGTCATCAGGAGTGATTCCCATAATGTAAGCTAAAAGCGTGCATTCTCTGTTATGAGATTAGCTTGTTAAAATTAATTTTAGTCTCATTCCATATCATTTTCTCACAAAATTTACCAACCAAGAGAAGTTACAAGAACTATCAAACTACTGGAGTCAGGAAATAATGCATCAAAACTAGATAGACAGAATACACATTCCAAAACATTAACAGGCTGAGAAGTATAAAGGGAAAAAGTAACAGTTGAAGAGTAAAATAATTTGTAAAAGATTCCGATATTATGAATATATACATATATATATATATATACCGGGTGTCCCAAAAATGACTGATGGATTTTAAAATTCAATAACTTGAAAACGGTGACAGCTATTAAAAATTTTTTTGCAGGAGGGCTATGTATAATGTCAGGAGTTTTTTTACCGCAATTCTTGATTTTAGTTCGAATTTCAAACAACAGATGGCGCTGATGGCTGTTAGCGGCCAGTCGACGTCGAGACTTACTTCATTCAGCTTTGACGGAAAAGAAGGAGATTAAGGCTATGGAGTATGTCTCATTCTACAGTACAGTCTTGCACTCAGGCCCCGATTCTGGACTCATTCAATATGATTTCAGTGGAATGCGTTGTTGCCATGGGAATAACAGATTGTTCGATACTGAAATGCAGCGTTCAGAAGTGGGCATAAATTTAGCAAGCAGTATTTGAGTTTGCAGAAGATTTTCGTTTAGGAAGTTTTATTTCCCCGGATTAAATTACTTTTTTATGGCACGATTTGAAGAATATTTTATGCATCATATTTTAAAACTAGATAAAGAGATTTTTTCATTTTGATGATTTTTGTTATATTATTAAGAAATTTTAAATCTTTTAAGAAAGTTCGTCAGTAGATTTTTATGAATGTTCAAATAATAATCATGAAAACTGTTGATAGTATATTATTGTGTAAAATAACTACCAAAAACAAATATCATAAGTTGCCTTGTTTAGCCCTTTTCAATAGGATTAGTCTATCGTTGCATTAAAATAGAAAAAGTAAAATAAATGTGAGTTAATTAAAATTTATTTTCCCGGATTAAATTACTTTTTATGGCATGATTTAAGGAATATTTTAGGCACCATATTTTAAAACTACACTGTTAAAATTTTGAAACCTTTGCTGCATCCTCACTTCTCAACTTTTATAGAAAGAGGTTACTTCACTGTATTATGGAGCATTCTCATTGGTCAAAATAGGGGATATTCTATAAAAGCAGTGGAGTGAAGATGCAGCAAAAGTTTTAAATTTTTAACAGTGTAGGTGAAGATATCTTGCTCTTACACTGTAAAAATCTACTGCATTTTGTTGTATACGCACTCCGCTTGTATAGAAACGGTTACTTGAGTGTATTATGAAGCATTGTTATTGGTCGGAAAAGAGATATTATATACAAGCGGCGAGTGCGTATGAAGCAAAATGCAGCAGATTTTTAACACTGTGGTGCCCGATTCTGAACTCATTCGATATGATTTCAATGGAATGCGTTGTTTCCATGGAAATAACAGATTGTTCGATAGTGGAATACAGCGTTAAGAAGTGGGCATAAATTTCGCAAGCAGTATTCGAATTTGCAGAAGATTTTCGTTTAAGAAGGTTTATTTTCCCGTATTTAATTACTTTTTATGGCACGATTTAAAGAATATTTTATGCATCATATTTTAAAACTAGATAAAGAGATTTCTTTAATTTGATAATTTTTGTTACATTCTAAGAAATTTTAGATCGATTTAGATTGTTATATTCATGCTCAATTTTGAATATGGTATTTTTCTATAGAATAATTTGTTAGTTCCATGACAACAACACATTCGATTGAAATCATATCGAATGAGTTCAGAATCGGGCCCCACAGTGTTAAAAATTTGCTGCGTTCTGCTTCATACGCACTCCTTGTATATAATATCTCTTTTCCGACCATTAACAATGCCTCATAATACAATCAAGTAACCGTTTCTATACAAGCGGTGTGCGTATACAACAAAATGCAGCAGATTTTTCTAGTGTAAGAGCAAGATTGTAGCAAGATATCTTCACCTACACTGCTAAAAATTGGAAACTTTTGCTGCATCGTCACTCCATTGCTATTATAGAATATCTCTATTTTGACCAATGAGAGGCTCCATAATACAGTGAAGTAATCTCTTTCTATAAAAGTGGAGGAGTGACGATGCAGTAAAGGTTTCAAATTTTTAACAGTGTAGTTTTAATATACGGTGCCTAAAATACTCCTTAAACCATGCCATAAAAAGTAATTTAATCCGGGAAAATAAATTTTAATTAACTCACATTTATTTTATTTTTTTCTATTTTAATGCAACGATAGACTAATCCTACTGAGAAGGACTAAACAAGGCAACTTATAATATTTGTTTTGGTAGTTATTTTACACAATAATGTACTATCAACAGTTTCCATGATTATTTTTTGAACATTCAATAAAAATCTACTGACGAATTTTCTTAAAAGATCTAAAATTTCTTAAGAATGTACCAAAAATCATCAAATTGAAAAAATATCTTTATCTAGTTTTAAAATATGATGCATAAAATATTCTTCAAATCATGCCATAAAAAAGTAATTTAATCCGGGAAAATAAAACTTCCTAAACTTCCCAAACTCAAATACTGCTTGCGAAATTTATGCCCACTTCTGAACGCTGTATTCCACTATCGAACAATCTGTTATTCCCAAGGCAACAACGTATTCCATTGAGATCATATCGAATGAATCCAGAATCGGCGCCTGAGAGCAAGACTGTACTGTAGAATGAGACATACTCCATAGCCTTAATCTCCTTCTTTTCCGTCAAAGCTGAATGAAGTAAGTCTCGGCGTCGACCGGCCGCCAACCTCCATCAGCGCCATCTGTTGTTTGAAATTCGAACTAAAATCAAGAATTGCGGTAAAAAAACTCCTGACATTATAGAGAACCCTCCTGCAAAAATTTTTTTAATAGCTGTCGCCGTTTGCAAGTTATTGAATTTTAAAATCCATCAGTCATTTTTGGGACACCCGGTATAAACTCTTGGATAAAATTTAGTTTCACATAATAAATAAGGTAACGTTTTAACACTTATCAGTTCTATGTCACCATTCTCGTAACTTCCGGACCAGCACCTCTTACACGAACTTTATTTGGTTAGCACCACTTTTCTAATAAGAAAGACTTTTACCTGTAATTTGACAACATGTGCATACTACAAAATTTATTTTTAAAATATAGTGGTGCGAGTAGAATTAAAAAATAGAAATAAGTATTAAATGTTAGTATAATATTATTGGCTATTTCCATGCGAACTTGTCATGTCGGTCACAAACTGTGATTTTTGGCTACCAGTATTTTGGAACGGAAAAATGTAACTTATTTTATCGGAGATATCTCATCATTTGAATAAGGCGAAGCAAACTTTTCGAAAATAACGACGGACAACAAGCATAGGTATTTTCAGTTGTGAGACAGACATGACAAGTTCGCATGGAAATAGATTATTGCAGGGCTGCCACAGGCGACTTTTTTTTAAATTCTAAGTGACACCACTTTCTTTAAATTTAATTCCTTAATATACACTTTGACACAATTTATATTAGACAGATACTGATGCGAATGAAATATAAAAATAGTCGCCTGTGACAGCCCTGCTATTGTGAATAAGCGTGGCGTCCAAATCGCTGTAGTTCTTTGAATATTTATAATTATTTAGAATGGTTAACAAAGGGAGCATGCCAATGGATTCAAGAAGGTTTAAATAACTTTTTAAATCAATACACAAAAATCATTTTTTTATTTCACTCATGTTTCCTCTTAAATATCTGTAATAACAATTTTAGTTTCTGAGCAGATAACAAGTCATTCATTTTCAAATATATAATTTTTATTTGAAACTATACTCTGTTTTTTAAATTTCCCTCTTCTCATTATAATGGAAGATTTTTTTTTTATAAAAAAGCAGAGTCACGCCAAGTAATTTAATTTTTCCCCCGTCACGAAATGTGCCTTATGTTTTTAAAATCTAATATTTACGAAAATAATGTACACTTAATACAATATAATTTATATTTAAATTATTCAAATGGATGAATTTATTTTTAAAACGTGCGCACAGTTTTTAATTAAAGTTAACGATATTTTCATTTCCCTATGAATAAAAAGTTTAAATCAATTATTAAATTTATTAAGAACAGGAAAGTTTTAAAATTCTTCAAACTGTAGATTATTTAAGTTATGTGGTTAAAAGAGAGAACATAAAGATATTCGATTATTGTTTTTATTAGTTAATTTCTATAGTGATCATCGTCTAAGTCATATATATAAATCCGTATATTTTTCAATAGATTCTCCAGAGTGAATTTGAACTCATTATAAAGCGCTAGATATAGAAGTAAAATAAATGAAGTTTTAAAACAAAACCATTGGCTTATATTTTGGAAAAGTATGTTTTAAGAAATATGGGTACCCATGAAAAATGTGATACGTCAGTGACATTTATTGAATGGAATTTGAAGCAATTTCCGCAGTCGATTTACATTAAGGATGTAGTGCAATTCACGAACATCCTGATAATGCTATAGCGTTTAAATTGATTTTTTTTTTCTTGAAAAGTTGTTCTAGGATGCGATTTAGTCGAATCACCATTTCGCTACCAAAAACTCGTTCAGTTTTCGATGACGTTGCCTGCCATCATACCAGAGAGAAAAAGATGATTTTTTTTTTCCAGAAAGCAAACTTTTTTCTGGTAATTTTACTTGTTCATCAATCATTTTTCCTGTTTTCATAGCCGTGTTCTAAACGATATATATGACAGGCAAAAATTGATGCTGCAGCTGTTTATAGTAAAAATATTGACTACGGAAAGACTATTTATATAGAGCATTTCTTATTTATTTTTATTTTGGTATTATTATTTTTTTCTCGCTGAAGCGCGGACAATTTAGTTTGTGATTAATTGGGAGAAATATTTTTAAAAATCCTTGATAAAAATTTTCGCGGCACATATTACATTAAAACTTTTTTTTTATTGAGCAATTGATTTAAAGCGTTTATTAAAATTGTGTTAAGGCAACAAATAAGGAAAGCGATAAATATTTCGAATGAAAAAAGAACAAATTATATTTCACCACCTGAAGCTGCGAACCAATAAATAAATAATTTTACATATCAGAGTTAACTGAAAAGGAAAACAAGAACGCTGATGAAGATTTTCACTATATTTCCGTGATTTTTATTCAGTCCATTATCATGCGTATATTTACACATGTGGCTTCAATTTGAGACTTAACTTTTTAACACTGTATCGAATTAAATATTTTTAAATAGATAAAAAATATGCTTTGCAATTAAATTAAACTTAAATTGGATTTCAATAACACATATTGTTGAGTTTTTTAATGTTCTACATTTGTTATAAAATTATTAAACAAAAGTAAGACATTAAATCACCCTTTCTAGCGCCCTGTATCAGGAAATTTGTAAAGTAATATTTGCTTTAATTTAAGATAAAATAATCTTTCTTCAGATATAGCGTCCTGTGCTTAAAGAAATTTCTGGTACAGAACCAATTGAAATCCCTTACATGATATGTACTAACATTATATTTGACAAACTTTCAGTACAAAATCATGAATCCATTTTTAATATTTAAAAGAAACACATTTCATTTTAATAAATAAATATTTGTTTATACCATTAATATTTTTTAAATTTTCACAATGAATTTTTTTATTGAACGTGAAATTTAAAAATATATACATATCAGGAGATGATAGAGAAACAAATTGGAAATTTGTATAAAGCGAGAATAAGGAACAATGTTAAAAACGACATCTTCTCGAAACAAGAACAACAATAAATCCATTTTTATGTTTTGCATAATATTAATTTACACTATGTGCTGTATAAAAAATTCCCGTCTCTACATGTGCTTTAGAATTTTTTTTTTTACTGTTAAATAAGGCATGCATATTTTTTGCTTCTCCTGAAAAATTGTATTTTTTATCCCAATTCCTACCTTTCTTCAAAACCATAATATTTTGGTAATTTGATTCCTGTCTTAGTTTGCCTCATTGGGCATCATTTACATGGAGTAAATTGCAAGCAAATATATTTTCATTTTTTTTCTTTACACACAAACAGTAAAACTATGAATTTTTTTCAAAACTTCAATAAAATATAAGCTTTTTTTTATTTTTTTAAGACAATCTTCAGCCCATTTAATAAATAATCCCAAAGATAGCGATGACAAGAAGTTAAATAATTCAGATGAAATCAGAAATTTTGATGAAATCTATATTATAAATAATATCTAATCATGAATTTACAGGCCGTCTGTTTTAGTCACTAAATGCTACGATGCTTGATTGACTAAGAATCGCAATGACGTGAGACCACATTAGATTTAATAGTGTATATGAGTCCCGTATGTTTAACATTGTGAAATATGATTCTCAATATTTTTAAATATTTCACTTCAACCTTTCAGGAATGTAGGTAAGGAAAAGTGATTACTTTTGATAATTCCTAAAAAAATATCCTTCTCTTGCAATTTTTTAAATTTTATTTTGTAAATAACACTGGATCCAAGAACTACCTCAAGTAAATAAATGTATATATTAAATAAAGAGAAAGAACCATTTAAAGCTTATACAAAAACATTGTATTATCGATATCAAAAGTTTAGCGTGAATCTGAAATTTAAAAAATCAAAGTAAGGCAAATAAGGAGCTTGTTCATAGTTAATAAATTTGACAGAATTATCTGTGGTGTGTCGACTTGATGTTGCGCCATAATTATCAGTTTTTATAAAACTTTGAAAAAATATCTTCCTAAGATTAGAATTATTTAAAAGAGAATAAATGCATTTATTTAAACGGAAATAAAGGAAACAGCAAGTTTCGTTTCAGCAGTAAAAGCAGAAATGGCAAGTTTTGGAAACAAAATATAATTGGCATAACTTGGAAGAAAATTTTGAAAAAAAAATGAGAGTTCTCTTTGTGGTAACTGATACTTTCTAGTTGTCTTTGTCGGCTTAATTTACTTCATTTTTAGTCTTGTAAATGTTTAAGCAGTTAAAAAAATAAAAGCACTTGAGACCTTGACTAAGAATATAAATGAGAAATATTGAAAGTCTCATTTAGTAAATTTGAAAAGCCTAGAAATTATGGCACAAGAGGTGCATCCTTCAAAAAAAAAAAAAAAAAAAAAAAAAAAACATTAAAAGTCTTCCGATTCTAAAACGAAAAGAAAAGACCTTTTTAAAAGCCCACATTCCTTTCATATTTTTAGAAATGGAGATAGTAATGTATAATGTATCAACTATTGCTTTGAAATATAAATATCACTGCAGAATATTACTTCATTATAAGCATAAAGGGCAAGATTAACAACACCACTTGGAAGGAAATTTTGATAAAAACAGCGATTCCCTTTACTGATACATGTATATTTACAATGATAAATATATACTGATACATACATACATGTACTGTAAATAATATTTTCCTTATACATTTGTTTACGTAGTTTATTTGTCTCAGTCTTGCAAATATTTAAACAGCTTAAAAAGATCAAGCACTTGACTAAGAAAATGAATGATAAATTTTTAAAATTTAACTTTGTAGTTTTAAAAATGAAAGAAATTCTGCGAAAATAGTCTTATTCATAAAATATCATCGAAACTATCCCAGCTTTAAAAACTTTTGTTTTTAAAGAAATATTAAAGAAATTAAATACTTCTATCAATTTTGGAAGATTTAAAATGAATGGGAGATTTTTAGATATTTGTATATCTAAAAATCTCCCATTCATTTTAAATCTTCCAAAATTGATAGAAGTATTTAATACATTATATAATGACTCAGAACAGAAATATCATTGTAAAAAATGTACTCTATTTATTCGGATAAAAGAAAGATAAAAACATTTCTGGTGAAAATGTGATTTACTTGGTTATTTCTTGTACCAAACTGTAAAATTTATTAGGTAGTTTAATATTTATATACATGGCTGCCAACTACTACGCCTATTTACAGTCAAATAAACAGATTAGAAACAGAAAGTTTAGTAAATAATTAAGAATATGTTCTGTAATACATAACATTGAATATATTTGGTACACATTTAACTAAAATATTTTTGTGGTTCGAAACATGTTTATAAGATTTAAATAGGCGTAGAAGTTGGCAGCTCTGCATATATATATTTATTTATTTATTTATTTTCTAAATTTTGATTATAGTGAAAACAAAAACAATTTTAAGAATCAAAATTAAAAGTTACACTTCATTTTTAAGAATTATGTTTTTATTCTGATATACTGTAAACACGACAATTTCACTAACATTATAGATTTACTGATTATCTGTTCTACAATAATTACTGTACTCTACATACTAGTCTACGTAGGATACATTACTGTAACTGAGGCAAATTTTGGTTCTGGAATAACACTACAAAATAATTCTGCATAAATACAAAAATTGTACGATCACTTTGGTTGCTACTATTTCAGTAATTTTACGACATTTGTTTGTTTAGTACAAATGACTGTATAGACTTTTAACATTTTATTTCTATCAAGTATATTTTCATCCATATTTATTACATTCTGGCTCATTACGAAAAAAATTTTAGTAAAAATACGAAATTGAACATATAACTCTATTGCAATGCAGTTTTTGTATTTTTATCAAATTATTTGCAGTGTAAGTTATACAAAATGCAGTATATGAAAACTTATTTTACGTTATTTTAATGCAGTAATTACTCTGGAGATTTTCTTTCTATCCATTAAGACTTTCTTGTATTTCGCACAAAGTTTTCTGTTAAAAGACCATTAACAAAAAAATTAGATATAGAGAAGAAATTCGGGTATTATAAAAATCTATATACAATTTTATTTCTGTGTCGATAAAAAATTCAGTTACAATAAAAGTTAATGATGTACAAAATCTTTGACTATTTCTTAAAGCATTTTTAATGCACTTAAAGTGAATTGAAAAAATGCATATCAATATTTAAATAAAAAAAGAGTTACAATTTTCGTGTAAGATGAACCATTCGGGTAATGAGGAATGAGGTTATAAGAAATATTAAAATTGCAAGAAAAACCATGATTTGCAAGAATAATAAAGATTATTCATTGATTAATCAGTAGTATATAATTTACAAATCATTAGATTCTTTGAAAAATTACTTTAATTTTTACAAAAATCGCAAATACTGTATGTATTTTCGGCCCCATCAGAGTCCACTTCGCTCACATCAGTCATTTTATCCATTCCTCCTCTCTTCCATCCTTTGAATATTTCCCATTGCAAAACAGGCGCACTGAATCCTCCTCATCTGGTGTACAACCTGGTGAAAACCCCCTCTTGATACCTTGGAGTGGAATCATTTTTACCAGATTCATCTTAAAACATTCATCTAGAGTGAATTCCAACAAGACAAACTGGAAAATATAACATATTCACTTACCAATAATTTCATCAACAGGCATGCAGATACAACAACAGTAGCTATAACTGTTCGACGTAACAAGTACTTGATTACCCACACTGGTGAAGATACACTGTTCAAAACAACTAAAGGATATTTGAAGTTTTATATAAAATAAAGATATAAACGAAATTTTTTTGCCGAAAATAGAAGAAGAGAATCACAAATGCAAATTTTTCTGGTTTTCAAACTGTGTAGTATGCAAATTTTGAGTTCGACGTCAAAAACGTCGCTTCAGCGGCAGCGAATGAAATTTGATTTTCAACTGGATAAAAGAGAATGAAGACAAGGATGATCGGCATTCAGTGATTGCTTTGTTTCGATGAGTACGATGTCTCAGCGAAATCATTTGACAGATTCAGAAGCTTGGAGAATTGTTGGTAGGTTAGAAGGGGGCCAAACTCAAGCCGAAGTAGCGCAAGCCATTGGAGTGTCACAAAGTGTCATTTCCAGGATCTGGAACCGTTTTTTTAGAGAGTGGATGTGCCGGCCGAAGACCAGGGCAAGGTCGTAAACGGGCAACAACGCCCAATGAAGATCGTTATTTAGCGTTAACAGCTCGGAGACACCGAAACATGAACGTTACTCTTCTCCAACAACACCTTCGCTCGGCTACAGGCACCACGATTTCAACTCAGACAGTCCGAAACCGGCTCCATGCTGTAGGTCTGTATGCTCGCCGACCGATGGTATGTGTTAGATTAACATCAAGGCATCGTCGCGACCGCAGGGAGTGGGCAACCGAGCATGTCAACTGGAGGAGAAATGAATGGAGCAATAATCTGTTTTCTGACAAGTCCCGTTTTTCTGTGCATCCGGATAATAGGCGTATTTTCATCTGGAGGGACCGTGGCAGTAGGAATAATCCTGTGTTCGTGCGCGAAAATGTCAGATTTGGCGGTGGAGGAGTGTTGGTGTATGGTGGCATCTCCATTGACGGGCGCACTGACCTCTACATCATTCGAGATGGAGCTCTGACTGTTCGCCGATATAGGGATGAGATCCTCAGACCTATTGTAGTCCCTTACGCTGCAGCATTAGGAGATAACTTCCTTTTAATGGACCATAACTGCAGGCCACATCGTGCAAACCTGGTGGAGGATTTCCTTTTCGAGGAAGGAATCGTTCGAATGGAATGGCCAGCGTGTTTTCCAGACATGAATCCAATCGAGCACGTTTGGGACGCTCTAGGAAGACGAGTTTCTGGCCGCCAACAACCCCCACAAACTCTCCAAGAACTGGAAAGAGCTCTTCTGGAAGAGTCTGGCAGAATACCCCAACTCGTCATTAATATAGCCTCATTGAGTCCATGCCGCAAAGGTGTTCAACGTTGCTGGCCGCCCATGGAAACCATACCCCCTACCGAAAATGATTTTCTTTGAAGAAAACACCTTTTCTTATTCTTTTTTTCTCATATGCACAAATTGTGTTTTTTTCCTTTTGTACACAAATGCGCAATAAAATGCATTTTTTTCTGCCAAACATGTGTAATTTATTCTCATATAACCTACTATGTTTGTTGACGTATCAGTCAGCTAAAAAGTTTTCCAGATACAAAATCCACCTAAAACCGCAATATCCTTTGTTTTGAGCAGTGTATTTGTAATTAATATGAATTTTATAAAACTTACCTGCAAAAAACTGCAACAAGCAATAATAAGGTTTCTTTTACGCATCACTCCAACAACAAGTATCCAAATACACTTCACCATAGTGCATCCTGCTTATACTGGGAAATTATTTTACACTTTTCCGTTTGGCTTCAGCACTGTATAGATCATACATTAATGCATTCCATATCACTTGATCTTTCCGTAATATCCGAACTTCCTCTATTTACTATAGCTAAAGACTATCTTTGTTGGCTGGTAGATTAGAAGATTTACCATTATTTTCTCATATGCATTAGCTAAGGCGAGTGCTAACAGATCGGAACACCCGTTTAAATTAGAATCCGATCCAGTAAGAAACCATGTCTAAGTTGGGGTTGGTACTCATTACCTCTTGTTTAATAGTCAGTGCCTTATTACTAGACAAGAAGATGGTCTAAAAAAAATCGCTGTAGTCTGAAAATTTCTCTTTAAATGATGATGAACACACAAAAGAGTCACTGAGTGCTGTGTAGAACGGCCACTGTGAAAAAATCTCTCACAAAAAACTCCAATATTGTCTTAAATGAATCAAATATGCACTCGCTCCAAGTTAGTCATCACACATTGTATCTCTTTAAAAACACAATAACAGGTAATTTCATAATTGAAATTGCACCTCATTAACCCATTAGTGCCTAGCATCCCTTTTTAGGGACGCTTCAAAAGGTGAGTGTAGCACTGTTTTTCACACCGGTAAAAAAGAACAGCAATCTTTATTTTATTTAATTGAAACATTTTCGTAATTAATGAGCTAAACTTAATTCTTTTAAAAATAGTGGTGCCAACCGAATAAAATTTGTGCAAAAGGTGGTGGACACGAATGGGTTAACCCATTAACGCCCGAAGTATTTTCTTCGCTAAAATTTATATTTTGGATTTTCCACCACTTTTAAAAGAAGAGTAAGTTTTATCTTATATTATCAAGTAATCTGTTGCGCGAAATAAAGTATATATTTATTTTCATATATACCGATGTGAAAAGCGCTTTCTTGCCGCTAAGTCTAATGATCTAAAAATATGCCACCTTGACGTTAGTGGGTTAAGGACAGGGATGTAAAATCACCAATTGGTACCACTAAATTTTTATAGTTAATCTTGCCTTATTTAAAATCAAGATATCCTAGATTTAGAAAAGTAAAGAATTCTATTAAACTTTAGTGGTTAGAATCAGTCATTTGTGGTGCAGCTCTTCCATCTCTGATTAAGGAGGAAATAACTAAAATACAAATGGAAAAAATTGCAAATCCAAAAAGCACCTTTCTAACTTGAAAGTAAAAACCGATGGTACACACCTATTGATTCAGAATCGTTTCCTCCACATACTGTGTGGCCTAATACAAAGTAGAAGTGCTTATAGATACAAATTCAATGACCCCGAAGCCAGTAAAACTTGATGCAAATCAAGAATGTAACGATGAGCAGCTAGCTGTAGTCTGTAAGATACCAATATTTTTAAGTAATAAAGTTCACCTATTTAATCACACACACTTGACATCTTAAATTTTGGCAGCGAATAAAACAATTGCTTTTTTATTTTGTATTTCATGCTCATTTTACTGACGTATTAACTTTGAAAAAGAAAGTTGAAGATTAATGCATAATATTTATGAAAAAATATATATACTATACTTTGAAGAATTACTTTTAGCCCTTGTATATGAAATTTTTCTTTTAACTGCTTTTAGACTCCTGGAATCATTTACTATATAGTTCTAAACACATTTGTTTTCATTATGTCCACCTTGTATACGTGCTTCTGAGCTAAATGTTCTCTGGAAAGTTGCTAAACTCTTTATGAACGTCTAGATTTTTTACACGTGTATTTTAGAAAATTCTGATAAGTTCCATTTTTTGCTAATGTTTTTTAATATCTTTGAGGATTTTTGCTGGTATGCTTTAAAATGCGTAATATGAAATATGAAAATTATTTACAAACACGTTAGTTGTAAGTATCATAGGTAGAAATCAACCGATAAATCCCAGATGTTTCATTTTTCCAATGGAACTTTACTCTTTGTAGAATGTATTTATAAAGCTAATAAAGCTAAGTATGTAGTCTTGCAAACTGTAACAGGTGACATTGGAGTTAAATTTTCTTTTGCTGCTTCTACGTCGCACATGTGTGAAACATTTAACGAACACAAAAGCTATGTTTTGAGAAAAGCTACTTATTATAAAAATGTATTACGTCGCTGTAAAAAATTATGTAACGTTATTCCATAAAATTGGAGGCAGCTGAGGCCTCCAATTTATGAAGCAATATTTTCACTTATATAATGGTGTAATTTAACCCATTAGTGCCTAGCGTCCTTTTTTAGGGACGCTTCAAAAGGTGCATGTAATACTGTTTTTGACACCGGTAAAAAAGAACAGCAATCTTTATTTTATTTAATTGAAACATTTTCGTAATTAATGAACTAAACGTAATTATTTTAAAAATAGTGGTGCCACCCGAATAAAATTTGCGCAAAAGGTCTTGGGCACGAATGGGTTAAACATATAATACTGGTGTAATATTACAATGTTACACCGAATTATATCGGTTAAAATACTCAATAAAATTGGAGGTAGCAAGGTTGCCACCAATTTTATGCAGTAACGTTACATAAATGTTTTACACTGCATAATTTAGTTACTTCCATAAAATAATTGTTTATATATATATATATATATATATTTGTCTTTAGCGTATTAAGTAAAATAAATTCTTCGAACATTTGGTACTAGTTTATCTGTTGCTAAAACTTACTAAAACTGAAAAATGTCTTCCAAATATAGACCATCCATCCATGCGTCATTTTTGTTGTTGTTGTTTTACAACAAAAACAGTATTCGGTACTATTTAGAAGAACAGTATTCATTTGATACTGGGTTCATGCATATCACATTTTTAGGACATTGGTAAACATCTGGGCTCAGAAAAAATAATAATAATAGTAAAAGTAATATTTAACATGCATGTCACACTGGTAACGGATACTTTAGATTCATTATTGTAATATTAAAAGTAATTGGAAGTAATATTAAGAAATCATGTATGAAACACTAAATGTCAGAGTGGATAATTTCGTAACGTTGTCAAAAAGAACTTCTAGAAGCATTATAACAAATTCCTATGCGATGGAATTCTGCTACTATTTACAGGCACTTTTCTCAAATAACAGCATTTTCTTCCTGTAAAGGGCAAATGGAATGGCTAGATGACTGAAAAGAGCAATTTTATCGCAAAGTTTAAGAGTATGTATTTCATAAAAAATCATGTATGGAAACTCTAAAACTTTAAACCCTTAAATAAAAATGCATATTATAGTATACACCATTTTGCCATTGATTATTGGACACTTGCGATTTTAGACATTTTGCTAAATATCTAGAAAAATACATGAGGAACCATCTCGAAACTCTTAGTGTATAAATATAATTGTATACGCCATACATCGCCGTGAAGATTTTTTACCGAAACTCCATAGGGGACCGTCAACAAATTAAAAAAGAATGAATATATTTTGAATAACCCTGTCAAAACTAATCTAGCAAAAGTGCTCAAACTCTAGATTATGATTGAATGCCTTATTGTAATACACTGTGTTCATTTTTATGCAAATAGCATGCATACTCGCAGAGTAATTAAGGTTTTTATAAAAATGGTCCCAAATTTTTCCACGTTTTTTTCCTTATAATTTTCAGAGTTCTTAATATAAAATAATATTTTTTTCAGAAAATAGGACGAACAACATTGCAGACAGTACCCTGTAATCAGAATTAAAAAATAATAAAAATTGTATGAAAAATGAGTAGGTTTACTAAATAATTTTTTACTGCGCATGCGTCAAAGATATCAAAATTTCATTTGCATATTATGTTAGCTAAATGTATAGAGTAACTTTTGTAGAAGTCTCAAAATCATAGCTTGAAAATTCTGAAAGTAATCGTCTATAGAAAAAGGACAAAATCCGTTGTTTCCAAAATGAAGCAAAAAAATGAGGGATTTTATCCAAATGTAGTAGCACATCCCGTATTGTGTATTCTATATTGACACTAATCAATGAATATATGGATACAACCCCTCTTGTTTTTGCTTCATTTTGAGAATAACGGATTTTCAACTAATTCAATTGACGATTATTTTCAGAATTTTCAAGTTATGATTTTGTGACTTTCCCAAAAGTTGCTCTATACATTTAACTAACATAATATGCAAATGAAATTTTGATATCGTTGACGCATGCGCAGTAAAAAATTATTTAGTAAACCTACTCATTTTGTACAAAATTTTCATTATTTTTTAATTCGATTACAAGGTACTGTGTGCAATGTGGTTTGTCATATTTTCTGAACAAAAATATTATTTTATATTAAGAACTCTGAAAATTATAAGGAAAAACTTGGAAAAATTTGGGACCATTTTTATAAAAACCTTAATTACTCTGCGAGTATGCATTCTATTTGCATAAAAATGAACAAGGAGTATTACAATAAGGCATTCAATCATAATCTAGAGTTTGAGCTTTTTTGCTACATTAGTTTTGACAGGGTTATTCAAAAGATATTCATTCTTTTTTAATTTGTTGACGGTCCTCTATGGAGTTTCGGTAAAAAATATTCACGGCGATGTATGGCGTATACTATTATATTTATACACTAAGAGTTTCGAGATTATTCCTCATGTATTTTTCTAGATATTTAGTAAAATGTCTAAAATCGCAAGTGTCCAATAATCAATGGCAATATAGTGTATGCATAAAACATTAAAAGTAATTATGTATACAAGTTTATAAAATATAGTTGCTTCATTTCCAGGTAATATTGGTTATCATACTGATTTTAGAAATCCTATCAATTTCAAAAATTTTATGAGTATAAAAAACGTGTCAATTAATAAAAATAGGAAAAGTAATAAAAGTCAGTACATTTCTATTGAAATTATAAAAAAAAACTATATTATGTATTTTTTAAACCTTTTCAAAATTTTTTGATTTTTTTTAATTTGATTTCTTTAAAAAATTTAAACTTAAATCGCATTTTTCTTAATAACCACAAAAATTTGAAAGTGACAGGGGAATGTGTTCGAGTCAAGTGTACAGCCATGTTATGAAAATCAACTAATCAAAATTGTATAGAAGTTAAGCAGTTGTAAAAAATGTACGTATATTTAATGGATAAATGTTTTAATTTTGTAGATGCGCTTCTTTATAAAATACATACGGTGTCCTGGGGTAATAATTCCAGAGTGGGTAATAATCCCAAGTGCTAATATTACGTGTAATTATGAAGGAATCTCAAAGATAATACCTACGGGTTCTGCTCAGAAGAGATCTGAGTCATCTGAAATACAAACAACTCCTATTTTTTTTACATTTATATACATTATCGCCGGAAAAGACTCGTAAAAATCAACGACCTCTCAAAAATGTTCGAAATAAATTCTGTGATTTGAAGATTATATGTTTATTAGGAAATACTTTTTTTATTGCATAAATTTACAGTGTTTTCGTGTAATACCAAAGTGTTGTGTGAAATTTTGCATGTGTTCGCAAGGTAATTTGTAGTTTAAAATATACTGCGCAATTACTATACTGGGGTAAAAATACCCACTAGCGTTATTACTGAGGCTGATTCTTTTCAGTGCTGGAATTAAATCCGAAGAGGGTTTATTTTTTATTTTATACACGAGAGAGCGTTATTGTCATTGTTGAAAACCAAAAGTGATGTCCATGCGAAAACCAAAATGTCCTATTTCTACTAATTTCTTCATGTCAGAAGACTAAAATATCAAATGAATATTACTGCACCCTTATATTGCAATTAATGGTAAGTAAGCGAAATTTATCAATTTCTAGCGCTGTAGAGTTTGTATCTTTAGAAGGGGACAATTTGCATGCGATTATTCTAAATTTATTTTACAATTTTGCTTGAATGTAGTTATTACCCACATAGGGGGAGAGGGTAATAATGCCAACTAGCATTGATCAAGAAATTCTGCCTTTACAATTTATGAATGAATATCTGCTAAAAAATTCTTTCTTTTATACAGGGTGTCCACACTCAACGGCGGCCAATGGCTGATTTCTAAACTGTTAGTTATAAACATATAGTTCCAATTGCAAAAATGCTTTAAAAAAGGTAAAGAATTGTTTTATAAGCAATTTAGGTCAAAAAAATTCTAGTAAAAAATTACGAAAATTAAATTTTTATACGGTCTCCTGGTTCTATAAGTGATATTTAGTAAATTTTTACCACTACTTAAACAAGTTAGACAAAAAAAAAAGTCCCATTCCTCTGCGATTAAAACTGACCGAGTGATAGCTATTTAAAGTTGAAGCATCTTTTTTGCTGCAAAATATGGGTCAGTCACAAATTTACTGGAAATAAAAATAAACGTCTGATATAAAATTTAACATTAACATTGAGAGTAAAATAATTTTTACAATATTTAAATATTTTAAATAAAGAGCATTTCATTCATGATGACACAGAAAACACGACATTACAATATCACAAAAAAAAGGAATAATAAAAGAATTTCAGCTTCTTTCTCGAGGAAAACATCAGTTTAGCTCAATTCAATTCAACTCATGTCACTGACGCAAAAACTAGATATTTAATAGTTTGCATTTGAATGAATTTAAAAATATCCTTATAAAGAACTAGACTTGCTTGATTTTTTTCTTTATTTTGTGATCGTATTTCATTTTAGTTTAATGTGCAGTTATCCGTGTCAACTGAAGAAAAAAAAAATCCCGGTTTTTGTATACACTAATATATATGCCCCACTTTAAAATGCAATGATTTGGTGAAAACTTTGATTTACTTTGAATGGAAAATAATAATAATTAAAATAAATTGAATATTTGGGTTATTCTCAGAGAAAGGTAATAAAAAAAACGAGGGAAAAAATCTATTTTATAAAAGTATGCCAAAAAATTAAAAGTTGCATAGATATTTTCCTTTATGCTTAATAACTAAACTTAAATTAGTAGTAAAATGCTCTATTTTATTTTTCACAAGTGTGTAATTAAAATAAAATTCTGACATAGCCAAGCAGGCCACGGGAAACTGAAATAACCTCTTTACTTAATTTTTGTATAGGTGAGTGTTTTCCATCGAGGACATGTTTTCCGTATACAAAAGCCGTTTACATTCTGTAAATACAACATTAATTTGCAAAAAGTAATAAAAATATAAAAAAAAACATAAAAAAAATAAAAATAAAATAAGTAAATAAATAAATGATAAATAAAAAATAAAAATCTGTGTACTTTTATCAGGCATAAACATTACTTTATGGGGTTTTTTTATGAAAATGCATTCTAAAATTTGTATTTTTTCAAATTTTATCCGAACGGTGTCAAAAGTATGGGAGAGCGAGTGGAACATATCGTCCCGCTCTCCAAAGTAGAACTGAGCGCCCAATGAACACTAGATTCGTCGATCAGTACAAAATGTAATAACTAAGACGAGTAAGACAACTCAGCTTCCGCATTTTGTGACAACTTGCGTTACATACCCAAATTCTGATAAAACAATGCATTTCTTACGTTGCTAATTCATCACAGTTGTAGAAAAACTGTTGAATTCTAACTGTGCTTGTCAATATTATGCAACACAAAACAGTTCTTTTCATAGTGGAATTGTCTCATTTTCAACACAGCGTCATTTAAAGTATCGTTGACCAAATAAATTACTATATTAGCTAATTTATAGTGACATTAAGAGTTTTTTTTTTTTAAATTGTGAATTGATTTAAAACATAAATTTTAATTTACTTTGTAACAAGATTTTTCTTTAACTATATATACAGGGTGTCCACTCTCAACGGTGGCCAATGGCTAATTTCTAAACTGTTAGTTATAGACATATAGTTTCAGTTGCAAAAATGCTTTAAAAATGGTAAATAATTGTTTTTTAAGCGATTTAGGTCAAAAAAATTTGTAGTAAAAAAATTACGAAAATTAAATTTTTATACGGTCCTCCGTATAAAAATCAAAGTCCCAAACAAAAAGACAGACAAAAAAAGTCCCATTCCTCTGCGATTAAAACTGACCGAGTAATAGCTGTTTAAAGTTGAAGCATCTCTCTTGAAGCAAAATAGGGGTCAGTCACAAATTTACTGGAAATAAAATTAAACGTCAGATGTAAAATTTAACATTAACATTGAGAGTAAAATAATTTTTACAGTATTGCTTTTAAAATTTATGTTGATGTTTACATATTAAAGCAAAATATAAAACTTGTACAATAAATATAATTAAAAAAAAACTACAGACATTTTGTTAAATTAAAGAATGAAAATTAACAGTCACAATGCGTTGCAAAATGATACGAATTTGAAATTCTATTAGATTACTTACCTTATAGAATTTGGTGTACTCCCATAAAATAAATAAAAAGTACTCATCTAAAATCACATTAATATTACATTGTCATTGGATATAAAGTTTGTAAATTGGACCTCGATCAGATATTTGGAAGTGAGTAAAAATTTAAATACAAATTTTGAACTAGGTAAACATACATAAGAAAGTCATAAGAAAAATAAAAGCTTATCAAAATAAAACACCTTTTTAAAATAAAATCATGAAAAGAAACAGCTTTATTTCCTTACAAAGTATAGCATGTGTAAAAATACAATGGAGGATGTTAATTTCAAAACTCGCCTTATCGTTTTGTTTTCTCTATCAGTCTACATCAATCTGCACTAATTTAACACTATAATATCCACATTTATAATGAAAACCAATGAACGCATTCAAAGGTTTATCGCGATTTCCTAAAATTTGATTTTCTCGATAAAGAACACATTGAAACTCATGTGTTCAATTAATTTTAACCAATCTAGAAGTTAATTAATTAAAATTAACTCTGTTGTAAAACTTATATGGTGGCTGCAACTTCAGCTAAATCGCTTTAAAAATATTTCTTTACCTGATTTAAAACATTTTTGTAATTGGAACTATATCTCTGTGGCATATACAGGGTGATTATAATTAAAGTCCGAGTTTCAAAACGCTCTAAAAAGCGAACCACTCGTTAGAATGGCGTCAAAATTTCACAGCGTATTATTGAAGAAGGGGGAAAGAACATGAACAACAACAACAAAAAAGTTTCAAATTTGAGTGACAGATGGCGTTGTAAGCGTCAGTATATGGCCTCAGGACAATTAAAAACCGGTTAGATGGATGCTTTTTATGTGGTTTTTGGCCTCAGGACAATTAAAAACCGATTGGAGGGATGCTTTTTATGCGGTTTTTGGCCTCAGGACAATTAAAAACCGATTTTTCCCATCCGATGTGGTACGACCTTGCCGTGGTACGGGCTTACGTAACTAACAGTATCACACGCGTACAGTCATGCACACTGAACAATGCCCCACCAGTGGCCGAGAGGTACAGACCTCTCAACTGGTAGACGGCAGGTGCTGGGTTCGAACCCAATCGCGGCTGTCGGCCTAACCGTTCGGAGTTTTCGTGGTTTTCTTCGAACCTTGCGTAAATACGGGTTAGGTTCCCTTAGAAAGACCCCCACGAAGGGCACTCCCCCCTGGTCCTATATCCCTAGCGTAGATAATCGGACGACAAAAATAAACCAAACCAAACCACACTGAACAATACAGTTGGTTTATATCGTGTAACGTACGCCTTAGCCGTTGTTTTACGATTTGTCCTTTGTAGTCGAAATTCTGACGCTTACAGCGCCATCTGTCGCTAAAATTTGGAACTTTTTTTTGGTTCATGTTCTTTCCCCCTTCTTCAATAATACGCTGTTAAATTTTGACGCTATTCTAACGAGTGGTTCGCTTTTTAGAGCGTTTTGAAACTCGGACTTTAATTATAATCACCCTGTAGTTTAGGAATTAGCCATAAAACAGCGTTGGAAATGGGCGACCTTTATAATACTTTAAGCACTTAGCGTACAGCTTAAAGCAACTCGTCTGTTTTCAGTTACAGAAAAGTGGTTTAAGTCATGAAATTTAAAGTTTCTTAACTCGGTCAATTTTAATGTTAGATGAATGGGACTTTTTTGTATTGCTTGTTAGTGATGGGAAATTTTTACTAAATATCACTTATAGGACCGGGGGACCGTATAAAAATTTAACTTTCGTAATTTTTTAGTAAAATTTTTTTTTAACCTAAATCACTTAAAAAATATTTCTTTACCTTTTTTAAAGCATTTTTGCAACTGGAACTATATGTCTATGACTAACGGTTTAGAAATTAGCCATTGGCCACCGTTGAGAGTGGACACCCAGTACATAGCTAGCAGCTTTTGCCCGTATGCTGGAAGGTTTCTTTAACAGAGTCTTGATTTAAACGAAATGCATCTAGAAAAGATTTAAAATAAAATATCTTATCAAATAGCCATAATGTTTTTTATATTCGTATAATCTCACATTATCCGGTTTAAAATCGATGTTGGTGATATAATAGCTCTAAAAGCACTATGTTTAACTATTTTTTAGTAGAAGTCCTGTCTTGAATTTTGCACTTCTACCTAAACAAGAATATGGAAATATGAATGGAAAATGTCCTAAAAATACGACCACCCCATTAAAACCTCTTAAGAGGGAATTTCTAAAATAGATAAAATACATCTTTAAGATTGTTTTAATAGATTAATTATCATCAAACTCATGCCTATATCTAAAATTGGTATGGTAGAATGACTTAAAAGTTTCGTACCTCCCGTGAATCCTTTTGGAGGGGATAAGGGAATCTCCAAAATCAATTAAATAAATGCTTAATATTTTTTAAAAGGTTTGTTATCGTGAATTTCACGCTTCTGAATATGGCTAATGATGGACGATTCTCGAAAATTTTCCAACATAAAATAACCGCTACCATACAAAAAAAAAAAAAAAAAAAAAAAAAAAAAAAAAAAAAATCGACATTATTGGTCATTGATTATTTCAGAAAATCTAAAACCAGTATATTCGACAATGTTCAGTCGAAAAAATCATTGTTTTTACATGCTTGTGAAATCGATTTATTAAATACATGGAAACTAAAAACAGAAAGAATTAAAAAACTAACAAACCAAAGAGAGGCTATAAAGGAGCCAAAATAGTGGAAAAGTCATCCCTGTTTGCAAAAAGTAAAAAAAAAGAAGGCTCGAGTAAGTATAAACAGATAACTCAGTTTAAATATCAAAAATTAGAAATTTTTGGCTATTAGTATCAAAATGGCAAAATAAATAAGAATTAAAATAATCCCTTGAGGCAAAAACGTGAACTAAAAGTATGTTGAATGGGATCAATATTTTTTATCGATTTTTTTTTTTTTTTTTTTTTTTTTGGTCATTTTAAATCAATTCCGTAATTTTTCCATTATTAGAAAACCTTCTGTTTGTTTTACCTTTTGTTAGAAGACCTGTACGTTGAACGTACCCTCCAGGAGAGGAAAATGGGGGGGGGGAGAAGGGAATATTAATAAGTGGTCACAGGGTGTATCACGATATATCACATGATGTGTGTCGGCTAAATTTATAAAACTGCCCCTGTGGGGGCAAATTGGGGGGGGAGGGGCTCTGGAATTGTATAACATAAAACAGTGTTCACAGAGCTTCAAATGGTATGTCATATAAGGAGTGTCAGCAAAAGAAAAAGTGCATCCCAGGGTTCCAACTATTGTGTCCGCGGGAAACTTCCCCCGTTCTCTAACTCTGTCTCTCTCTTTAAAATTTTCACACATCATAAATATCGGAGGGCTACAAAAAAAAAAAAAAAAAAAAAAAAAAAAAATCCGAATTAAAATATTAAAAACAGTGCAATTTCAAAGAAAGTTTGAAAACTGCCAAATTGGGGGCCAAATTGGAAGAAGGAAAAAAAAAACGTATAGTGTGAAAGACTAGTCTGAGGGCTTTAAGTTGATGTTTCACATATCTGGTCAAAACATTTTGAAATTTTCGATTCCCCACTTTAGCTCCCCCCACGAGTGGAAATTTAAAAATCGATGAAACATATTTTTAATTCTTTTTTTAGTAGATTTATTTTCTCCAATTTCAAGCTCCTACCTAAAATGGCTGCTGAGATGTGCCAAATAATCTAAAAGTCTTGACCCCCTTTTAACCTCCCTTAGGGGGTGGAATTTTTAAAATTACTGAAATATGTGTTTAATTATGTTTTAGTAGATTTATATTCTACAGTTTCACGCTCTTATCTATAACAGCTGCTGATATATACTAAGATGTTTTATAATTTTCGACCCCCTATTTAACCCCCATAAGGTGGGAATTTTCAAAAATCTCGTCTTAGTGCACGCTTACATCATAAGAAGTATATTTTCCAAATTTTCATGCTTTTACTTTCTGCAGTTTGGACTGTGCGTTGATTATCAGTCAGTCAGGACAAACTATTTTATATATGTATAGATAGATTAATAAGTTGTATCAAATCCTATATTTATTTGAAAAAAATAATAAACTAAGCCGTGAAAATTGGTAGTACCTTTACGTGCCGTTATTATCCCAAGACACCTTATTTTACGATTACTTCATTTTAGCTAATAAAATGTCACGTATGTTCGCAATAGTTTGATGAGTCTATACACATACTAAGCGCCTATTTTCAAGATTTATGAATTATATACAACAATGAATTTTACAGGCTCGTATATGCATATGTAACATTTTAATAACATCAGAATATCATGAATTGTTTGCTGAACATTTTAAACTTTTTTTTTCTTAAAGAAGTTTTTCAACATTTTTATTACACATTTATAAAAGTATGGCCGTACATAACTCTGACATGCGTAGTGTCTTTTTTGTATTATTTTATGCATATTAATCCCGAACAGTGAATCGTTAATGTAATATTATTATAATATACTGTTATTGTGTTTCAGGTGATGCATTGAATGATAGACTATTTGAACAGTGAAGATAAGTAATTCATTGCTGAGACCTCCCTGACATTCGCAAATCCTTTAAAATAAAATCAACAAATTTGTCATCATATATATTATAAAGCAGAAGTTCTGAAACTTCCAAACGAGTGTTTTCAAAAACTACCCGATGGATCTTTTTGCAGATTATCTCATTCGATAGGAGATATTTTTGCGGAGGTTTATGATACAAATATACAGGGATAACTCTCATTTTTCATACTAAATTTCGTATTTTTCGATAATTTTTGACGGAAGGGTTGCAACAACTAATTTTTTGGCGATAATTATATTTCAAAAAAGAAATGAAATGCTTTCGCTAATGGAAAACAATATAAACATTTTGAAAAAACCCTGTTAATTCATTGATTTAAAATAAATAATGATAAAAAGAAAAAAATCCGTTTAAAGCTAAATAATATTATGAAAGGAAAATATTTATCCTTAACGAAAAAAAAAAAAAGAATATTTATGATATTTAAAAAGTAACTCAATGTGAAAGAAAGTTTTGAAGTGACACAATATTTGGCTATTTATTTCTTTCGAGCCAGATTAAAAGAAAACAACATCTCAAACATTTCATTAGGTAAAACATATGTATTTTTTTTTCTTTCTTTTTTTAAAAATATTTTTAAATCTAATTTTCCCGTTATGTGTTTTACAGAAGAAACTCGCAGAATTATTTTTTTAAGGGCTCTATTTGTTATTTGTATGTTGTTCGTTCAATTGGGTATTTCAATCTACTTTTGTCGCCAATCAATGCGATTCTAAACCAAAAAAAAGCACAAGACGGAGCGATGTTTGCAAGAATTATTTTTTTTTCTCTCTCTCTTTTAATGAGTGAGAGCATTTTTAGGACAAAATTTTACATTTAACTTAAATACATAAATAGCAGTAATACCACAAAAATGAATACTATTTAAATTTTAGGGTAAATGTCTTTCCACATACATAGATATTGTAAAATAATTTAACTGCAACTTGAAAAAAAAAGTTTTTTGGCACAGATATCTCATATGCACTACATTGGTGCGATCCGTCTCTTACGCCAAAGCCATATATACATCTGGGTAATTAACTGACGCCAAAGTGTCATTATTTTGCTTGATATGGCAACCCGGATGTTATTGTCTATTTATTAATAAACTGTCTATTTATATTTTTTTTTCAATTATGTAAACTATTTTAATCTAGGCACATTTGTCATACATGCGCCACATTTGCGCGACTGCAATAAAATGGCGATTTTATGCCTCACTTGGTAACCTGGATGTTGTTTATTTATTAATAAATTTTTATTTTATTTTATTTTGTTTTTTAAAGGATATAAATAGTTTTGTTTTATGATTATTAACTAAACTTTTTAAAATTTATTGTTATTTTCTATTTAAAATAACAGAAAATAATTGTAAACTATATATGTAATTGGTATTTGAAAACAAAATTTTCTCCAAATCGGCATCAGAAAAAAAAAAAAAAAAAAAAAAAAAAAAAAAACGCGCCAATGTGGTGCGTATATGTCATGTATAAATTTTTTTTTCACTATACTACAGTATTTAAACATGTTGTATAAATAACGATTATTGTTTTTTCCAAACATGTTTGGCACAGATATTATATACACACTGAGGTATCTGACTATCGCCAAAACGGTGTTATTTTGCCTGATATGGTAACCCAACAATAGTTGTTTCTGTATGAATAAATTGTTTATTTATTTTCAGTTTCTTTTTAGAAATTCTATAAATTGTTTTGCGCTATAGTAACTTTTTTTTATTTATTAATATTTTCGTTTTAAAATAACGAAAATAATTTTTAAAAATGCACATTTCTTCGCTATTCTAAAACGAGGATTTTGCCGCATTGGTATTGGAAAAAAATCTTGCAAATCCGGATTTGTGTCGGAGTTTTTCGTGAAATGTGATATTTTCAAATGTAAATTGAGTGCTACTTGATTAACACGTCGGCCAGCTTCGCCAAACTATTCAAATTTACATAAATTTATTTTAAATAACGAAAGAATAATCATAAATAAAAAATACAAATTAAAAGTCGAATTAAAAGTCGAATTAAAAAGCACTTATGACGTAAAAAAAATACGTGTATCACGTGTAATATCAATTGCTATCATACTTACAATCATCGATTATTGACTTTTATTCCTATAATCTGCTATTATTTTTTTCCTCGACAGAATAATCAAGTAGTACTGTACATTGTACAAATTTCAGTTAATATTACAAAAATTGAGCTAAATAACTAAATTTAGGTGCAAATGCACACACTCATGTTGTAAGAAAGAGGCACAAATGTCATATATGCACCACGTTGGGGTGATACATTTCTGGTGCCACTTTAACGGAAACTTCGTTTTCAAATGACAGATACATTTCTATTTTCTATTTTACTTTTCTATGTATAGAGCATAACATTTTGTATCTTTTTAAAATGCAAATGAAAGTAAATAAATAGTTCATTAATAAATTAAAAACAAAGCTGGATTACCATAAGAGGCATAAAATGTTCATTTTGTTTCAATCACGCCAACGTGATGCGTATATGACATCTGTATCAAAAAATGATTTTCACACATTCAAATAACATTCACCTTATTTTTCTAAGGAAAACTTTATTTAACTTTATTTAATCTGCTGAATTCCAAAAACGGAACACTGTAATAGATTTGTCAAGAGCAGATGTACGTTGCGAAATATAATATAATATTGATAGAGGATGTATTAAGGTTTCCACAGATACCCATATCCTCAAGTTGAGAGATTTAGAGTTCAAAAACTATCAAATGAAAATGAATCACTTGAAAATTGTTTAAATTCAATGGTCAATCTCTGTGATCATAATGCTCGCTATTTTAGAAGTATGGCGAATAGATAATATCTAAATTGCTCTTTTCATAATAGCCTCATATATCTATCTAACTCTACAATAAATGGTCAACTGAAATATTTTTTTCTTAAAAGCCCGAATTTTATCGAATGCATATGTTGATACAACAACATAATATTTTATATTTTAATATATTTTGGCGTCAACGGACCTTGATTCCATTGTTGTTGTAATTATTTTTGGCTCAGTTTTGTTTTTTCTAGCTCGCTGAGTTTTGCACTGATGAAGAATCTCGACAGTAGATTCGAAATAGCTGTTTGTTAACTTTTAATGCATTTTTGGTGCATTTACAATCGTTGGTTTTCTATCTTTAAATACAATGGCGTTTTGTATGATTTTCAGAAATGTGAAAGAACATTCGAGGTGAAGTTGCTTTAAAAAACACAATCATATTCGATATTTTGTTTGATTCATGTTTTGTTTTGAAAAATAGACCAGCGCAGCGGGCTTAGCCTGCTAGTTAGATATAAAATTACCTGTTCATTTAGGGTGGCAATACTTTGTTAGCATAAACGATAATTAATTTTTTTATTTTCTTCTGTCTATAATAGAATAAAATATTTTAATCGATATTTCTTTCGACTTCCAGTTTCAATTCGTGTTTTAAGGGTCAGAGACCCTCAAAAGTTTGTTTATACAAAATGTCTATCTGCCCGTGTGCTTGTGTGTCCCCGATGTATCATTGAAAAGACGTGCATAGAATTGAACTACATTTTTATGCATGTTTTTGGCAATGGTAAACAGGTTCGACTTGAATTTAGAAATATTCCGCTAGAAGGAGGCGCGGTAATAGCGATTTCTGTGCAATTTTCATTGTTCTTTCATAGAAAAATGTGTAAAGTTATGCATAGAATTGAAATAAATTTTATACATATGTTTTTGGCTACCACAAACAGGCCCCATTTGAATTTGTAAATATTAAATATAAAGAAGAGTACTGCTGTAATAACGATTTTTGTGTCATTTTTAGGTGCGTTTGCAATTATATAAATACGTAGTACCTATAGTTGCAATTCAGTCAGTCCATCCGTTTGTCTGTCTATCTGTCTGTTTATCTCCATGTAACAACGCAAAACTATCCAATCAAATCGTTTGAAATTTAAAATGTACAATTTTGCATAATTTTGTCAATTCATTTCAAATTTTATGAAAATCGGACGAATAGTTGAATTACAGGGACAATCAAAAGTTTTCCGTTACATCAGGGCCAATGGAAGAAAATAGTTTCAAGTGGATTTCAATGATGTTGCACTCTTTCAAACATAAAAAATTTGATATACATCTATGAAGCATATACTAAAATATACATTCTGTGCAATCTGTAGTCCAAAGAATATTTGTTTTCATTTAGAGAGCCACACAAAAGTATACCATTACATAATAGCATAAGAGGAAACAATGTTTCGGGCGCTTTTTAATTATGTTAAACTATTTCACATTTTTTGAAATTGATATACGTTGCTAATATTTGCTAGAAGTTGCTTCATGTATAATAGAAAACAGATAGTATTTACAGGGACACACAAAACATTACGGATATTTATCTAGTACCCTAAGTACTGCACTATTACACCAAGATCTAAATGTTTTTAAAACTGCGTTATAGTATACGAACGCACCTCATTTGTTACGTTTGACGTGCATTTTCAGACTTGTTATTATTGTATCACTGAAAAGTGCATAAATATAGAAAATTGTATAAAGAATTCAAACAAATTTCATATGCATGATTTTGGTAATGACAGCAGGTTCCAGTTGGATTTGGAGATATTGGGCACTATGATAGCAATATTTGGGTAATCTTTTCGGTTTTTTTCGTAGTTCTGTTCTATATCGACGGTTTATGCAATGACGAGAAGTACACATTTGGATAGGCTATACACATACTTTTGTACACACGGAAGCAACTGACGTACAAAGAATAACAAAAATTATTTCATCAAATATCATAGTCAAGATCAACTCGCTTTTATTCCGATTAATTGCTGAAGTAGAATTAGGATGAAAATCGAAGTTGGTATAGTATTGAACTAATAATATTGAATTATTATCATGTGTAACTACTTTTTAAAATATGAACTTATAACATGTATTAGAGAGAATAAAGTCTTGAGACTGGCACATTCAACTTGTTTATATCAAATTAAAAAATTTTCAATCAGCAATAAGTCAGCTTTTTCTTGTAAAGAGATTTGAAAATCGAATTTATTCAAAATACAAAATTATATGCTTACATTATCATAAATAAAAGGGATATAAAGTAAAACATTTTAAAAGACTATATGTAAAAAATTAGAAGTGAAACATTAAATAGCTCAGAGAAAAACAAATTTGCTTAATATTTTCTTCTTGACCATTTATTTATTCATTATCTTTATCACACACGAGCCACAGATTTCCATTTCACAAGATATTTTTAAACGATCAACACGTATCCCATTTGTTTTACATTAAACTGATAAAAACAAGTGTCTACACACAGTTCGATGTCTTTTACACGGCTCGTTGTCTTTTACACAACAATTTTTAATCTGAATGGAAATTTTCTTTAGGGATTAGATTTTCCTTAGATAAATATGCAAATACGTTTTTAAGAATTAACTCTATCCTTGCTTATCTCTAATAAGAAAAATATCCAAACGATTTTATTATTTCTCAGATAGCCTTTTAATAAATGAAATATTTTTCTCGAAAATTGTTTTATTTTATAGTCGAATGTGTTATGATGCAGCCAAACATATGGTAAAGCTAAGATGTAAAAGTACTAATTATTCTGGATTGATATAATGCATTTTTTAATGTTAAATACCTAATAATCAAATGTTAATTATAAAAAAAATCAAATATATAATAATTCAACTAAGTTTATACCTATACACTTATGTACACTATGTAGTATGTATACACTACATAACACATACACTATACACTATGTAGTGCATATGTATTTAACAGTTCAATATAATATTTGACTAAAAAAGATAATATTAGTTGTAAGGAAAAAAAAATTTACCGTAAAACGAACACTTTTTAGTGAAGCTCTACCTGGTAAAATTTTTGCTCGTAAAATCAGAAGATTCATGCTGGCATCCAAGAAAAACCTCAATTACCGGTCCAGAATTTACAGGTTGAGGTTTTTGACTTGAAGTTATAAACTCGTATTCTCCATTAATTTCAAGGGAAAAGTATCCAAACTCAGGTTTCCTCGACAATGAGTTGAATGAATTGGACTTTGGTAAAAAAAGCTACACCTTAGCTTCGCGGCACTTTTTCTATAACCTTCTCGGTTCAGAAGTATCACATGTGATACTTCTGAACCAAGGAGGTTATAATCAGAAAATCAAAAATCCCTGTCGGTTTGGCCTATAGGCGGAGGTAGAGTTCAAAGAGTGCTCATTTCAACAACAAAAAATAAATTTCATTACAGATAAACCCGGTTTAACAACTTTATTTGTCCTCTTTTGAAAAATTTTTAATTTCATTTTTCTGTAAGAACTGGATTTATCAGAATCATCTTAAGCTAAATTCGGATCAAATGCCCATTTTGACAACATATTTTGAAATAATTCTGACTTTATTTAAAAATCGACTAATACAGTACATTATGTAGTTCCTAAATAACAAAAGACTGTCAATTTAATGCGTTTGAGAGCAAAATGGAATTTAAAAATGAGTTATAAAATAACCAATTTTGAATACAACCTCAATTCCTAATCATGATAGCTTCGGGAAATTTTCCGCGAAGTGCTCACTTTGACAGCATTTTTAAAAATATATTCAGTCTTTATCAAAAAACTGACCAATACGAGGCATTATACAGCTCCTATATAAGAGAACCTGTCAATTGGATGCGTTTGAGAGTAAAACTAAATTTTAAAATGAGTCAGAAAAAAACGCAATTTGTTATTTCAGTGCTTCCTCAAATTTTCAATCACGATAACTTCTCGAAATTCTGTTCAAAATACCCTTTTTGGCAGCCTTTTTTTAAATATATTCTGTCTTTATCAAAAAATTGACCAATGCGTCACATTATACAGTTCTTAAATAAGAGGACTTGTAAATTGGATGCGTTTGGGAGTAGAAATGGATTTAAAAATAAGTCAGAAAAAACGCAATTTGTTATTTGAATACTTCTCAAATTTCCTATCACGGTCAGTTTGGGAAATTCTGTTCAAAATACCTTTTTGGCAGCCTTTTTTGAAATATATTCTGTCTTTATCAAAAAACTGGCCAATGTTTCACATTATGTAATTCCTAAACAAGAGCATCTACCATTTGGATGCGTTTAAAATAAAAAATGAATTTAAAAAACGATTCAGAATGTAAGCAGTTTGGTGGATTAGAGGTTTTTTCTCAAACTCCATTTTTTTTTTTTTTTTTTTTTTTTTTTTTTTTTTTTTTTTTTTTTTTTTGCTATACGAATTGGTCCTATGAAAAACTTGTCAATATAAAAGCTGTAGGTATTATTAAGAAGATGTAAAATAAATTTAATTAGATTTGATAGCTTAAAAATTGACGGAGTTATGGATTTTTTTTCTTTTTCCAAACCGCTTTTTATTTTCGTTTTTACCGGTAAGAGTTAGTCCTATCAAAAACTTGCAAATACAAAAGTTTTAGATAATTTTGAGAATATTTATAAAAAATTTAGACGGGTAAGTTATGATTTTTTTTCTCCTAAAAACCCTATTTTTTTCGCCCCTTCAGCTCATTTTTAAATTTATCAAAAATCTGTCATGCATAAACTTTTGGTCCATTATTTAGAAGTAATATAAACTTTAAATTGATTCGATATCTATTTTCATTAGGAAGTTATGGGGTTTTTTCTGTTTTCACAAAAACACCCCCTATTTCGACCCCCTTGGGCTGATTTTGTCCATTAACGAACTTAGCCGAGATTTTATTCCCTTTGATTTTATGTACCAGTTTGGTGCAGATTGGTGAAGAATTATAGAAGTTATCGTGTCCATAAAAAAGTGATATACATATATATATATATATATATATATATATATATATATATATATATATACAGGGTGATTCTAAATTTTTTTTACAATAAAAGAGGGATGATAGTACACATAAAAACAAACAATAATAAATAGGAGACCAAGGGTCCAAAACGTTTTCCAAGGGAGATAGCCGCCATTAAAGTTTAGGGACCAAAATTTCAAATAAACATAAAAAACGGAAAAATCGGTCGATCGATTTGCGGTTTTCACTAAAATTATTCTTTATGTCGGTATTTTCTTAAAAATAAATTATAAAGATAATTTTCAAAAAATGCCGATAGAGGGCGCTTTAGACTTTGGAGTAACGAACAACTATTTTTTGCAGGTATTTTTCGCATCTCATTAAATGTTTTCGTAAGCTTAGACTCAAACTTAAATTTTGAGCTCAAAATCTGAAAGTGGGAGTGGTTAAGTAGCACAAACTGAACTGTTATCAGAGGGTTCAAATTTCAAATGATTATAAAAAACGAAAAAATTGGTTCATTGATTTGCAGTTTTCCCTAAAACTATTCTTTATGTCGGTATTTTCTTAAAAATAAATTATAAAGATAATTTTCAAAAAATGCCGATAGAGGGAGCTATAGACTTTGGAGTAACGAACAACTCTTTTTTGGCGTTATTTTTTGCATCTTATTAAATGCTTTCGTAAGCTTAGACTTAAATTTTGAGCTCAAAATCTGAATACTTGGGAGTGGTTAAGTAGACAAACTGAACTGTGTTCAGAAGGTTCAAATTTCAAATGATTATAAAAAACGGAAAAATTGGTCGATTCGTTTACGGTTTTCGCTAAAACTAATTTTTAAATGAGCATTTTCTTGAAAAAAATTTTTAAGATAAATTTCACAAAATGCCGATAGAGGGCGCTTTAGACTTTGGATTAACGAACAACTATTTTTAACTGTTATTTTTTAATCTCATTAAATGCTTTCAAATGCATAAACTTAAATTTTAGGCTCAAATTTTGAATCGTTGGGAGAGTTTAAGATCGAAAAATTGAATTGTGTTCTTCGAGGGGGGAGAGTTAAATTTCAACTCCTGAAGACACTTCAATTTGTACTACTTAATTACTCCTGATTATTCAGATTTTGAGTTCAAAATTTAAGTTTAAATCTAAGCTTCCGAAAACATTTAATAAGTTTTTACAAGCATTTAATTAGAACAAAAAAATAATTGTTAAAATTAATTATTGGTTACTCTGAAGTTTGAGGCTCCCTCTAGTGGAAGTTTTTTAAATTTATCTTTAAAGCTTATTTTCAAGATACTGACTTAAAGAATAGTTTTATTTTAAACCGCAAACGAATCGACAAATTTTTCCATTTTCTATAATTATTTTAAATTTGAACATCCCCCCCCCTCCTTAAACACAGTTCAGTTTGTGCTACTTAACGACTCCCTACTATTCAGATTTTGAGCTCAAAATTTAAGTTTAAGTCTAAGCTTCCGAAAATATTTAATGAGATGCAAAAAATAGTTGTTCGTTACTCCAAAGTCTAAAGCGCCCTCTATCGACATTTTTTGAAATTTATCTTTATAATTTATTTTTAAGAAAATATCGACATAAAGAATAGTTTTAGTAAAAACCGCAAATCAATGAACCAATTTTTCCGTTTTTTTATAATCATTTGAAATTTGAACCCTCTGAACACAGTTCAGTTTGTGCTACTTAACCACTCCCACTTTCAAATTTTGAGCTCAAAATTTAAGTTTGAGTCTAAGCTTACGAAAACATTTAATGAGATGCGGAAAATACCGGAAAAAAATAGTTGTTCGTTACTCCAAAGTCTAAAGCGCCCTCTATCGGCATTTTTTGAAATTTATCGCTATAATTTAATTTCATGAAAATGCCGACATAAAGGTTAATTTTAGTGAAAACCGCAAATCAATCGACCGATTTTTCCATTTTTTATGTTTATTGGAAATTTTGGTCCCTAAATTTTAATGGCGGCTATCTCCTTTGGAAAACGTTTTGGACCCTTGGTCTCCTATTTAATATTGTTTGTCTTGATGTGTACTATCACCCCTCTTTTATTGTAAAAAAATTTGGAATCACCCTGTATATATATAAACTGGTGCGAATGCAATAGGTAGTATTTCATGCGAAATCTACCTAAAATTCTTACCAGAAATTTTAAATGAATCATCTTGAGTTTAGTTAATTATGAAAATGCTGCCATTAATCAAAGATGAAATTATTCTTTGGGATTTCTGGTGAAAATCTGACTTTCTAATTGAAACAAGAGACCATGTTAATTTACCTTCGGCTTTGAGGAGGTTATAGCATTATCAAGGAAAAATGCCGAATAAATAAGCGAATTTCAGCCTTTTTCTTTTTGCAAAATAAATGCACAAAATCAAACTTGGTATAACTAAATACTATGTATTTAAAATTTAATTTCTGAAAAAATATGCATATTTTTAAAACAATTAATTAATTTTTTTATGTATAAACTAGATAGTATCCACCAAAACATGACTATAAACAATTTGAATGTTTCGTTAGAAAATTTCTTTATTTTTTATTATTTGCTTTTTAATTATTTGTTGAAATGGAGACAAATATCTCTATTTAATCAGAAATCCCTATTTCATGCGATTGATGATGCTGTCAATCTAACTTTATTCAATGAAATGTTACAACCAATTTTACTTGCTACAATTATACTTGTCTTTTACCAATAGTTTATCTAAAAATATTGAGTAGAGCATTTATTTTTACTAACTACGGTTACTTTTCTTTTTTTGAATAAACAACAATATTTATTTTTATGTTATTTTTTTTTATTTTTTAACAATACGACCATTAATAGCTTCGTTAACGCAGGTTTTACTGCAATATATCTCAGTTTTGTTAATGTGTATTATTAGTGCATTTTTATTAATATGCATGTGGTCATAATTTTTTATATTATTTTGCAAACTCAAAATGTTTACATGTTTACCTAGGAAATTCTCCTCGTAAAAGTATGCAAACACTGTAACATCGACTTTTTACAGTTTCGTGCGAGCAGTAATACAAGTAGAAAATTGTTAAACATATAGTATGTTTATGTGCAGGAAACACAATCTTTATACAGCCATGAAAAAATATACAGATAAACGAAAAGTCAACAAATGCAGGAAGTGCTTGGCTAGAAAATAATTTAAATATTTGTATATAAAAATGTTTGAAAACTAACATTTCCAAACAAACTTTAAAATGAAAATATGAAAAATCATTAAAAGGCATGGATTTAAAAGATTTTAACAAAACTACTTGGGAAAAAGTTAGAAGGATACACATTTCTTTTGAAATCATAAAGAAAATTTGAGATATTTGGCAATATCATATGATTTTTTGAAGTAGCCTAAAATTATTGCGCAGCAAGATTTTTCTATTTCTCCCGTTTTTCCTCATTCCAAAGAGCACGCAAGTATCTGAATTTGAAAAGGGAAAAATTATTGATTACAAAAAATGTGGAATGATTGGACGTAAAATTGCAAGAAAAATAAGCAGATTTAAAACAGTAATTTATAACTTTTTGTAGGATACAAAAGATTATGGCAAAAAGAAGCATACTGGTTGGCCTGTTTCTCTGACTATGGACTAAAAACGTGGAAACGCGGAATTAAAAAAAACAAATTCTACTGAAATAAAAATAGAAATAAACCTAGCATCATTAGCCAAACAGTGCGTGATGTTCTGAAAAAGGAATGTTGGATACGATTATATCCACCACTTACAAAACTTCATAAAAAACTTAGATTGGAATTTGCTAAGAAATCCTCTCTTTTGGATCTCGATAGAAATATGTGGCATTTTCGGACGAAATAAAATTAATTTTGGACGGACCAGATGGTTTTTTACATTATTTATATGATATACGAAAAGAAAAACCTGGTTTTTCAAACGCCAATTTGGAAAGGGTTCTGTGATGGTTTGAACATGTTTTGAAGTCAATGGAACAACACCAGGGATGTAGTGAAGGGTATACGGGGGTATTCGCCATATACCTTCTGGATTTTTCAAAGGAACACCGTATACCCTCTGTTTCTCAAGAAAGCTATAGTACACACACCAGCGTATACCCTCTGCTTAGAGTATATATTCTCTGTTATTTTTACGACTACATCCCTGACCAACACCCATCATGTTCATTCGAGATTGCATGAATTCAGAATCATATGTGCTGAAAGGTCATTGCCTGAAATCCCCTTATCAAAAATGGTGGTTATTTGAATCTATTTGACTATGCAAGTTGCCACATGCCTCGTGTATCACGTTCATGGTTCGAGGTCAGCACTCTCGAACTTTTGTATTTGCCGTCAAGAAGCCATCAGCCCTACAGAGAGTATGGAGCATTTTAGCTACAGAAGTATATAAACATGGCAAACAATATGAAAATACAAACGATTTGACATCATCCATTGAATAGGCGTTGGAAAACATTTCTAAACAGATTTTAACTGGACGGTCTGAGTCAATTATTGCACTATGAATAATGATCATTAACAAATGTGGTTCTGTTGGATATTAATTTCTTCCAGACATATTTTATTATTTCCTTATTTTTTTCACGTCATATATTTTATTAATATGAAATTTACAAATTTTATAGTAATTTAATTTCATACTAATAGATTTCTAATGCTTCCTAATTACAAACAGTAATTTATGTTTTTATTTCAGTTGATGATTGCTTTAATACATATAATTCATTTTTTAAAGTGTCCTTATAGTTTCTCCATGACTGTAAAAGCCTATACATTGTAAAAAAACGGACGATTTTACGGATATACTACTGGTAATCTGGACGCCAGTACAATTTACTGTTCTTTAACGGAAAAATTCCCTTAAATTCCATAAAAATTCGGAAATTTTTCCGCTAAAAAACAGTAAATTGTACTAGTGTCTTGATTACCTGTAGTATTTCCGTAAAATCGTCCGTGAATTTTTACAGTGCAGATCACCAAGCAGCTTTTACATATTGTACCTCGCCCCTAGTTCTTTGGAGAAATTATGAGTAATGTTAGGTTTTTATACGGCACTTAGAATATACATTTCTATATCGCTTCTTTTAACGTGATATTAGTTCGTTTTATGATTGTCGTTTTAGATTTGTGATTTAAGGGATCATTTACGATGAGGTGTTTATGACGAGATATTATATTTTGAATTATTTGTTTACATAAATATCCATGACAATAAAGAATTTATTTGCCTTAAAAATAGTTTAAAACTTAAAAGATGGGTAATTCGACGCTGAAATATAGATAACTTTCATTTTAAAGAAACATTTTGCCTCAAAATTGATCAAAAAATCGATTTTTGTTTTTGGTATTAAATAACAGCTTGATTCATTGTGAATATTTTCAAACCTCGGTATTACGCATACGGTAATTGTATCGCGAATAATTTCAAATTTTGTTAATACACTCAGCGCAATTCCCACACGGTTGAAAACTTCAACCCACTAACGCCCAGTGGCGTATTTTTAGATCACTAGACTTAGCTACAAGAAAGCACTTTATACACCAGTGAATACGAAAATAAATATATACTTTTTTCACGCAATAAATTACTTGATAAAATAATATTAAAACCACTTTTCTTTTAAAAGTGGTAGAAAATCTAAAATAAAAATTTAACGAAGAAAATAATTCGGGCGTTAATGGGTTAAACAGCTTTTTGTTCATGTTCATATTTTCTTCACTTTCATGTTTTTATAAAATATAAAAGCTTTTTTTTTTGTATTTGAGATAGAGATTTGAAAATTTTTGTCCATGCTCTTTATTACATGTGATAAATGTACGCTTTGGAATTTATATCGTTCTTCATGTTATTATTATTTAAAAAATAAAAGTATATGAAAATGTGTTAGCTTTCACCATTTTACACTACAACTATCTGTAAAAAAATTAAATATTTAAAAAAGTAATTAAAATTTTTAAAAATTAAAGTTTTGCTTAAATTTTTAAAAATGTTAATTTAAATAGCTTTATATGATTTTTTTTAACCGACTTCAAAGAGGAGGTTATGATTTCGACCTGTATGTATTTGTTGTTCACCCATAACTTTTGCAAATATGAACCGATTTTGATAATTCTTTTTTTGTTTGAAAGCGTATGAGGCCCATGTGGTCCCATTCGAATTTCATAAAAATCTGATAATTAGAAAATTTTAAAAATAAAAACTTTAAATTTTAAATTCATTTTGAAGCAATCGACCAATTAGAAGTGTTCATTTTGCTTTCTTTTAAGTTACACTTACATAGACACGCGATTTTTTCACTGTTAAAAGTTTGAAGTTTTTCCTACGTCGTCACTCCACCGCTTTTACGGAATATCTCTATTTCGACCAATGAGAATTCACCATAATACAATGAAGTAATCATTTTCTATAAAAGCGGTGGATTGACGACAAAGTAAAAGTTTCAAATTTTTAACAGTGTTCAAAGTGCAAAATCCTAACTGGACGAGTTCAGGGATTCACATAAATTTTGCGCTGTTTGCGAAACGAGATTTATTAACAAGAAAATTTATTTAAAACACTGAAAAATTTGCTAAAATTCAGGCTTCTGATTCGTTAATCTGGTTTCGCTAACAGCGCAAATTCTACCTGGATTCCGGACAAGTTCTCTTATGCAAGAAACCGGAAATATAGTATCTAGGGGATATAGTGTGGAAATCGGCTATCTCAGGGCGTGTTCAGAGCAACTTACAAAAGTAACCAATGTTACCGACCGATTGTAGGGCAGTACGAAAGCAAATTGTAGCATCAATGAAGACTATTCTGTTGAATTGTAGCTGACGTCACACTTCGCTTTGATTTTCATTTCGTACTTGTCTACAATCGGTAAGTGGTCGGTAAGTAACCGGTAAGTTGTGCTGAACACGCCCTCTGTAACACTTAAAAAAGCGCTAAAATGTTCTATTCTTTAAATGTGCAACAATGCTAATGAAATTTAAAGATAGAAGCGACATCTGCAGGACATTTTCTAAAAATGCAAGAATTATTACTAGTCTAGATAATGTATCACGAAAATGCCGCAGATATCGCTGTGATCGACACTTTGGAATTTAGTAGCATCGTTGCACATTTAAAGGATACAAATTTTTAGCACTGCTTGCATTGTAAAAAATTGAACCCTTTTGCTGCATCGTCACTCCATCGCTTTTATAGGAAACGATTACTTCGCTCTATTATGTAGCATTCTCATTGGTCAAAACAAAGAAATTCTATAAAAGCAATGGAGTAACAATGCAGCAAAAGGGTCAATTTTTTTACAGTGTCGATAGCAGATTTTCAGTCCTTGTATTCCAGACTCTCTCCTTCGAACAATGAAAAGTTCTCAAAAATGAAATCTTATGATTGGTCAACTTTGTTTTGCTTAACAGCTAATAATCCTTCTGGATCCTAACCACTGTTGCAGAGATGCTAGTTTTTTTTTCCAAAGTACGAAATCTTAGCTGGAACAATTCTCGTATCCACCAAAAGGAAAGATCCACATCAATCCAGACATGAGAATTCGATATCGAAAAGCTGAAAATTCATCTCTAAAGGGCCTTACACGTTATAGCAAGAGTGTCTGTGTATCAGGGTGCTTGTTTTGCAGGATTCACAAAGTGATTAAAGTACATTGCTATGTGCTAGATTTACATTTGGAAAAATATAAATGACGAAAAACTTTGATAAGCTTACCATTAAAGTTAAGCTAGTTAAATTCTTTCACTCATAAAACAAACTCGTTCAGGCGACTACCGCCAAGTTCTGGAATAAAAATTCTTAAATTTTCTGTACTTTGGAAAACCGCGTTTATCAAAGAACATTCTTAACTTCAAATATTGCTACTTTCATATAAACGCATGTTGAATTATGGTGTGATTTTGATAATATCTTCCTTTTTAGTTTTTATGACTGAAACGGTATTTTAATACACACGAACATTTAGAATTACTTTGCTATGCATTGAATCATAGAAGCAACTTGACGCGCTCTGATTGTGTACGCGTACTTTAAACTGTAAAAAATCTGACCCTTTTGCTGCATCGTCACTATCCCGCTTTTATAGAATATCTCACTTTTGATCCATGAGAATGCTCCATAGTAGGCTAAAGTAATCGTTTTCTATATTAGGGGTGGAGGGACGATGCAGCAATAGGGTCAAATTTTTAACAGTGTACCCTGTTTAAAATATCTTGAAAAATTACCTCTGTTTTGAAAGACTATTTTCTGACCAATGAAAACGCTCCATAGACGTTTTTAGATCGCTCTCATTAGTCAGAAAAGAGATAGCTTTAAAAACAAAGGTAATTTTTCACAATAATTTTAACGTATACTGATGGATTGTCAGCTTTTCAATGCCCATTTACGAAGTCTGTAGATTTCAATGCGGACCTTAAGGCACTACACTAGTCTCAGAAAAAGACCCGGATGTTAGTGTAAAGACTATGGGTGTATTCTTTTCACATATCTCGCTCAAATTTTAATATATTTACATGTTTTTTTTTTTTGAATAGGATAGCCGAGGAGGATCTACAACTGGCCTAGTTTTTACTTCTTCGATTTTTCTTATGTATGTTCTATATAATGATAGTTTCAATTTCAGAACCGTTTAAACCAGTTTTGAAATTTAAAATAATTTTTTTTTAAATCTGAAACCAAAATTAAAAAAGTAAAAAGTAGGCTGGTTGTGGAATATCCTCAGCTGTCCTATTCAAAAAAAAAAAAAAAAAAATCACGTAAAAATTCTAAAATTTGAGCGAGATATTTGAAAAGAACACCCCATAGACTTCACATTATTATCCGGGTCTTTTTCTGTGCCTCGTGTGCGGCCTTAAAGTTTGCTGCATGCGATAAATTTTCGAAATATTAAAGCTTAAATGGACAAGTTTTCGCATCCACTAAAGCGGAAATGGACATCGACACCAATCGACATCCTTAAATTGTTGAAAAGATGAAAATCCTTTAGTATATATTTTGCTCCGGAGGAAAATAATATCTTTACATATCAATGCAAAATAAAGTGCATAGATATGTGTAACAAAATTATCTTTAGATTCAGATTTGATTACCAGATTAGACCCCAGAATGATTTCAGATTGTGTTCATGTAGGATTCCTCGATGTGAATATGACGACACATGGAGCACAGTATACGATTGATTGAAAAGATTCTGGACAAAAATGAGTCATCAAGGGGGTCCATGTGGCCGAGTGGTTAAGACGCTGCTAATCTCTTGAGAGCGTAGGAGATTGTGGGTTCGAATCCCACTGGCTCCGTTGCACACACTCTTTATGTGTAGCTCCCGATTGTACTTTTCTTGTGTCGTAATATTTCCTTGTGCTATCTTGTCCACGAATTTGTAAAAATAACATGGATTATGTATTTATGTCTGTGTAGAAATAAAGGATCATTCGGCGTACAATCGAATTCTACCGGGAAATCATCATCACATTTTATATAAGAAAATGCCTAGCATTGCGATACATTGTTAAAAATTTAACTTTTGCTGCATCGTCACTCCATCCCTTTTATGGAATATCTCATACATACACTATAAAAATTTTTTACCCTTTTGCTGCATCGTCACTCCCCCGCTTTACAAAATATTTGTCGTTTGACACATGAGAATGCTCCATGATAGGCTGAAATAATCGTTTTCCATAAAAACGGTGGAGTGAGTTTCAAATTTTTAACAGTTTAGTTGGGAAAAAAGCATCCGTGAAGGAAACATTTGGGCATCGAATGCTGTCACTCTCTTATAGATGCAACCAAGTACAGGTTATGAATTTCGGATTCCTCGTCGAATCATCACCGCTCATTTCCGATGTATTTACTGCATTTATAGGATTGTTGTTGTTTATCTATTGAATCATAGAGCGATTTTTGTTAAAATCTTTCTGTTTGCTTTTTCTTAGTGAAGGAGGGAGTACTTTTGATGACACTAGAAAAGCATTTTACTAAGCATTGATACAGGGAGTCATTTTGCTGTTTACTCATATATGGAAACGCTTTGCCGCGCGCTTATGTGTAAGGACACTTTACTTGAGGCATTGTCACCTTTCGATAACCACTTTCGATGTCCGTACGATTTGATGTTGACTTTAAGATTTCATGAATGCGGTAGCTTTTCGTCGTGCCAAATACGTTACGCATTCAGAAAACCTAAAGATTCACAACGATACTAACCGAAGTTGTAAGTGTCATTTGAAAAGTTAACAATCAAACAGTGATTAAAGTCACGGCAGGAAAAATCGGCATTTCAAGGACAAATGTTTTCTTTTCATTTTCCCTTCGTTGTCATGGTATTAGAGGACGCTAGTCCTTCGTCCCGTTATTTTCCACGGCACTTCCGCAAAACAAATTTACCCATGCAAGGGTATCAGTTTCTTTCAAACGGTGTAGAAAAAAGAAGTGCGGCAGTCGGTCACGTGGCTGTTACCATAGTTACTAACCTAAGATAGGGGCCGAGGAGTGACCAACAAAAGGGGAACATTCGACCTTGAAAAGACAATTTTTCTTGCCGTGACATTAGTAAAGCAAATACATCAGAACTCAGCAAAGTGCGACCATTAGTAATGCGTTGCAAAGTGCCATCATATGTCAGTACACATAATTATATATTACGGTATAAATAACTAAAAAGTGGGAAATAAATTTAACTTTTTCGAAAAAATGTATAACCGACTCCAAAAAAAAGCGCTAAAAAGAATTAAATAATTATATAAAATTCTCTAATGACAAATCGTTATCCAATAACCACACATTGACTATCATGTACCGGTATAAAGCGGTTAAATTTAATATATAGAATTTAATATCCACCAAACATAGATTTCCCAGAGAAAATTTTTTTACAAGAGATTAATTTACATATTTTTGATTTAATTTTTGAATATATACACATAAAAAGTAAGGAATTACTTTTTGAAGTTGGTGCCAAACAATCATAATCGATAATGATTTCCCCATTTTATTTATGGTACTAGACATAATATATCCACAATTCTTACTATACTTAAGACAGTTTGGCACCAACTTCAAAAAGTAATTCCTTACTTTTTATATGTATATATTCAAAAATTAAATCAAAAATATGTAAATTAATCTCTTGTAAAAAAATATTCTCTGGAAAATCTATGTTTGGTGGATATTAAATTCTATATATTAAATTTAACCGTTTTATACCGGTACATGATAGTCAATGTGTGGTTATTGGATAACGATTTGTCATTAGAGAATTTTATAGAATTATTTAATTCTTTTTAGCGCTTTTTTTTGGAGTCGGTTATACATTTTTTCGAAAAAGTTAAATTTATTTTCAAAATACACTATTAGTTCAACCTTCTTAAACCTAAAGGTAAAATAACATGATCTCCTGTTTTAATTAGAAGTTTCGAATTCACACCAGAAATCCAAAAAAAAAAAAAATTCATCTTTAATTAATAACATTGATTTCATGATTAACTAAAATAAAATTAACTCATTTTAAATTTCTGGTAAGAATTTTGAATTTCTGACTAAAACTTCCTTGGTTCAGAAGTATCACGTGTGATATACTTCAAAACCGAGGAGGTTATCTTTGCAATGCAATGGGCCCACCATTTCATCCATATTTCACCTTTTCAATTGTTTTTTTTTTTTTACTTTTAAAAAGAAAAAAAAAAAACAATTGAAAAGGTAAACAATACCCTTAAGGCTATTTATTTTTTATTTATTTTAAAATTTTGGTCTTAAATTTACGAATGTACTTAAATTATGAAGTAACTATCGTGCTTATATAAATAAAAAAAAACAAATTTCAGAAATAAAACTTTAAGTTTTGTTGCCTTTCCTATCAGTTAAAATTTTAAAAATTACTCTAAATACCTTGGAGTATTAGTATAGAAATTTCTAATGTGAACATGCACTGTGTGTATGTCATCACTATTTTATTTATAAAGACACATCAATGGCAGTAATGTTGATTAAATTTAATATGATTGTCACGAAAATCTCTCTTGTGACAAACCACTCTTGCTAAAAGACGCTGCCACTCAATAAGTAAATAAATAAAATTGGCCATATTAATAACATGAGTTTTTGTCACAAATGCCAGCAAGTCGCTTGTTAAGAAACAATTGCTTAAAGCCGCATTAATTATTTTGTTTGAAATTTGCTTGTTAAGCAACTTAAAAGAAATGTGATTCAATTTTTGCTGCTTATGCATGCATATCTGTATGCATACATGTATTCCCACAGTTTTTTCAAACTTTTTCAATTTTATTTGAAAAAGCAATGAACAGATATGAATATGACTATTTATTTTACTATTCTAGCACACAAGGAAGTTTTAAAGTAACAGAAAATCATCGTATCATGCATATTCTTTTAATAGGAACACGCCAATATTTTAATATAGGATAGTCTACTGCATGTCAAAAGTATGGGATGCTAGCAACAAGAATTTCTTTTCAAATAATAAATTGGCGACATCGTAGACTGTTCAGAATTTAACGGCATATGTGGACGTGATTATTGTTTTAAATATTGTCTTCCAGCTGTTAGTATTGAAGATGCTTGGGTGTGATTGGCCGAGACGGTCCTGACAATCCTTCCTTTCATTATCACACTTAGCCAATTTGTCTAATCAAGTCACGTGTATATAAAAATCACGATTACGTGATTATTGTTTTAAATATTGTCTTCCAGCTGTTAGTATTGAAGATGCTTGGGTGTGATTGGCCGAGACGATCTTGACAATCCTGCCTTTCATTATCATACTTAGCCAATTTGTCTAATCAAGTCACGTGTATATAAAAATCACGATTGACGTTTAATTACTGCTGATATAGATAAAACTGCTGCCATATGCTCTATTTAATTCTAAAAAATACTACTATGCATAACATACAAGTAATAAAAAAATAATTTGTTTGGATGATTTTCAAGCCTGCTGTTATCGCCAAGCTTATGATTGTTGACATGTCTCCATTTGTTTTCTAAAGCTATCCTCAAATCCAAAGAGCTAATTTCTGACATATTCCTGAATACCTTGGTCGGAAATGCATGCACTTGGCAAGTATTCTGATTTAGAAAGTATGTAGTTGAATAACATTTCATATTTTTTTTTTTTTTTTTTTTTTTTTTTTTTTGGGGGGGGGGGGGGGGTAATGTCAGACAATCTTTAAAAACATTTTGTCAAATATTTTGCTTTTAGAGACAAATTTTGACGTGAATAATAAAAAGCTTGTCGTCACGTGGCAAGAATCTCTCATATCTAGATAAATATTTAATTTACTTATTTATAAAAAAAAAATAAAAAAAAAATGGAAAAGTCTTCTCGATTCTAAATCGCTGAAATAGGCAGGCCTGTCAATTTAATGTCTTTATGTTAAAAAAAATTATTGGCAAATTTTCCGTTATTGAGTAGGAGATTTGAGAATCACTCTATTGAATTTGCCTAGGTGAATGGCGAGGATTATCAAGTTCTGGCATGTGGGTTGCCATAGAATGGACAACCATATGTCATCAGTCATCTCTAATTTAAAAAGATGATTTATTTGGAACAACATAGAATTATAATGCGTATAACAATACAGGTTTTTCATAAAAAAACACTCTTTCGAAAAATCATTCTCGCGACAATACAGCAACTGACGCTCAATAATTAAATAAAGAAATAGTTTAATGTTAATAGGTTAGATGATAATAGGTTAAAGAAATAGGTTAGATGTTAATAACATGAGTATTTTTGCATAGATGCAATAATATTTTCTACTGAGAAACAAACGATTGAAATCACTTAAATTACTTCTTACAAATGAAAGAGTCCTGAATGCAAAATTAAATACTTAAAAAAACTTCAATTTTTCAGAAAAAACTGCTATAAACTGACCATTTTGTTTGTTGACCTGAATCTCTAAATCTCTTTTATTACATCAAACCGTGTTTCTTTTTTAGTTTTACTTCGTAATTAAGATCAGGAAACAATATTTTGAAAGTTTTCCTCAAATGCATGCTAATAACACATATGACCTAATATAATCTTTTTAAATAAAGGCATGTTTTTATAACATCTGTTGAATTTTATTTTTAAAAGTATTTTTTTTTTTTTTTTTTGCTCCCATTTATTGTTTACATTGCAACGTAAGAATTGTTTTATGCATCTTTTATATGCTAAGAACATATTTCTCACCGTTAAATATGTGAATATGGAGAATACAAGCTGAATACTAAACGAGAATTTAAGATATCATAACATAGAAGACACACCATTAATTGCAAATACATTAGTCATAATTGTTTTCACAAAATCCCTCATTGAAACAAATAAGCCTAAAGGCAAAAGCAGAGGTATTAACGAAGCAAATATTCTGTGTATTTCAAAAGTTCATTCAAATATGAAAAATTCGTAAAACATAACATATTCGAATCGTAGTGCGGTCACACCATAAAGCACCTATAAAAAATTATGTAACCTTAGTCCATAAAATTGGTGTTAGCGTTACTGTCTCCATTTTATTGTGTAATTTAACCAATATAATTCATGTTACATTACACTAATGAGTAATAGTAAACCAATTATATCCGTTTAAATTGCAGCGTTATATAAACTATATTACCCGATAAAATTGGAGGTAGCATGTTGTAAACAATTTTATAGAGTAATGTTATGTAATTTCTTTACAGTGATCTTCTGAAAACGACTAAAATTTGTCAGATATTTTATTGTGAAAGAATAATAGTTCGAAATTTCAGCTGTAGGTACTGTTATTAAAGGTTCATATTATTTAATGAGTTAGAATATTCAGATTATAAAAATACTTACTTGTGCTCCTGAGTATATCATATGCTTTCTATATTGACCTTCCTGTAGATTACACAGTTCTATTTAGTATTATTCTACTAATGATTTGTTTTATTTTTCTTTCCTCCGATATTTTTTTTCATTTTTCTAATAGAAACCTAATGTCGGCATATAAGGTTTTCCCTAACCGGCTCACTATTTGAAACATAAGGCAAATACAAGTTATTCAAATAAATAAAACAAAATCAAATTGTTGATATTTTATGCCTACATGTGTTTTAGGCTCCATGAATTATTACAATTTACTATTTAACCTCTTCAGTCCCTGATGTACCCAAATGGGTACATCAGTTTTGTCCCATTTTATTAATGATACTGAAATATAAATGAAATTTCGATATAAGAATAGTATGTTTCGAATTCTAAGATTCGAGCTAATGAAAAAAAAAATCTCGCTCTGAAGTCAAACGAGAGAAGAAATAATTCAGTAATAATTAAAAATACTGTAATAATCGCCAGTAGCGAAGAGGTTAGTAATATCATTTCTTAGATTATAATTTCATTTAAGATGAATGTATTAAAAATATGTTTTCTTTTTTAAAAAAAGTAATGATTTGCTACAAAGTACGTGACTTTGTAATTTGAACACATACATTTTTAAAATTTTATTAAATATAATACACTTTTTTTTAATGAGACATAGAGTTTACAAGAGGACATGGAAATACACGCTTTCAACATTCCAAATACTTTTTCATTATTTTCAGAGCAATGAAAATAAATACGTTTACAAGAACATGAATATCGATAGCTTCGGAGGATAATATTTCGCTCAATCGATAAGATAAAAATAATAAATAAGTAAAACTAACACTATAATCAGAAATTTGATTTTGCTTTCTTCGATTTGTTAAGGTATTAGTGCAATGGAAAAAATTATGAAACTAAGTGCTAGAATTACAGCAAAGGAAAATAAATTTAATACCATATTTAACAAGGAAAAGAAACAAATTTGTAGTTCTGGAAACAGCATTATATTTAAGGGGAAGGAAAAATTTGAGAGGGAATATATATAATTCTACCTTTACAATTATGTAATATGGATTAGTTAAAAAAATTATCTTGATTTTGAGTGGAAAGTTCGAATATCATTTAACATAATCTAGTTGAAGATGTTTCCGTATTTGAATATATACGCCTGATATACATAAATTAATGTATTTATATGATATGCAAGCAAGCTATCAGTCTTAAATATTGGGTATAGGTAAAAGAAAAATCATTGAATTTAAAATAATGCACGGGTAATTTTATCTGGTTATTTTAACTGAAAATTTCGCTTCTGAAATCCCACTGTCAAATCAAAATTTTTTATTTTTTATCATTGTTATTTGTTATCGTAACAAATCGTAAACTTGTGTTTCTTTCAGAATATGAACCTTATATATTTTTAAAAAGTTTATTATTTTTTAAAAGGGAGCGATTGCATATTAAAAATCATACGAGTGCATTATTAACACACTTATACCCACTTTCAAGCTTTATTTGAATTCATGGGATGAAATAAGTTCTCTCCCTTTCTATATAACATTTAAGGCCTATGTCCCTCGTGCTGATAATTGGCCATCAAAAATACAACCAACCATTTTCTATATATACATACATAATTTATGGTTCTTCAAATCGACACAGAATTAATAGGGTTTAAAATTTGAAATCGCTATTGTTTAATATACTTGACCAATTTTAACGTCAAAAGAAAAAAAAAATCTAACGGAAATATTTTCTGTTTAGTTAATAAAATAGAGAAAATAAAGTGTCCATTTAAATGGATGACATATTGAGCTCACTGGCTATTCACACTAAATATGTATTATACACTTATTTCAAAGAATAATGCCCCTCGAAAAATAAAGAAATCGACAAACAAAAACCGCTTAGTTAAATTAACGGGAGATTAGATTCCTCATTTACCCGTACTTCACCAATGAACCTCAAATCTAATCGGGAAAGCTATTTATCAGAAAAAAAACCATTATACAAAATTGGGGCAAATCGGATAATTCAAAATGAAAAACCCATTTATCTAAATTAAGAGAGGATTACCCCCCCCCCCCCGTTACCCCTTTATACGTAACTATTTAATATCCAAAACTAATCAGAAAATTAACCTGTATATCAATTTGAAGCAAATCATATCTATCAAGAATCAATCGAATTTCTATCAATAGCTTTCGCGTTACATTCATACATAAATAGGTACGTACATACATACGCACATACGTATAGAACTTGCGAACACATTAGTTCGCAGGTTTTGATAGCCTGTAAGCTATAAAGAATGATATGATCTAAACATGAAATCTAAACAAAATTTAAAATTCAATAACTTTCATTTTACTATTAACAAGTCCATCTTCGAAAGAATTTTGAATGACTTTTTATATTCAATTTTACACAAAAATATCAGCATTGACCAAAAGTTTAGAAATTCATAACTCATTTGTTAGAAATTTTTTTTGTAATAGATAATTTTTCATTTTCAATAAGATTAAGCTGATATGTATAAATGAAAAATTGCGCATGAAAAAAAGATATAAATATACTTGAAAAGCACAGACTAAAAACCTGAAATTACACAGTATCTTACTCAGATATTAACCGAAAAATTATTTAAATAATTCGAACTCACCTGTGATAGTGATAACAAATGGAAATGTAAAATATTTGTGGTAAATTTTGAAGAGTTTTATGCAAATTATGAAAAAGTTTATAAACTGAAATATCCGTATTAAATAAATCTGAAAAATGTTTGGTAGATATGAAAATAAAAGCTGTAGTTTGCGTAAATGATAATCCTCTACAAAAGAGTCATAAATAAACTTGCACAGCCCGTATTGAACAGCTACGCCAACTCCGAGCTACGCGTGGAAACCCACGTCGATTTCACAAAAGGGTATTCATTATCTACATTATTGGGTCCCATCGAGACTGAAATCTAACTCTAGATTAGAGGTAACACTCTCAGAAATTTCCAAAACCAAGCCTGGCTTATATATAATGCTGCAAATCCCAGCTCTGCTCAACCCGTTCAAAAATCAGTGAAATCATGATCTGTCCGTCTCATACAAAAATAATTGAAATCCGGCCTAGTCTGACCTAACTCAATTCCTACGAAAAATTACAACTTTTTTCTTAAATTACAATAAACATTTTTTTAATGAAAACTGCATACAAATTTATGGTAATTTTTATGGTAAATTTTAGACTACTATACTTTCGTAAGCCATAGAAAACTCAATGGCAACATTAATGATCACTTAAACTATTAGACTATTACACAACCTTTAAGTAGTTTGCCCGTATTTTTCCGTTTTTCCAAAACTAAATAAATTGGCTGTAGATAAAAATATTTTTAACATAACTGTAATTTATATATATGTAAAATAAAGTGAAATGAAGTGCATTTTATAAATAAACTGGAAAAGAAAATTTTAATTAACATTATAGTTTTACGAACATTTTTATAATAATGCTGGGTTTCCCGAGACGCTAAAAAGAGACTTTGTAGTTTAGAATAAAATAAAATCGATGGTTGTAGCTGTATAATAAAAAAAGGATATTTTGGAAAATATTTTTATACAATTAACTAAAGTAAATTTCCAAGGATTCCGTTAAAAGAAGATTATTATCATCATTATACTATTTTAACCTCCCCCCTCCCCCCCCAAAAAAATTCCTTCACCGACCCGTTCTAGGAATAATTAAGTCCAGTTTAGACCCGGCCCGAATATGTAGAGTAAAATATAAGCCTGATCATGACCTGGTCCAAGTCACTGAAAAAATTAAGCCAGAGCTCAGACATGATGAAGCTGTCGATTTTTTTTTTATATTGGGGCGTTCGCCCGCTAAATTTATGTATCGACCTAATAATATATAAAAAATAAGAATAAAATTAAAGATGGGGGAAAATTCTTTCGACAAATTTTTTAAATTATATATATCTAAAAGTTAAAAATAAATAGCTTTACTGACATTACATTAAATAATGTTTCATTGATATGAATAAATTAACACAATACCTAAATTTGATTTTTTACAATTTAATTTTAGAAATTTAATGTTCTTAACAGAATTTTCTAAGTTTTTTCTTTTATATTATTATGTAATTATCATTTTGTAAATAAAAGATGAACGATACAAGTATAATTTAAAACAAAACAGAAAAAATCATGCATCAAGCATAGATTTTGAAACACTTTCCAACATATTCATAATAATGTAAAAAAACACTACCGTTTAAAAACTTTATATATTACATCTCATTATCCATATGAAAATTTATAACTCATTTTAAAACGGTAATTCAGCTGTTCCCATGTTCAGTTTGAAAATTAACCAAATTTTTAGCATCTCTGCATATGATATAGAGATTTGTATGTATTAACAGCATGCATTCCAAAAGTTAGTTCACTTAAGTGATAGATACATTTCAGTTGAAAATTCCACTTCAGGAATTTCCTCTAATACAGAGAATGGTACGCGAATCCTTTTATGCAGCCCTGTGTATGAAGCATTGACTTTATATAAAGCGAGTAATATGCACAAAAACTGATTAAATTTAAAAGTGCATAGCGAATTTATATCGTACTCTCCAGTAATTACTACGCAAAGACAGTATTGTAGCCAATTAACTACGACGTTATATTACGACGTAATCGTAGTGAAAGTCTTTGATTTACCGTAATTTCGGGTGTATAAGCCGCGGCTCAAACAACTCTTTTTGGACCCAGAAATGTTATTTAATGATTAAACACAAATATTTACGGCGATCTAAGTAGTAACTTTCATTTTTAAAAAAATTCTGGGTCGAAAAAGAATTGTTTGAGCCGCGGCTTATACACCCGAAATTACGGTATATCAGTTTCAATACACTTGAAATAGCGCAATGTCATTAAACTACACTACGAACGATCTTTCCCTATACATAGCTGTCAACTCTTCTGATTTTTTGGCCCGGAAAAATTTAATAGAATTTTTTGCCTTATTTAATCGGCGCATTTTGGCGATTTGATATGGTAAAATTTACTATAAAAATTTTCCGGGCCAAAAAAGCGGAAGATGTTGGCAGCTATGCCTATATACCATAATGCAATTGAATTCTTTTGAGTGCCCTTGTATAGGAACCATTAATCGTGCATACTTCATATGCAATACCAAATTTGCTTTGGTGATTCTAAATAAGCATTATCAATCGTATGAATATCCGAGTATATTTACTGGAGTAAATGCGTAGACAGACGGACAGACACACCGAATGCAATTTGTTGCGCAACTTTTCAATTTTGTTGGAAATGCTAAAAAATGCAGCTAGATAAGTATAAACATTATATTGTCTGCTTCCGCTTCCTTTTAGGAAAGAATAGATATTCGAAACATAAAGAGTAAACATACTTCTTCAACATACGTAAATTTCGGAGGCTTGTTATTTCATCCCCCTTGTCGGTAGTGACGCTATTATTGTTGCCGTTACTGATTTTACCGTAAATGTCCGACCTTGTAAGTTAATTTATGGGCAAGGTTTCGTCCAAAATCTTGTCGACCAATCATCCTTTACTGCTTGTACATCGCCACAATCTTATGTATAAAGATATTCTAGTTTTTCATGTCTCAACATTTTGTCGAAACCTTTTTAACCAATCAATTCCTCGTATGCAATCTCTTTCAGATTTATATAGTTAATCAATAACTCATCACTCAGATTTGAAACTCTTTAAACAATCATAAATTAAAATATTTAACATGCATCCTTTAATAGAGAATTTATTAGTAGGTGTTATTACTAATCGAATTATACCAGTCACATTTGTATACAATGATTTTCGGCAAAATACAAGTATGTAGGGTATGGTGAGTTTATTTTTTGAAAACTGTACGAATTAAGGTAAAAAATGCCCTAAAATGCTAAACTGTCCTCTACTGTTAATTTTACTATGACTATTTGCTACGAGAGCAGTAGTTCGTGTCAGGGGATATTTGCTTTATACTTTTAATTTAATTCTAAAGACATTTTGTGTCGAAATTCAATTTTTAATAAGTGATCCATCAGATTTTTAACTAAGCGCAGAATCAAAAAATGAAAAACGCTCAAGTCGGCAAACGAACCCGGAACCCTTGAAATAGCACTCCAAGTGTTCTACTCTTTAACCCTTTAACGATCATTGCATTTTCATTGCTAAGATGTCGAAATAAATGAATAACACCGGTAATTAAGAACAAATATATTTCTAAATAAGAAAACGTGATTTTTGACATATATAATAAAAGGGATATTTTTAGATAAAAATACCGGTGTCAGTGTTGCGTATCGGAATTAAAATTTTGTGGTTACAGGCGAAACTAATGAACGTTAAAGGGTTAAGCTATGGGACGATGCTCAGCTTAGCATTTCTCGCTGATAAATGTCGATAACACTGCTATTGAAACACAAAATGTAAACGTCTACATGAGCACACAAACCTGCTGCGTAACACGAGGCCCAGACAAACCCAGCCTCAGTGAACACATATATAATTTTTGGTTAAATTTTCAATTAATACTCAGCAGTGAAATTACGTTTGAAATTTTGGAATTTTTAATAAGTGATTTGTCACATTGCTAGCTAAGCGCAGAACTAACGTAAGGTAGTGATAAATCACTTGTTAAAGATTTTATAATTTATAACGTAATTTCAATGTTGAACATAATTGAAAATTAATTGAAAATAATATATGTGCTTACCGATACTGGGTTTTTCTGTGTATCATGTTACGCCGCAGGTTTGTGTGTTCATGTAGACATTGCCATCTTGTGCTGCAGTTGCAGCCTTACCGACATATGTGAGTGAGAAATCCTAAGCTGGACATCGTCTTCGTAGCTTAAATGGTAGAGCACTTGGAGCGCTATTCCAAGTGTTCCGGGTTCGATTCCCGGCTTGGATTTTTCACTCTGTTGGTTCTACGCGTAGTTAGCAATGTGATGAATCACTTATTAAATATTCAATATTTTCAAGTGTAATTTCACTGTTGAATATAAATTAAAAAATTATATAAGCGTTCACCGATGCTGGGTTTGACTGCGTCTCATGCTACGGCGCAGGTTTGTGCGCTCATGTAAACGTTTGCGTGTTGTGCTGCAGCTGCAGCTTTACTAACATGTGTTTTCGAGAAATGCTATGATGGACATTATCCTCGTAGCTTAAATAGTAGATCACTTGGAGTGCTATTTGAAGAGTTCCGGATTTGATTCACAGCTGGGCATTTTTACTCTGTTGGTTCTACGCTTAGTTAGGAATGTGATAAATCGCTTATTAAATATTCAATAATTTCAAGTGTAATTTTACTGCTGAACATTAATTTAAACTTATATAAGTCATACATTGAGTTTTAAGCCAGTGGAAGATACAGATTTTAATCTTGCGGCAATATGACGCACTCCTCCGAAACATTCGGAGTTCCTTTTACCCATAACTACTAATTATGGGTACAGAGCTGGAAAAAGTTTAGAATCACCAACAAAAGCAGTAAATGATTGTGTTTATGACGGCCAATTATCTGCACGAGGGATATAGGCCCTAGGATGTTTGTCCTCCGTGGGGGTCTTTCTAAAGGAACCTAACACGTATTTACGCAAGGAAATCCGAGATTCGGTGAAAACCACGAAAAATTCCGAACGATTAGTCCGGCGGGCGAGATTGGGTTCGAACAAAGAACCTGGTGTCTACCAGTTTCAAGGGCAAAACCTCTTGGCCACTAGTGAGGCCAAAAACAGTAAGCCTCTTACTATATTCGAAAAAATATCATTTCAAAATACACACATAAAGATATGCAAGTTTTATTATTTGTTCTAAATTACAATAATAATTTTTAAAAATATGCAAAACTATATGACAGAACTTTGTGGGTAAATGTTTTGGACTAATATACTTAAAATTTAAATTACACACGAAAATGATTTACTGTAGTTTGTTTCCCCTTAACATTATTGACTCGCAAAAAGCGTTTTGAGAAGAATTTGGACGGGTTCTTAAATGTGGGAAAGGGTATTTTTTCCATGTTTCTAAAATTGCTCCTTTCAGTTCAACAATCGAATCAGTCTGCTTTATCTTGGCATAAATTTCACCAACCAAGGTTTGCCACAGGTTCTATATAGGATTTATATCAGAACATTTAACTTGAATCTGCAAAGTTTTGATGTTGTTTGTAGATAAACCATCTGAGATAATACAAACTTGTGAATAGAAGTGTTATCTCGAAGCAATGACAAATTCTGATCCATAAGTTCATTTTTAAGAGGAAGGAAATTGTTATCCAGAATATCTTGCCAGTCAAAGAAGTTCATTTTTGACTTGGTGAAAACCAAACTTGTTTCTTTTTTCATCAAAGCTTGTCCAAATCAGAAGTGAGCCACCACCTTATGCACGTTTTGAAAGCAGATATGGCTCACTTGTAAATACATCCAGTACTATTTTAAATCCTATGTTCCATCAAGGGCAGGTATTTTTTTCAGTAGTAAAAATCAGTTTGTGTCATAGATTAAATTTTAAGATATTCGATGATTACGATTTTAGCCTTGCACGATTGTGGAACTTTTGTAGTTTTGTTTTGGCTTTGGAATTAGCATAATTCAAGCATTTGAAACTTTTTCCCACATTTATAATAGTTTTGGAAGTTACTAAGAGTTCGAGAGCAGATTTTATAATAGAAGAATAAGCACAATTTTGAACCGCATTCTAATAAGGTTCCGTTTACACCTGGCTGAGGGTTTTGATAACTGTCTGTTTCTTTTATTACTGACACAGTTCATTAGATCATAAAAAACATTGTACAAAACAGTTTTAATTTTATTTATTTTTAAGGAAATTTGTCTTTCAGGCAGTCTGAAATCAAAAAATTCCTTATTTTTTCCCTTTCTTATTCTTTATTCTTTCCTTATTCTGAATTCCTTATTCTTTACGCCTTTCTCCTTCAGTCAATGATTTCACACTATCCACGCTTAAAGCAGCACTTGCATATCCCAAAACTTAGTGGCCACTAGTGATTAAATCTAGTAGCTACTAATATATAAACATCATCACACATGTGTCCTGAATAAAATACTAAAGTCATAACATCATCTCACATTTAAAAGAAACCATTGATCCTAAACTTATTTCCATTTGTTAATATTACAAAATTTTAATAATTGTAGATAAAAATACTTTTTGAATTTTAAAACTGAATTAAATTTCCTCATTTTATCTGATATATGTATCTAAATTCAAGATATACAGTGCGTGTCGAAAGTTTAAGCACAACAGAAAATTTGAAAATAAATTTTATTAATGGGAGAAAGTTACTTCCCTTTTCACATAGACTACAAATTGTAGTTTTAAAAAGATAGTTAACAGATTCATGCTATAAAATTTATCTTAAATAATAAAATTTATCAAAACAACAAAAATGAGTGTGTCGAAAGTTTAAGCACAGTAGTTTTTTAGTCTTTAGCAGAACAAGAATTAAAAAATTGGTACTTGATTATTGCTCCTTTCTGCTGAATTACTTTAAATATACGGTCTTCCATCGTTAAAATGAGGTTCTGAATTGTTTCTGGTTCATTTTTAAACCAAGCGTTCTCAGTGGCATCTTTCAAATCTTTAACTGAAAAATGCTGCTTTCCATTTGGATAAACTGCATGAGTGAGAATACCCCACATATTTTTTATAAAGTTTAAATCAGGACTAATTGCCGGCCATTTCAAAACAGACACTGTTTTCGACTTAAGCCACGATGAAGTTGAGTTTGAGGTATGGATGGAAGCATTTTCATGTTGAAATAACCATTTTTCTCCCCCTAAAAACCTCGGCAACAGGAAGCAAATGATTGGCAAGTGTCTCTTGGTAGTTCATATATTCACGACCACTGATGAATGCTAGAGATGTCTGATCATTGAAAGAAATAGCTCCCCATACCATTACAGAACGGCCATTATGTTGTCGGTCAAATACACTCCTAGGTGCGTTGCGGAGATCATGCCAATAATATTTAAACCCATCAGGGCCAACGAGGTTCCATTTTTTTTCATCACTGAATATGACATTCAGCCACTTTTCACTAAATGACATATGCTGTTTGGCCCATTGTAATCTAGCTTCTTTATGGCGTCGTTTGAGACACGGTAATCCAGCCATTTTACGGTATTTGATGTATTTGAATTCCAAAACTCTTCTATAAACAGTTTTTTTCGATATTTGTTCTCCAACTGCATATTTTATTTCCGAAAGGGAGTAATTACCAGTTGTAGCCAAATTTCTGATGCGGCTATCTTTGCTTAAACTAGTTACCCGCGGCCTTCCTGAGCGAAATTTTCGTTTAAAATCATTATCACGAGCCAAAATTTGATGAATACCTTGTTTTGACCTTTTTAATGCACTTGCAATTTCAGAAACAGAATTACATTTTGCTCTCATACTCCAAACTTTTATCATCTCCTCCTCTGAAAATTCTTTCGACATGGGCATTTTGTACTAACTCAAAAACAACAGCGGACTGCTTTTTATACATCCACATAGCTGCCAACATCTTCCGCTTTTTTGGCCCGGAAAATTTTTATAGTAAATTTTACCATATCAAATCGCCAAAATGCGCCGATTAAATAAGGCAAAAAATTCTATTAAATTTTTCCGGGCCAAAAAATCAGAAGAGTTGGCAGCTATGCATCCAGAAATTGTTTGCGTGCGCAACCGTTTATGTCAGACTGTAAAATTTGCATAAAAACGATTTTGTGCTTAAACTTTTGACACGGTCATTTTTCTTCTATTCTTGAACCCCATGGTTTGAAATAAAATTTAAAAGTTAATTTAAATGAATATCTTATAAAAATAGATATTATTAACATATACAAGACAGATATTGAAATTAAATTTAATATTTAAAGTTTTATTTTAAAATTGCTATTGTGCTTAAACTTTTGACACGCACTGTATAACATATATGTTATACATAATTGTATGTATAATTTTATTCTAAACAACAAATCTAGCATGTGCCAGTAATTTTTTTCCAGCACTGTATGTACAGAGTTTCAAATAGTTCGCTTTTTGAATACTAGTACCGTAATTTCGGGTGTATAAGCCGCGGCTCAAACAATTCTTTTTCGATCCAGAATTTTTTTTAAAATGAAAGTTACTACTTAGATCGCCGTAAATATTTGTGTTTAATCATTAAATAACATTTCTGGGTCCAAAAAGAGTTGTTTGAGCCGCGGCTTATACACCCGAAATTACGGTATATTCATGGAAACATTTTTTTAAGGTTTTTATCTGCAAATTTTGCAGAAACCTAAATTCGGAGGTTAATTCTAGTGCAAATGTTGTAGAAACATACCATGAAATTTTCTATTAAAAAATGCTGACACTCATTTGGCGGACCATTTGAGAGCCCTGTATTTAGCGTTTTGTGTAACAGAACGTATTGTTGAAAATATTCCAAAATTAATAAACTATGCACGTTTCAAAATAATCAGCGTAAGCGAAGGAAACGAAGAAAGCTTCGAATAAGTTTGAATATTTCATGTAACTTAAGATAATATTAAAAATTATTAAAAAATAACATTTCAAATACGTTTTAAATTCACAAGCAATTCTGTTGAGGTGCCAAGTAATTTTTCCAATTTATTCGTGTAAGAAGATTAATTGCATCAATTTCGTGTGTAATGATTAATCATTTTTTTAAAAAAAACTTTACTGTACTTAGAACCATGAATATATAGGTACATATATTTAATTTATTTCTTTTAATACTTAAATTATAATGCAGTTATTTTATCATTTGTTTTGCTGCAAGCATGTTTTGTATCTCGAGCAATCTTTTACTTCTTTTAAAAAATGTATTTAATTTAACCGAAAAAGACATTTCTCTTTTTAAGAAATTATAACACTATCTCTCACTCATACATAATTACATTTAAATGACAATTGAGAGTATGAATGAATTATCCCATTATGTTGAGGAAAATTACTTTCACATTGCTGCGCATAGAAATATTGCTTTTTTAATCTAAACGGATTTAATTTATTCAATTCATGTTTGCTTTCTAAAACTAAATTATACCCATATTTTTTATGGCGCTGCAAACTTGAAATAAAAAAGTCTGCTACATAAATGATATCTAGAATTTCATTTCGTAAATGATGGGGAAAAACCTTTAACACTTGTGTAAAGATTTATATTCAGTCTCGATATTTTTCCAACTAAAAAGTTTCTTTTAGAAAAGTGATATGAAAGTACTTTTTTGTAGTATAAGAATGTATGTTTATTAAATATCCTATGACTATTTTGATGTGCGACAAATGTATGTAATATGTTTTGATCTTGATGTTATGAAATTCACCGAACATAAAGAAAAGAACATTCCAAAACTTTTTTACAGTTTATCATTTTAAGGTTTTGTTTATTTATTTACTTTTACAGTTGCTAGTGCAGGTCTTATTACTCAATTGGTTACAAAAATTTACAGCTAAATAGTAAAAAAACAAAAATTTTAGCTTAAGGGTCATTTCATGTCAAGTGATTTAGATTTGTCAAATTTATCGACGATGCATGGTCGTTTAAAAGAATATACCTCCATACTAATTTTACCACATATCATATTATTAAATTATATAATCAGTAGAAATTGATTAATAATAAAGTACAATAATTAATGCCGTACTTAAATTTTGCTTTCACAGTTCGTCTACTTGTAAAAATTGAAACAAAATTGAAACCCTTCAATACTGATAGTTTTGACATAATATATCGATTTTTCAGCAACTTTTACCTTCAGATACCGAACGAAAAGGTATTCAATCAAAAAAGTCTAGAAATTATATGCAGGTTTTTTTTTTAAATGTGAATTTGTAACTTATGCGTTTTTTAACAGAAATCTAATTTTATAAGCTTCAAAAATATTAATCTATTGCAACCTTTTCTGATTAATAGTTTTTGAGTTATGCTTAGAAAGCATAACTCAACCACATTCACATATCAACCCAACCCACATTGAAATATGTTTTATACTGATTAAAACTTAGCCCCTAGTGCATGTTTTTTTTTATTTTTCCTTTAAAAATATGTATTTGATTCTTCAATGGGCATACAGTAAAGTATAGGTTCCCAATATTTTCTGGACTACCGCCCCCTTTACAAGAGAAAAAAAAAATGCTAACGCCCCCTCTTCCATAATAGATAACTATACAAAATGTTAAAACATTGTTGCATATTATCTATACTTTGTTTGTCTATCTGTTAAGGATAACTACGTAGCAGTTAATTAAAATGACCATCAAATGTAGTAAAACTTTTTTATTGAAAATTGAAAAATAAACATAAAACCAATAAGAATTTAAAAAAAAAACTAAATGGCTGATTTAGTTTTAATAATTTGTTCATATCGGATTCCAATTTCATTAACATCAGTCACAAATTGCAGGTTCAAAGATGTCTGTTCCTTTTGTAAGATAGTAAATTAGCTTCTGCACTGAACCTTATGAAGGAATAGCAATTATAATTTTATTTACTCTCGCTCACAATCCAGGTTAGTGAGCTGTATTGGTTTTGGAAGTTAGAACTCTTGGTATCGATTTCTGAATTTTACTTTTAGTTCTCGTTTGCTGTGATTTTCACGATTTTCACCTCGAAATATGATGATACTATTGTGTCTGGATTTGCAAAAGGATCTAAAAACAAATTCGTTATATTCATTCGTTAATAATTCATTAATTCGTTAATTCATTAATTTCGTTCATTAATTCGTTCATATTAATTCGTTATATTTCTCTTGGAAACGCTTTGAGAAAACTTCTTGAAGAACGTCCAAGTGTTGACAGTAAGTAAGTTAATATTCCTGTCTCCACAGACTCCGAATAATGTGGCAAATTGGCTGTATTCTCCTCTGCTTAAATTTGTTTGAACAAAAGAAGTTTACCCACAGAAGCAACTATGGGTTTTTTTGTTTTGATGAAATTCAACTCATCATCTTATGCCTTATATAAGTTATTTAAATTGATTTAATTAAAGATTCTAAACAAGTCTGTCAAATAATCGAAGTTATTTTTTAATGTAATTAGGTTTTAGCATATTTTTACACCTTTGTTTTCAAATAGGTGTAATACTGAACCAAATATACCGAAAAGTGATTCAGACAAATACCTTTTCAGAGACAGCGAACTTGTGCGTGCAAGCAATTGCAATGATTTTCAAAAATGACGCAAAGGGATAGTGACATCTGCACTCCAAATTAAAACAATTGTTTCACTTTGTTGTGAAACGATTTTCACTATAAAATTAGGCTACCGTAATTTCGGGTGTATAAGCCGCGGATCAAACAATTCTTTTTGGACCCAGAAATCTTATTTAGTAAATGAAAATAAATATTTACGGCGATCTAACTAGTTACATTTCTCTCTTAAAAAATTCTGGGTCGAAAAAGAATTGTTTGATCTGCGGCTTATACACCCGAAATTACGGTAAATATCATCTCACTCAATGTATCGCTTCTATTTTTACTGACTGCTATAATAATGTAATGAAGGGACATATACAGGGGTTCATTCCAATTTTTTTAAACCAAATGCTGATGATGTGTAACGGATTGTACAGAGAATACATTTAACACTGCTTGTTTCAAATGCGTTAATGAATCCCTTATGATATCCCGTCGTTGCTGGATTAACATGAGTAGCAAAAGACAAAATATGATGAAAAGGAATTAATTTCTCTTGGACTAACTTCGTGATATTAAATATCGATTCTCTCTTTGTACCAGTTTCCAAAATTTTAGCAAATAATAACGCTTAATTTGCTAATGAGTTTTTGTTATTTGGTAGTACTGATCTATCTAGTTGAATGGAACATTTGCAGGTCTTTAAGTAATAGCATAATGATATTTCGTTAATGATATTTTATTATAGTCATCTATTCCTCTTTGTACCGATTTATTACTCAGGATTTTTTCTGGTGATATCTGACGGTTTCTTGTTATGAAGAACAGTTTTTATTACCTCTCTGATTGCCGGCAAAATTAATTTGTCGCAGATTGTGTGCGGTTTTTATACTTTTTCGATTAAAAATATAATATTATATGAGGCTCGTAGTCCGTTATCATCTTGTTTAGAAGACAACTGAAAAAGGTCTGATATAGATGACTGTTTTATTCTTTTTTTCATTTTTTTGGAAAATAGGACATATTTTTGTTTTTTCTATCAGCACGCATTTATTCAAATGTTCTTGTAGCGTAGAAGGCTTCATGGCTTCATCTGGAAACACCTTTTGGAAAATTAAACACATAGGTAACGATTGGTTTGTAGGAGAATGCGTAGAAATATTTCAAATAATTAATACTGTATACTGCAGGCATTTCTTCTTCTTCGATTAAGATATTTTGAAATATAAAAATTTTTCCTATTTAAGTTTAAATAAATTTCCTGGAACAAATTTATAGATATAATGATTTTTATCACTTTCACTAAGAATAAACAAGTCTCTTGAACTGATTCAAATCACGGTTTCGTTTAAAAATCTCTGTTGTGGCATGTGTCGTCATACTTGATAATTTTTTGAAATATAGATTAATAATAAAATAATTCTGTTTAAAGCTTTTAGCCAGCCAACTATAGCGAATTTTGTACTCTACAGTTTTGAATTCATAATGATTTTTAATGGGAGTCATAGCGATTTTTCGCGTTCCATTGCCATATTTGATATTCATGAAAGAGTTGCGACTACAATGTTTTTAGCCTAATATGATAAAATTTTGTTTGCTGACACATTTTCAGTCATTCCACAGCTAGTACTCGGGGCTATAACCGAGCCGGGTTTATTGAACCCATTTCATTTTTCTTTCTTTCTTTTGTTTTTCTTTCACTGGGGAAGGGGATCATGGCATCCTTGAAACGGAGTATGAAATTCTTTGAGGGGGGGGGGGTTGTGTTTTATGAAATTTGTGCGTTATAACGTTTTAGTTTTTTAACTTATGAATTTAGACAATATTTGAAAAAATTAGACACTATTTAACCCTTTATCTACCGACAGTACTTATAAGTACTATTGTGGGAAATTTAATGAAATATGTATTTAATCAGTCTATTAATAAAATTTGTGTTTCTTACCACACAATATGCTTTACTCGAACTGTTTTAGATAGCATAGAAAAACAGTCGAAGTTAAATATTTTATAAAAGAGGTAATTTTCTTAACCATTTTCATAGATATATTTTTATTTCTTTGAAAAAAAAGTTATATGAAATATTTTCGATGGTAAAAACTTTCCATTTACAGAGAGTATCATAATGCATTTGATTTTATAAGAATTGTAATATTTCCATAAAAGTATTTTTGGTTAATTAATTTGATTATTTTTGTAAACATTTTACAAAAAAATTATAAATACCGATATATCTAATCAGTTTTAATGAAAAAACACTTCTAAACTTCACATTATTAGTATTTAAAAATTCCCGTATATCTTCAGGTATAATAGATGACAATTATTGATATGAAGCCATTTCTTGATAAATAATTTGGTAGATAAAGGGTTAAAAAGATAAAAAAAAAGTTGCAAACAATACCGAAAAAGTACGAAAACACTCGATTGTACATAGTTGTGTTATTTCAATAATTGTTTGTAAAAATTTCTAAATTAAATATGCAAAATTTCAATTTTACCTCATTTAATGTTACTTTCTTATGTATTAAAATGAAAGTATGAAGCCATCTATAAATGAACAAAACAATGCTCTGAAATTAAAGGAATAAATTATTTTCTAGATATATTTTGCGTTTTATTTTTAGTTAAGATAAAAGAAACGTAAACTTTTAAAATCGAGCAATATTCTTAAACATTACTTTGTTTTTGTAGTAAAATGTGAAAACACATATTCATTAGAAACATAATATGCGAAAATCTCTTTAAACTGCGTTTCATATACAACAGAAAAGTTTTTACTTTAAATGCACAGTCTGCAAAAAGTCTTTGTAGTAAATTACGGCACTTTAAGCTACTCACTAGCAGTATATTATAAAAGAAAGGAAAGAAAATGGGGAAAGCTTGGAAAAAGTTTAAAATCCAACTTTAATGACTTTTCAGCCAAGTACGCCACATAAACCCGCACTAAGTGCAAACAGCTATAAAACATATGAAAATTAGTGAACAGTTTTCGCACATCAAGCGAAATTTATGTTTCCTTTACGAAAATGACGCACATGGAGGTTAGGAAGGCGAATAAAAAAAGGTGTTTGTTTTGGCAATTTGAATAAAATCTGAAAAGTTCTTCTTTCGGCCTTTGTAATGTAAAAACTGAATAAAAAGAATAATAAAATCATTGACTACCTTTATTTTAGGGAACAGAGTCATTTTTGGGATATTTATTCTTCAAACATACTTCATGGATTAAAACTTTATTGTATTTCATGGGTTTATTTAGTATGTTCTATCGATAAATTTATAAATTTAAATATTTCTCTGCATGAAATTTTTAGCCATCATATCAAGTAGTCTGTTAGCTATTCTTAGTCAATAGGTGACTGACTCGAATCACAGCATAAATCCCATAGCACTGTGCCACGAATACATCTCTCTTATTGCACACATTTCCGTCACGTGATATCAAAAATGAATCGTATTCGTGTCACTCTGATGTCGATATCATAGCTGCTAACTTGTACAGATTTTTTATAGCACTAAAATTTAGTAGTAAATTTTATCTAATTGAATCACCGAAATTCAAGAAATTTTAATGTTTAAATAAGTCAAAAGTTTACACCGAATTTTAGTGTAAGAAATATCCGTACAAGTTGTCACCTGTGCGTATGTATCGTTTTGCAGCAAGGAAGAAATGATTCAAAAACTGATCACGGTGACTTTATAATGGCTTCTCGATTAATTTAGAAACATAATGTGACGAAAGAATGGTACATTTTGACAACGGCCGTTTGTAACCATAATGTCGTCACAGCGATATCACATTGGATGTTTCTATAATTAAAGGACATACTTATTGTTCGAAATCCCTCTTAAGCTGGAAATCCTAACCTCTATATCATTCACGTACACAAAAATGCTGCGGCATCCTGTAATCGAGCTACGTTTAAATATTTCAACTCTTGAAATAAATATCTATAAAAGTTTCGTCACTATAAAAGTTTAATTTTTTAAAAAAACCTCTATCATAATAGTCCAAGAGACGACAGCACAAAAACCTAGGGTATCTATCACAAGAAAAAAAACCTTTATTTTAGAAAAGCGTCGTAATAGGGGAATCTAATGATCCATGTCTGCCGGAAGTGAAGTGGTGCATAAACCAAAAATTACTACGACTAATGGTTATTTACAAGCTTATCATTGTATTTCTCGTACAATCATTTCATATCTTTGATTGTATGGCAAACACAATATTAGACCTACGAGTAAACCACTGGTTGTATTAATTTTTGGCTTATGCACCACTTCACTTCCGACAGACATGAATTATTAAATTCCCCTATGACTACTCTTCCATAAAATAAATGTTTTTTTCTTATACTCGATACCTTAGGTTTTTGTGTTGTCGGCTCTTGGTCTATAATTTACCTTATAACTTGACTAAAATTATGTGTTTCACATATATGTGAATTTGACATCGAGATGTGAAACTTGGTATTGTAAGCAGAGTACTCTATACCGAAAATTGACTGTATTGAATATTTTAAGGTTGCATGTGACATCATTTTGTAAAGCCAATTTAAGTTTATATTATAATTTACTCTTCATTTATTTGCTTTAAAGGAAGCTAGTAAAATATATTACGCTCTCTTTATTCAATGAATGATGACAAATCTTTTAATGATTTTGACTGTATATTAAAACGTTATTCATTTAATTACTCAAGAGTTAATAACTTCAGTGGAGAATTGAAAGATGTTCTTCGGAGTTCATTTCATATGCATGTCATTATTCAATCTTCTTTAAAAGTTGATTATCCTTAGTAGACTTCCATCAAGAAAATTTACAGCAATCACCAAACTTTTCTTGTAGCATTGTTACAAATTTGCATGCGAATCAAAAAATCAGAAAACTATCTGTCTTCTATTTCATAGTATACGAATAGTGAAATAGGAAATTAATAAGTTTTTTTATTTTCTTTAAAATTTTCCATCAGCTCTATGAATTGAACATAATGTTGTTGCTGAATATCGTCAAGGTTCCTAGTAACAAAACTGATTAAAAAGAGATACTCATAAACGTTATCGAATAAACAATCGATAACATTCGAATTGTCTAAGAATTCGGCCTCTCTTACCTTCTGTCGTGCCGTTTCACCATGTTCTAACTCCTGTAAATACAGGGCAGTTAGTTATTAACGTCAGATGTTCAGAGCCCTCTAGCGAGTAAAGTTTTGGGCGAAACATAACCAAATTCGATCAGCATACATAGTAGACCATGGGATTTTGAATTCTTAAAAAAATGAAGAAAATAAAAAGTTTAAAAAATCGCCACTAGGGGCAATTTTAGCTAAAATGCGACTAAAATGCATTTAATTTGCATAAAATCAGCAATTTTGGCGCACCAAAAATGTATTAATGTAAATGTTGAATGATTAAATGACAAAAAATACAGTACAAATCAATTTTATACTGGTGGAATACTGCCCGAGCGCTGATGGTACCTGCACATTTTTCATCTCTTGTTCGACAATAGCAGTTACAACTTCGTCAACTTGTTATTGCCTAGTTACTTTGCGTCCTTAGGCCTTGTTGCCGCATAGTTTCAAATCGATGAATCATCTTTTGTAAATTTGTTATGCTCATCGGCTCTTTTGGAAAATTCTGTAATCGGTGTAATTCAGGACGAGCATCATTGCAATTCTCGTTCTGCTGATAACGCAGCTTGACTAGCAAAGTATGGTGAGAGTTGATAATGATGAGAACTCTCCCAGCCTTTCCTTTTATACTCATGATTGCTATACACAACTGATTTTATGCAAATTAATGCATTTTAGTCGGTAAACAAAGCTAAAATTGCCCCTAGTGAAGATTTTTAAAACTTTTTATTTAAAATTTTTTTTAAGAATTCGGAATCCCATGGACTAGTATGTATGCTGATCAAATTTCGTTATGTTTTGACCAAAATTTTACTCACTAGAGGGCTCTGAACACTTGACGTTAATAACTAACCACCCTGTATATTCAAATTGCAAATTACATTATGTGTGTTATTGGAGATTGCTACGGCATGTTCGGTATTAAAAGTGAATTGTGTTGCAATTATCGTTCGTTTATAGGGACATTCAGAAAATTTCCATTACAATAATGTATATAGAAAAAATAGTTCGTAATTCATTTTAATAATGTTACACTATTTCAAACATATTTAAATTGATGTACACCATTGGAGTTCTGTACAAAATACTAACTGTTGAATATTGTGTGCATAGCATTTATCGTTTACATGCATAGCTGCTCAAAATCATTCATTTATTGTACTGAATATGAGTGATAATTGCTAAAACTTCGTTTTCAGTATTAATATTCGTTTTTATAGGCATTTGATTTTTTTAAACATTACCTGTCGTTTATCAATTCTATAGATAAATATTTAACGCAATTAAAAACTATCTTGAAGCGTTTCTTCCCCATTCACAGTAATACTTATTAATTCTTTTGTGTAGCCCTGCTCATGATCGGTAGAATTTATTCACACTAAATAGTAAACAAAACTTTAGTTAAACTTTTAAAAAAACATAGCATATCTTGAAACACACATCCCGCAATTGACATTTATCGACAGTACTGTAACTGATGTTTTTGTGCGGCCCTGCAAATGCACCATATATGTTATACAAATCATACTCAGCAGCAAGCATCCTGTTGTAAACCTAAGTAATTTATATAAATTTTACTGTGTCTGAAATAGATTTAACGTCATTAAAATACGCTGCAACCAATTTTCTCGCGTAATTCTTTTTTGTGACTTTGTAATTGAATAATAAATGCTGCACATTGCAAATTTCAGAGAAAGCATGTCTTAGCGTACCTCAGAAATTTGTATTAATTTCATAATGTTTCAAAAAGTGTAACATTATTAAAATACAAAACAAATTATTTCTTTCCTAGATCATAATGGTACATAATATTTTTGAAAGCTTTTGTAAATAAATTAGAAAGGCTATATTTTTATTAGCGAGCTTGCCAAAGTAAGCTCCAATAATTTACATTAGTTACATGCTTATCCGACTGTAGTTACGAGAGTTGATCGCGGACAGACGTCAGACTGTAGACAGAAAAACTCAGTTATAATCACTTTTCATCTGCATTGGAAAGTGGCAAAATGACTATGAGTGAAATTATTTGATTATTATCCACTTATAAATAGATAATCTTATTAGAATTTTCATTTATTATTTGAATATTATTCACTGAATATATTTGAATATTATCCACTGAATATATTTGAATATAACCACTTGTAGATAGATAATCATATTAAAATTTTAATTTGAATCAGCAGAGGAACTAACTGAGGTTATAACATAGTTTTTAATAATAATTTTTATGCTGAAATTTTAGTATTGGTTGCTTTTTAAGAAATTTGGAATCCTTGCAACATACAGATTCAAATTGAGCTGATAAATTGAAGATAATAAAGCTTTCCAAATATCATATTAACTTAACCCTTAACAGATGTGATAGAAATTGTAACGTAACTAGTGGGAAGCGGTCTGTGAGACCACAAGATCGAAAGATGAATAAAAGGCATGGTTAACTTACAGAATAGTGTTTTTGTACTAAACTTTTTATACGAGACTATTATAATTAACATTCAGTAATAGTACTAAAGTTCCAAATGAAGCAAAATTTGTAGTTAAACTGAAAATTACAAGTTAAGCTATAAAAACTGAAAAAAGCAGCGGCCTGTGAGACCAGCTGCTAAGGTTATTTAAAGGTTAACGAACACATAACACTTTCACAATCCGAATTTACTTAATACAATACAAAACTAATTAATATGCAATGAAATTAAAAAATAGACATTTTAAAGGACAAAGAATTGACATTTTACAGAAATTTTGGAATAAAAATTCATAATTAAATTTTTTTAATGAAAAGAAATTTTAGATGAAATGTAGATATTATTTTGTTTCACGCACTTAAAGAAAATAGAGAAAAGTTTCACAGTAGATGCTGTTTTTGAAAAAATATAGGTAAATCTCTTTGATTTATTAAGATTCTTGAATGATAAATCCATTATATAGCTCCGTTAAAACGAAACCTACGGTGCGACTGAAATTATGTAGCAATAACGACGTCTTTTTAGAATGAAATTACATTTTTTAAGAGGCGTTTTGTCGAGAAATAGAAAAACTTTCATTATAATGAAAACTATTTTGTATCAGAATTCGCTTTAACGGTACCAAGAAAGTTACTAGGGGCAAACAATTGAATGTTATTACATTTAAATCTAAATTGACAATGACAAAAAAAACATCAATTATTGAAACTAAACTTCAAAAATCTTTATGACCTTTAAAATAAAAAAAAATATAAGAAAAATGCTGCTATTTAATTAACACTTATGCTTATAAATGAGTAGATATGTCACAAAATTAAATGTCTGTCAAATCTCCTTTGATGCTCGAAATATCTTCGCGTTCTTTAATTTCTTGCTTTAAATTTATTAATTAGTAGACATGTCACAAGCAGTTGACATTCTGCATTGTCATTCTTTGGCATTTCGATGAAATTAATAAACATTTTAATATACGAATGTAGAATCGTTAACCATTAATCAATATTTATATTAAGGCTTGAATATAATTCCAAGAACTCTGTGGATATGGAAGAAAATGTGAAAATTCATTTTAAAAGATATATGAGAATACGCAACCCTAAAAAAGCCTATAATCTATCTACTCATTGTTTTAAATTTTAGTCGGATAGTAATTTAATCAAAAACTATCTATATAGTAATTAACAAGTTATTAAACTTTTGGCAATTCACATTTATACAAATTCACAATTTAATTTACAATGACATGCAATATTTATTTCTTTATTTTTGAAGACATAATGTAAGGTCAGTTTGGGTTAATTCTGAACATGGACTCGATCAGAAAAAGCGTCACCACTACTCGTGTGATAGTATCCTAATGCTTCAGTGAAATAAAAATCAACGGTTTGTTGCCTGCCTTGTTGAGAGGATGAGTGCATTCCATTTATGCTTCACGTCTCGCTTTTATCAAATTCCTTAACAGCTCATAGTGACGAACAGTTTTGTACTGCCCGTGAACATTTTCCGTTTCTCTTAGATAAACTTAAGGTAAATCGTGGATTTTAATTAATAATTGTGTCGTCTATTTGTAAAACTGGCCACCTCCAAAAAAATAAATTATTGGGGGAAAGCTGGTTTTTTACCACACTTTGCCAAAATTAGATAGGAACCAAAACTTTTTATAGTCATTATGGCGGTATATTTGAAAACACGAAATAAGGTGGCAGGGACACATGAAATGAGGAGATTATTTAAGTTTTTGTTTTGAGTTTGGACGCCTTTACAACTTACTTTGGAGTTGGAGCTTTGCAAGAAGCCAGAAATTAATTTTAGCTAAATTTAATGTGACACTGGTATTTTAGGGGCAGAAAATATACAAAAATATTTTGTTCAGTTAAAAAAAAGCAGTCAGAAGAAAAAAGATGCCAGAAATTATGAAAATATACCACAAATGGTCCCAAATTCATCAATCAGCAGATTCAAAATACTGGGAAATCACAGGAGTTGTAGACAAACTTACATAAACACGTCTTTGTCACGTGGTGAATCATCATGGTCATATATAGCCCATGTTATATTAATAACATTATGTTATCAATATAACCTAAACCAACGATTTCAGGTGCTATTGTTCATGGTGTCCTCCGCATACACTTGGAAAAAGCTGCGGTTGCAGTAATGGCTATATCATACTCGTACATTAAACAATGTCTGATGTGGTCTTTCTTGCTTAACCATGTTGTTTCTGACAAACGTTATACCTATTCATATTCTAATGCTCTACTCCATATTGGTCACTGAATTGTTCTCGAAACATCATCTGTAACGTTCATACTTCACTTGACATTTACATATCTTCAAAACGGGTAGAACTTTTACACTTATCCAATATTTCATTATAGTTTTATGTCTTTGACACATAGGCGCCCCTTCACAAGCAGCACTGCATTCGCATTACCATTACATAATCTACCATACTCCTGATTGTGTCAGTCTTTGGTATTTTTAAATAATTCTGTAATATACCGGTGATTCATAAATGCACAGATATCCATGCATATAAATGTTACATAAAAGATTTCATAATGAATCGCTGAAATACATAAAAAACAAGCACTATATCTTCCTATGTACCAGGTGTGATGCACTCTGTGGCCTTCAGGCATTCTACAGGCAAAATGAGACGCATGTAATTATAATTTTAAAGCGGTATTTTTTTCCTTTTATATTCATGTGTATTAGTAAATTCGGTATGGAAAATGCTCCCAATAAGCAAATTTAAGTGCCTAATGACTCAAATTTCTTCTCGATTGTATCTAAATCTTATTTAATGTTTTTTTTAATTGTTTTATGAACGTGCACTATTAAGAAAAATGTTAAATTCACGGAAAAAGTTTTCCTGACTTTCACAGAAAAAGTCCCTTTTCACTACAAAAGGTCATTTTTCTTTAAAAATCTGAAAATTTCACCATATCTCCAAAAATAACGAAACGGACGGAGATACTCCGTTATCTTCCGCAAATTCATTTTGAATGCTTAGATAACTGATATGCTGCTGCGAAAAAAATTAAAAAACACAATGAAAGAATCCTGGCTTTTTTGCGAGACTTGTATTATGTTGCTGAATTGGAACTGTATTGTTTTTTGCCATCGAGATTAAAAATTATTTCATTTCATACCAATTTTCTATTAACTTTATAATGCCAACTTTATAACGGAAAGTTACCGTTTCTTTAAACGAAATTTTTCCCTTTTTTATTTCTCAAAACGGGAAATCTACTAACGGAACGGATACAAATCTGGCAATTTTGCTGCCAGTAGTTTTACCGTGAATTCCCTGATTTATTTTTAACAGAGTAGACTACTATCACATTTTATGTATTATGCACAGATATCCATGCACATATGGTGTTTATGTAACTTCACGAAAAATGAAACAGTTTTTCTTTTACTTGCGTTAATTTTATGTTGCCATTTTAATTACATAAAAATTTATTATGTTGACCAAAAGATGTGCATTAACAGTTTACGATTCCTATTTATTGTAATTTTCAGAGATGTTCTGTCCATAAATATTATAATTATTATCAGGCTTTCAGGAGCAGTTACATTGGATTTTTCGATAGAGACAATGTACAATAGAGATAGAATTGGACAATGGTCATTAAAGTAAGAGCACCGGGCTTTGGAATTTAATTTACCGAAACATCTGCAAAATGACATGTCTGTCGTACACATCTGTATTTCGATTATTTTCTAATTAACAATTAAAATGTATCACAAAATTTCATCAACGGTATGCAAATTATTCACACACAATCTCCCTTTCGCAAACATACACAAGTTGCTATTTGCAGATTTTCTCCTTTCAGATTAACGCTTTCATTTAGATTCCTCCACTTTTATGAAATATTTTTGTTAAAATAGAGTTTATTTGCAGAATAAATTGTTCAAAAACTTATAACGTCGGTAATTATGCATAATTTTTAGCACTTGCTTACGAAATCACTTTTATTGGTGTCGTTTTTGATTGATTTACTATCTTTTCATTATTATTTTTTCAGTTTTTATTAGGTGCGTTCGTAATTATGTAAATACGTAGCACCTATTGTTGTCACTCAGTCCGTCCGTCTGTCTGTCTGTCCGTCTGTCTGTCTGTCCGTCCGCATATAACAACGCAAAAACTACCCAACCGAATCATGTGAAATTTAAAATACATAATTATACCATAATTTTGTCGAGTCATTTCAAATTTTATGAAAATCGGATGGATAGATCAATTACAGGGACAATCAAAAGGATTCCGTTACATTACGGTCAATGGGGAAAAAAGTTTTAAATGCATTTTATTCGTTTGAAATTTAAAACATATAATTATTGCGTAATTTTGTCGAGTCATTTCAAATGTTATGAAAATCGGATGCATAGATCAATTACAGGGACAATCAAAAGAATTCCGTGACATTACGGTCAATGGGGAAAAAAATTTCAAATGCATTTTAATCGTTTGAAATTTAAAACATATAATTATTATGTAATTTTATCGAGTCATTTCAAATGTTATGAAAGTCGGATGCATAGATCATTTACAGGGACAATGAAAGGTATTCCATTACATTACGGTCAATGGGAAAAAAGTTTCAAAGGCATTTTTATGATGCTACACTCATTCGAACATAATAGAATTGGCATGAATCTATGAAATATATACTAAAATATGCATTCTGTACAATCTGTGATGCAAAGAGTTTTTATTATTAAATTACAGGGTCACACAAAAGTATTCCACTATATAATGCTACACGGGGAAACATTGTTTGGGGCGTGTTTTAATTATATTCAACTATTTCACATTTTATGAATAAGATATACGTTGCTGGGGTGTAATAAAAATTTCTTTCTGCATATTTACAGAAACACAAAGATTTCGACTACTATACTGTATCCGAAGTACGCTCTACTATATCAGCAAGATCCGATTATTTTTAAAACTTCGTTATCGTACGAACGCACCTCATTTGCTACGTTCACGTGCAATTTCCCACTTGTTTATTTAATACTGAATTTTTGCAGAAAGAGAAAAATAGATGATTTTAGTTGGCATTCGAAGAAAAGTCTTTTGGAAGAATAAACGAATTTATTAATATGCTGGATAGTCTAAAACGTTATTTTTATCTAGTTAAACACATGAATAACGAGATAGAAATATAATAAGTATTAAATATATTCTTTAAATATCTATAAGTACACACATGTCCGACAAGACGATTTCAATTGTAAAGGTTTTATCAATTATCTACTGAAATTCTCAATGAATTAGCCTTAAACTTTTAGGTTTTGATGAATATGTTTTACTTCATATCTTTTGGTGAATATTTAATCGCAAAAACAACTAGGGGCAACAATAAATGCAATAATAAAATAATATGCGCAATCACTCATGAGACAGCAAACGATCAAATTGGTCTGTCATTTTATTACCTGACTATGCAAGTCAAGTTCAACATTTGTATACATTTGCGTACGCATGGCACATATAATAAGTATATAAGGTAATAAACATGTTAACGTTTCTGTGAAAATTCAAAAGTTTTTTTTATAGCATATTCAATTTTCAGGCAAAAACAGCACAACTTTTTAAAAACATAACAAAGGGCAGTAACAACAGAAAACTGCAATTAAAATATGAACACATTAAATGATTTAAGAAATGTGGACGTTTATATGAAGTAATTTTTAACTGCGTATGCGTGGAAAATTCCAAAATTTTATTTCATAATTTGTAGTCAGCGATATAGGGCAACAGTATAAAAGCTTCAGTCAAATAGTACGAAAATTGAGAAAGATTCTGGCGATAGATTTTGTATTAAATTTATTATTAGACATTAGTTATCCTAGCTACTAAATCCTTACAGAAAAATATGAAGTCAAATACATTATTTATATCCCTAGAGTTCAAAGACACTTCGTCAAGAATTTCTGTAAATATATGATAAATGGTGTGGAATCGAAAACGACTGATCACTTACTCTTAGTTTTTGATCGTGAATGTATGATGTTGTCAACCTAACCAGTATTTTATCCTTTTGTTGTCGATTCAAATATTACTTTACCATAGACTCACATTTTACAAATATATGTATTTTAGTTGTATAGATGTAAATTAAATTAACATCTGGCTAGGGATAGATTTCTAGAATTGAAAACCAAGGCCATAAGTAATAACCGGGAATCCCTACATTGAAATCTGTGAAAAGGGTCTACTTTTAAATCCGTGTTCCTTGAGAACAGGAGGGGGAGATATTTAAGAAAAAAATCATAATTTAAGATATGGAAAAGTCATAAATTTACTGTTATTAATATAACATAAAAAAAATCCATTTGACGTCGCTGCTGTAGCGTATACGCAAATTTATCTTTGAAGCGGATATATAAGCATGGGCATAGGATCAGGTGATTATTTCTATAAATTAAATTTGAAAACAATTTCCTCGCGCTCTTACAATTAAACCCGTAAAATATCCATTCTTCTACGATCAAAACTAACTGAGTTTATAATACTTGAATTTTATGAAATTTCATTGCTTTCCGGCTCTAAAGACGAACAGATGATATTCTTTTTTTCTCAAGTTGGTTAGTTTGTATATTTAATAAAATTTTAAAGATGATAACTTGAGAAATTCTGTTCGTTGTTTAATGAACATTTGCTAATTTAGCTATTAGAACATGGATTTTTTTTAACATAAATATAGTTTATAAGTTACTAGGACCATAAAAATGTTGAAAAGTGTAACTTTTTAAAAATCAGGGGCAAGATTATTTCATCAACATAATCTTAATTGCTATGATGTTTTGAACACTTTTGCAATTTATCTACTACGTATCTCCAACAGGTAAAAATTAAAATACTTTTCAATCTGTTTTGAGGTACCCTGTATACAAAGAAACACATCCGTTATTTGTATGACTAATAGAAATTCAATGTATGAATAAGGGGTTGAGCAATAAGTTATGTAACATCAATAGTTTATTGCATAAAAGAATTTTTAATGTTTCAAAATAAATTTTAAAATTTAAAATTTTTATTATAAATTTTTTTGTTAATCTAGGAGACCCCTTTAAACAGGTGTGTGTGTGGGGGGGGGGGGGTTCTTGCTCCGTCACCCAATGTAACAACAATAATTTACTAAGTAAAAGAACAGTTATTGTTATAAATTGAATTTTTAATGAATACATAATATTTTTTATTTATTTTGTTAATCTAGAAGCCCTCTTTAAACGGACGGGTGGGTGAGAGGGGGTCGGGGCTCTTGCTCCGTGTGAATCCCTAGATCTGGTAAGACCACTAAATTAGTCTCAACTACCTTCTCAATCTCTTAAGAGTTTCAGTGGTTACTGTGAAATTTTGATAGATTTATGTTGAGATCACATATTTTTCTTTAAAATTTTTTTTCCATGATTTATACATTTTTCATAGGGCTGCTTTAGGGAATTAATGTAACACTAAAAATACAACAACAGTGTTGAAAATGTATTCTTTGTTTGAAAAAATATTCTGCTTATTTATTTATTTTTATTCCAAAACGAATTTTTCTTCTTTAAAAATCCAATCCCTGAGTGTAAAAACCTTGGATTTAAATATTTTGAGTGCAGCATTTACATTTTTTATCGAATAATACTATTAAAATAGCATTTCTTGTTTACATTTATGTTATCCCTATCTTAAATAAAATTTCTTGAATGAAGGCCTTTTCTTTCGCTTATTGATTTTTTTTTTTTTTTTTTTTTTTTTTCAGATTACATAAATCCGGATTTCTACAGGTACTTTATTGAGCACTTTTATTTATAAAACTGGAAATTAGACAATTAAATTTTATTGCTTTATTCCACTTGAATTACTCATTGTCTTAGGGATGCCACATGGATATTTCTATTGATTTGTATGGAGTTTTGAGGAAGTTTTTTCCCTTATATCAACATAAATAAATGAAATAAATAACATAAATAAAGAAAAAATAAATGAAATAATAAACAATAGATTCTTCATTGTGGAAATACTTAATAAAATAAAATTGTTTAGACAAATATATGCGCTTACAAAAATACTTAAAATTGGCTTTAATTTTTTATTGGTTGACATAAGTAGTTAATAAAAATTTCAAAAATATTCAAAATAAAGTAGTAAATAAAAGTACATCAATGAAATTGTGTTCATTCATTTTCTAAAAGTTTATCATTTTTTTAATTATTATGATAATTATTGTGATAAAATATTGTGATAATAATTGTTATATGACTTACGTAGGCAGAATTGCTTAGTTAGATAATTTTTTTTATCTAACAAGGTCATTACAAAAAAACGCATACGTGTATCCTTAAAATAGAGAGTGGTATGTCTATTTAAAAACTGAACATTGTGAATGGAAACCACATATGAAATAAGAAATGTAAATTTATGACATTTCATTAAAAAAAAATAAAATTGTATGATAATGCATAGGAGAAAGTTTTGCGGATGCCGTTTAGACTCATGATGCAGCTCTGGATTTTTATGCACATTTGACTTTTGGACAGAAAATGTTTTATCTGAAAAGCTGAAAATAAATGAATAAATTAAGTAGTGTATTTGATTTTTTTTTAATTATCACATTTTTGCTCAACGAATTTATTGTAAATTGAACTCGCAGACTTATTTCATATTTTACTTAAAACTGAAATTCAGCCTTGAGGCTCTACTCTTTTCATCTCCATATGTTTTTGATATCGATTGTGAAGATAAAATAACGTAAAGAGACAATGGCGAAGGATTAAAAACCACTTTATTTTCGTTTCGTGTCTGCCGAATATTTATAAACTACCGTTCTAAACGCAGTCGTTTAAAAAAAGATAATTCATGCTGGCAAAAATATTAGTGTGAACAACTCCAAAATATTTACAGACGCATTATTATATAAGAGTTCATTTATAGCTTGGAATTCATGGAAAATAATTTGAGTGTTTTTTGAACTGTACTTTTTGTATTTTAATTTACGTTTGTCTCTTTATATTATCGTGCCTATGAAATGTATTTTTATATGCATTTATGATGAAACTTTTAAATGTTTTTAGAGCAATTTCAATCTAAAAGATACCATCGTAAATTTGTAAGCAAGTCCCTTTTTTTCACTGGTTAAATAATATTTTAAATGACACAAAATAAGTAAGCATTTATGATTTATCATAATTCAATTAATGTTAAAGTTAAAGACATGTTTTTGTTTGTTTGTTTGTTTGTTTGTTTATGTTTCTGCTTTCAATGGTATTTCTGTATGAAGCAGAGGAAAAAATGTTTTAACTGTTATTTTTGACTAGGGGAGTCGTATGATTCTAAATACTCTATATGAACACAAAGAAAACATTCTAAAGCAATTGTTGTAAATATAATATAATGCGTTGCAGTTTTCCTTGATATGCACAGTAAAAATTATAAGAACAAAACATATTTTTCTAAATTATAGAAATATTGCATGTCATTTGGACTTCTTTTGTATTTATATTTTGAATGCAATATTGCAGCATAGATTTTATGTAGTTTTGTATTTCTTGAGGTGACAAAACACGTCGTAGCTTCCAATTTTCAGATTTTAATTCTGTTTTCGAGTTATAATGCACGAGTTGACAATCTTTAATTATACATTTTTTCCTATAATACTCCAAACATTGTTCATAGGAATTAGGTTTTGACCACTGGCTGCAAATAAAGTTTGAGATTTTATAATTTTTCAAACTACTTTTTGTGTCTTTTTTTTTGTGAATTTAGACATTGTCTTGTTGAAAATTTCATTTAAGTAGGTCATTTTTTCACTCAGTATTCAACAAATGGTATTCTAAAATGCGAATAAAGACATGTCTATTTTGTTTTCTCATCTAGAAAAGCAATTATAAGCTTTACCTGAACAAAAAATGTAATCCAAACCTTTAGGGAGCCTCCACTTAATTGACGCGTGGAAAATACGTCTTTTCATTTTGAAGGCCATGCAAATATATATGAATACCACATGGAATATAGAAATTAAACTTATTTTCAGCTCTGAAGATAATTTTAGACCAAATCATTTGCTTCTTTATCTGTTGCTCTACAAACAAAAAGAGGGGCTTTTTATTGCCAGGTGTTAAACGCGAATATCGACGTGATTTTAAAATTTTAAGAACTTCCGACATTTTATTTGTTCTTCGTAGGGTCGATATTGATGCTAGCGTTTTTATCTGGTTTCCAAATTCCTTTGCTGTCATTATATTACTTGGAACCGTGCAAATATTCGAACTTTCGGATCGCTTCGAAAGAAAATTTGCCCTCTTTGTAGATTTTTTAGCGACATAAATAGCTGGATTCTGTAAGAAAATAAAAATGTCAGTCTTTGAAAGTTTAATTTCACCTGAAATTCTTCGAAATTACATTCCGATATTGTTATATGCTAGAATTTTTCATCTTTCGAAGTCACGAAGCATTTTGATTCGCCCTGTAATCCAAATGCTTTGTGAACTAAGGGAATGTGCTCAAAATTTGTTTTAGATGCGTTTTTAAATTATATGCGAAAAAATCCGCAATCACCTTCTGTTGTTTTAGAAATATCATCTGCATTCTTATCTTTTTTTCCTGCATAAATTTAGCAAAATGCAAATTTTAAAATATGCACAATTTTTGTAAACGATTACTTTAATATTATTTGAAATACCATGTATTTAATTTTAACACAAAGTTTTATGTATTTGCATAGCTAGCGATGACTAATTTCTTTGTTTTTCTATCGTTCGTATCATTCGTGTTCGAACAACGAATCTTAGATAGGAAAAAACTGCGACGCGCTTTGTTGTGACATCACCCAACGTATCACAAAACAATGAAAACAAAGAAAATCACCAAGAACCCGGTTGTTTCTATTTCGCTTGAATTATTAATTATTATTTATTAATAATTAATGATTTCACGAGCCAACAAAATCGAAACATGCAAGTTGTTAGAATTTTATGCTTTGTTTTCTGTGCTTCGTGCGACGTTTTGTTACATCACAATAAAGCTTGTCAAGGCTTTCTACCTTATATTTTTATCGTTAGTTCAGATACCCCTCTACAAACTCTGCAGAACGAGAACTTATACATGCGTACATAAAAGTTCTCCAAAGCACCTTGTGATCAAAGTGATCTTGATGATATATACTTCTCGAGAATCATGCAAAAGAAAAAGTATGAAATCTCAAATTCTCTATCAGTTTCAAATGTTCGGTTCTAATAAAATCGATTACCTGGCCTGAAGCAAGATTCTACTCCCAAACTAACGATTACCAATAACTTTTTTCAGAGGTACTGTTTATCTACTTGCAAAATTACGCTTTTATTCATGGCACTTCCTGAATGTTCCTTGAAGTAATTTTTCAGTTTTTCTTTCTTTCTAACCGTGAGCCATGCCCCTACGTACAAGGAAATAACATAGTTTTACGTATTTGAGTGCCTAGAAACGGGGCAAAATCACCTGGTGGTCAGATTGAGAAGCACTTATGTCGTCTTAATAGCAACACTGTTTAACTTTGTGTTGGTTGTATGCTGGCCGGTTAATTAAACATTATTTATTTAGTTAAATTCTCCTTGCAAACACACCTCCGTACGTCAGTTGAACTAGTAATTTAGAGCTTTGATCACGTGACGAGACCTTCATCTGAGTAGGTGCATCCAGAGGTATGATTTACAAATAACTTACGAGGAATGTCTCCATACTGGGCATACACAGAATTTTATGAAAAAAATACTAATTAAAGTATTTATGTACAGTGGCGGTCAAAAGTTTCCGGCCAGCAAAAATTTTTCATTTAATTTGTAAGTATGCCCATATGAAGAGGAATCTCAAAGTGATACTTATACATTTTATTGACTTAATAGTAAGAAACTTACTTATGGAAGAACATGTAAATATCAATAAATTTAATTCACAAAAATTGAGTACAAAGGAAAACGCATGTTCTCGAAAGTTTCCGGCCACCTTCGCAAGTTTGGAATAAAGTGGTATTGCAATAGAAAATTACAATGATCAACAACATTTACATTCATACAATGAACGGTTAAAGATCGTCTATGGTACATTTTTCCATATTTCTTGCAATTTTCGAGGAAATTTCGGCTGAGTTGGATATTTATAGTTCCACAGACCATTGCCAACTTCTTTCCAAAGATTTTCTATTGGATTCATGTTGGGCGATTGGGCTGGCCATTTCAAAAACGAATTTTTTTGTGTGAAAACCATTGTTTGTCGAGGCTTGCATACATTTTTTATGTCGTTATCATGTTAAAAAAAATAGTTGTGACAAAAATTTTTCCTCTGATAAGGCAGCAAAAACTCTTGCAAGATATCCTTATGCGTTGCATCATTCATCTTCCCGAGGATTTCAAATAGCGGACCAACACCTTTTTGAATAAATTACTCCCCACATTATAACGTGTCTTTTGCTCTGCTTGGTTGTAAGAAAACATGTGTCGAATCATATCTTTTGTAGTTAGGTCATCGGATATAGTGTCTGCCATCACTCCCAAAAAAGTTTGAAATTCGATTGATGAAAAAATAGAACTTTTTTCCAGTCTTCACTTGACCAGACTTTAAGTTCCTTGGAAAACGCCAGACGGGTACGTTGATATTTTTTTTACCTCTGAAAAAAAATTAACACCGACTCTTCCATAAAGTTATGCATCACGTCTGCATCTCGATACGGTAGATGGACTTGTTTAAAAAATATTTTCATTCCGTAAATCATCGCGGTATATTGTAGCGACATTTTTATGCGGGTCATCAACTGTTTTTTCCCCTGATAATTCCCTCTACAAAAATAGTCATTTTCCGGGGTCTTCCGAACGTCAGAAAGTCCTGAATGCCATCGCCATCTTTAAATAATTTTTAAATATCGTTTACAGTCTATTTTACCGATTGATAACTTTGTCGCAATATCTCAAGAAAATTGGCCCATTAGTGTCAACCTGATTACCCATTTATGAGCAATAATTGTTAATTTTTTCATTTTCGTATTTAAACTATATTATTCACTTTGATTCGTTCACAAACACGACCAAAAAACACTTTACCGATAGAATAAAAACGAAGGAATGATGAGTGGCCGGAAACTTTTGCACACAAGAGTTTCGAATTCTGAAATGTCTGCAGTATCCAAGCAAAATTATCACGTGGTCAGAGGACATTCACAAATTCCTAACTTTTGAAACAACTGTGCTTCTTCTTCGCTGAAGGTAAATAAATCGAAGAAACTAACTGGCCGGAAACTTTTGACCGCCACTGTATTTAATAAAGGATCAGTCAAAATTAGCGGCGGAATCACATTAGATATTGTGTAAAAAAATAAAACATTTTCGAATATTTGGCGTGAAAAGACTAAAGAGTCACTCGATTTGGCGAGCAGCCCTTTTCCTCGCCAAAAGCAAACGATTATAATGAAACTCAAAACTGTTAGATATTTAGTTTGCGTGTAAATGGTATTTAATGAATTTAAACATAAACAATGAGAGACTTTAATATATTATATACATCTACATACATATTGTATTACATATATATATTACTCGTTGAAGTAGTTATTTAATTAATCGCTGGAAAAAAATGTTTTCATAGCTAAAAAAAAATCATATTGAGAAAAATTATCTTCATACATTTAAGCGTATTCAAAAATAAACGTCATATGTTTCCATAGCAACAAAATCTAATCGACAATTCTCAATTGAACTTTGAGCTTGAAACAAATTTAATTAAATTTAAATTATGAATTTCGAATTTAAATCTCAAATTTTGATGACTAAATTTGAATATAAATACATATAAATTTCGATGTAACAAAACTATACATAAAACAAACTAAAACTTACAAAACTAAAGTTATTTAAATTAAACTTATCAAAACAAGTTCAACATGAAACTTTTTTTTTCTTGAACTGTATTTGACATAAAGTATTTTTTTTTAAATTACATTCCATTGCCACCCGGCGATAAATCGCCAAATAACGAAATTTTCATTATTTTTTTACGGTTAATAAATGGAGGTTCCGCCGAAATTTTTTTATAAACGTATATAGACACACGGGAAGAACATTCTGTAATTTTTTCAGATTTTTCGGGGTATGCCCGTATGGACACCTTCCTTGTTAGATGTCTTTGCACCGACGATGGATTTTACATGCACCAAGTGCCATTAGCGTACCCGACGGATTTTAGCTAGCAGATAACCATGAACCCACTCGTTGTCGACTGAAAATTAGCGATTCAACACGCTGTAGAAATGATAAAAAAGGCTTTTGTCTAAGTAATTAAAATGTTTCGTTAAACATGTAAGATGTTTCCTCCAACTCTTCATATTTAAAATTAAAAAAGGACACTTTATTCCATTGATGTTAATATAGACTCTATTAACTGTCACATTTTCTAAAAAAGAAAATACTTTTTTCTGTTTGAAATTTCCAAAGAAGCACATTGTTTTGCTACAACTTATTTGAAAATCCGAAATTTTTTAAGCAAGTAGTAATCAAAATCAATGAGAATGATAAATTCATCACAGTTAGAAGCTATTCTACTTTATCTATTGCACTGTTTTGCTTATAGAATGAAACATATGGACTATTTTGTTTTTTGAATGAGCTTTCACTATTTGCATCTGACCAAAAAAACTTTGTTTTGATTAATGAATAAATAAAATGAAACGTGTGGCTGATAGTTGATTAAAATATATGATTATTTAATACAGAACAAGTAGTAACATGTCATAATTAACTTCTAAAAATAATCGTAGAGAAATTAACATTCGAGATTTTTGGTGCACTTTTCATGGTGAAAATATATTTTTTTCATTGACATAAATTTGTACTGTTCCATAAAATCTATATTTTCAGAGTTTTTATGTTTAAATAATTAATACAGGTTGCTTTTAAAAAATTCCAATACATTACGTATGCACTATTGATGTTACTAAATGTGTGTTTCATTATTCAACTAAAATCCATTTCTAAAACCTTTTCTAGATCGTTAAAATCAAAACCAAAGACTTTTACCATGACTATTTCATTATTTTATTCCAGTAAAATTAAATGACTTTCTGTGTTGCATAATTCTTGCATAATAGCTATTTCAATTCTTTTAATATAAATGCATAGTACATATTATTCATGTAACGGCATTTGAATAAATATTTCATATTTTGTTTACTGCAGATATTAGGAGCTTTAAAGCAAACGAGCACTCACAGAAAATAGCAATTTGCCTAACAGTCCTTGAACATAAAATACGATATTGTTTTCGTTATTTCTAGAGTAGATATACTGCCTTTTATAAATCTCGTTTGGAATGGAAATTACTGATATCAATATGGAATACTTATACTAAAAGTTTCATAGAAAGAAGGCGTTCATATAACATAAAATTCATTTTATGTTAATTCATTTTCTTCGACTTAAAGTGTCCGATCAATAACAAACTACTGTATAAAACTATGTCAGTAAAAGTCAGCGATTTTTAAATCGGGTATTGGCTCATTTACTAAAATCTAAAACTGGCTTCAAAATTATGCTGCTGAAGTACGACAATATCAGTAAATGTGTAAGTTTTTACTATTTCCTTTTCTGCATTTTAGCTACCTATTTATATTTCTGTAAAAATATATTTCATTTGTATTTTAGCGAAAAATTTCGAAATTACTTCGAAATTACCTCTGTTCTTTTCCTTAAGAAACTAAAATATCTGATTTTTTTTTTTTCAATCGCTTCTTAGTAGGTGAATTTTTTGCGTAACAAAAGAATTAATGCCTGCATCTAAGCTGAATCCCTCATAAAATAAATGTTATTTTCATCTGAATTTGCAAAATGCCTAAAAATGCCCAAAAGACAGCGTGACCAAGAAACTGATACATTTTCATAAGTGTTCAATTTTTCAATAATTTTTTTTGAGGATTCGTAGATTATTTACTTATTTAAAGCTCTTAAATTTGTGATTGCGTTAATTTAGTTTAATGGCAATTAAATTGATGTTTTACGGGGTATTGTAGTTTTAGATCCATATCTTCGAACTTAAATTACTAAGCTCCAAAGATACCAATTTCATAAAAGACATTTTTTTTGTCATTTACAATGCCATTTTGTTTGGGAAAAACAATGAATGAGTATTTGTATTATTATTTTAACTTCAGAACTAAAGAGGTTAAATTAAGGAGTTCTTGATTTGTAAAAAAAAAGTTTTTTTTGTAAATTCCGGTATCATTCAAAGTTTTTTTTTTTATTTTAGGAACAGAACTTATCTGTACTGGAAAGGGTTAAATCGTCAAAAGTCCGAATTAAATAAAACAGCGTTTTCTCTATTAAAATACAGGTGTCCAAAAAGCCGGAGATAAGGCAGATCTGCTTTTCAGTTGTTTTAAAAATTCCAACATTATTTATGTTTTTCACATAATTTAAATTTTTCTTCCAGTAGGCTGATGGAAGAAGGAGGTAATAATGATACCCACTCTCATAATCAAACTTCACAAATTTCCAATTTCATTTTACCTAACGCATTATCAAGAGAAATTAATTTCATCCATAAATTAGTTTTCAAGAATTAATTAACTTTTTACATATCTCTATGACAGGATATCGTATGCTTCAAGGACATTCAAAATTCCTTATAGCAGAATTTTATTAAGAACTATTTGTCTTATTTGATGAAAAATATTATATCTTCAGATATAGCGACCAGTACTTTAAATTTCAAGTAGTAAAACACTTAAAGACACCTGAATGACTTGATGCGTGCAAACCCTATATAGGTTTTTTTGAATATGTCAGTTCGGTATACTTTTAGAAGAAGATTGTTGAATTTATCACCTTAAAATTTGCTATGATGTCAGAAAACATTCTATTCAAAATACAAACAAGGGTTTTTCATTTTCGCTTAAAAGAAATAAAATGAAAAATATCTTATTAAAAAGCGCTGAAAATCTTTAAAATTTTATGAACATACGTAGGCTGTTCAATAAGTAATAAGACTAATTTTATTGCCGCGAAACTACTCATCGGAGTTCTGTGGCATAAAACAATTTTGTTGTCTGTCTTAACAAAAGCTACCGATAGCTGGCGTGTACAGGCTCATGTTCCTGAGTATCACGTGACTGATCTGAAGTGTGTTTGAGGGCGCCTACAAGAGCGGCCAATTGTCGAAAGGGAAGCGTCGATTGAACAAATTTATGTGATTAAATTTTGTGTTCATTTGCAAAAATCAGCATCGAGACCATTGACATGATACATGAAGCTTTCAACGATGAAAAAATGTCGAGGAGAAGTACTTTTTGCTGGCATAAAGCTTTGAAGAAAGGAAGGCACAATGTGGAAGATATGAACGTGAGGGGCGGGCTTCAACGTCCGTCACAGAGACCATGATTAACTCAGTTGCACTTATCATCAAGGAGGACAGCAGAATTACAGTACGTCAGCTGCATGCTCTCTTGAATATTTCTGCAGGAAATGTTCACTCAATCGTGGCAGAGCATTGAAACTGAAACGTATTTGCACGCAATGGATTCCGAAATTGCTGACACCTGAGCAAATGCAGCATCGAGAGTGTGCGTGCACAGAATGGTAAGAAATACTGGAACGAGAAGGCGGCAGTTTCTTAAAACACATCATCACAGCAGACGAATCTTGGTTGTATCACTATGACCCATCCGTAAAATAACAAAGCAATGAACGGAAGAATCCGTTTTCGCTTACTCCGAAGAAAGCAAAAACTGTGAAATCGGCTGGTAAAATTATGACGATATTTCTGTTATTATTATTATTATGAAGGAATTGTGTATCAACACGCTGTCGAACCCGATTATACCCTAAACAGTTCGTACTACGCGAATGTCCTACGAACAATGGTACAGAACGCTCAAAGGAAACGTCCATTGCTCCGAAATGGATTCGTATTGCACCATGACAATGCTGACCACATATTGCTCATTGTGTACAGGATGTTTTGCAGCAGAACATCGAAGAGACCCTCCATACAGTCCTGATCTCGCTCCATGCAATTTTTGGCTGTTTCCTCAACTTAAGAAACCATTACGAGGCAAACATTTTGCAAGCAACAAAGCATGTGTTAAGGCTGGGAAGGCAGTTTTCAAAAAGTTCTCAAAAACGGACTTTTACATGTTTTTTAAAGTGGACAAAACGTTGACATAAATACATTACGTATCGCGGTAGTTAATTTAAAAAGACCATATAAATGGCAAAGATTAATAGGTCAGGTACCTTTAAAGAATCCAAAAATCGATTTTTCGAAAATAGTTTATAATTAAATATGAATTTTTAGGAACATTTAAAAACAAATTGCAAACAAAAATTTGTATGAGTAGCGGAGTTATGCCGAAAACATTTTGAGCTTTTCCTATTTTATCAATCCTTTTTCACGTATTTTGTTAGTTCAAATAGTGCCTGACCCCTTAAAAGTTTTTGTATTTTTTATAATTTTAGTCTTATTACTTATTGAACAGCCCTCGTATTTATCATTAATTTAAAAAAAATTCACTCAGATCTCTAAAGTTTGATATTTTTAAAGGAACTACCGTAATTTCCTGCGTGTAATCCGCGGATCAAACAATTATTATTAGACCCAGAACTTTTTAGAAAAGAAATTTAAATTATTAGATCGCCGTAAATATTTGTCTTCAATCACTAAATAATATTTCTGGGTCCAAAAAGAAATGTTTGATCCGCGGATTATACGCAGGAAATTTCGGTAGTTAGTTACACGATTTTGGAAAGTTTACCTAAAATAGAATTTTACAAAAAATGTACCAAAGCACATATCGGAAAAAATGCAAAAAAACTATGTACGCACTCACAATGCATAAAATATATTACTATAAAACTTTACAGCACCATAACATTTTAGGTTCATAATTATTTTGCACCATAATATTTTAGCTCTATTGTTTACATCGATAGTTGCAATCTTTAAAATTTGAAACACTTTATGCTCCATGTGCCTATAAATGTATGCTTTCAAATTATTCATACTATAAAAGTATATTAATAAACGATAGTCAAAATTTATTTTCATATTCTGAGCAGCATTGAGATGACACATGTAATACATAGTAGCTAGACTTGAAATATCGTACAAATCAAAGATTGGAAACGAAAATAAAAAATTATATAAATTAATTTTGATTGAAATTAACTCACATTAAAGCAAAAGGTTATTTTCATTTGAAAATACAGTTCTCCCTTTCATTAAGCATCAAAATATAAATAATCTCTTCCCTCCGGAAATTGACGAAGATGCATTTAAAAATAAATTAAATTTTCATTTGAATTAGGACGTCATAATTTGAATGAGTTAAATATTGTTTTTAATTTTACGGATTATAAACTGCATGTTAAAGTTCAAGTGGTTGAAATAATAATAATTTCTTTATGAAATTGTTCATAAACATACTTTATAAAACATTTATGTAACGTTATTCCATAAAATTGGTGGCAGGTGTTGCCTCCAATTTATGGAGTAATTTCTTTCTCTTATATAATGGTGTGATTTAAACATATATTACTGGTACACTATTACAATGTTACACCGGTGATATCGGTTAAAGTACTCCATAAAATTGGAGGCAGCTAGACTGCCATCAATTTTATGGAGTAACGTTACACAATTGTTTTACAGTGTATATATTTTTTTAATTGCCTTAGCTTAATTATTTAAATTGTATTGTACATTTATAATTTTAATTGTTGTTAAAAAGTGTAATTAATGTATATCGCGAAAAATAGACAAAAATTTTTGCCAAAATAGTTATTTTACAAACACAGCTTGAACCTATGTAAAAATTCCTGTAAAGATAATAATAGAGCTACCATAGATTAAACTCGGTTGGTCATTTTTTACCTTTTGTAATTAAAATTTATTTTATTTATAACATCTTAGTTACGAATAACATTCTTGGTGGCAAATGCTTTAAGTACCTAAAAATACCAAAATATTTTTAAGAAATTACGCAATTGTTCTTAAACACTTATGATTTTAATAAATGAAATAATTGAAAATCAGAAATTATTGCAAAATACTATTAATAAAACAATTAGTTTAACAAACTTCTTTCATTGCTAACACATTTGAAATGTTAATATTTTGATAAAAAATAATTTCACCCGTCAAGTTTCATAAAGAACATCGGAAAAATCCAAAATGCGTTTAATAGGACTATTTTATTTGGAGGAAAACTTTGAAGTAGAAAAAAGAAGATAATTTTAATCAAACACGAGTACAATAAATTTTCACCGACGCAAAAGAAGTAAATGTCTTCCAGTGACAAAAAGGCTAAAAATCATTACCGTAGTCTACGTATCAGGTGAGATGTTAACAGTAGTTTTTTATTAGTTACAACTGAAAGTTACATCTCCTCTATTATATTATTTCTTTAGGTTTAATTTTCACCATTTTATTCCTTCCATTCTGCTCGTAGAAAATTAATACTTTTCGAAGTTTTATTTTTTAACTATCTATTACAACACATGAGAGATAGTAACAAGTAATTTTCAAACAAAAAAATAAAACAACTTCAAGCAACTCTTTCTGAATATCAGCTTTGCTTGTAATTGTGCAAAAACACTGCTGTTATTAATAATATTTTTTTTTTTTTTAGCTGTAGATAAAATATTTGTATTTAACACCATATGCAATATGACATCATGAAATGCTTATAAAACTGTGTAAACTTAACCTTTTCGGAACCGGCGTCTCTGACACAAATTTTATTCAGTTGATATCACTTATTTTAAAAAACTTTTTTTACTTACATAATCACGAAAGTATTTAAATTAAATAGAGCAAATATTGCTTTTCTTTATTACTAATACCATTTTTTTAATGCACATATTTCACGACAATATAATTCTTAAATTTTTGACCGAACAGAGTGTCCGAGAGAAATAGAATCGAAGAATAAAATATTATGTCAAAATTATGTGTTAGTTACGGAAATTTAAAAATTTGATACTATTTCAGCATGTAGAAGGTCCTTCGAGAAAATTTTACTACAACAAGTTTGAAAAAAAAATAAAAAAAACAATCAGTTATCTTATAACCAGATTTATTCAGTGACTTGTAGCAATGACTATCATTCGGATTTTATTTTTTGGGGGGGAGGATAAGAAAGGGGATACTGAACGTTAAAAAAATACCTATCGGTTTGGCCTATAGGCAAAGGTAGATTTTGAAGTTAAGTGCTCATTTCAACAAAATATAAAATATAATTCGAGATAAATCCAGTTTAACAACTTTATTTGGCCGCTTTTGAAGAATTTTTAATTTAATTTTTCGGTAGGAGCTGGTTTTATCAGAATCATCTTAAGCGAAATTCGGCTAAAATTCCCACTTTAACAGACTTTTTTGAAATATAGTCTGACTTTATAAAAAAAATCGATCAATACGGCATATTATATAGTTCCTAAGTAGCATAAAGTTTTAACTGAATGCGTTTGAGAGGAAAACTGAATTTAAAAATGAGTCATAAAATGAGCAATTAGTTATTTGAGTACATCTTCAATTCTATCATGATCCATTAGTTCTTGAGATATAGCTATTGAAGGAATAGGGAAAATTTCGCATAGCAGCACCACCTGTTGGACTATTGACACCAAATCATAAACGTAAATAGCTCAAATCAGGGATTTACTGAATCTGAAGTTTGATGAAAGTCCGTGCATTAATTCTTGAGACAGAGGTATTGCGGAAATTGAGAAAAGTGCAGCATAGCAGCTCTACCTTTAAGGCGATACGTACCGGTATATAAACAACATCAATTTAATTCAAGGACTTACTGAATTTGAAATTTGATGGAAACCGTGCATAAGCTATAGAGATAAAACTGTTGCGCAAAGTATTAAAAAATGCTTCATTGTACCGCCACCTGTCGGGCGAATTACATCAAACGGTAATAATCATCATATTATATTAAAGACTAAAGAATCTGAAGATTTGTGAAAATCCATCCATTCGTTCTTGAGATATAGCTATTGCTGAAATCATGAAAAAGGCTGCATAGCAGTGCCATCTGTTGGGAGATGTACGCCAAAAGTAAACAGATCAAGTTTATATAAAGGTCTAACAGAATGTAAAGTTTTATGAAATTCGTGCATTAGATCTTGAGATAGAGTACCTACAAAATTTTTGTCACATACAGAGTGACAGACAGACTTACCTATAGACAGTTTGTTAAAACATGTTTTTGGGGTTCTCTGACCCCTAAAACTTGTAACATTTATAAATCCGTCAAAAAGCGGAATTTGAAAATTTTCACGAATCCATCTTTCTTCTAGTAAAGTTAGTAGAAAGTAAAAATATTATATGCTCAGAAATAATGCAAAAACTGTGCTGAGCTCCGTTTTGAAGCGAACATTTCCTGAACAACAATCTTCTTGTTACATTTTTAGCATAAATGTGGTAGAAAACTAACGCAAAGATTTTTTTTCGGAAATATGGTAATTAAAAAATGGACGAATGGGAGCATTGAATAATGAAAATTTAGCTAGACTATTAGCATTGTTATATGTTAAATTTTTTTTTCAAATCCCTAATATCCATTTATATTCTGGCTATTAAGGAAATTGCTCTTATATGGCAAAACTAGTTGGATGTACCAATCCCAAAACTTTCTTCTTTCTGATACACATATCTTAATATTTCAAACAGTAGGTACCCGTGTTAAAACTTTTATATTATTAATTCATTACTATAGCAACTTTGATTTTTCTCCTAAATTTTTGCTTTAGTCAATTAATCGGAGTAAAAATGGAGTTAATGAGGATCATGATATTTATTAAAATCTATATTTTTCCCTTATTCTGCACTGTAAAAAAAATCTGTAAAGGTACTACACTTTATCAAGGAAACTGGGATTCCAAGAACTTTTCCTGTAACGGTAACAACAAAAACTCAAGTTTTAGAATCGGTTACATGGATTTTTCCTGCTATCGTTACATGAAAAGTTCTTGGAATCCCAGTTTCCTAGAAAATGTTTAGTACCTTTACAGATTTTTTTACAGTGTGTTATTATAAGCTGTTTGCAAACAGCCGACTTAGAAGGATGCGAGTTCCCGTCTCTGCACGAGCCGATGGACAATAGAACAACAAAGAATCGAGAAAGTGATACAAAAACGCTATCACAATACTCCTTTCCCAAGGAAAATTTCTAAATTCAAAGAAGATCTGCTGGCTATAGTCAAAACCATACAAAAATTTTTGATTAAGTTTTGTACATAAATTTATACACTTTTCGATGATACAATATTGAAAATGACTCAAACATTACTATTACAGCGTCCCCTTCCGGTATTTTTTTTTTTTTTCAAATCCAGAGAGGACATACTACCCATAGCCAAACACGTACACAAAAAATTTGGTTCAACCCTATGCATAACTTCATACACTTTTCTGTGGTAAAATATTGAAAATGGCACAAAAATCGCTATTGCAGCGCCCCCTTCCGGCGGATTTTTTTTCAAATTCAGGGATGACCAACTAGCCATAGTCAAACACTTACCCAAAAAAAATTGTTCAATTCTATGCATATCTTCATACACTTTTCAATGGTACAATTTCGACATATGAACACACGGAGCGATACACAGAACACGGACGGACAGACATTTTGTAAAAACAGGTTTTTTGTAATCTTTTATCCCTAAAGCGTGTAAATCCGTCGAAAACCGGAAGTTGAAAAAAATTTCGATTACAACACTTTCTTCTGCTGAAAATAGAAGAAAGTAAAAATCCTATAAAGGACCTGAAAATGCTCAGAGAAATAAGATATTTTTTAATTTGCACTCTTTTTGAAGGAAAACAACGAATTTGTTTGTCATTACTCATTTTCATAATTTGTACCACCCAAATTTCAATTTCGTTAAAAGCCTGTATACAAGATGTCTAAAAATTGTTGACTATCTGTATTTTGTAACTATTAGAGATAAGTAAGCAACATAAATTACAAAAATTTTCAAAAGAATAAAAAATAAGATTATGTTAACGAAATTATCATGTCACAAATTTACAAAAGTTACACTTTTAAACTTTTTTATTCGGTCTACGTAGACAAAAACGGTCATTTAGAAATTTTCCTTTTTTCTGCAACAAGATCTATAGGAAAAACTTTTAAATGAATGATGAAAATTAACTGTGAAGGAAATAGCTGTTTTATATCACTTTTCAGCCCAATTTAAATTGCCATTTCAACTGTAGAACTAAAAATAGAGATTATATAGAAATTGACGATAGCATTAATTAGATCATAAATACTTAAATAAGTGATAAAACATTCCATCACAAATAAATTTAAAGAGAATCATATGGCAGAATCTTGTAAACAGAAAATTGTAGTTTTAAATCTTAAAAACATATTTTTTTCATAAATTGAACCTCAATGGCAACATAAATGCAACCTCAAAGCATCTTCAAACAGTTTTTCCTTTTAACTGTAATAGTAAAGTTCTTTGCCCATAATATTGTTGCATGCATCGATTACCTTGTGTTTAGGATTCAACTGCTAAAAAGTTTAGGTTCCATGTTTCGTTTTTTTAGAACATCTGGCATATTTACATTTCGAAATTTGATATAAGATTCTCATTTCAAATGTTCAGATTTAAATTAAGGATTTCGTTAATTTGAAAGACGCAGATATGCAGTTTTTTCTTTCTTGTTGCAACTAAAGAAAGAAATCTTTTCGATCTCATTTTGTAGAGTTGAATAACAATTAAAAAAATGCAACTATTTAAAAATTATTAACAGGACTATTTCTTTAACATAATGCAGGGCTCCCAAATGATCCGCGAACTGAACACCAATATTTTTTAACAAAAAATTTCGTAGTAGGTTTCTACAGTATTTGTGCTAAAACGAACCTTCGAAAGTGGTTTCTGCGCAATTTGCAAGAAAATTATAAAACGAAAATCTTTCTAAGAAGATACTGATGTTCAGTTCGCGGACCATTTGGGAGCCCTGGTAATGCTATTTCCTATCTCACAATAATAAAAAATAATAATAATAAAACCCCGTAAAATTACTAAATTTTGTCTGTAAAACTATCCTTCCTAAAAAATTTTATGTAACGGCAATAACAAAAATTCATGTAACAAATACAAGTTTGAACTGTATATAAAAAAATCTGTAAGGTTACTAAGATTTTTTTTCGGAAACTGAGATGCCTAGAACTTTTAATGTAACTGCAATCCACGTTACAGGTAAAATTTTAGTAAGGTTACAATAATTTTAGTGGATTCATTTGTAAAGCTACAAATTTCTCTACCTTTACAAAAACTAATTTTATAGATTTCCATTTTTTTTTGTAAAGTATACAGATAAAATTTTAGTAAGCATACAGATATCTGTAACTTTAAATCTGTAGAATTGCATTTTTTTACAGTGCTTATTTCGACTACTTTTCTGGAATTTACAATTTCTATTTATCTTAAATATTTAAAAAAGTTTAGGCATGTTTCAATCTTTTTAGAGCACCATGTATATCAGCCTGCTTTTTGCAATAAACAGTTAATCTATTATATTTCTCGTACAAATGCACATGACAAAAATATCATTAAACTAAATGATCACAGTTTTTTTTATTAATCATTTAGGATTTATTAAACTCCTGCGTTGAAAATATTATTAATACTTTTTGAAGCTGATTAAAAAAAGAATAGCCAAGTATTTGTAGAATTGGAACTAATTAATTTCAATTAGTTATTTCTGAGATATTTCAAATGGAAGAAATAAAAGTAATTTTAAGTTACACGGATTTTGTTTTAAAGTCACCTTCGGAGAATACAACTAATTGGAAAATTAAAATGGCAAATAAAATGTTAACCGAAATTTAAAATAATAATAATAATAATAATAATGCATTAACTTATTGTAGTCTAATGAAAATTTTAAATTGGAAAATTTCAGATGCCTACTTTATTAAAAATATCTTGCTTGAATCACCAGTAAAGTTCTGTTTTTATTTTGAAAACATTCAACATTTTTGACAAAGATTATATTTATACTACCTGCTTATCTAGATGAATTATGATTAATGAGATTAATTTCTGCGATTTCGTTCTTAATTGCAGTTAAGACTATTGATGTCTGAAAATTATAATTATTGTATGAGCTAGATAATTAAACAAAAATTTAAATATAATGAATCAAATTCATCAGTTTTATTGTGATTAACACTAGAACCGCGGCGACGGGCCATTTTGACCCGTGGCAAACGAATATGCGTCGATTGAATCCAGAAATTTCTTCGCAGAATATGTTACCTAATTTTCGAATTAAATTAGTTTAAACAAATAAGTTAAATAGTTTAATTAAAAAACCTGGTGAGAGATAATTTTATGAAATTTGAGGAAAATTTCCCGCGGTTCTAGTGTTAAATATTTTTTTTCTGTTTAGTCATCACAAAAATTATTAAAGACTTCCATTTATAGTACAATTTATAGACTATAAGTGTTTTGACAAGGTATGTGACAAGAAATTGATATTGATATTTCACAAGAAAGTGATATTGTTAATTTTGCTACTGAAATAATCGCATGCTTTAAATGCATTTTTAAAATAAAATATAATTTTACTAGTATTAACAGGTTTTGCAGCTATGGAAATGTTATGAATGCGTGTGAAGATATATTTCATTAGTTAATTTGAAAGATATTTTATTAGAGTTATATTATAACGAATACCTACATAATTGTAAAGAATATTATCCGAAATGTACATATCTATTGGCAAACTAATTGGTCATATTAGTGCCTATAATATAGCCGCAATATTGCCTCCTCGAGAATACTTGAAACTATATAGAATTTTTAGCATTTAACGTGCAGGAATAATAGAATAATATTACTTTTAACAACAATGTTAAATCTGTTAAGCTATCATTTCTGTCTGTAAAACCTGTTTATTGAACATGAAAATAATTATTTTAGAGTTTATGCCAACCTAAAAGACTATATTCCGGCTGGCGAAGACTGATTAACACACCATAAAAACGACTCGAAAACGTTTCTGAACACCACTGGCAGCGACAGAAACTTTTGTTGAAACTGTTTTTATAAATTCTGTTCCAAATCTAAAAAAAAATGTTTCTTTCTGTCGTTTCTAAAGGAGAAGTATGGTTTTCGGAATCATGTGTAATTCGAATGAGATTATAATTTCGTTCATAGTCAAACTATATTTTCCTTGAATAAAATACATTTGCCTTTTTTAAAAGTGTAAGATGAATAATCAACAATCTAAGAGTTAAAAAGAGGACCTATGTTGAAATTTACTGATTGAACACTACCGCTCTTTTAACCATTACTAAGAATAAAAATTTTATTACAAATTCGACTATTATATTTACTATTTATAAAAATAAGCATACAAGTATAAATTTTTTTGCGCAGTAAAATTTTGAAATCACAGCATTTGAATGTTTATATTCAAAAATATTATCTATACATTGGAAATACTCAGGGTTCGTACCGTTCCTAAAATTTTCACACGTCGCTACCAGTATTTTAAATCAAAAATCGTCATGGAAGGTCCATCTAACATCTACAATAGAATTATAAAATAAATATTACCCTTTAAAAATTGTGGTAGGAAAGTGCGAAAATTTTAAGAGCAGTGCGAACCCTGAACACTGGAAATAAATAGGTTAAGAAATTACCACTAACATTAGTGCAATGTTAGCAGAATGTAAATACATCAATGCTGGAATAATATTTCAAGGCAATATTGGCCAAGATACAGCCAATATGGATTATACCCGGCCAACATGCTTTCGCTACAAGAGCATACACTAAGGGACGTACACATAATTATTACTCAACGTTACGTTAAATTTAAAAAAAAATGCATCCGAACAGGCTTCAATGGGGTTTTCAGTAAATGTTTCAGTATTTTATTTAAAAAATCAGTTTTATTAAATGAAGTTTTAGGAAAATATAGTTTAAAAAAATATTCAGACTATTTCTATAAAAGTTTAGATGACTGATTTAAAGTATTAGATAAATGTAAAGATTTTTATTTTTCTCGAGAAGAGAGAAATAAGATTTAAAAAGCCGCTGTTTCATTTTGTTTTATTCTCTTTTATGGGAATTCGAGAAACAAAGAAACAGTACCTAAGAAATTCAAAATTGGCTCAGCAGCAGTTTTAAAAGGTACAACTAAAAAGAAGAAGATCCATCTAGATGCATCAAAACTGTTTTATTTAATCTTTAAATACCTATGAAGCACTGGATTAAAAATACAATAAGAAAACAAAGTTATGCGGCATAGTCGTGTATCAGAAAAATATTAACTAATTTAAATATTTACTAATTTTTCGAAACGGTATGCCGAATTATTATTTGCGAATTGCATTTTAACGTAGATATTCCAATTACTTTATTAGATTATCCATACATTTCTTTTTGCTCTTAGCTTTGTTATGTATCACTTTTTGAAATCAAAAACGAAAAAAAAATGTTTGCATTTTTATTTTTTTAAAAGAAAAAGTCTTAAACTTATTTATTTCAAGAATTAAACATCTGAATCAATATTTTATAAATCATATTCACTACATAAAAAGAGTTATGATTACAAAAATTTAAAATTTTGAAATTTAAGATGAGACATTGGAGTAACATTTTTTTTTACTTTTCTTTTTACTATGAAGCTGTTTATTAACCATACATGTGAACTGGTTTAATACAGCGTGTTATAAGCATGGAACTATTAAGAAAGAGGAACTGACATAGCCTGAAAATAGTGAAGCTTCAACTGTAACCGCTTTTACACGGATTCATTACTAATGAGGCGAATTTCCACCGATTAAATTATGCGGAAAAATTCTCTTAATTTAAATGACTCATTAATCAAAATCTTAAATAAAAAATGATGGCAGGAATTGATATCCGCTTTTACTGGTAAGAGTTTATTTCTGCAGTATTAGTTCCGCCACATTGTGACAACCAAGTCAACCCAATGTTATTGTCAGCAAAAAGATTTTACCTTCTCGTCAAACTGACACCAGTAAAATAAATAGAATTTTTTATCACATTTTTTAAAGAAATTTCCAATCAACAAGATACGAGGAAAGTTTCTTGTTAAGTTTACTGGTAGAAGATTTCGCAGGCCATAATCAGAAATTGTTATTTCGATTAAAATGAAACAGCTGCCATCTTGTGACAACCAACTCAGTTACTTCACTCGCAACTGATAGACAATAGACTATATGTCTCCTCTTTTTTATTCATAACTCTATTGTTATAAGAGATAATCTAATTTTTAGACAACAGAACTTCAGTTTTTGAACAATTCGATAATCGAAGAAGAAATTCGAGTGAAATTTTACTCGGTTGTTGAACAATGAGATGTTGTCACCAAATTGATCGAATGAAAAAAGTAACAAAAGCGATTTTACTGAATTGGTATTTATTGAACACAGAAATATTGCACAGTGCTTGTAGTGTTGAAAAAGGTCATATATTTTTACCTTTAATCTGGTAAGAATCTGCTAATTTGTATTCATTTCCCCCAATTTTTGTGCTTTTGATATACACACAGCCGTGAGCGTAGCGTGACGATTTTTTTGGGAGGGGAGGCGGGGGTGCTAGAACCATGCGAAGTAAAAACTGCGCCCCCTGGGAAATTCTCAATTTTGCGCCCCCTTTCTCCCCCCCCCCCCGAAAAAGTAAATAAAAACTTTCTCGTTGTAGTGGACGTTATAAAATCAACAAACATAAAAAAATTTCTATTAAATAATTATTTCGCTTTTTTTTTTTTTACTTTAGAAGGTTTAATTTTAATTTAAAAATTCAGAACAACTAAATAAATAGAGAAATTTGCACTTATTTCTCAGAGAATTTCTAAAGTTTTGAGACAGGAGAAAAAAATATCAAGAGAAATAAAAAAAAATTTCCCGGAAAATGATTGGTAGCCCAAAACTGAATAAACAATAAAATAAAATCATGGCTCGCATTTTAAATTTCGGGCATGTGATGACCGTCTTTCCCCCCTCCCCAATAGCCCAATAGACATGCTAGAGGTCTAAATGGACAGGAATTTCCAGATATTGGCCCAGCCTGGCCCGGTGTGGGTATTAAAATTTCCACCCAAGCCCAGCCCGTTTATATTTTTAGAGTTTTTTTAGTATTCTTATAGTTTTTTACAGGTCCGGCTAGCACAAAAAATCAGTGAAAACATAACATCTCCTCAGAATAATAAGGTTCCAACTGTCATTTTTTAATAAAATTGATTCTTTTGGCATAGGAATATTCTATTTGTATCTGTGAATGCACTTCTACATTAAAATTTCGTTATATATAATTTACTTCCGCTTGCGAATAAGAATATTATAATTCTAGCAGAAATTGTCGAAAGCAGCCAGAATAACATAGTTCTATGTGTAAAGCAATTACAGACAGCATAACATATAATATATTATTATATTTTATTTTATAATTTATAATGAAAATCTGCAATCTGTTATTCCTTTTTTGAAAGAATAAATTTATTTGGTAAATAAATCCTCTTTTGGCAAAATACAGAAGAACATTTTATCATTAAAAACCCTTTTAAATTTGTGTGTTAGACCTTCAATAAGCAAAATGAATTATGTTTAATTTTATTTGATTAATGGACGTGATCCATGCAAGGAAGAAGTGCTAATAATTATTGATACAAATTTACAAAATCCTGTGAGGAGAATGAATGACAGTTTAGATGAAGCATCAGCTTTAGATGTTCTTTGTACTAAATCAATTCATATTGACCGGTAAAGAGAATTCCCACAAGTCCAATTGATTGTAAAAATTATAAGCTTTTCGTAAGTTAAAAGTCTCTTTACGTAGTTACGTACATCCTCTTGCCAATATCTCGTCCCGAGCTCCAAGCGAAATCGACAGGGTGGGTTAATGCTAAAGGAAAAGTTCTTGCGTCAATACAAATTAAAACATTTAAAAATTGCTTAAGTCCTTGCAAATTTAACTATTTAAAACAGGTCTTGGAAGAACACAAACAGTATGTGACTATTATAAGCTTTCACAAAAGGAGAAATATTAATTAATTGAAAAAAACGACTGAGTGCCTAGATAAGCAAAAGAGATTAAGCACCAACACAAATTCTCGTAAACAACACTCTTTTTTATTATTATTTGTTTATGGGGAATAACAAAGTTAGAGTGCAAAGACGATTCTACTTGAGGACATTGTCCATTATTCAGAAACGATTTTATAAAGTGTACCAAAATAAGGACAATCGGGTACCTAACTGCTGTTAAGCGTGGTAAAATTTCAAGTAGAGTAATCTCACATGATGTAAAGGATAAAATAAAGTCCCATATTGAAAGTTTTTCAAAGATTGAGTCTCGTTACAGCAGAACAAACACTGAAAAAACATACTAAGAATCAGGGCTTAATTTACAAGTAATGTATGATTACTACTTTCAGAAATGCAGAGAAAACTATGAACCAGTGAAAAACTTCATTTAATTTCAATATAGTTACAATTTTTTGTCTTATTTTTCATACTCTTCCTTTTTCTTTCCCCCCCTCCCTCCTATTGACATAGTCCACTAAAAAGGGAAAGCTTTGGGGTTCATATTTAACATAATTAAATACTTAAGATAGATTGTGTTCGATTAAATAATATATTTAATTTATGTAAATTCATTAATTTTGTGAAAATGCTATTAATTAGTCTGAATAAGTGGAAGCAGCAATTTGCTGTTATTGCATTAGGGATAAATATTTTACTAACTGATATTTATTCGAATAAATCAATGAAATTTCAATTAAGCTTAAAAAGTTACGCAAATTAAAAGTAATATTTTTTTTTAATGATAGAACCCTGTTATTCAGAGCAAGATACGATGTTTGTGAATAATGTGGTTCTATCAATTTTTTTAAATGTAAAAAAGTCTACGAAAATATTATTTACGAACTTTGATTTTGTAGAATTGATGTCTGCACCTACATATGAACTTATTAAGGCCAAAAGATTTTTGAAAACTTTAATAGCTGCAAGTACAGAGCATGCTGATTTTCAAAGCGTTTTAACTGCAATATAAGTTTATGCCAGATAGAACCATCTTATTCTCAAGTGACGATTAGTAGTGGTACTTGAGTGTCATCTATCGAGTGCAAAGGGTTAAAATACTGTTCCGTTACAAATAACCATTGACCAAATAAATAAAATTTCTAATTTCCAAAAAAGCAATCGAATATAAAACTATTGATTAATTATAATCTCAGCTTTTTTATTATCTAGATCTTTTTCAATACTTTCAAAATCTTTAATGTTTTTCTCGAAAGGAAGCGGAGAAAATTGAACGTCATTAAAACTTAATGCTTTAAGTTACTCTTATTGTATGAAATGAAATTGCTCATCTGAAGTATAAGGTAACAAAAAGAGCACATAATCCTCAATAGAATTGGACAGTTCCCATGAATTAAATGCTGTATACATTGCCTAATTTTACTAATTATATAACTTTACTTTTAAATAATCTACAAATTGCGAAAAAGGTTGATATACGCGTAACCGTCCGCATGATATCAGACTTTTACTATAAGGTATAACTGGCCAACCATTCCACCGCGATGAATCTGTTAAAGATCATTTTATTCAATTTGAAAGATGTATACGCTTAATTAGCAATTTTGAATGTTGTTCTTGTTAAACACAAGAAGAAACAGCAAATAAACGAAGATATGGGACATAAATCGATTATGCTCATTCTTCTACTCGTAATGTACTCATCGGTCTTGACGAGAAAACTGCCTTGTTTAATAAAAAATTATCTATAATAAAGTACTGGAACCGAAGAATTTCTTGGATTGAAAATACCATAAGGCGTACAAATCGTGAAGTAGGAATAAAAGGGTTTACTAAAATTATCTCTTTATCGTCAGAGTTACTACACGAGTAGCCTTATGTTAATCAACTTCTTCATACTTAAATTTGAGAAAAACTCTGGAAAGTACATCACTAACTGATTGCAGGATTCGTACGCCTCCTGGAATTTTCCGACCAGAAAATTCTTCGTCACCAGTATTTTCTATAAATAATTCCTTATTAGAAAAGGACAATATCTCTCATTTAACCTATATTTGTTTTTATGTTAAAAATACGAAACTATCTTCTGGAAAATTCTGTGAAGAGGACGAGAATCCTGTGATTATATAAGGAACATTCATTGCAATTATCTCTTTCGATAAATTATGTATCTATGAACTTTTGATAAAATACTTCAAACCACAAATTTCGCATTAATAAATATTTTACTAAACACACGTATTTAATAGATTCGCGTTTCTGTTAGTTCGTTCAAGATTAATATTAGCATCTTGTTATCGATTCGATTAAACTTCATTTCAAACATTCATTAGATATCGGTTTCTATGACATTTAACATCCCAAAATGGGATATTAATAATTTCTGACTAAGATCGCGATTACATATAAAATAGAATATTTTGATCTCAGGAATAAACAAATTAGGCGTTTCGGAGTAATTTCACTTGTATTCGTACTCTGAAGTCCTTTCATTGATTTAAAAATTGCCCTTAGATGTTATAATCAATAACAATAGCTGTAAATGACAATAACGGCCATTTATTTGTTTAGGTATATGTATTAGTTTCATAAATTAAGATAAGTTTTTTTTAAAGTAAGTTAAGTTATTTTTTGTTTCGATCAAAATAAGCAAGTGAAGCATACTCGTAGCGTTTGGGAAGGGTGGATGGGAGCACAAAAAAACTTGGCATTACTTCTGCAAAAGAGAATTTTCTGTTATTTAAGGCAGAAATTCTGCATTTTTAAATATAGCTATTGTTACATTTACAGAAAAGGTTGTGGTAAGTTTGCCTGTGCCCACCTGAAGTTGCCCGACTACGATGTCTAGAAAAAAGTTATCAAAATTTTTAAAGACAGAAAAGGAGTTATAACAGAATAAAAATTTGCAAATAATTTTGTCTTGGAAATGAAAGACATCAAATAATACCAGGTATTACACAAATGCACGCAATATACTGCAAAAAAATTGGGAATTGTTGTTATAGGAGGGAAAACATTATAATTATGGAAATTACTAATAGATGATATAATCCAGAAATTACAAATATTGGATTTGTCGCGAGTACACTATAAGAAGCACAGATGCTTCTTAAACTACGAACATTTACTATATCCAGGAACGAAAATATTTAAATAACCGCTTCCAAGTCACCCAATGTTCAGAAGAGCATTACTTTATGTTTAAAAATCTCAGAAAACATTTTATTTTCCAAATTCAAAGAGGAATTTATAAAAATTGAGTTTTAATAGCTGCCTAAAATTTTTTCTAACGTTTTCGAGAAACTTTTTCTACGCATTAATCAATTCTAGGAAAATCAGTTTTTCGGATGTTATCAGACCTCAACTAAGCATTTTCAGCGGTGTAACTGAAATTGTGAATGTAGTTGTAATAGGTAAATGTTAATTTATGTGTTAATTCTAAGGCTGGTAATTCTGTATGTCTTCAGTTTTGCTGAACGGGAAAATATTTACTTTGGATCTATAGCATCCGAAAAACCGGATTTCCCAGTAGGGAGATCTGATTAATGCACTGTAAAAACTACTCGGAAACATTTTCTAAAACTATGGGTAGCTAATAAAAAAATCTCATAAATTCTTCTTTAAATTTCAAAATATTTTTTTGTAAGATTTATAAACAAAAGGAAAAGCTTTTAGGAATCTTCGAAGATTCGGAAGAGACTATTTTATATTTTCGTTCGTGATTTCGTTCGTAACTTAAGGAACATCTGTCTTTTTTGCAGTGTAGGAGAGCATCTTACATGCTAATAATTACATAGTGAATCATTTATTTTAACTTTTTTAAAAACCGTTTTGGATGATGTATCTTGCCAGCTATAGCAAAGACAAAATTTTAATAATATGTATTATCATTTTTGAAATGAATATATCTGAAAATTTAAATTACTCAGAAAAAATAATACATATAATAATTTTAATTAAATCGAAATAATTCTGCCTTTAAAATTGAGAAGTTTTTAAAATTATCCCAATTTTCCTTAATATGATTTTAAATTTTTATAGTTCTTTACCCATATTTTTGCTTAAAATCTAAATGAGCTTTTCAGGTTTTCTAAATTTTGGTTTCTTATATTAATGAGGTAGGAAAAAAGAGGCAGCGATTAATAGGCAGTAATTTTGCTTAAAGTAAAGAAAATTATTTGTCTTGCGAGCTATGCAATTTTTTATATACATACCACAAATTTTAAAGTAGCAGGATTTAAAAAAAAGTATTAGAAATGCTTCATTTTCCTTCCTTTTCTCATTCCATTCCTCCGTTCAAGATGATGTATCTTGCCAACTATAGCAAAGACAAAGTTTTAACAATAAAGTAGTACTATTTATGAAATGAATACATCTGAAATTTTAAATTACTTAGAGAAGTTAATCTATACAATAATTTTAGTGAAATCGGAATAATCTCGCAATTAAAAATTAGAATTTTTAAAAATCCCCAATATTCCTGAATATGTTTTAAAAATTTTATTACTTTTTTACCCGCATTTTCGTATAGATTAGTTTGCCCCAAAAGTTTCTTCCGTTTTTTAATAAAAAATAATCCAAGTAAATTTCGAAAACGGCAAGATTTATTGAAGAATATCTGTGCTATTCTATCCTGCGAACCTTCTTCTACATTTTCAGGAGTCTTATAATGCCTATTCTTTCCAAAGTTTTTTTGATTTGATTCCAAAGTACTTACCGAGGTACCATTTTTTATGTCATTGAAACATTTTTTTTGTGTGTGTATGTGTGAAGAGCATCATTTTTGCATATCATAAGTGAATAATAAAATGTATTTTGAAATTGATTTTGATACTTTATAAATTTTTATTTTAAAAAAATCAGCTGTTATACATAATTTGATATATTCATATTTATAAGTCTGTTATTATTAACTCTAAAAAGCAATATAATTAACGAATAAATCATGTAATATGTATACTATTTGGAGGGAGAAAGGGGACACAAGAGAGAGAGATGCGTGGGACTCGCTCCATTTGTTTTTTCGCTAATCTCAAACAGCTACAAATTTAATTTCATATTTTTTACAGTGTCGACAAATTGTGATATTTTTTATTTGTAATAAATATGAAAGTCCATTTCAATATAGAATTTTCCTTTTATTTTTGATCTGTGAAAAAATTTTCAATCTCTCACTTGCAATTTTTTTAAGAACACGTAGTAAAAAATAAAGCAAAATAACGGTTTTATTTAGCCTAGTTCTATAAAATAATGATATTTGTAAAATGTAAATTCGTAATATTTTCACTCTGTTTTATGTGTATGTCTCTCACCTGCAGCATTTAGGGCGCGGAGCAAAATTTTTACAATCTTCAAAATGTCTGAAAATTAAAATTTACAATTTTCTTGACTTGTCTTACAATTTTTTTGTTTCAAATAACACTAAACTTTAGTATAGCACAATTTCATCCAAAAATCAGAAGAAAATGATTTTATAAAAATTATCTCATTTCTCTCTCCATTTACAAGTAAACGAACCAAGGAAGGATTGAAAGAAATGGTGCACTATTTTTGGAATTTTGTATTCCCTATGCATTGAAACATGTACAGAAAAAATGAAAGTTTTCATAACGATCAAACATTTTTTGTACGCATGTAATAAAAGCTGAACAAGGTCTGCCATCTGAAAATGAAAAATACAATACTAAGATATAAATCAGCATTCAATTACTTTTCTTCACAAACTTTCTTAACACTTTGATAAAACTGGAAAAGAAATTGTTTAGTATTTGATACCAGTTGGCCGAACAAATGTTATCACATTTTTTCCCGGTATTGCACAGAAAGGGCTTTCTGAATTCGCCGAAGAAATTTATCGTTTTATTTATTTTTTGTGAGATTAATATTTGAAACCTACGTTCAGGTATTTTTTTCTGAAGAAGAAAATGAAAAGTAATTTAAGTCTATGCATTAAACAATCCAATTTTATACGCGTATAAAACTTTTCTTTAAAAGAATAATTCAAACGAAAATTTAAACATTCTTTTTCTCGGAATACATATCAAGAGTAATAGAGTACATCCAATCAAGCAAAATTGATTGAAGCGTATTATTTTGTCCTTTTAAATTATACAACATTATTTACTTGAAGGAAAAAACTGCTTTAATTTCAATCCGTAAATTTTATATTCACTTAAGTCTAATCACAAACTTCGTAGCTTGAATAATAAAAAATAGGTAGCTATCTATTAAATAAATGTATAACCACAGAGGCACACACATATATATATATGTACAGGGTGATCGAAAAGTCGCGCAGCCCAAATTTTCAAAAAATGTAGAAAATCCGAAGTAAATAATTGTGAGATCAGTTTACTGTTTAGTAACACGATTTGAGGAAACTTGATGAGAACTTATGATAAAAAACGAAGTTGCAATCCTTCTCTTCTTATTTCTGACAAAATAGGGGAAATGAAAAAATAAGATGTTGTAGAAGAGTTAGAGAGATAGGAGAGTTTGAGAAAGCTTTCTACACAATCCATATTTCATCGCTGAAAGAAAAACAAACATTGAACCTGAGACAAAAAAAAAAGTATTTTAATATTTAGAGGAGTAGCCTCAAAATTGAAAAAGTGCATACGTCTTTGTACTCAAGAAAAAAGGATACATTTTCAATGTATTTTGCAACAATGTTAGTTTTTACTTAGTTTTTGTGTCTCAGTATTGTTACTCTTTCAATTTAGTTTATGTTTGCAATTTGAACCATGTTTGTACTTTAGTAATTAAAATGCTTTTTTAGAGCTGCGTGACTTTTCGATCACACTGTACAATGATTCTTCTTGGAGTTTTAAAATGAACTGTAGGACATTCTAATATCATACATTTAAACTTTGTAGCTTTTTTACATTTTTATACCTTTGCTATAGCTATTTGAATTTAAAATTCTTCGTGGCAGATTAACAACCGCAAAAGTAATCTTCTATAAAGATTTTTTTAACAGAGAAACTTGTTTATGACTTCGGTTTGTATGACAGACTCTTTGCTGGTTGAGCTTAAAACCTCGTAAATATCCTCAAATAGCTCTGATTTTTTTTGTATGTTTTTGACATTTACTATAGCAAGATCGTTATTGAAGGTGGAATGTGTAGTATTTATAGTTCACTTGCAGGGACAGGCAAAATTTCCCCGTTACATTAGGATCAAAGGAAAAAAAATCAAGTTTAGTTTCATGATGTTGGCAATTTCAAACGTAATGAAATGGGTATACGCTTATAAAGTGCACTAAAACATGCAGTCTGTACAATAGGGGTGCAAAGCACTTATTATTCCTTTACAGGGCCACACAAAATAATACTATTACATAAAGGTGTATGCATCTACGGGGAAAAGTGATCGCAGAGTACCTTTCGACTGTTGCGCTATTTCAAATATAATGAAATGTTTGCACATTACTCAGGCGTATTACAAGATAGTTGTTGCATAGCAAGATGCGCATAATATTTGTCGTTCATTTGCAGGGACGCAGAAAAGATTCGTATGCAGTGCTGTGTCTGAAGTACCTTCTATTGGAGATAATGCCTTGAAATTCGATTTCATTTATGCCATGCGAGACACGTTTAACTAAATTTATAATTGCTTTGTGATGTGTACAAATGCTATAGATCATATGCAGTGCTATACAAAAGAATCCGTAACCACTGAAGCGTATCAGCGTGAATGGCTTAAAAGCGGCTTTTAAATGAGTTATGCATTTTCAAGTTGAACCATATTTAGCATGCTAATAGATGCTTCTATAATATAAATAAAATCTTATACAGGTCTACGCAGAGAACGGAATACATCGCAAGTTGCGTTGAGTTGGTAGCACACTATTTTTCCACGATTTGCATATTGTCTACTCTGTTTATAAAGACAATTAGTGCAAAGAAGCAACCCTCGCGGTTTGAACCGCAGTCCTTTTGATTGGGAATCACAAACGATGCCAAAGTTTTACATTTCGGTGTCGTGTTTTGTTCGAAAGATAATCATTTCTCCTTTTTTTCAAGTATCGTAACGTAACAGTGTAGGAAAGGGCGAAAAAACAAATGCAGGTTTTAACCATTCTATTCTTTGCATTAATGTCCACAAGGTGTCTTTTCGTACTAAATCGATGATGGTCTCCATCTGCTAAATCACTTTTTCCAGATCTTTTTCCGGTTTCGAGATAGGAATGCTAACTCCGCTGCTTTCCACCAGGTGACGCCGTAAATGGTTTTATTCAGTAGCACATTACTTCTTTATTATGCCTAGATACCAATTTTATGAATATAGCAGTAGCCGTTCCGAAGTTAAGAGGTTGTCGAGGGACTTTAGTAGGAGTACTGTATTTGTGCAATGCTATGCCCAGTAATAGTATAAAAGCAATAAATGTCAAAGTCTTGAAAAGAGATTAATGTAATTAGATATAATCGCATAATTACTATAGGATTCCTGACTAGACTGAATTGAGCGGATCTCTTAGTATGCCATCCGCGTCTTTAAAGTATAACTGGGATTTCCCTCAGTATGGATTAGTCTGAGCGATATTGCTGAGGACAAAAAATTAATAATAACTTGCAAAAAGTAAAAAAAAAAAAAAAAAAAAAAAAAAAAAAAAAAAAAAAAAAAGAGTGCTTACGTTTCATATTGAACACATACTACTGCAAGTCCAAATGATGAAAGTGAGCAAAGTGAATGGCAGAATTATAAGATATTATATAGAAATTCGTATACACGGTTTAAAAAATGAGAAAGTAAAGTATGCAAAACAGCCATGCATAAAATTGGAAGTTCGCAATTACATTAAAAGTAACGCAGGTAATAAAACACTAAAATGTCATATATCGGCATTTGAATCCTTTGAAATGACGTCAAGAACATAAACAGACGCTCCACACCAATCTTAGCACCTGACAGAAATCCTGATGGTTGAACAGAATGAGGGGATTTTTTTATATGGTGTGTGGTCTCCTTAAATAGTTAATACAGAATAGTTAATGTATTTAATAATATAATGTTTGCATCTGTTTTCTATGGATGAGATGAGGTTCGCGATAAGAATTTAGCAAAGTCTTTCTTCAAAAAACGATACATAAAATTCCCCAAAACGCCAGCAATGCGTCATTCGAATGTATTCCAGATATGCGCAACGGGATTTGAATGGGTAGTGCATATTTGCCATAACATACGCTGTTTTGTTTTACTTTCAAACTTATTCTAATGAAGTTGAGCAGTAGTTTGATTTAGCATACATTAAATAAAAGTTATTGGCAATGCCTGTAGTATAAGGTACGACACGAGATCTGAATATCTCGTCTGCATAAGCGTTGAGCTGTCAAAGTGTCATCACAAGTTATTTACAAATCTGAACACATTTTTTCAGCAAAACATACAAGCTCAAATACGCAAATGTGAGTTCCATTATGTAGTTTTATCCGAACAAACTATAATTTAAAAGAATTGCTAATGTCAATTGAAAAAATGACGCTATGATAAAATCTCTAGGTTAGTAAAGCGGAAAAATTAATGTCCCTCCCATACCATTATGTAATTTAATTATTTTGTGGTGCCCTGTAAATGAATAATAAATATTCTTTGTGCGACATATTCAAAAAAAAGGAATATTCGAGTGCTCTTCATAAATATGTATCAATTTCATTATGTTTCGACGGATTTAACATCGTTAAAAAGGACTTAAAACTATTCCATCCCGTCGGCCGTAATGTAACGGAATACTTTTGACTGTCCATGTATTTGAACTATGCATCAGATTTTACTAAAATTTGAAATGAGTCAGCAAAATTTGGCAGCAAAAATAGATTTAAAATTTCAAACGATTCGGTTGGCTAACTTTTGTGCTGTTATATGCAGAGAGACAGACGGACGGTGCAGACGACAACTATAGGTGCTACTTATTTATATATAAATTGATCTTGGTTAGTTTTTGGAATGAATCGCTCAAAAAAAGGTGTTGCTTGGAAGATTTTTTTTACGATTTCTGCAATAGCTCTGTCTTTGAAACTAATGCACAGATTTTCATGAAACATCAGATTGAAATTTCAGTTAAGTTGGATCGGAATCTACTAATATCGGATTTTTGTGTAACTTACCAAATCGGTGGCAGCATTTTTTAGGAAGTATGAGATAGAAGAAAGTTTTGCGATTGACACATCCGACTAGTTTTACTTTTTTGTACAGTAGGTTTACTATTTTAAAACACAAAATTGTACTACTTTCACAATAAACTGAATTTCGTAGAAATTAACCATTTTTTAAAAAAGTTGCAGTCTAAAAAACAACACAAAAATTCTGTACATAGACAAACAGGCAACACACACCACTTTCGTATCCTGGTGAAATTTATAATGGTACGACCATTAAAAAGAGGCTTTTAAAACGAAAATAGAGTTATCAAAATCTGATCAACTGTTCAAAAGCTAAGCGTGGATATTCGTAAAATATTCGTATGTGACAATCCCAAAACTATCTTCTATCTCATGCATGTTAATACTTCGAGAAAATTGAAGCATAGCAAGGTCACTGCTTAAGCAATTTACAGCAAAATCTAATCAGCAACAACTTATGTCAAGTTCTAACTGCACCGGAAATTTGATGAATATTCGTGTGTTAGTTTTTCAGATAGAATCACTTCAGAAATTGTAAAAAGAATCTAAATAGGAACGCCACCTTTTCAGCGATTTACACCGCAAACTAAAGAAAACTAATTTATATCAGGGACTAACTGAATCTGAAGTTCGATCAAAATTCATGCTTTAGCTTATGAGATAGGGCTATTCTGATAGTCATGAATAATGACGCATAGCAGTGCCACCTGTTAGGTGATTTTCACTAAAAGGTAAACAGCATCATACTATATCAAGTACTAACGGAATCTGAAGTACTATGAAAATCCGTCTATTAGTTCTTGAGATATAGCTATTACGGGAATCTTAAAAAGACACCATAGCAGCGTCATCTGTTGGGAGATATACACCAAAAACTAATCAGCTCTAGTTTATATTAAAGTCCAACTAAATCTAAAGTTTCGTAAAACTTCCTGCATTAGAATTTAAGATAGAGCGCCCACGAAATTTCTGTCACATATAGACTCACAGAATAACACTTTGTTAAAATCTGTTTGTTTTTTGGGAGGGGGGGTTCCTGATTCCTATAACATGTAAATCGGTCAAAAAATGTGTAACGTTATATGCATGCTGAGTGTCATTTATAACGTTTGATTGTTCGTGGTGGGAGTTAAATGCAGACATACTCAGTACTTAAGATAAAACAACAAAGTTTATTAAAATGATGAGGGCTGAAGGGAAGTGGAGCAAGTCTTAATTTTACACAACTGAGAATACTATGAAAAAGCTAAACGCATACTTACAGGCTCCGGACGAGCTCAATCGTGGCACCTTCTAACACTTCTCACTATCTCTTGGCTGAGCTACTAGATAAAGCTTAATTAGACAGCCCGTGGCTGTGTGTAATTCTTTATTCACAAATAATCAAAATGAAACTACTATGAAGTTTCTTACCCCGGCCAACTCTCAAGTCAACTATCGAAACTCCTTTACACTTCACTGGAGGCCCGCTGCTACTTTCAATCGGCTAGCACTTCGCTGAACAATATCTCACTTCGCTATCTAACGCCACAGATACTCACACACTGGCTAACGCCACAGATGCTCTCTCGCTGGCTAATGCCAGAGACACCCACCACACACTCACACCCAAGCTTTTATATGCTGCAAACTGAGATACTTCACATTAACATATTACTAATAACCGCGAGCTAACTGCAGAATCCGAAAGAGCACACACACTCTAGAAAGTTAAGGTAAAAGAGAGGATAGATGTCGCTTTTACGCTTACACATGTTAAATTATTGACGTCACGATCTCAGAAATACTAGAGTGCCTTTATGATAAAGGTCACTCCCTCACAACCCTCCCTCGGATTCCGCAGAGAAAAAGGACTGGGCCAAATGCATGCCCAGAACTTTTTCTTGTTATAAATTTCGAGCCGTAAAAAAAACACAGTGATGGGTGAAATTTAGAACCAAAACATAACTTTTAAAATATTAACTTTAACCCATCACAACCAAAACCTCAGTTTGCCTCAAAAATTCACATATTCAATCCAATCATTCTTCTATCTTACAAATAGCCTCCGTAAAACTTCCAAAAACTCGTAAAACTTTCAAAACTAATTACTTCTTCTTTCAAAACAGCCCACTCCACTGGGAGTGCTAAAATTTCTCAAAACACTAAACTTCCGAAATTTTCCTCAATATTGCAATACAACTATAATTTTACCAAAAATCTCTCCATAACTTTCCTAATACTAGAATTCGCACCAAGTCCAAAAAACCCAATGCGCAAAAATTTTCCTCATCCAAATTCCGAACTCATCTAAAATTAAATTTACTTCATACTAAAATAACCCTGCTACTACGTAATACCTACATACCCATTAGCCAATGAACTAACTCCCAAAATTCTTCAGAACTTAACTCCACTTTAACAATAATTGGGGCACATACGTACAGCGTCACCTCGCTGTGCTTATGCAACAAAAAAATATCATATTTACAAAATGACGTCATCATGCTCTTCATCTGTATTAACTAAAAGAAAAATAGCAGAATCAATACATAACACAGGTATACTTCCCTGCAAGAAAATCACATTAACATTCAATTTTAATACAATACAATTTCAAATTCAAACGCAGCTTAAAACTTCGCAACTTGCGGAAACCATTCCCAACTAAAGTACAAACGCAACTCATAAAACACGAACGATAAGAAGAAAGTTAATTCATTAAATGTTAGTACAAGAGATAGAAACGCGTGTCAAGGACTTCTTGACCGCAAAACACGTGCGCGCCTGAACCGCGGCGCGTGAACAAAATAACCCAAATTACTATCTGTACTTTCTGAAAATTTAAACATACATTAACATACATTTTATAACACATGAACAATATAAAAATATAGTAACATTTTTAACAAATAACATAACAATTTAACAATAGATCCAGAATTTTTAAAAGCAGTTAAGACCAAAATCTCAAACATACATAAAACTAACAATTTTGCAAACAAATTTTGAACACAACTAAGCACTAATCGTGAGTCCGTCAAAAAATTCCAAAAATGGCCAAAAGTACAAAACAGTCTTTCTGCTTTCTATTCCTTCACATTGCTACCACATATATGCACTCTAATAGAAATTTAATAAAGAACATTATCACCCAATCATAGAGATGATTCGCTGCTAGCCGGCTTCATACTACAGGATGGCTTTCTCCTCTTGTCCCAGAAACCTTGTACGAAGGATCTTTCGTCATCAGAACTGTACGGTGACGCCACAGTTGACTGTCGTGCCTGCAGCCTGGTTCTGAATGGATGCCGTGGGATACTTGTAGGTTCCGCTCGACGACTCTGCTCTGGCCGGTTCGCTGGGGTCACTCAATGGCGAGATTCACACTGTTGATGCCAGTAATCTGAGCGTTGTCTCCTCTTTCTAGATGCACCCGAAGTTACAGAAGATCCTAGACCACGTTTCTTTCCGGACCTATGCTGTTTCTTATTGGGCAAAAATTCCGACTTTAAAGTCCTTTTAACAGTTTGGCGAGTGTCCATCTGAAATCTTTTCCGGGGATTAAGTACCGAAGATGGTGAACTATTAGATAATTTGTGTTTCTGAGATTGCTGTCTAATAAGTGGAGGAACGGGATAGTTTATAATATTTTGTCTTTTATGGCACACAGAGTCTGATGTATTTGACACTGTTCTCTTATTTTTATTATCATACTTTGCTCTCGGATTGCTAGGCTTTCGACTTTCAATAACAGTTTTTGGAGCCGTTTGACCAAATTTTCTTCTTGAATATTGATGAAAAGAATTAGATGAAGAAGTCCTGGACTCGGGACACTCATTGGATCGGGAATTTCGCGAAACACCACTCGACACATGAGAACCTTCACTACCATTTTCTCTAAACTTATAAACTCTAACCTGATCCAGATTAACAGTCATTCTTTCACCATTGACATTAACAATCAAATTATTATTTCGAACTTCCAAAACCTCGAACGGACCTACAAACTTCGGACCAAACTTAGCTACTCTCTTTTGACGACTTGAACTTAACCAATGCTTTTCTACCAACACAAAATCTCCAACTTTCACTTCTAACTCCCTCCTACGCATATTATAATACTGAGCCTGCTTTTCTTGCGCTTTTCCCATCTGAACTTGAGCTTCCTTAACCAACCTCTCAATATCCTGGCACATGTACTGACTTTCCGCATCTGACACCATAACTAACCTTTGGAATGGAGTAATGACTTTTCTACCCAAAAACAATTCAGCCGGCGTTATCCCCGTCGACTCGTGAACTGCCGTACGAAGTGCATACGCAAAATGCTGAAGAAACTGGTCCCAATTTGCATGATGAGAACCAACATACGAAGAAATCATTTGAATTAATGTACGATTTACACGTTCAGCCATATTAGACTGAGGACGATACGGAACAGTAAAAGAATGATCGATCTCCAGCTTCTCACACAGGGCCTTAAATATATCAGAAATAAAACAAGGGCCATGATCGCTCACTACCTTAATTGGTGCACCATATTTAGAAATATAATTATCGAAAAATGCATCGGCAACTGCAGGTGCAGAAGCCTTCCTGAGGGGGACTAACTCTACCCATTTACTAAAATAATCAACTATAACTAGTACAAATCTATATCTTTTAGGATTAGACAATGGATAAGGACCGATTAAATCTACACCTACACATTCATTAGGAAAATTTACTTTAATAGGAATTAATTTGCCAGCTGGACTTACATTTTTATAATTATAACGTTGGCATGTGCTACAGCTGGAGACATAAGCGCGCACTGCTTCCCGCATTTTAGGGAAGTAGTAGGATTCACAAATTCGAGCATAAGTTTTCCTGATTCCTAAGTGACCTGCTAATGGATTATCATGAAATTCTTTCAAGATGGACTTACGAAGACTAGCCGGAATAAAAACTCTTAATTCACCACGTGAATTTACAATTTTAGAATAAAAAAGAAGACCATCGATAAGCTTAAAAGATTGGGACCATTTCTCAAACATAGGCACATCTGCGCTCGGGACATCATCAGGATTTTCCAAATAACGATACAAACTACCAAACTCTTCATCTTGCTTCTGTTCCCTTATCAACTGCTCTCGTGACCTTAACACCAACGAAGATAATGCACAACACTTAATTTCCTCCGTGACCTCTAAACCACCATGCGGGTTTCGAGACAAAGCGTCCGCTACCGCATTTTCCTTGCCAGCCCTATGTTCTATAACAACATTATACTCTGCTAACTTCAAACACCATCTGACCATACGAGACGACAAACCCTTTCCATTAGTTAACTTTGTCAAAGCTGAATGATCCGTAATGACTTTAACCGGTATATTAGTGAAAAAACAACGAAATTTATTCAAAGCCCAAATTACTGCAAGACACTCCCTTTCCGTAATCGAATAATTCCTTTCCGCTGCATTTAAAATTCTCGACGCAAACGCTATAGGTCGACCTTTCTGTGCTAACATTGCTCCAACCCCCACTGCACTCGCATCGCAATACACTTCAAATTGAGACGAATAATCGGGGTGAGCCAAAACAGGAGGGGAAACTACTGCCTCTTTTAATAACTCAAACGATCTCTGAGCCGCTGATGACCATACAAACTTCACCCTTTTCCTTTTTAAATTATACAACGGTTCACATAACTCCGAAAACGTGGAATGAATTTGGCAAACCAAGCCACCATCCCTAAAAATGTCGCCACTTCCTTACTATTTTTGGGGGGACTCATTGACGTAATTGCCTCAATTTTCTCATTATCTATATTAATACCCTCAAGCGTAATTTTAACTCCTAAATACTTTATCTCTTTTCTCAAAAATTTACATTTTTCTAACTTAACTGTTAACCCAGCATCTCTTAACAACGTAAATACTTCCCTCAATAATCTTAAATGCTCTTCAAAAGTAGCTGCCATTATAATTATGTCGTCCAGGTAGACCAGGACACCCTTACCAATCAAAGGTTTAAGGATATTATTCATGGCCTTCTGGAACGTTGCCGGCGCTCCCGATAAACCAAAACTCATTCTTTTAAAAGCAAAACAACCGTCCCGAGTAATGAACGCAGTCTTCGGTATGTCCTCCGGCTTCATTGCAATCTGAAAATAACCCGACGTAAGATCCAGCGTTGACATATAATTCGTACTCGTTATATTAGCCAAAATGTCATCAATAACTGGAATAAGATACTGAGGGTATTGCGTTATCGCATTTAACTTTCTATAATCTACTGCAAACCTATATGCCTCTGGATTATCTAAACTTTTCCCATTATTTTTACGACATAACACTACTGGAGATGCAAAAGGAGACTCAATCGGCATTATAATATCGTCCGCTAGCATTTTTTGAATATGATAATCAATTATAGGGTGACATCCCCAGTAATTGGCACTTTAAGAATTTGTCTTTAAACTTACTTCAATTTTCATTACAAAGAAATAAGATATTTACTTCGAAATATTTTTAAATCAAAGAATGCATATCTGTGCATCTATTTTGCCCACTAAAAGCAAAAAAAAATTAAAAAGTATTTTTATAAAAATATATTTATAAAAAGTTGCTGAAATCACCAGTAATTGGCACCTAGAGCACCAATGTATGACACCTTGTGATCCAGTAATTGGCATATGTTTATATAAAAAAAACTTTACATTTTGCATTGGGTTTAATCGCTTTAAATTAATTTACTGTAGATGAAGATGACATATTTCAGGTTTTTGAGGGCAAGAAATCAGCATATTAATCTGAAATGTGAACACTTTAAAACAATACAATATACTTACATTAATACCCAGTAATTGTCATGCTGTCCCCAGTAATTGTCATGTGAAGATTTAATGGATTCCAATTACTGATAAAATGTATATTTTCAAATAAAAACAAATGATAAACAAAATTAATCTATAATTTTAAAAATACTTCCAAAATAAATGGTTTAATCTCAAATTCCTTGCAAATTCCTTGTAATTGGAATAGGTGCCAATTACTAGGAACTAGCAAAATTGAAGCACCATTAATTGGCAACTACCATTAATTCAGAAATCCAAATATTTGTGTCGAAAATACTTTTACACAATTAAAGTAACCCTTTTTAACTAAACAAAAATGTTGTCAATTAAAATTTAAAATATATTATAAATCAGATAATAATGAATTGAAAAGCATGCCTTCCTTAAGCCAAAGAACAAGAATTTGCAACAAAATGGCTAATTTGATACAAGCCATACTTGTTTCTCTTTCCTAGGCTCTATTGTCATCTTGTAAAATAAATCAAAGTTATAATCTTTAACGTAAATGAACATATAACTGATATGTGGTCTTGAATTTTTAAAAGACTGGATATAAATCTTTTTTTAGGACATGTTTGTAAAATGTGCCAATCACTGGTGCATGCCAATTACTGGGGGTGTTACCCTACCTTGTTTAACTTTATCATAACGATATGGTTTACTAGCAACAGGTGCTTTCAAACCAGTATCAATCTCATGCCACGCAACATGCGTTAAACCCGGTTTATCAGAAAAAATCTCTCCAAATTCATTCAAAAACTTATTAAATTCCTCCTTCTCGATTTCACTTAACCCCGACTCCTCCAAATTAATTGACACTGAAACTGGCTCTTTCTTACTCCCATTCTCATCATCATTCACGATCAACGACTTTTTAAAGAAATCCAAACTAATTCCTCTATCCTTCATATAATCCACACCAACTATACAATGCACTGTTAATCCATCTAACACACAAAACTCCCAACATGTCTTAACCGAACGAATTTCAACTTCCAACTCTACTAAACCTTTATTATCGCAAGCTACTCCCTGTGCCGACTGAACCACCAGACTTAACCTCTTCAACTTCTTATACGAAAAATATTTCCGTTAACAATCAAAAGAAATGAACGACTTATCTGCCCCTGTATCGAAGACACTTTTAACGACAATACCATCTAACACAACTAACACTTCAGGTAACTCAACCGGATTAATAGTAATTTTATTCAAACTCACAGAAGGCTTTTCCGATTTAATCTGTGACTGCATACCTTCCGAAATACAGCCACCTACCAGTTTAACTGACCCGACCTCTGAACACATCTCTTTTGCATTGACCTATTTTTCAAATTCTCATCCGAAGTTAATCTCCTTACTTGCGAAGAAACATTCCTGTCCCGTACTCCCCCTCTCCGATCATAACCACTATTCTGTCTATTTCCATACATATTTCTCTCACCACTTCTAAAACTATTAGCACCACCACAATTCCTATTACCATTACTCGTATTCGACATATTACGACCAAATCCATCATTTCTATTACGCAAATTATTATCCGGAAATCGCTGTCCCCCTCTCAAAAAATTACGTTCCCCCTCATTTCTCAAATTACTATTCGTGACAGGTCTCTGCCGAGGGCTACGCAAATCCCGTTGATCCGAGCTATGCCGAGTCTCATACTTCGATAATATCTGGTGCATTTCTGCAAAATTCTTCGGTGCTCTCACTTCAATAAAGTCCTGTATATTTGGATTAAAAAGAGGAAAAACAATGTCCAACAATTCCTCAAATGTGATATCTAAATCTAATTTATTTTTTAGTTCAAGCTTACGTAGATAAAATTTTGACGCCGACTCATAAATATTCTGCTTATTACAATAGAACTCTTTTCTCAAAATACTTTTATCTTTAATGGGAGGAAATGCCTTCTTTAACTCAATCACAGTTTGTTCAAATCTTTTCGCTTCATCAGCAATCAAAAACTTTCCTATATTCTCTAACCACAAAAGTGCTTCGCCCTTCAATGAGCATTTAAGCACTACGTATCTACTTTTCTCAGGTATATTATTGAACAAAATATAATCATCCAGTTTAACTAAAAATTCACTAATATCACCCTCACCGGTGAAATACACACGTGGCACAATCTCACAATGTCCGATGTTTCGTTGGGCGCCATTTGTAACGTTATATGCATGCTGAGTGTCATTTATAACGTTTGGTTGTTCGTGGTGGGAGTTAAATGCAGACATACTCAGTACTTAAGATAAAACAACAAAGTTTATTAAAATGATGAGGGCTGAAGGGAAGTGGAGCAAGTCTTAATTTTACACAACTGAGAATACTATGAAAAAGCTAAACGCATACTCACAGGCTCCGGACGAGCTCAATCGTGGCACCTTCTAACACTTCACACTATCTCTTGGCTGAGCTACTAGATAAAGCTTAATTAGACAGCCCGTGGCTGTGTGTAATTCTTTATTCACAAATAATCAAAATGAAACTACTATGAAGTTTCTTACCCCGGCCAACTCTCAAGTCAACTATCGAAACTCCTTTACACTTCACTGGAGGCCCGCTGCTACTTTCAATCGGCTAGCACTTCGCTGAACAATATCTCACTTTGCTATCTAACGCCACAGATACTCACACACTGGCTAACGCCACAGATGCTCTCTCGCTGGCTAATGCCAGAGACACCCACCACACACTCACACCCAAGCTTTTATATGCTGCAAACTGAGATACTTCACATTAACATATTACTAATAACCGCGAGCTAACTGCAGAATCCGAAAGAGCACACACACTCTAGAAAGTTAAGGTAAAAGAGAGGATAGATGTCGCTTTTACGCTTACACATGTTAAATTATTGACGTCACGATCTCAGAAATACTAGAGTGCCTTTATGATAAAGGTCACTCCCTCACAAATGAAATACAAAAAAATTCACGAATCCAATACTTTCTGTTTGTAAAGATAGAATAAAGTAGAAACACATTCATACCAATTATATAAACTCCCATTTTGGAAGTTGATTAAAAGGAAATTATTAATATAAATTCTGTAAAACTTATCTTCCAATAAACTTTAATTAACTGTGATAAGAGCTTTTCTTAAATAATAACGAAGTAGACTAATGCAAACAATGAATAAATCAAGTTGTTTACAACAAATTTATTAAAATTTTAAAGTTAACTAATTAAAAAATCTACTTTCATAGAGTATTACAGTATTTAAAATAAAATTCATTCTATTTAGAAAAATACTCAAAACAGTTCACATAAATATCTTTGGGATATATAATTTATGATCAATTTTTAATTAATTATATAAGGTACTGAAATTTTTCGCAACGAGGAGAGTGAAAGTATATCTACGTCAATATTAGCTTATTTCGAAATAATTTTTATATAAAATAAAGAAATAATTGCTTACTGCAGTCACGGATGATTTCCTCATTCAATTATCAAGCAAATATTTAAATTAGAGTAATTAAGCATTGATAATTAAAAAAATCAAGGGCTAAAAATACTGGATCTGGCATGGATTATGAAACACTTCCTATTATTAACCTAATATTAACAGAATATAAGTGTTGAAAGTTCATTTTTCATACAATGCACTGAGACGTCTAAATAAGAAATTTAAAAACACTTTAACTGAGGAAAAATCCATTTTCAGAAATTGCTGTCGATATACAATAATGTGTGTAAAATTATTTCGTTGAGATCCGTATATGATGTTTGGAATTTATCACGTAATGCACAAAAAGTAAATAAGTTTGAAGATACATTCCACAGTAGAAAACACACTTTCAGCTGTTATAGATCATAGCTAGTCATATGCTTTTGTGCGAAAAGAATTATTTTGCTCTGCAAAAAAGATAAATTTTAAGCATTTCATAAACTACAGAAACATGTTGTAATGCACTTTAGTAATACTTCTTAATTAGATCTTTTGATCCTTCTTGACATTATGCTTTAAGTATCGTAACTCCATAAAATGCACCGCCGACGACTTTTTCACAGAGCTCCTAATGTAATGGAATTCTTTTGTAAATTCCTGTAGGCGAATCGTAACTGCTTCTTATTCTATACGCATGAGAAAGATTTTTGACGCTCACTTTAGGGTTCATGTTAATCTCATTTTGCTTGAAATATCATAACATCAATAAAATCCCCCGTAATTGATTTTCCCGCACACAGCACAGTGTAGCGGAAATCTTTGTAAGTGTAATTTATCTTTAATTAATTATTCTTTATTAACATAGACGAAATAGGATGTTACACACTTCATTTCCTATACCGACGATTACATTGTAAACTTTGCTAAGATATAAAAACCACATGGCAATTCGAGTATTTTTATGAGAATGGCCAGAGAGACAGACACTCTGAATTCATAAACAACTATTATTCAATTAAATAACAGTTTTTTATATTATTTTCCTCCCCCACCCCACTGTTCTGAAAAATTGCTCTACAATGATATAATGTTCAACGATGCACTTCATAACAAAATTTCCAACTGCATATTGGAAAAAGTTTAAAATTATTTTCGCTGTTTATAAGTATGTCTCTAATATATATACATAAAAAACGTTCTATTCATATTCCACGTTAAACGTTGTTACGATTTTTCTGAAAAATAATACAAAACATTTTACTCCAGCTAAATTTTATCTGTATCATATATGACCGCATCAAATGATGTTGTATTCAAAATTCAAAAAATATCCTCAAGCCAACTATTGTGTACTATGTCATTTGTATGTTTGTATCACATTTAAACTTCATATAAAGTTCACGATTTCTTGTGAAATACAGCAATAGATAGCAATTTTACACATTTTTGATATTCTGTATTGAAAGAAAGTTTTCTCTGGGAATTTCTGCTGATAGCGGGGGGGGGGGGAGGGACAGGACCTAAAGAAAAACGTAAAAGATTGTTTCATTTTTTTAAAAGATAAGAAATTCAAAAATTAAACTATTACATAAAACTACGAAATAACCTTAATACTATATTTTAATGCTTTTAAAAATTATATCGAATTCGTTTTGGAAATTTTTCGATTCATTCTATCTATTAATTTAGTTGCTTTGTACGTTTTTTAAAAATTGAACATTATTTGCTTTTATAATTTCGTTTTAAGTATATTTTAAAGACGTTATATATTTTTCATCTATTTAAAAACAGTTCGCACGTGAAAGCGTTGATCGGAAATGCCTTACATGTTATATAGAATAAACAAATTTTGAAAATCTGTATATTTGATTAATTGGATGTCCAAACTTTATCATATTAAAGATTCTGTAATAGAATTTCATATTCAATTTTTCAGAAAAAGTTAATAAAAATCAGTATTATTAATATATTATAAAAGAATGATAATAATAATTATTTTTATAAGTAAATTATAAATACTATAAATATTATTATTATTACAAGAAAAAGTAAGATAAATGAAGATTTATTACTATTATACGTAACAGAATCATAATGATACCATTACTACTACTAATTATTATTATAAGAAGACTAAGAATAAACAGATAATGATCACAATTCGAAGCAAAATAAACTAAACCATCGATAATCTTCTAAATTCATGAAACACATATTCTATAACAAAAAAGCTCTCTTAGTACATAGAAATTTTTGCGGTGCTAATATTAAGATTTTTCATCACAGAATCAAATAGGAAATTTTCAAAATAACATAAAAATGAATAGTTCATAAACTTTTAGTGAAAAACTTCTAGCTACATCATTAATCATCTGACTTTTCATTATTTATCATTTAGTCAACAAATGAATAATGATATATGTCTCTTCTGAAACTTTAATTAAATACAGCTCATTGATTGAAATGAATTATAGTCAGAATTTTCTCTGCAATAAAAAATAATTTCTGGTTTGATAAAAAAAAACTTTGATCTAATTCATAATTTTAGATGCTAACGAAGAATTTCCAGAAGTTATTATCTAATTATGATGATTATTTTTAATTAAAGCATTAATCAAATTTAGCAAGGAAAAGCATTCATAGTTGAGAGCTTTCGTATTAATATATTTCATAAACTTTTTTTTTCTTTTTTGCACCAACTGCTATATGATGTTGGGAAAAAGAGTGATATAAATGACAAGGTACACGAATTCCCATAGCAATTTCCAATAGAGGGGGGGAGGTTAGGGTATTAAGTTTAAGCTAATGTTATGATTTTGTGTATAGAAGACACATGTGAAATCTTTTAAAACTATAACGCATATGTAAATAATTAATATATGCTTTAAAAAGTGAAAAAAATGAAAGAGAGTCAACATTAATTTTCAACGCGTAATGTCACTCGCAGTAATGGTTTCTCATGGGAATGATAGATCATGGGTTTGAGAACATATGAGAAAAATAGTAAATTTCAAGAATGAGTAAGTGTACAATGTTCTTCTGTTTGCTGTTTAACCATTTGAGGAGCCAATTACTTTCATTGCAAAATGTTGAAATGAATGAATGATCTGTTATTTTAACACAATCAAACTGTTTGGTAAAGTTATCATACGAATTGAAAAATTCCAACTGAGCGAAAAATTGCCCAGGCTGGGAATCGAACGCAGATCGTTGGCTTACAGGGTCAATGCTTTACTGTTTAAGCTAAATGGGCGACAGAAGAGATATTATTACCAGCAAGGTTATCTGAGCGAAAAATGCTCGTTGGTTGTCACCCAGTTAGCTTAAAAGGTAAAGCAGCCCTGTAAGCCAACCATCTGTGTTTGATTCCCAGACTGGGCATTTCTTCGCTCAGTTGGAATAATTCGTATTTAATTTTCTGTATGCTGTAATATCAAGAATATTACAATGCATTATGACTCTCATTTAAAGTATCAATAATTTTTGACATACCGAATACAATCTTCTTCTTCGGAACTGCCACTAAACAGTGGATTTTCTCCACCCATTACAATAGTTCTGAGTGATTTTTTTCATCTCTCTCTGTACAAAAGAATCTCATCATTTAATTAATTTATCTTCATTTTATCTCGAATAGAACTTTCCCAAGTTTTAATATGTCAAAATTTGAAGATCACCAAAGCTCACATTTTTGTCCAAACTCTTTTAGTTTAGAGGTTCGACGTCCAAATTCCAGAGCTGCCAACTTCTACGCCTATTTAAATCTTATAAACATGTTTCGAACCACAAAAATATTTTAGTAAAATGTGTACCAAATATATTCAATGTTATGTATTACAGAACATATTCTTAATTATTTACTAAACTTTCTGTTTCTAATCTGTTTATTTGACTGTAAATAGGCGTAGTAGTTGGCAGCCATGAAATTTCAGTTCTAGCTGGTGTTTTCGTAGCGTTTCGGAATTTAATATAGGGGAGAGTGGGGATACTTGAGCATAGGGGATACTTGAGCCACCCCCTTTATCTCTACAGTTGTTCAATTTTTCTTTCTAAAACTGGCAACATGGTAACATATTTATTGTTCTGAACATGTAAAAAAGAAATCATATACCTTGGTACCATTTTTAAAGTATGGTGATTAACCCTTTGAGCTCTGCTGGTAGAATTTTCTACCACAAAATTTTAATTCTGAAATGTCACAACGACACCAGAAAATTCGACCAAATTTATTTGAAAAAGGTTTAATGCATTTTTTCGCGTATATTGTAAATCGGTTTTTTTCTTTGCAAAATACTGGTGCGAATGTGACATCTGGCTCAAGTATCCCCTCCATGGGGATACTTGAGCCACAATGTAAAAGAAAAAGTAAAAATTTATTAGACATAGAAAAATAGTTCAAAATTAATTGAAAGTGGTTTTCAATTGAAGAAAAAATATCAAATTTTCATTTTCAATATTTTATTTTGTTCTAAGAAATTCTAAAAAATTTTTAAAAATTAAAATTTAAAAAATGGCTCAAGTATCCCCATCTTCCCCTAAATCTAAACAATGTTTAATTAAGTCTCACTCAGAAAATTAACGCAATCAAGCCAAACATATGTGTTTAATATTTTTTTTATAAAACTGTTTTTTATTTATTAACTAAATTGGAATTTTAATATAAATAGCTCTTAATTTAAGGAAGATATATATTTTTAAAATCTTTCTAATTATAAATAAATTTACACATTAAACTTTCTTTATTAAAATTAATTTTCGTGTTTTGACAACCTAACATTGATTATATTTTGAAACTACGCTTATAGAAGTTGAGAGAAGTTGTTCATAATTTAATGAGGAAATACATCCAAAATAATTGCTTATCACTACAAATAAAGTCACCCCGGAACTTGAGAGAATTTCAGTGTTGGATTAAAATGCATATATTCAATTGCATACTCGAAAATTACCCCTTACTGGCAAAACCCATTTTTAACTAAATCAACCCACTCTAACTTCCAACGCATTACTACGTTTTCGAATCTCAGAAAAGTTAAAATTCATATAGTACTCAAGTCAGAAAGAAGCTAACTTTTACTTTTGTCCTTCAACTGACAAAAATGTCGCTGTGTACTTATTTTCTAGCTGAGTTTCAAGATGTTTGCGTTTCATTGAAGTATATTTTAGCAATTTATTGAATTGTTTTACTTACGAAAGAATAAATTGCTCGCAGATTTACCGTTCTTTAATTATAAAATAATTTTAGTGAATATACGGAGTGTTTTATTATTAATTATACAAACCTTACAACTTTTTTTATAAACAGACTGAATGATCTATTATAAATAAAGTTGCGAATAGATTTCAGATTTTCAATTTCTACCGGCCTTCTACGAAAGAGGTTAAAAAAATCGTTTATTACTTACCCATCATACGTAGTATAGGGTAAGTCTTGCAACTGTTTCGAAAACAAAATTGACGAATTTACACGATTGAAACACTGGAGATTCCTAAAAACATATTTTTAGAAAAAATATTTGCCGTCCGTCTGTCTGTGTGTTTGTCTGTCTGTCTGTCCGTCTGTCAGTGTGTGTCTTTAAACGCTCTATCTCTCGAACAAATTGAGATAGTAATTTTAAATTTGGTGTGTACTTAGTGTGTAATAATGGGAAGAAACCTACTGAATATTAGTAACCTCAACTATCCGGAAATTTTTCCAGACTCTCGAAATGTTAGTTCTGATGAAAGGTACATAAAAATTTTCGAATTCTTTTATTTTAAGGAGTGGATGTAAAAGACAATAAAATAACACACATTTTGCATAAAAATGAAGTCAATCGGATAATTAGTTGCTGGGATATTTGTAATCCTGTTTTCCACACTGTTGGATTTTTCATGACCCTGTAATTCATTAAAATTTCAAATCAAAGATATATTTTAATTAGATATGAGACGCTAAAAACGCAGTATAAATACGACGCAGTAAACCGTTGGTTAATATGATAATTATTTTGGATATATAACAATATTTCTTTTACGCAATCAGGTAATACTTGAGTAGTTTGGCGTTTTATATAATTTGTCGAAATTGGTTCGTTAGCAATTTTTTAATAGAGTATTACTATGTATTAAAAATATTTAAATGTACGTTTAAATTTTATTTAGGAATTGCGATGCAATTTATAAATAGTTTTCATATGTTTTATATTCATATTTTCTATTATGAGTATCCATTATGGGTATGTATTACGGTGGCCCCCAAGGGCTAGTTTTTTTATGTGTCCACGATTACATCTTGAGCGGATAGTTCCATTTTCTCATTTTTTTTTCTTTCCTTTCTTGTCTTTTTTTCTTTTTTTGTTGGAAAGCTCTTATATCTGTAACTGATCTCGTTTCATTAACATTAGGATTTAAAAAATGGTATGATTGTTTTTTTACATTTTTTTTATATGTAACTTTCGTAAAAATTGACCAATCGTAATGCAATTTTAGTACAATTGTAAGTTTCATAACACTAATTTAAATTTCAAAAATATCCTTCGTATGGTGTAGGGTTATTTAGAGGTACGTCTTAAGAAATTGAATTTACAGGTCAAGAAATTGAATTTACAGGGTAGCGCATTGAAACAGGAAGTTTTGAAACTAGTAGTAGCAATCCCGCTAGCAGAAAGTCAGGTACACAACTGCCCACCTAAGTAATCAGAGACCATTGAATATGTTCACAATCTCTAATTACCGCGAAAGAATTTTACAATAATTTTGTCATTCTGATTGTTTCTTGCATAGAATTTTGACGCCATTACAATTTAGGACGTCATCGGTTGCATTTTGAATGGGTTAAGAGTTTTAAGGAAGCGGGTTGAACAGTAAAAAAAATCCTTCTATTCAGTAAGAGGGAGGAAAAGATGATGACTCTATTTATTGATTTTAAAATTTATTAAATTTTGATGGACAATACGAAGTTAAAATTCATGTAAGGCGATTATCGGAAATTCAATTCCGTTTTTCGTGAATATTTAATTTCGAATGAGAATTTGCTTAATTCGTCAGCTATATTCAAGTTGGTTTCATATATGGCTACCTTTTTTTTTTTGATATTTTGATCTCTATCGTTATTTGGCGATATTTTCATCAGTATCGTCAAGTTTGGCGAGAACTTAGTGCTGACGAATATGACTATTTAGTTTTAAGCATAGCAGTAGTAGCAGTAAAAAAGAATAGCAGTGATGATTGAAGGAATTAAAGTAAATTTTCCAGAAATAAAAAAATTTACAACTCATGCATGATTTCCGATTAAAATCAGCCACCTTAGAATTTTCAACTGCCATATAGCTGTCATTTTTTATAATGGAGACGAAACACAAAATATTACAAATTCCGTGGTTCAAGACGGAATATTTGATAGAAAGAATATTTGGTATTTCTATTTATTTTTACATCGTTTTAAATTTAAATTTTTCATATGGTCGCCTTTTAGAAAGAAATAGGCAGATGAAGCTGGCCAATGATTTCGGTCAAGATATTGTTAAGTCATGTATCTATACATCATGTTTCAATATGTTACGGATACTTCATCCTCAAATTAAGGCGTGAGCACTTTATCAAATATTTTATTTTATCCTCTATCATCTTTTAACTTTATTAAAACAAGAATGGAGATAAAAGAGAATTTGGAACTTCCCAGCTTCTAGTCCTTTGACTAGTGACGTGTTGGTGTAATTCATATTGATCTAATTAGCGTAGTATATCCATTTAAGGCGTGATTTTTAATCCTTTGACATTTTACACAAAAGCACTGGATTATCGTATTCTAAATCTTGCCAATTGATTTTCTGCACATATTGCTTCTTCCCAGAACTTTAATAGTACATATTATTCAGTCAAAATTGTCTTAGCCATCTTAACTAACGATCTTTTTTTCAGCTACATTGTTCTCGCTTGCGCAATATGGAACTACGTGTTGATGTTTTATTTCGTTAGCCCTAAGATAATGTGCTATTTCATTCTGATGTGAATTTTCCTGCGCTATCCGTTCGGTTCGCTTTTGGTTTTTCTCCGAATTTGTTACTAATTCGTAGGAGGAATTCTCTAAATTTTTCGTAAACTTCACTTTTTCTAGACAACAGGTATACTACCGATAATCTTGAGCAGTCATCAATAAAAGTCAAGAAATACGATTTGCCTCTTACTGTCGGTGTTTGGAAACTTCCACACACGTCGGAGTGAATGAGCAGGAATATTTTTGTTGCTCTATATTCAGCGGTTTTCGGATAGGGTTCATCAATCAATTTTGTTTTAATACACGGTTCACAATCTATATTTTGTTTACAGTTATTTATTTGGGTAGCTCTAGTGATTTTCTTTTTGTATAATTTCTTTAATTGTTGTTCAATAAGTGTGTCGTAGCCTTCTGTCCTATAATTCTAGACAATTTCTGTTGCAAATTTGCGTTACAGTTGTGTAGTCTTCGTTTTCTAAATGAATTTCACACAAATTATTTATTTTTCACGCTTCTAAACTGATTTCTCGTTTAAGTTTGAAAAAAATCTCTTGTTTTTTAATGCAATATCTGACATCCGTTATGTGTCGCTTTACTAACTAATAATAGATTTGTTTCAATTTTGAGTACTAGTAGCACATCTTTAAGTGTTTTTTTATGGATTTTGTTGTCCGATGTTTGCGTTTTTATATATGCGTCACCTGATCCGTAAGCTATAAGTTTTATTTCCGTTAGCGATTTGTTTTCGCTCGTGATTTTATTTTAGCAAACATGGATTCAGAACGTGCGATATGGCTCTGAGTTGAGTTGCCACTGTCAACAATCAAAGTTTTGCGTAGTAAAAACGTAGTGTTTATCTTCGCTCGTTCTCCATGTTTTGTTTTCATTTTCGTACCGATTGAACCTATAGTTCGATTCCGGTACATGATCTCTTCTAAAATTAATTTCGCTCCTTTGTAAAATTAGTGATCTAGAGTAGTTTTTCCTATTTAATCTGTTATGATGATTTTATTGTGTAATGTGCGTAATAATGCAATAATGTTTGTTATGCCAACTTTCATTTGTGTTGTGACTTTTTAAATGGCAATTGGTTCCAAAATTTGCTACCTCGTTTACCGGAAATTTCTTTTGTGCTTTAAACGCTCTCGCAGTACTTTCTGATCGTTCTGAATACTTATACCTTCTGTTATATTCATCTATAAGCTTATTTTTAATGAACGTGGCCGTTAGTTCATTTTCTCCTCTTGCTTCAAGCGACGTAATCATCGTATCATAAGACTGAGCTAAGACTGATCAGTCTAGATAATCAAGTTATGGATAGTACAGCCGAAAATTAAGGCGCGAATGCGTTTGCAAATTGTTTATTTATATCCTCCATCAACTTCTTTAAAATTCCTTAAAACATGAATAGAATAGTCAGAGAATTAGGAACTTGCCCCTTTCTAATCCTTTGGGTAGTGACGTGTTGGTGTAATGCATATTGATCCAATTGGCGTAGTATATGGATTTAAAGCGTGGTTTTTAATCCTTTAATAATTTACACAAAACTATTGCAATATCATATTCTGAATTTTGCGAGTTAAAAAGAGGAATAGTATTAGTAATTATATTCAAAGAATACTATTATATTTAACATCACTTAATTTTAATTATAACTTGATATGAAAGTTTCAGAGCAGAGCAAAAAACTTGCCCTTCTTATCTATATTACTAAATAACGAAAAGTGAGAGAATTTATATTATAAGAAAAGAAAAGTAATAACAAAAATGTCTCAAGTGTTTATTTCAGTCAATAGTTTATAATTTTTCATCAACTTTTATGATTCAATAACACTACACAATTGAGTCAGATTATTTCACATTCCTTCGTAAATTCTTCAAGGTTATGTTGAGATCGAGTAAAAAAAGAATTTATTGGCTTTCTTGTTTTACTTTAATTAAGGAACGGAAAAGAAATTACTTAATCATTTATTTCAAGCACAATACGAGCTCTGTCATATGACAAAAAACTAATCAACATATGATTAAGAATGGTTTTGAGTTCAGGAGAGTGTGATCGCAGAAAGTATACCGAAATTTACCGAAATTGCTTCCTCGAAATGGTTGCAATAATTAGCTTCTTATTTCTTGTAATGGCTACCTAAAATACACAAAGTGGTCAGCGAATGAAAGAACTGCAGAAAATATTGCAGCTGTTCTCGAAGGAATCCTAAACGTTCTAAACAGAACAACCGTCCCCCAACTATTCCATCGTAAATCTAATTTATAGTTTCAAACATAACATGGCAACGTAGGGCTTAAGGAGTGCCAATGTGGCTAAAGTTTTAAATCTAAAGTTGCAAATCTAAAGTTTTTTAAAAATCGATGCACTAGTTCTCTCTTAGATATGGCTACTGTGAAAATTGTGAATAATACGGTGTAGCAGCGCCACCTGTTGAACGACATACACCAAAAACGAATCAAATCTAATTTATATTAAGAAATAACCGAATCTAAAATTTTGTGAAATTCCGTGCTTTAAGTCTTGAGATAGAGCGCCCACAAAATTTTTGTCACATACAGACAGACAGAATCAGAGACTCACAAAATCATAGACAGAAATTTTGAAAAAAAAATTTCGGGTTCTCTGACCCTTAAAACGTGTAAGTCCGTTGAACACCGAATTTCGAAAATTTTCATGAATCCAGTACTTTCTTCTTGTTATGAGATACCCGTAAGAAAAAACCCAAAATTTTTATTATTGATTTTAAAGTAATGAATTTTGGTGTACTATTTAAGAATCTTCTTGTAAGAAATAATTAGCAAAAAAATTCACTTTTTATTAAAAAGTATATTTTTTATGGGGATTTTTATGATTTTTTTTTTTTGTCGAAAAATACACTTTTTAAAATTACTACTCCTCATTCAATTTTCAATATTTTGGTATTACTAAAATTTCTTAAATAGTGTTATAGTATATAGAAAAGAACTAAGGAGGGATATTTTAATTTTCTATTTTAATCGGCTAAAAAAAAAAAAAATACTCATGGTAAATTTCCCTAAATTCGTTATAATTTTCATGTTTACCAATTTATGTAAAATTTTCAGAAATAGTTAAAAAAAATATCTCTCCTTACTTTTGTTGCAATTTTTTTTAAGATTCTAAAAACATAAACACTTTGTTTCTAAATCATTATACCACTGAGCCTTAGTACTTTGAACTTAGGCAAAATATGAAAAAAGTCATTCTCAGGAAACACACGTTTTAAATGGCTGCTAGCCTTTAAACTCTATAGTGAGTACAATTTAAAAAGCTCATTTTCTACCTGTTCCAAGAGTCCCCGAGTTCTGAAATTTTGCATGGATATTCGCAAATATGTATTTTATCGTTTTCTGAGGGAAAAAAAATTTGAACTTTTGATGATTTTTGGCCGAAAATGGGGTACGGGTCTCCCTTAAGATAGAATAAAGTAAAATGTTACCAACTCTTTTGTTTAACTAGTCATGTGTGGCAATCTCAAAACTTTCTTTTATCTTATGCATGTTAATATGTTCTAAAAATGCAGCATAGCAGCTCCACCGGTTAAGTGGTTTAAACTAAAATCTATTCAACAACAACTTATGTAAGCTTATATCTGAATCTGAAATTTGATCAAAATCCGCATAACAGCGCCACAAGTTGGGTGATGTGCACCAAGAAGAAATTAGGATCTTTTTTTAATCTTGTGTTATCAGAATCTGAAGATTGATGAAAATCCATGCATTAGTTTTTGAGATACATTTAATGCAAAATCATGAAAAATGCAGCATAGCTGCGCCATGTATAGGCGATTTATACCAAAAACTAAAAACACTATTCTACATCAGGGACTAACTGGATCTAAAATTTTAGGAATTTTTGTGCATTAGTTCTTGAGATAGAGCTATTGCCACAATCAGAAATAATGCACCATGGCAACACCACCTGTAAAGCAATTTGCACCAAAACGTAATGAGCACCATGTTATAACAAGTACTAACTAAATCTAAAGCTTTATGAAAATCCATGCACTAGTTCTTGAGATATGGCTATTGTGATAATTGTGAATAATGCAGCACCACATGCTGAGCCGTATGCACCAAAAACTAATTATATCTAGTTTATATCAAGGTCTAACAGAAACTAAAGTTTTATAAAATTCCATGTATAAGTTCTTGACATAGAGCGCTCACGATTTTTTTCACATACAGACCGACTGGCAGACTGACAGACTCACAGATGCACAGACTCACACACTCACATATAGACAGACTGGCAAACTGACAGACTCAGATACACAGATTCACAGACAGACATTTTGTAAAAACATGTTTTTCGGTTTCTCTGACCCCTAAAAAGTGCAAATCGGTCGAATACCGGATTTTAAAAATTTTCAGGAAGCTAATACTTCCTTCATGTAAAGATAGGAGAAAGTAAAAAATGCATTTTTCTTCACAAATGATCAGGTGTACGTTGATTTTTCAACTCAGAAAGAAAATGATGTTAGGAATATAATTACAGAGTATTTTTTATAACGCATTAAAATATGGTGTTGAAATTAATTGGATTTGGGTTGACCTGAATTAGAATTTTCCGGTTAGGATTTGCATGACCCAACACATTCTGGATTCTAGTGTAGATAATGATACAGGATTGCTACGATAATATTAAAATAAGAAATAATCACATAAAGCTGAATTTATTTTTTCAGCAAAATACTTGCTGTTCCACTAGATACAATTAAAATAATTTATTTATGTTAATAACTACTAACCCTTTCAGGGCAGGATATTTATATTCGTAAAATGTTGAAATAATTGGATGACTATTTCCAAAAAAAATTATTTATAAACAGTTAAAAGTCTATTTTTCCATACCTAATTAAAGTAAAATTTGCCTTCAAAAGTTCGGGTGCCAATGCGGTAATTTGTGACTATAATTAGGTGATATCATAACTGCATCACTACCCGTCAAGGGGTTAACGAAATGTCTGTTATGATATTCTTGTTCATACAACCTATTTCTACAATTCTCATGTTTGTTTTCAAGCCAGCAAAATGAAATAACTACCTTTAGAGTATTTTTTTTTTTTTTTTTTTTTTTTTTTTTTTTTTTTTTTTGCACATCCTAATGTATTATTTAAGGAACAATTGACTAGATGTAGTTGTTGATACTTCATATTAATTGTTAAGACTAACTCTGTAATAAATCTTTACTTTTAACAGAATAAGAATAAATTAAGATAAGAAATTCCACAGAAACTTATGAAAAATGGTGCTTATTTCACAATGAGTATACTCATACGTTATAATATGCTAAATAGATTTGTTTTTTAACCAGAGTAAAATCCTGAATAGTCCTCCTTTTATCATATTATTTATTTTATAAAAACAGTAAAATCAAAAGTAAAAATGAGTAATAAACACGATAATCTGACCAAAATGACTAAGAAATAATATATATTAAATTTTGAAACGATATTTTTAAAAAACCTTAAATCTAAGAAAAGAGACAAATATATGTTTGATGTCACGTCAATTTATTTTTATGTTTTAAAATTCCCTGCATTTAGTTAGATAAACTTCTGATAGTTATTTTTAATAGGAATAAAAAATTAATTTTGCTATATTAATGGTGTCATATCAGAGATGTCTTGTCAAAGTTTACAGTAAATCTACAATCTAAGCAGAATATATTAATAGGTGGTCTCAACAAAACTTTCTTAGCGTATTTAGATCCTAATCATATCTCTAACACCATTTAAAAATTCTCAATACGGAGCTAGTCGTCGTAAATTGAATCCATAAAATTCTATTAGATTGCATGATAGGGGAAACTGGGGATGAAAAAAACACTGAAAATTTCAGGAAGAAAATAAAATGTAAAAAATTTTCAGCTATGTCTCAATCGATGGCGATACTTTTTCTGTCTTAATAATCCTTGTAACTAACATCAACAATTGTAGCATTGTAGGTGGTGAAAGCAAAATCTGTTCTTGATATAAAAAGGTAAATTTTGATCTTGCTTTCCTTGTTTTCTCTAAAAAATTAATATTGTTTTAGCATTAAAGTATTTATGTTATTTAACGCTATAAAGTATGCGAATACCAGTATATTTTGTTAGCTAAAATACACTGTTAAAAATCTGCTGCATTTTGCTGCAACGCACTCCACCGCTTATATATAATATCTCTCTTCCAACCAATGAGAAAGTTCCATTTCACGGCCAAGTAACCGTTTTCTATACAAGCAGGGGAGTGCGTTGCAGCAAAATGCAGCAGATTTTTAACAGTGTACTGTCATGTCTGAATACATTTTTAATTTCGCTAGGTGGATATGGGGTTGAAGGTTCATGGTTGATGGGACCACCTAATATAATAGCAAAACATGGTAAAAGAAATTTCCTCGTATAACACACGCTGCACGTGGTAAATTTATCACACTTTTCTTTATGCATCAGGTTACTCTGATCAACACATTCGTTTTCCAAGGAAGAAATGCAAAGCGTTGAGACTCGGAGCTGCCCCATACGAAAGGCTTGGACTTGCTCATCAAAGAAGGTGAATGGCCGCAGATTTTTTTCAAAAACAATTGATCATTAGCCAAATATTCCAGTTGTTTCGAAACGGATCCTACGCTTCTCATATTTGATAATCTTGAAAGCAATATAAATATTAAGACAATAAAATTTGCTAAAGATAAAGGAAGAATCACGATGACATTCCTGTCGCACTTTATCCATTAATGCCAGAATGGAACTTAGAATAAATTCGAAGTATATTTTTTAGAAAAAAAAAGAAATTACTGATATTATTGACCACCGCCGTCTGAAGACCGCTGGCACAAAATGGTGGCTGCCGAAGGTGGATTTTTTTTAAACGTATTATCTATGGTCCCTTCAACTTAGACACCAGTATTTTATAAAAGATTTCTTTGATTTCTAAAATCTCAAAAAAATAAAATGGAAAAAGTTTTTAAAAATTATTGGTACGAATATTCCAGGGCACGTACTCACGCTGAAAAAATTCCGCCTTCGACATCCACCATTGTTGTGTATCTTTTATTTTTGTATAATGTAATCGAAAATTAAAAGAAATAATGTACATAAAAGTATGTGTGTATATTCTATTTATGTGTGTCCATTTAAACCCGCAAAGTGTCCCTATCAGCCCCTACAATTATTATTACTATTCCTACTACTATTCTTACAATAGGAAAAGGGACATTTCTCCCAATTTTTATAAATGAGTACAGATTTTAAATTACTTTACTTGGGGATAAGAGGTTTCCCTACCATCAAGGAAACTAGGCGAGAATTAGACGCAAACATGAAAATGATATATTTTAATGTCCTTATTTTAGAAACTTATAAAGACAAAATGTCCCATTCATCCCCACTCTCCCCTATTTATAGATTATAAACTAACTCCTTTTCCTGCTCATTTCCAGAGTAGAATAAACTTAAGTATTACATAAGATTCGACGAATAATTACAATAATTGTAAATCAAATGCCTAAAATGGAAAAAAAATTCCGTTATAAGCGTCATTTCCCTCCAGAAAAACATCGCATATTGAGGAGACAAATTTTATAAAACAAATTCCATGTATGGTAATCGAATAACAGTTTCAATCCGCAGATGTTAAAATAGAAAAAAAGGAAATGTGATATAACACAATGTTCCAAAAATTCTTTGGGGGCTCTTATTTAGTAGAAAAAAGAAAGCAAATTGAAAGCAACACTATATACGTTCATGGAAGACATTGGAGAAAAGACGGTTGAAAACAATGAGACTACTCTGCTCATGCAACATTATTGTCTTTTTTTTCTTGAACGGAGGAAAAGAATCAGTAAGCGTTAAAGCAGCAAAAATGAACACGATATTTCCCATTTGCTCATGTTCTACACCGTTTTATATTCTTATGTCAAAGTTAAAAAAAAACAGAGAAAATGGAGAAATTCTTAGTTCGAAAACATTAATTATATAATGTAAGAACAAAAAAAAATGACTTAGTCGTTTTAATTAAATGGTTTGAAAACAATTGAAACTGTTTGGTAAACCAAGAAACTTATTTGCTTTAAGGAATTTAATAACTTCCAAATTTTTAATTTAATGGAAAAACTTAAGTAATTTATTGCATTCATGAAAAATACCCTTACGTGAGCAAATATGGAAAGATTTGGAAAAATGTTAAAGTAATAACATTCCTGTATTGTTTCAGTTAGCTTTCTGAGAAATTCATTTGGTTAAAATAAAGGATTCCATTCACATTTTTTTCCGTTGATAAATCTTACGCTACAGATATCCGATTGGTATTGTATGAAAACTTTTGGTATTTATTTTTTTAAATTGTAATCAATTGAAAGAAAATTACATTAGCAAATGAAAACATTTTATAATGCGGCCATTCAGTAAGATAGTTGAAAGACATTTTAGATATTCTAGACTATCACAAATATTGGTTTAATATTATATAAATAAACAGAGCATTATTTAGTGCAAAAAAGGTCGAATAACTCAATATAAATTGGTTTAAGGAATAATCTACTAACTATAATGCAGGATCAAAAACTACATCAGATGCTTCTTACGTTCAACTTTTCTGTCAATTCACTGTTTGAATGCCTAAGAGGAACTACTCAAGCAAAGAAGACATGTCCTTAGAGCATAGTGCCTCTTCCGGTTTAAAAAAATTTACAATTTTCAGAAGGGAAAAAAATGTAACAGGACAAAATCAGACAACTGGGGCACAGACTGCCCCCTCGCGACAGAGAGCGGATGAGAAAAATGAGACATACAAAATGTGTATTGAGGTGCCCACTAGAGTGCTTGCCACTCGCGACAGGCCTAGTATTCAGGAAGCGGTGTATAGTCAGAAAGTTGAAGTAAAAACTTAGGCACCATACGATGGATTTTAAAGATGGTTCTAAACGGCATCAAGGCGATGTTCTAAGAATTCATTGACATCTTCTTACCAGTCAAAAAGTTATGGATTTAAAATGTCACTTCATATATCTAAATGTAATTTTAATAATATTTGTATTTAATCGTACTTGTGTCGTCATGGAATCTCAAACCGTAGACAATTATATCTGCACTTTAAGTACCGCAATGAATAGCTTTTGCCTTTTTCTCCTTCTGTTTCACTGATTTTTATGCATATTTTTAATTAAATGACGAGTCTTTTCAGTTTTTCTTTATGCCATTGTATAAGAGGTTTTAAATGGGAATTAAATGCCTGATATAAATATATATTAAAAATATTTCACTAAATCACACAATCTATCAAACATAAAATAGATGTAATACGTTTTACCTTATATTTTCGACTTTTCGTTTTAAGTGTATAAAAAAGATTACAAACATTCAAATTTGTACTTCATTTGCTTTAATACATGTGGCTTTTCTGACATTTTATACATAAGAAACAGAAATGTGTTTTTGTAAATCCATAGACCTAGAGCTATATTAACAAAGAAAGAAATAAGAATAAAATAAAATAAAGATTTCAGAATGTAAACGAATGTTTTTTGTATTGAAAACAATGTCGCTCTAACAACAACAAAAAAAAATCTTAAGCTATAGATTATAGCTGGAAAATTATATTTAAAGTAAACTGCAAGCACATGTCGAATCAACCGAAAATACTTCTTGACCAGGATCTGATCTGATCCCGGCAAAATTATTTTATTTTCAACCCAAAGCTCGAATCAAACACGGCCGGAAACTGAAATATTCAGACTGAAGTTCGATCTAAAAAGAAATCGATCAATATCTTACTACAGTTTGGGAAACTGCTGTATTGCCAACAGTAATGTCTCGAATATCAATTTTATTTTTATTTTCATTTTAGTTTATTTATTTATTATTTTTGTAGTAAAATTAATATTTACGGTAGGGAATATGATATATAAAGGAATGTTTTTCAACAAAAACAGCTTCTTAAACTTTTTTTTTTAAATATAAATTATTTTTAACCCGAACCCTAGCCAAAAAATTTAGAATCAGCTGAATTCTATGCGGAGCAAGAAATGAGAGTCTGGCGTAATCAACACGTCCTATAACATATAGGATGTGTTGACCGAACTTAACCCGCAACTAAACAATTAGTGTCCTGCGAACCCGACCGGCGCGGCGGGTAAAATAGGGTAATAGGACACAATCCAGAACTCTAGCTTTAATGCTCTTGGGGATGTTTTTTTAACCCATTATAGGCGGAATTATTTTCCTCTTTAACCACTTAACGGATCAATATTTATGAAAAAAAAACTTTCATGGAGTGCCTGTTTTTTTTTTTTTTTTTTTAAGTCTTTTGGATAAATTTTAATCTTTTATCACCTGTTTTTCAAAACAGAATTTTTTTCTTATTTGAATCGGAAAAATGCTTGGATTAGATAATAAAAAATTACAAAAAAAAAAAAAAAAAAAACTGGTGAGAATAATAAATCACAAATGGAATATGGATGCCCGTACCTGATACGGGCAAATCCTTTTTCTTAAGAATATGTTGATCGTATGACGTATGGGCAAATCATGATTGGCAAAAGCATGTTTCCCGTATGACATACGGGCAAATCAAGCAAGCAGTTAAAATGAAAAACTTGCACTTGACACCATTTTTTAATAGCAGTTTTTGTTTGATTTTATCATTAAGTTTAAGTCATCAATTACAGATAACGCTTCCATCTAAAATAATTGGCGTCCAAACAAAAAAAGGATGACAATTTTCCAGTATCATATTGTACCAATCGGCTTTAATGGGTTAAGAGAATATAAAAAAATTAACTACCGGATGTCCAGCAAATAACACCCTGATTTCAAAATTAAATTTCTCAAAAACAAAGATCGATAGTAATATGCGGTAAACGGTTTTTTCATTAGGTACCGTAAAATGGGGTGAATCGGAACACTTTTCAACTTCAACGTTAAAAAACAAGTTTTAAATTGCACGTGAAGCGTAGCAAATTAGGTGCGTTCGTACGATAACGAAGTTTTAAAAATATTACTTTCATGTATCAATCTCATAAAATTGTAAATAATGAATTACAATTAAAACGCTCATCAAACAATGTTCTCCCTATACCATTATGTAATGGAATACTTTTGTGTGGCCTTGTAAATCAATAACAAATGTTCTTTGCACCACAAATTATGTAAGATGTATATTATAATATGTACTTTATAGTTGCATATAAATTTTATTAAGTTCGCATGAGTGTAACACGATTAAAATGCATTTGAAACATTTTTTTCCTATTGACCGTAATGTAACGGAATACTTTTGATTGTCCCTATAATTGATCTATGCATCCGATTTTCATAAAATTTGAAATAACTCTACAAAATTATGTAATAATTATGTATTTTAAATTTCAAACGTATAGAATATATTTGAAACTTTTTCCCCATTGACCATAATGTAATTGAATACTTTTGATTGCCCCTGTAATTGATCTATGCACACGATTATCAAAAAATTTGAAATAACTCGACAGAATTATGTAATAATTGCGTATTTTAAATTTCAAATGATTAAAATGCATTTGAAACTTTTTCCCCATTAACCGTAATGTAATGGAATACTTTTGATTGCCCCTGTAATTGATCTATGCATCCGATTTTCATAAAATTTGAAATGACTCGACAAAATTATGTAATAAATACGTATTTTAAATTTCAAACGATTCGGTTGGGTAGTTTTTGCGTTGTTATATGCGGACGGACAGACGGACGGACTGAACGACCACTATAGGTGCTACGTATTATATAATTACGAACGCACCTAAAAAGCAACAATTGATTTTTTAATTTTTCATTTTTCTACTAGAAACTTCGGTCTTGTTCTGTTCTTTACTTTTTAAGCAAAAACGAAACATTTTTACTGTTTATATATGTATTATTTACTTTTTTAATGGTGTTCCGATTCACCCCGCAGATAGGGGTGAATCGGAACAAATGTTATAATCTCTATTTATTCCGATTCAAACGTTAATAGAGTTAATAAAAACAGATAATAATGATAAGGGAGGAATAAGAACACGTAGTTACTGTGAAACCAAGCCTTTATCTCATATACAAGTAAAGATATGCCTTTTTGAAAATTAAAAAACAATTTTGAAATCAAGAAAAATTTAAATTTATTTTAAGAAATTATATTCGAATTGCAGAAGTAGAATTTAATACAAATTCAGACCTGTTCTGTGTTAGCCTTTACTAGAAGTCATTGGGTAAGTGAATCTATTGAGTAGCCCCAATCACTGCATGTATTAATATGATCTACTAATACGCCCTCATCCCCAGCCCTTAGTACTGTTTGCATCCTTCTCTTTTTTAATTGGTTTTTCATTTTGAGATGTTTGTGTAATTGTGTGGATGTCAGAGAATAATTCTGTGCAGTTTTTCTAACTAATTTGGTATTTTTGAATTCTTTTATTGGGTGTTCCATGTCTGTTGGATTAGGCGTTGACTTTTTTGTTTACCCAAGTAATTTCTGGGCACCTTTAAAATCTTCAAGCAATTAGAACAAACAAAGTATTGTTACAATGCCTATTCTTACATATGTTTTCATATATTACATGAAACTATTACTGCGTAGAAAAATTAACCATAAGAGAAAACGTGTTCCGATTCACCCCGTAAATGCTAAACCTCTGATTTTACAAGACATTTTTTATTTTTCATTATGTAGTTTAGAAATAAATAGAATTTAATACAGCATATTGTTTATAGGTCTATCATTAATTAAAAATCCTCTCCCTTAGGTTTAGAATACGAAAAATACTGAAGTTACATACAAAGTTTTGAAGGCATTGAAAAAATGAGGTTTTTAAGGATCCTCTTGGAAAAATTTTATATACCCCAGTAGTTGTGCAAACATGTCAGAACTGAATTTCCCAACTCTTAATGTTATTACCTTCTTATAAAAAAAATTGGCAACTAAAAATATCAGCAAATATATTTATAATAAATTTATTTATATGACCGGGAAGTTTCGTTCCTATTCACCCCGCTGTTCCTATTCACCCCATTTTACGATAAGCTGTAAAAATCTTATACAGAAATTTCAAACAGTGAATATTTTGAAAAAAATTGCGTTCTGATTGCATAGAATGCTCTGATTTGACATTTTTCTTGTTTTAGATTGCCTGCAGAGAAATAATTTTTCAGCTTACAGTGCAATATTTTAAAGATTTTTCGAAGTAAATTTTTATCATTTCGAAATTTCAAAAATTTAATTAAAAAAAGCTATGAAATATAACACTTTAAGCCGAAAAACACATTATCTGGCAGCAATCTAAAGCAAGAAAAATGTCAAATCAAAGCATACTTTGCAATCAGAACACAATCTTTTCAAAATATTTACCGTTCGAAACTTTTGTATAAGATTTTTACAGCTTACCTGATAAACAAACCGTTTACTGCATAATTCTATTGATCTTTGTTTTTGAGAAATTTAATTTTGAAATCAGGGTGTTATTTGCTGGACACCCTGTATATAGATGTTTAGCATTTATTACAAGTATTTATATTGCAACATTTACTGTTAAATCCCGAATGCTATAGCACGAAGAAAACAGTTTAAATGAAAATTCATTTCGTAAAATCTGTTTAAAAATATTTCTTAATTCTAGCATTTATTTTCATGCACTAAATGAAAACTAATGTTCGGCGAATCGTCTGTTAAATTTCATCTTAATCAAATTTAACTTGTCATTCTACTTCCATTTTTTTCCGTTTTACGTGAATTCTAATTAAGCAAGACGTAATGCATGAAGTGGATTACAGCTGAATGAAGTAAATTAAATTAATAGTGAAAAAAGTAACTTTACAATGCTAATTAAATATTGAAGAAAAAACTTAGAAACTATTATAACATATTCTTAGTTATATCGATTTAAGAGCCTTCGATGAATAAAAAGAGAAGTTACTTAATTTTGAGATTATATCAATTGAATTTTTCCTTTGATTAGACTCAATAATTAGTTTAAATATTCAGATAATGATGATGATTAACACAAGCGGCATTAAATAAATTTTCATTTTGTTAATTTAGCATTAGATTTTTTCTTCTACGAAAAACGCAAATTTTGAGTGATTCGTGTTTTTATTTTATATATTTCTAAGAATATACAAAAGAATCTCATTTGCATTCGTTGTAGTTTCGGTAAATATTTGCCCGATAATTTTTAGTATATCACTAATTTGCAGGAATGTTAAAATATTTCTACATTATGGGATTTAATTATTTGTATCATATAAATCGACACAATGGTTGCAAATATATTTCCAAAATTTTCGTATATGAATGAAAAGTGTGTTTAATGTTTTTTACTTACCCATCATACATAGGATAGGGTAAGTGTTGAAATGGGATAATCGAAAAAAAATTGATGGATTTACACGTTTCAGACACTGGAAATTCCGAAAAACATATTTTCAAAAAAAAAATTGCCGTCAGTTTGTGTGTCTGTCTGTCCGTCTGTCTGTGTGTGTGTATGTCTGTAAGCGCTCTATCTCTTGAACAAATTGAAATAGAGACTTGCAGTTTGGTGTGTACTTAGTATGTAATAATGGAAAGAAACGTATTTAATAACAGTAAACTCGATTATCTGGAACTATTTTTTTGGACTCTCGACCTATTCGTTTTGATAAAAGGTACATAAAAATTTTCGATTTTTTTATTTTAAGGAGTGGATGTAAAAGACAATAAAATAACACAAATTTTGCATGCATAAAGAACGAAGTTAATCCGATAATTAGTTACCGAGATATTTGTAATCCTATTTTCCACATTCTTCGATTTTTCACGACGCCGTATTTCATTAAAATTTCAATTCAAAGATATATTTTAATTGGATATAAGATGCTTAATCCGATGCAATAAAATGTTGGTTAATATGATTATTATTTTTGGACTTATAAGAATGTTTCTTTTACGCAATTAGGTAATACTTGAGTAGTTTGTCATTTTATATAATTTGTAAAATTTGGTTCATCATCAATTCCTTGATAGAGTATTACTATGCATTAAAAATATTTAAATATACGTTGAAATTTTATTTTGGAATTGCAATGCATTTTATAAATTGTTTACACATATTCTATTATGCATATCCATGATGGTAAGTATTACGGTGGCTCCCAATGACTAGTTTTTATGTAGATTGGAATACGTTTATCTTCTTTCTTTCCGTAAATAAATCATCAAAGATAAAATTGTTACCACCTTAAGTTTTTTTTTGCATCTAATACAAATTGGGACACAAAATAGCCATTTATTACATTTCATTGTATATTTGGTATCTTAATTCATATAAATTGGACAAAAAATTTGAAAGTATACTGAAATTAATAGAAACATTTGAAGAAACAGTAAGCAAGACTTAATAAAACTCGATAAAACTTTGAAAAAGCCGACCGAGCTTGAAACCAAACATATAGTAAATTATCAGGAAAAGCCCATATTTGTTTCAAAAACAATACAAATGAAAAATACAAATCTGTCATTCCTATTAGGAATCTTATGCATCATTTCATAGGAATAATAATATTCCTAGTAAAACTTTTGACTTCTAGTTTAGACGGATTTTTTTTTAACCATTATTTTTAATAAATACCTCCGACATTTTGTTTTCGCTCTAGTTCTTTCATGTATTTCAGTCGTTTTCATTTTATTTCCCATCTTCAACAGATATCGCAAAATGAGTATAGTTTAGGAATTTTCTATTTCAATTACTTTTGTATACATAAAAGAGTTGTAAATAGTGTTGACATCCCATTTTTACAAAAAGCGAGACATAAAAAATATCCTGTGAAAACGGTACCTGTATATAACAAAATTCTGACTTAAACGTTAAACAATCATAGCCCCTATGGAAGAAATACCATAAAATTATACTTGTTGAGACGAAAATAAGTCTAAGATTGACTCTTTCTCTCCTCATTTGAGAATCCCTCTGAGTTTTACTGTACCAAATCCACATAAAAAGGTTACGGAGTAAAATTTGTAAAATTAACAAAATTTCGTTTTGGTGCGTTTTCTAATTGACAGCAGTTTTAAGTATTCCTTAAATCAGTATTCCTTTAGAGGGCTCCCAAATGGTCCGCCAACTGAACATCAATATTTTCTTTAAAAAATATATTTTTAGATTTTTCTTGCAAATCGTGCAGCAACCGCCTTCAGAAGATAATTCTAGCCCAAATTCTGTAGAAACTTACCATGAAATTTTCCATTAAAAATATTGGTGTTCAGTTCGCGGACCATTTGGGAGCCCTGCTTTAGAGGGCTCCCAAATGGTCCGCAAACTGGACATCAATATTTTTTAACAGAAAATTTTATGATATGTTTTTATAGTATTTGGGTTAGAATTAACTTCGAGAGTAAGATTTTTGGCAATTTGCAAGAAAAATCTAAAAGGAAAATTTCTCTACGAAAATTCCGATGTTCAGTTGGCGGACCATTTGGGAGCTCTGCTTTTAGTAGGAACTATGATATTTTAAAGTTTCAAACAGGATTTCGTTATAAATAGCTTCCGTTATTCCATGTTTCATGGAATCACGTATTAAAATATATAAAGGAAATTGGAAATTGTATGTCAAACTTGGAAAATGAGTACTATAGCTAGATTTATAAATATTCAGGTTGTGGTGCAACAGCTGTTGCAATTTTATGCAAAAATGCATTAAAACAAAATTTATTACGATTATACAGTGCTCAACAAAAGTTTAGACAATGATCGATTACGCTTCTATTTTCAGAAGTATGCACCGAATGTTTGTAATTCCTCTGTCATATATTACTTGTGACTTATCCTTTATTCACACACAATAAATTTTGAATTTTACCTTTTACATAAAATATAATGACAAAAAAATAAAATTAACATTGTGGAAAAAATATAGACAATTTGTGTATTTACAGAAAAATAACTACAAATTAAAATCGAGTTGCACCCGCATTGTTTGCAGTTAATGCAAGAATGTGACTTTTCATCGAAAAAATTAAATGCTGCGTCACTTGGGGGTCTATTTCGTACCAAACATGTGCAACAGCAGCTCGAAACTCATTAAAAGAAAATTATAGAAAAAATTTACATAAACATTACGACATGTTACAAAAGTTTTTGATTGGGTCCGGATCAGAACTACACGCCGGCCAGTCGAGGTCAATAGTATTTTCAGAGTTAAACGAAGTTCTTCTTTTGTATGCAACATGAATATATGCTAAAAGCCATACTTTAGATCAGCAAAAGTTCCCCAAATGACTAAAAATTAATCTCCAACGTAAATACGTAGTCTTGTGTTGCTGGGCAACCAATGAATAACTCTACAGATACACGAGCATGAAAGCTAAGTGAGGACCAAATTATTTAAAAGTCACCTTCTTTTTGTCGACTTAATAAAGTCCCAGGATCTTTACTTAAGTCATTCCAATAGTCTGCCCACTTGTTTGGGCCATTCAAATTCCACTTTTTTTCGTTACTGAATATCATAGCGTACCATTTGGGTCCATATGACGTATGTTTGCAAGTTAATTGAATTCTCGCCAATTTATAGCGATATTTTAAAGCTGATTGTTTTATCATTTTCATGTAAATTGATTTACCTGTTTCTTTAATTCATCTACGAATCATTTCCGTCGACACAGAAAGTGCTGACTTACTTTAAATGTGATTAGCAATCATTACTTGTGTAAATGTCAGTTTCTGGATCCTTTTGTCATCTCATTTTCTCGTCACACAAGATCTTCCAGATTATGTTTTGTTTTCAAGGAGTCATCCTTAGACTATACTTCATAGACAGACCACTTTGGACGATTCAATGCTGCTGAAATTTCTGCAACAGTCTTCACTTGCCATTTCAGCTTTCCTACTTGAATTACCTCATCTAATTGAATATTTTTAGTTCGCGGCATCTTCACTAACTGATGCTATATCGAGGTATAATTAAATACTTCAGACATGTGACATCATAACTTGGAAATTTGTATTTTTCCATGAACAGTTGGCTAAAAATAAAAAAAAGTGTCTAAACTTTTGCAAAATGCAAATTTCGCTTTTTTCAGTGAAATTAAATATTATCTTATATTATAACCATTATTTTTATTCTACATTGTACAAAATTTATTTGAAAATAAGTATAGCCATTTGTAAAACTCATGTGTTCGTATTTTTTATTTAAAGATAAAAAAACACCAGTGTCTAAACTTTTGCTGAGCACTGTATGTATTACATTCAGTTGTACGGAAATAATATGACTCCATCTACAATATCCCGTAATCACCATGGCAACCTAAATACCTATCATAGGATATTATTGACTTAATTACGTATAATAGGATTTAATAGAATGAAGATATCTTTTATTAATGTCTTTCTGAGTTTTGATTCAATTTTTGTAAAATTCAAAATGACTCGGGGGATTTTTGAAAAGATTATTTATATTACATTTAAAACTATTTTGTTGGGTAGTTTTTGAACAGTTATTGGTGTATAAATGGATAGACAGACGAACAGACTAGATGACAACTATACATGCTACGTATTTAAATAATTACCAACCCACCTAAAAAAATGATAGAGATTGCAAAAGTATTTTATTTTTAGATAGAGTCTATCTTAGCATGAAAATTTGTTCCATATTCATTTTTAAAAGACCATAAAATAAACATTATAAATAAACAATTTTATTTTACTTAAGAGAGATGTAACGACAAATTAAAAAATACAAACAAACCAAAAACATATACTATTTGTTTTTCTTTTTAATTTAATTTTTCGTTACACCTCTCTTAAGTAAAATAAAATTATTTATTCATAATTTTTATATGTAAAAGGTGTATTTCTTAAAATCTTGTGATATAAAAATCTTAAATATTTAATAACTTTTTATGAGACCATAAAAGAAGAAAGAAAGATAAGAATACCTGATTTTAGTGATAAAACACTTTAACAAGGATTTAAAGACAGAGCCTCACTAAAGATTAAATTGCCTTAAAGAGAAAAAATCATGCATAGTTTCATTTATTTTTAGATCTGAGTAAAACATTTTCCGTCATATCTTCTTCCCTTGATTTTTAGAGAATATAAAAGACACAGAATTGTTCAAATTTTTGGATTATGAGTTTCGCGCTTAAAGAGACTAATCAGTTTTAAACATTTTGAAAGATCTATTTTTTGTATTTTACATTTTTTTTAATTTATTCAATTGTGAATCAAAGAAAACAAAGTTTTAAAAGTATTCAAATAATTATCGGCTCAATTTGGAATTAATATCTGTACTTTAACCCATATTCCAGCTGAATTTTTGGCGTTAGATGCGTTTTTCTAAAAATAATGTTTTCGCTACTTGCGCGAAATGTGAAAAAAAGTTTGCAGATAGATACTTTTTGTGGCACAGATATATCTAAAATGATGAAATTATTATATTATCTACCATATTTTTGTCAATCAAACGACGCAAATTGTATATCCAGGGTTCCCAAATGGTCCGCCAACTGAACATCAATATTTTCTTAGAAAAAAAATATTCTTAGAATTTTCTTGCAAATCTCCAGCAACCGCCTTCAGAAGATAATTCTAACCCAAATTCTGTAGAAGCTTACCATGAAAATTTCCATTAAAAAATATTGGTGTTCAGTTCGCGGACCATTTGGAAGCCCTGTATATCGTGTTGTTAGAACATTGCTTTTAACATGATACATCGTTAAAACTCTAGCCAGATTCCAATCACTACAAATAAATTTTGGGTCATTTAATTGACTAAATAATTGGTAGAGGTTGTAGTTATGATCATTTTATACATAACTGGGCTGTCTGCAATTTTATTTTTTTCCAGAACGTACAAATATCAAAAACATAGTTTTCAGAATAGTGAATGTAAATAAAAAAATGAAAAAACAATTAGAGTCTGTACTTAAAATACACATACATATCAATTTCAAATTGAATATTTTCAATGAATATTGTTGAATATTTTCATGTGGTCGGTTCAGAATAGTTTAAATAATAAAAAAATAATAATTGTCTATAATAACAAAATTTAGACAACTATAAAAGTAAGTAATTAATGTATAGTTTATATAATTTCACAACACATCAAACAAAATACAGAGCTTTTTCATAAAAAATGCCATGCATATTAATAAATATTTTTATATGAGTTTTTTATAATGCATTTTTTACATATTTATATATTCTTTTCATAAAATCTATTGAAGGCAGAAATTTTAAAATTTATGTGTTTGGCAGAGCTGGTTTGATTTTAACAACTATTTGAAATTCTGAATGTAATCAGAAATTTTCAGAAGATACACGGTAATATGTGAGTTTTTTCTGTTACTGTAACTGTACCTATTTTTTAAAGTAATTTGTCTTTGAGGAGAAAATGTTTATACTTATTATTTATTGATATATTTTTAATTCATAAAAAAATTCAAAGAATTTATTATCGACAATCTACTTTAAAATATATACGATTAAAAATATTTAGACTGAAATAAGAAAAAGACACTTATAGTAAATGAAATCAAGAAGTAATAAGGTTTTTCGTATATCAGCTAAACATCAATAATTTATATTAGCAACTTATATCAACTGAAATCTATATATTTTAAAAGAAGAAATATTTTTAATTATGTAATTATTTATGAACATATTACTAGATTATTAACGTCATGTTAAATCTGATTCGTTCACAATATTATGAGATGTATGCCCTTAATTCATTTTTGACTAATATGGTTTTTTTCGGTCCTAATACCAGTTATGTTATTCTTTGAAATACTTCATTTATACTTGCACACTGATTGTTTCTTTTCGTGTATTTAGAGAAATGATAAAATTTAATTTCCTTTCTTCTTTTTAATTTTTTTTTCAAATATAAGCATATAAATATTTATCAAATATAAATATATTTTTTTCAAATATTTCTAGCAACTTCTTCATTATCTTCTGACTTTCCATCAAGAGTAAGCTGACATAAAGTGCATATTATCTCTTCTTCCTTCAAAAAATATAATGTAATACAAAAAAAAAGTTTGCAGTTATATTTATTAAGAAAGACCTAACGATAATTTACTTTTTCATCGTTGGTGAAAAGTTCTGACATGTGAAAATTTATCGCTTCAAACATGCGGGGATCCTTTTGCTAGATTTATGTGCAATTTAACATTCGCAACACAATATACATTCATAGATATTCGAAATCTAAAGCGACAAATCTAAGTTGCAAATATCCAACTAATTTTTGTGACAGAATGAAACTGGATATTAAACATTTCTAGCTGCTAAGATGTACTAAAAAATACAAAATAAAACACAAAATACATGATATTGCTTCTTTGAAAGCAAGAGCATTGAAATTTGTAATTAGACATAATAAATCAAGAGAACTTTCTATGTAAAGCAATCCCGCATATGCAAAATTATAAAATACCGTCAAACCGACAAGTTTCTTTTCCAGAAAAACTGAAATATCTAGCTAAGTATTTTTTTTTAGATGTAGTATGTGAAAGAATGAATTACAGACGCTCATAAAAAAGACAGCTCGTTAAGAAACGACATAAATTTTAATGCGTAAACAAACAGAGACATAAATCTTTAAAATGCCCGAGAAAGTGGAATATATAAAATTGCATTCATTTAAATCCGGAAATTAAATTGCAGTACTGGATATTAATTACGGTTTTAAATTTTTGTGTTATTGAAAATTTTAACTTATAAGTTTGGCATTTGCTATGCATACTTTCAACAAAGGAGATAACATTACTAAACCATAATTTTCTTCACATCTTCAGTATATTATATATAGGCGTAATTGTAACTAAGTTAAACATGCAATTAGTTTCAGCTATAAAACACGCAACTTTTCTCGTATGGGTCCGATAAATTATTGAAAAGAAGAAAAATCATGCGTCAAGTCTAGTTTTTGAAGCATTTCTGAACGCTATCAGAATACTTTAATTTAACTTCAAATTATGGTTATGGTAAAAAAAAAAAAAAAAAAAAAAAAAAAAAAAAAAACGGAAATCACAAAACATAGTTGAAAACCCAATTTCACCAATTAAGATCATCATTTGTGCAGTTTCTACAGATTTTTATATTCAAACTACTTCGTAGTCATATTTATAGCAGAAATCAATTTGCCCAGGAATCTACCTCGGTACATCTATGCTTTCATTAAATCGTTAAATATTAATAAGAATTCGCAGAAGCTTATATAAAGAGAGGACTCCGGAGTCAGTGCAGTAGTGCTTCAAAAAACTGAACTTTAAATTACCCTTTTTTTTTTACTCCCATCTCCAAGATTTTATATTATTTTCGATCAAAATATATGTGGCGTAATGTGTCACACACGTAGGAGATGGAGATCAAACGCGCTCAATTTTTATATCAGTTAAGTTTTGGCCAATTTGTTTTACATTCAAAATTTTATTTATTCATGTATAGAAAAAAAAGAATTTTTCCCCCTTAAAAATTACATATTCCATTTCAAATTATTTTAACCCTTTATCCGGCAAATCAATTCTGAAAAGCTTCACTGCCACTAGAATCTATAAAAAATTTATTTCAAAAAAAAAAAAAAAAAAAAAAAAAAAAAAAAAAAAAAAAAAAATTCGCCATTTCCGCCAGGTTAAAATAAACACAAATTAACTCATTAAAAATTCCGGTGCGAATCAATCAGGTTTTAATAAAAAAAATGTGTGTAGCACTCGGGGACTGCCGCAGTAAAGCTATTGGATAGCATTTTTTATCAACTTATGCAAAAATACCACGTCAATGTCTGCCGAAGTCTATCGAACTGAAACGTCGTTAGCCGGAGTGTTAGGATTTTTTCTCGTTACGGAATACCTAGATTCGGTCGCCGCGCTCAAAGCTCGCGATAAAAGCTATGCAATAGATTAATAAATTACCAAACAAAATTTGGTCGCGCTACGAAAATTAGATCGCGAGTTATGAGCATTTTAAATTTTTCGACCCTCACGGGGGGGGGGTCTCCTGTCACCAAAAATTAAAACTGTCTTATAATAAATTACCAAACAAAATTTGGCCGCGCTACGAAAATTAGATCGCGAATTATAAGCATTTTAAATTTTTCGACCCTCACAGCGGGGGTCTTCTGTCACCAAAAATTAACAATGTCTAATAATAAATTACCAAACAAAATTTGGCCGCGCTACGAAAATTAGATCGTGAGTTATAAGCATTTTAAATTTTTCGACCCTCACCGTGGGGGGTCTCCCGTCTCCAAAAAGTAACACTGCCTCATTATAAATTACCAAACAAAATTTGGCCGCGCTACGAAAATTAGATCGTGAATTATAAGCATTTTAAATTTTTTGACCCTCACCTTGGGGGGGGGGGATCTCCTGTCACCAAAAATTAACACCGTCTCATAATAAATTACCAAACAAAATCTGGTCGCGCTACGAAAATTTGATCGCGAGTTATAAGCATTTTAATTTTTTGACCCTCATCGTGGGGTCTCTTGTCACCAAAAATAAACATTGTCTCATAATAAATTACCAAACAAAATTTGGTCGCGCTACGAAAATTAGATCACGAGTTATAAATATTTTAAATTTTTCGACCCTCACCTTGGGGGGGGGGGTCTCCTGTCACCAAAAATTAACACTGTCTCATAATAAATTACCAAACAAAATCTGGCCGCGCTACAAAAAATAGATCGCGAGTTATAAGCATTTTAAATTTTTCAACCCTCACCGTGGGGGGGTCTCCCGTCACCAAAAAGTAACACTGCCTCATTATAAATTACCAAACAAAATTTGGTCGCGCTACGAAAATTAGATCGCGAGTTATCAGCATTTTAAATTTTTCGACATCTCACGGTGGGGGGGGGATCTCCTGTCACCAAAAATTAAAACTGTCTCATAATAAATTATCAAACAAAATTTGGCCGCTCTACGAAAAGTAGATCGCGAGTTAAAAGCATTTTAAATTTTTCGACCCTAACCGTGCGGGGTTTCCTGTCACCAAAAATTAACAGTCTCATAATAAATTACCAAACAAAATTTGGCCGCGCTACGAAAATTAGATCGTGAGTTATAAGCATTTTAATTTTTTGACCCTCATCATGGGGTCTCTTGTCACCAAAAATTAAAAATGTCTCATAATAAATTACCAAACAAAATTTGGTCGCGCTACGAAAATTAGATCACGAGTTATAAACATTTTAAATTTTTCGACCCTCACCTTGGGGGGGGGGGTCTCCTGTCACCAAAAATTAACACTGTCTCATAATAAATTACCAAACAAAATTTGGTCGAGCTACGAAAATTAGATCACGAGTTATAAGCATTTTAAATTTTTCCACCCTCACCTTGGGGGGGAGGGTCTCCTGTAACCAAAAATTAACACTGTCTCATAATAAAATACTAAACAAAATTTGGTCGAGCTACGAAAATTAGATCACGAGTTATAAGCATTTTAAATTTTTCCACCCTCACCTTGGGGGGGAGGGTCTCCTGTAACCAAAAATTAACACTGTCTCATAATAAATTACCAAACAAAATTTGGTCGAGCTACGAAAATTAGATCACGAGTTATAAGCATTTTATATTTTTCGACCCTCACATTGGGGGGTCTCCTGTCACCAAAAATTAACAGTCTCATAATAAATTACCAAACAAAATTTGGTCGCGCTACGAAAATTAGATCACGAGTTATAAACATTTTAAATTTTTCGACCCTCACCTTGGGGGGGGGGGTCTCCTGTCACCAAAAATTAACACTGTCTCATAATAAATTACCAAACAAAATCTGGCCGCGCTACAAAAATTAGATCGCGAGTTATAAGCATTTTAAATTTTTCGACCCTCACCTTGGGGGGTCTCCTGTCCCCAAAAATTAACACTGCCTCATAATAAATTACCAAACAAAATTTGGCCGCGCTACAAAAATTAGATCGCGAGTTATAAGCATTTTAAATTTTTCAACCCTCACCGTGGGGGGTCTCTTGTCACCAAAAGTTAACAATGTCTCATAATAAATCACCAAACAAAATTTGGCCTCGCTACGAAAATTAGATCGCGAGTTATAAGCATTTTAAGATTTTCGACCCTCACCGTGGGGGAGTCTCCCGTCACCAAAAAGTAACACTGCCTCATTATAAATTACCAAACAAAATTTGGCCGCGCTACGAAAATTACATCGCGAGTTATAAGCATTTTATATTTTTCGACCCTCACATTGGGGGGGTCTCCTGTCACCAAAAATTAACAGTCTCATAATAAATTACCAAACAAAATTTGGCCGCTCTACGAAAAGTAGATCGCGAGTTAAAAGCATTTTAAATTTTTCGACCCTAACCGTGCGGGGTTTCCTGTCACCAAAAATTAACAGTCTCATAATAAATTACCAAACAAAATTTGGCCGCGCTACGAAAATTAGATCGTGAGTTATAAGCATTTTAATTTTTTGACCCTCATCATGGGGTCTCTTGTCACCAAAAATTAACAATGTCTCATAATAAATTACCAAACAAAATTTGGTCGCGCTACGAAAATTAGATCACGAGTTATAAACATTTTAAATTTTTCGACCCTCACCTTGGGGGGGGGGGGTCTCCTGTCACCAAAAATTAACACTGTCTCATAATAAATTACCAAACAAAATTTGGTCGAGCTACGAAAATTAGATCACGAGTTATAAGCATTTTAAATTTTTCCACCCTCACCTTGGGGGGGAGGGTCTCCTCTAACCAAAAATTAACACTGTCTCATAATAAATTACCAAACAAAATTTGGTCGAGCTACGAAAATTAGATCACGAGTTATAAGCATTTTATATTTTTCGACCCTCACATTGGGGGGTCTCCTGTCACCAAAAATTAACAGTCTCATAATAAATTACCAAACAAAATTTGGTCGCGCTACGAAAATTAGATCACGAGTTATAAGCATTTTAAATTTTTCCACCCTCACCTTGGGGGGGGGGGGTCTCCTGTCACCAAAAATTAACACTGTCTCATAATAAATTACCAAACAAAATTTGGTCGCGCTACGAAAATTAGATCACGAGTTATAAGCATTTTAAATTTTTCCACCCTCACCTTGGGGGGGGGGTCTCCTGTCACCAAAAATTAACAATGTCTGATAATAAATTACCAAACAAAATTTGGCCGCGCTACGAAAATTAGATCGTGAGTTACAAGCATTTTAAATTTTTCGACCCTCACCGTGGGGGGGTCTCCCGTCACCAAAAAGTAACACTGCCTCATTATAAATTACCAAACAAAATTTGGCCGCGCTACGAAAATTAGATCGCGAGTTATAAGCATTTTAAATTTTTCGACCCTCACCTTGGGGGGGAATCTCCTGTCACCAAAAATTAACACCGTCTCATAATAATTTACAAAACAAAATCTGGCCGCGCTACAAAAAATAGATCGCGAGTTATAAGCATTTTAAATTTTTCAACCCTCACCGTGGGGGGGGGGGTCTCCCGTCACCAAAAAGTAACACTGAATCATTATAAATTACCAAACGAAATTTGGTCGCGTTACGAAAAATAGATCGCGAGTTATCAGCATTTTAAATTTTTCGACCCTCACGGTGGGGAGGGGGGGGGATCTCCTGTCACCAAAAATTAAAACTGTCTCATAATAAATTATCAAACAAAATTTGGCCGCTCTACGAAAAGTAGATCGCGAGTTAAAAGCATTTAAAAATTTTCGACCCTCACCGTGGGGGGTCTCCTGTCAGAAAAATTAACACTGTCTTATAATAAATTACCAAACAAAATTTGGCCGCGCTACGAAAATTAGATTGCGAGTTATAAGCATTTTAAATTTTTCGACCCTCACCGTGCGGGGTTTCCTGTCACCAAAAATTAACAGTATCATAATAAATTACCAAACAAAATTTGGCCGCGCTACGAAAATTAGATCGTGAGTTATAAGCATTTTAAATTTTTCGACCCTCACCGTGGGGGGGGGGGTCTCCCGTCACCAAAAATTAACAATGTCTGATAATAAATTACCAAACAAAATTTGGCCGCGCAACGAAAATTAGATCGTGAGTTATAAGCATTTTAATTTTTTGACCCTCATCGTGGTGTCTCTTGTCACCAAAAATTAAAAATGTCTCATAATAAATTACCAAACAAAATTTGGTCGCGCTACAAAAATTAGATCACGAGTTATAAACATTTTAAATTTTTCGACCCTCACCTTGGGGGGGGTGGTCTCCTGTCACCAAAATTTAACACTGTCTCATAATAAATTACCAAACAAAATCTGGCCGAGCTACAAAAATTAGATCGCGAGTTATAAGCATTTTAAATTTTTCGACCCTCACCTTGGGGGGTCTCCTGTCCCCAAAAATTAACACTGCCTCATAATAAATTACCAAACAAAATTTGGCCGCGCTACAAAAATTAGATCGCGAGTTATAAGCATTTTAAATTTTTCAACCCTCACCGTTGGGGGTCTCTTGTCACCAAAAGTTAACAATGTCTAATAATAAATCACCAAACAAAATTTGGCCTCGCTACGAAAATTAGATCGCGAGTTATAAGCATTTTAAATTTTTCGACCCTCACCGTGGGGGAGTCTCCCGTCACCAAAAAGTAACACTGCCTCATTATAAATTACCAAACAAAATTTGGCCGCGCTATGAAAATTAGATCGCGAGTTATAAGCATTTTATATCAACTTATGCAAAAATACCGCGTCAATGTCTGCCGAAGTCTATCGAACTGAAACGTCGTTAGCCGGAGTGTTAGGATTTTTTCTCGTTACGGAATACCTAGATTCGGTCGCCGCGCTCAAAGCTCGCGATAAAAGCTATGCAATAGATTAATAAATTACCAAACAAAATTTGGTCGCGCTACGAAAATTAGATCGCGAGTTATGAGCATTTTAAATTTTTCGACCCTCACGGGGGGGGGGTCTCCTGTCACCAAAAATTAAAACTGTCTTATAATAAATTACCAAACAAAATTTGGCCGCGCTACGAAAATTAGATCGCGAGTTATAAGCATTTTAAATTTTTCGACCCTCACAGCGGGGGTCTTCTGTCACCAAAAATTAACAATGTCTAATAATAAATTACCAAACAAAATTTGGCCGCGCTACGAAAATTAGATCGTGAGTTATAAGCATTTTAAATTTTTCGACCCTCACCGTGGGGGGTCTCCCGTCACCAAAAAGTAACACTGCCTCATTATAAATTACCAAACAAAATTTGGCTGCGCTACGAAAATTAGATCGTGAATTATAAGCATTTTAAATTTTTTGACCCTCACCTTGGGGGGGGGGATCTCCTGTCACCAAAAATTAACACCGTCTCATAATAAATTACCAAACTAAATCTGGTCGCGCTACGAAAATTTGATCGCGAGTTATAAGCATTTTAATTTTTTGACCCTCATCGTGGGGTCTCTTGTCACCAAAAATAAACATTGTCTCATAATAAATTACCAAACAAAATTTGGTCGCGCTACGAAAATTAGATCACGAGTTATAAATATTTTAAATTTTTCGACCCTCACCTTGGGGGGGGGGTCTCCTGTCACCAAAAATTAACACTGTCTCATAATAAATTACCAAACAAAATCTGGCCGCGCTACAAAAAATAGATCGCGAGTTATAAGCATTTTAAATTTTTCAACCCTCACCGTGGGGGGGTCTCCCGTCACCAAAAAGTAACACTGCCTCATTATAAATTACCAAACAAAATTTTGTCGCGCTACGAAAATTAGATCGCGAGTTATCAGCATTTTAAATTTTTCGACATCTCACGGTGGGGGGGGATCTCCTGTCACCAAAAATTAAAACTGTCTCATAATAAATTATCAAACAAAATTTGGCCGCTCTACGAAAAGTAGATCGCGAGTTAAAAGCATTTAAAAATTTTCGACCCTCACCGTGGGGGGGTCTCCTGTCAGAAAAATTAACACTGTCTTATAATAAATTACCAAACAAAATTTGGCCGCGCTACGAAAATTAGATTGCGAGTTATAAGCATTTTAAATTTTTTGACCCTAACCGTGCGGGGTTTCCTGTCACCAAAAATTAACAGTCTCATAATAAATTACCAAACAAAATTTGGCCGCGCTACGAAAATTAGATCGTGAGTTATAAGCATTTTAATTTTTTTACCCTCATCATGGGGTCTCTTGTCACCAAAAATTAACAATGTCTCATAATAAATTACCAAACAAAATTTGGTCGCGCTACGAAAATTAGATCACGAGTTATAAACATTTTAAATTTTTCGACCCTCACCTTGGGGGGGGGGGTCTCCTGTCACCAAAAATTAACACTGTCTCATAATAAATTACCAAACAAAATTTGGTCGAGCTACGAAAATTAGATCACGAGTTATAAGCATTTTAAATTTTTCCACCCTCACCTTGGGGGGGGGGGTCTCCTGTAACCAAAAATTAACACTGTCTCATAATAAATTACCAAACAAAATTTGGTCGAGCTACGAAAATTAGATCACGAGTTATAAGCATTTTATATTTTTCGACCCTCACATTGGGGGGTCTCCTGTCACCAAAAATTAACAGTCTCATAATAAATTACCAAACAAAATTTAGTCGCGCTACGAAAATTAGATCACGAGTTATAAGCATTTTAAATTTTTCCACCCTCACCTTGGGGGGGGGGTTTCCTGTCACCAAAAATTAACACTGTCTCATAATAAATTACCAAACAAAATTTGGTCGCGCTACGAAAATTAGATCACGAGTTATAAGCATTTTAAATTTTTCCACCCTCACCTTGGGGGGGGGTCTCCTGTCACCAAAAATTAACAATGTCTTATAATAAATTACCAAACAAAATTTGGCCGCGCTACGAAAATTAGATCGTGAGTTATAACCATTTTAAATTTTTCGACCCTCACCGTGGGGGGGGGGTCTCCCGTCACCAAAAAGTAACACTGCCCCATTATAAATTACCAAACAAAATTTGGCCGCGCTACGAAAATTAGATCGCGAGTTATAAGCATTTTAAATTTTTCGACCCTCACCTTGGGGGGGGGATCTCCTGTCACCAAAAATTAACACCGTCTCATAATAAATTACCAAACAAAATTTCGTCGCGCTACGAAAAATAGATCACGAGTTATAAGCATTTTAAATTTTTCCACCCTCACCTTGGGGGGGGGGTCTCCTGTCACCAAAAATTAACAATGTCTGATAATAAATTACCAAACAAAATTTGGCCGCGCTACGAAAATTAGATCGTGAGTTATAAGCATTTTAAATTTTTCGACCCTCACCGTGGGGGGGGGGTCTCCCGTCACCAAAAAGTAACACTGCCTCATTATAAATTACCAAACAAAATTTGGCCGCGCTACAAAAATTAGATCGCGAGTTATAAGCATTTTAAATTTTTCGACCCTCACCTTGGGGGGGGGATCTCCTGTCACCAAAAATTAACACCGTCTCATAATATCTTACAAAACAAAATCTGGCCGCGCTACAAAAAATAGATCGCGAGTTATAAGCATTTTAAATTTTTCAACCCTCACCGTGGGGGGGGGGGTCTCCCGTCACCAAAAAGTAACACTGAATCATTATAAATTACCAAACAAAATTTGGTCGCGTTACGAAAAATAGATCGCGAGTTATTAGCATTTGAAATTTTTCGACCCTCACGGTGGGGGGGGGGATCTCCTGTCACCAAAAATTAAAACTGTCTCATAATAAATTATCAAACAAAATTTGGCCGCTCTACGAAAAGTAGATCGCGAGTTAAAAGCATTTAAAAATTTTCGACCCTCACCGTGGGGGGGGTCTCCTGTCAGAAAAATTAACACTGTCTTATAATAAATTACCAAACAAAATTTGGCCGCGCTACGAAAATTAGATTGCGAGTTATAAGCATTTTAAATTTTTCGACCCTCACCGTGCGGGGTTTCCTGTCACCAAAAATTAACAGTATCATAATAAATTACCAAACAAAATTTGGCCGCGCTACGAAAATTAGATCGTGAGTTATAAGCATTTTAAATTTTTCGACCCTCACCGTGGGGGGGGGTCTCCCGTCACCAAAAATTAACAATGTCTGATAATAAATTACCAAACAAAATTTGGCCGCGCAACGAAAATTAGATCGTGAGTTATAAGCATTTTAATTTTTTGACCCTCATCGTGGTGTCTCTTGTCACCAAAAATTAAAAATGTCTCATAATAAATTACCAAACAAAATTTGGTCGCGCTACAAAAATTAGATCACGAGTTATAAACATTTTAAATTTTTCGACCCTCACCTTGGGGGGGTGGTCTCCTGTCACAAAAATTTAACACTGTCTCATAATAAATTACCAAACAAAATCTGGCCGAGCTACAAAAATTAGATCACGAGTTATAAGCATTTTAAATTTTTCGACCCTCACCTTGGGGGGTCTCCTGTCCCCAAAAATTAACACTGCCTCATAATAAATTACCAAACAAAATTTGGCCGCGCTACAAAAATTAGATCGCGAGTTATAAGCATTTTAAATTTTTCAACCCTCACCGTTGGGGGTCTCTTGTCACCAAAAGTTAACAATGTCTCATAATAAATCACCAAACAAAATTTGGCCTCGCTACGAAAATTAGATCGCGAGTTATAAGCATTTTTAATTTTTCTACCCTCACCGTGGGGGAGTCTCCCGTCACCAAAAAGTAACACTGCCTCATTATAAATTACCAAACAAAATTTGGCCGCGCTACGAAAATTAGATCGCGAGTTATAAGCATTTTATATTTTTCGACCCTCACATTGGGGGGTTTCCTGTCACCAAAAATTAACACTGTCTCATAATAAATTACCAAACAAAATCTGGCCGCGCTACGAAAATTAGATCGCGAGTTATAAGCATTTTAAATTTTTCGACCCTCACCGTGGGGGGTCTCCTGTCACCAAAAAATTAACAGTCTCATAATAAATTACCAAACAAAATTTGGCCGCGCTACAAAAATTGGATCGCGAGTTATAAGCATTTTAAATTTTTCGACACTCACCTTGGGGGGTCTCCTGTCCTCAAAAATTAACACTGCCTCATAATAAATTACCAAACAAAATTTGGCCGCGCTACAAAAATTAAATCGCGAGTTATAAGCATTTTAAATTTTTCGACCCTCACCGTGGGGGGTTTCCTGTCACCAAAAATTAACAATGCCTTATAATAAATCACCAAATACAATTTGGCCGCGCTACGAAAATTAGATCGCGAGTTATAAGCATTTTAAATTTTTCGACCCTCACCGTGGGGGGTCTCCTGTCACCAAAAATTAACACTGCCTTATAATAAATTACCAAACAAAATTTGGCCGCGCTACGAAAAATAGATCGCGAGTTATAAGCATTTTAAATTTTTCGACCCTCTACCTTGGGGGGGGATCTCCTGTCACCAAAAATTAACACCGTCTCATAATAAATTACCAAACAAAATTTGGTCGAGCTACGAAAATTAGATCACGAGTTATAAGCATTTTATATTTTTCGACCCTCACATTGGGGGGTCTCCTGTCACCAAAAATTAACAGTCTCATAATAAATTACCAAACAAAATTTGGTCGCGCTACGAAAATTAGATCACGAGTTATAAGCATTTTAAATTTTTCCACCCTCACCTTGGGGGGGGGTCTCCTGTCACCAAAAATTAACACTGTCTCATAATAAATTACCAAACAAAATTTGGTCGCGCTACGAAAATTAGATCACGAGTTATAAGCATTTTAAATTTTTCAACCCTCACCGTGGGGGGTTTCTTGTCACCAAAAGTTAAAAATGTCTCATAATAAATCACCAAACAAAATTTGGCCTCGCTACGAAAATTAGATCGCGAGTTATAATCATTTTAAATTTTTCCACCCTCACCTTGGGGGGGGGTTCTCCTGTCACCAAAAATTAGCACTGTCTCATAATAAATTACCAAACAAAATCTGGCCGCGCTACGAAAATTAGATCGCGAGTTATAAGCGTTTTAAATTTTTCGACCCTCACCGTGGGGGGTCTCCTGTCACCAAAAAATTAACAGTCTCATAATAAATTACCAAACAAAATTTGGCCGCGCTACAAAAATTGGATCGCGAGTTATAAGCATTTTAAATTTTTCGCCACTCACCTTGGGGGGTCTCCTGTCCCCAAAAATTAACACTGCCTCATAATAAATTCCAAACAAAATTTGGCCGCGCTACAAAAATTAAATCGCGAGTTATAAGCATTTTAAATTTTTCGACCCTCACCGTGGGGGGTTTTCTGTCACCAAAAATTAACAATGCCTTATAATAAATCACCAAATAAAATTTGGCCGCGCTACGAAAATTTGATCGCGAGTTATAAGCATTTTAAAATTTTCGACCCTCACCGTGGGGGGGGGGTCTCCTGTCGCCAAAAATTAACACTGCCTCATAATAAATTACCAAAAAAAATTTGGCCGCGCTAAGAAAATTAGATCGCGAGTTATAAGCATTTTAAATTTTTCGACCCTCACCTTAGGGGGGATCTCCTGTCACCAAAAATTAACACCGTCTCATAATAAATTACCAAACAAAATTTGGTCGAGCTACGAAATTTAGATCACGAGTTATAAGCATTTTAAATTTTTCCGCCCTCTCCTTGGGGGGGGGGGTCTCCTGTCACCAAAAATTAACACTGTCTCATAATAAATTACCAAACAAAATGTGGTCGAGCTACGAAAATTAGATCAGGAGTTATAAGCATTTTATATTTTTCGACCCTCACATTGGGGGGTCTCCTGTCACCAAAAATTAACAGTCTCATAATAAATTACCAAACAAAATTTAGTCGCGCTACGAAAATTAGATCACGAGTTATAAGCATTTTAAATTTTTCCACCCTCACCTTGGGGGGGGGGTCTCCTGTCACCAAAAATTAACACTGTCTCATAATAAATTACCAAACAAAATTTGGTCGAGCTACGAAAATTAGATCACGAGTTATAAGCATTTTAAATTTTTCCACCCTCACCTTGGGGGGGGGGGTCTCCTGTCACCAAAAATTAACAATGTCTTATAATAAATTACCAAACAAAATTTGGCCGCGCTACGAAAATTAGATCGTGAGTTATAACCATTTTAAATTTTTCGACCCTCACCGTGGGGGGGGGGTCTCCCGTCACCAAAAAGTAACACTGCCTCATTATAAATTACCAAACAAAATTTGGCCGCGCTACGAAAATTAGATCGCGAGTTATAAGCATTTTAAATTTTTCGACCCTTACCTTGGGGGGGATCTCCTGTCACCAAAAATTAACACCGTCTCATAATAAATTACCAAACAAAATTTCGTCGAGCTACGAAAATTAGATCACGAGTTATAAGCATTTTAAATTTTTCCACCCTCACCTTGGGGGGAGGGTCTCCTGTCACCAAAAATTAACACTGTCTCATAATAAATTACCAAACAAAATTTAGTCGAGCTACGAAACTTAGATCACGAGTTATAAGCATTTTATATTTTTCGACCCTCACATAGGGGGGTCTCCTGTCACCAAAAATTAACAGTCTCATAATAAATTACCAAACAAAATTTGTTCGCGCTACGAAAATTAGATCACGAGTTATAACCATTTTAAATTTTTCGACCCTCACCGTGGGGGGGGGGTCTCCCGTCACCAAAAAGTAACACTGCCTCATTATAAATTACCAAACAAAATTTGGCCGCGCTACGAAAATTAGATCGCGAGTTATAAGCATTTTAAATTTTTCGACCCTCACCTTGGGGGGGATCTCCTGTCACCAAAAATTAACACCGTCTCATAATAAATTACCAAACAAAATTTCGTCGCGCTACGAAAAATAGATCACGAGTTATAAGCATTTTAAATTTTTCCACCCTCACCTTGGGGGGGGGTCTCCTGTCACCAAAAATTAACAATGTCTGATAATATCTTACAAAACAAAATCTGGCCGCTCTACAAAAAATAGATCGCGAGTTATAAGCATTTTAAATTTTTCAACCCTCACCGTGGGGGGGGGGCCTCCCGTCACCAAAAAGTAACACTGAATCATTATAAATTACCAAACAAAATTTGGTCGCGTTACGAAAAATAGATCGCGAGTTATCAGCATTTGAAATTTTTCGACCCTCACGGTGGGGGGGGAGGGGATCTCCTGTCACCAAAAATTAAAACTGTCTCATAATAAATTATCAAACAAAATTTGGCCGCTCTACGAAAAGTAGATCGCGAGTTAAAAGCATTTAAAAATTTTCGACCCTCACCGTGGGGGGGGTCTCCTGTCAGAAAAATTAACACTGTCTTATAATAAATTACCAAACAAAATTTGGCCGCGCTACGAAAATTAGATTGCGAGTTATAAGCATTTTAAATTTTTCGACCCTCACCGTGCGGGGTTTCCTGTCACAAAAAATTAACAGTATCATAATAAATTACCAAACAAAATTTGGCCGCGCTACGAAAATTAGATCGTGAGTTATAAGCATTTTAAATTTTTCGACCCTCACCGTGGGGGGGGGGGGTCTCCCGTCACCAAAAATTAACAATGTCTGATAATAAATTACCAAACAAAATTTGGCCGCGCAACGAAAATTAGATCGTGAGTTATAAGCATTTTAATTTTTTGACCCTCATCGTGGTGTCTCTTGTCACCAAAAATTAAAAATGTCTCATAATAAATTACCAAACAAAATTTGGTCGCGCTACAAAAATTAGATCACGAGTTATAAACATTTTAAATTTTTCGACCCTCACCTTGGGGGGGTGGTCTCCTGTCACCAAAATTTAACACTGTCTCATAATAAATTACCAAACAAAATCTGGCCGAGCTACAAAAATTAGATCGCGAGTTATAAGCATTTTAAATTTTTCGACCCTCACCTTGGGGGGTCTCCTGTCCCCAAAAATTAACACTGCCTCATAATAAATTACCAAACAAAATTTGGCCGCGCTACAAAAATTAGATCGCGAGTTATAAGCATTTTAAATTTTTCAACCCTCACCGTTGGGGGTCTCTTGTCACCAAAAGTTAACAATGTCTCATAATAAATCACCAACCAAAATTTGGCCTCGCTACGAAAATTAGATCGCGAGTTATAAGCATTTTAAATTTTTCGACCCTCACCGTGGGGGAGTCTCCCGTCACCAAAAAGTAACACTGCCTCATTATAAATTACCAAACAAAATTTGCCCGCGCTACGAAAATTAGATCGCGAGTTATAAGCATTTTATATTTTTCGACCCTCACATTGGGGGGGTTTCCTGTCACCAAAAATTAACACTGTCTCATAATAAATTACCAAACAAAATCTGGCCGCGCTACGAAAATTAGATCGCGAGTTATAAGCATTTTAAATTTTTCGACCCTCACCGTGGGGGGTCTCCTGTCACCAAAAAATTAACAGTCTCATAATAAATTACCAAACAAAATTTGGCCGCGCTACAAAAATTGGATCGCGAGTTATAAGCATTTTAATTTTTTCGACACTCACCTTGGGGGGTCTCCTGTCCCCAAAAATTAACACTGCCTCATAATAAATTACCAAACAAAATTTGGCCGCGCTACAAAAATTAAATCGCGAGTTATAAGCATTTTAAATTTTTCGACCCTCACCGTGGGGGGTTTCCTGTCACCAAAAATTAACAATGCCTTATAATAAATCACCAAATAAAATTTAGCCGCGCTACGAAAATTAGATCGCGAGTTATAAGCATTTTAAATTTTTCGACCCTCACCGTGGGGGGTCTCCCGTCACCAAAAATTAACACTGCCTTATAATAAATTACCAAACAAAATTTGGCCGCGCTACGAAAAATAGATCGCGAGTTATAAGCATTTTAAATTTTTCGACCCTCACCTTGGGGGGGGGGATCTCCTGTCACCAAATATTAACACCGTCTCATAATAAATTACCAAACAAAATTTGGTCGAGCTACGAAAATTAGATCACGAGTTATAAGCATTTTATATTTTTCGACCCTCACATTGGGGGGTCTCCTGTCACCAAAAATTAACAGTCTCATAATAAATTACCAAACAAAATTTGGTCGCGCTACGAAAATTAGATCACGAGTTATAAGCATTTTAAATTTTTCCACCCTCACCTTGGGGGGGGGGTCTCCTGTCACCAAAAATTAACACTGTCTCATAATAAATTACCAAACAAAATTTGGTCGCGCTACGAAAATTAGATCACGAGTTATAAGCATTTTAAATTTTTCAACCCTCACCGTGGGGGGTCTCTTGTCACCAAAAGTTAAAAATGTCTCATAATAAATCACCAAACAAAATTTGGCCTCGCTACGAAAATTAGATCGCGAGTTATAAGCATTTTAAATTTTTCCACCCTCACCTTGGGGGGGGGGGGGTCTCCTGTCACCAAAAATTAGCACTGTCTCATAATAAATTACCAAACAAAATCTGGCCGCGCTACGAAAATTAGATCGCGAGTTATAAGCATTTTAAATTTTTCGACCCTCACCGTGGGGGGTCTCCTGTCACCAAAAAATTAACAGTCTCATAATAAGTTACCAAACAAAATTTGGCCGCGCTACAAAAATTGGATCGCGAGTTATAAGCATTTTAAATTTTTCGCCACTCACCTTGGGGGGTCTCCTGTCCCCAAAAATTAACAGTCTCATAATAAATTACCAAACAAAATTTGGTCGCGCTACGAAAATTAGATCACGAGTTATAAGCATTTTAAATTTTTCCACCCTCACCTTGGGGGGGGGTCTCCTGTCACCAAAAATTAACACTGTCTCATAATAAATTACCAAACAAAATTTGGTCGCGCTACGAAAATTAGATCACGAGTTATAAGCATTTTAAATTTTTCGACCCTCACCGTGGGGGAGTCTCCCGTCACCAAAAAGTAACACTGCCTCATTATAAATTACCAAACAAAATTTGCCCGCGCTACGAAAATTAGATCGCGAGTTATAAGCATTTTATATTTTTCGACCCTCACATTGGGGGGGTTTCCTGTCACCAAAAATTAACACTGTCTCATAATAAATTACCAAACAAAATCTGGCCGCGCTACGAAAATTAGATCGCGAGTTATAAGCATTTTAAATTTTTCGACCCTCACCTTGGGGGGGGATCTCCTGTCACCAAATATTAACACCGTCTCATAATAAATTACCAAACAAAATTTGGTCGAGCTACGAAAATTAGATCACGAGTTATAAGCATTTTATATTTTTCGACCCTCACATTGGGGGGTCTCCTGTCACCAAAAATTAACAGTCTCATAATAAATTACCAAACAAAATTTGGTCGCGCTACGAAAATTAGATCACGAGTTATAAGCATTTTAAATTTTTCCACCCTCACCTTGGGGGGGGGGGTCTCCTGTCACCAAAAATTAACACTGTCTCATAATAAATTACCAAACAAAATTTGGTCGCGCTACGAAAATTAGATCACGAGTTATAAGCATTTTAAATTTTTCGACCCTCACCGTGGGGGAGTCTCCCGTCACCAAAAAGTAACACTGCCTCATTATAAATTACCAAACAAAATTTGCCCGCGCTACGAAAATTAGATCGCGAGTTATAAGCATTTTATATTTTTCGACCCTCACATTGGGGGGGTTTCCTGTCACCAAAAATTAACACTGTCTCATAATAAATTACCAAACAAAATCTGGCCGCGCTACGAAAATTAGATCGCGAGTTATAAGCATTTTAAATTTTTCGACCCTCACCGTGGGGGGTCTCCTGTCACCAAAAAATTAACAGTCTCATAATAAATTACCAAACAAAATTTGGCCGCGCTACAAAAATTGGATCGCGAGTTATAAGCATTTTAATTTTTTCGACACTCACCTTGGGGGGTCTCCTGTCCCCAAAAATTAACACTGCCTCATAATAAATTACCAAACAAAATTTGGCCGCGCTACAAAAATTAAATCGCGAGTTATAAGCATTTTAAATTTTTCGACCCTCACCGTGGGGGGTTTCCTGTCACCAAAAATTAACAATGCCTTATAATAAATCACCAAATAAAATTTGGCCGCGCTACGAAAATTAGATCGCGAGTTATAAGCATTTTAAATTTTTCGACCCTCACCGTGGGGGGTCTCCTGTCACCAAAAATTAACACTGCCTTATAATAAATTACCAAACAAAATTTGGCCGCGCTACGAAAAATAGATCGCGAGTTATAAGCATTTTAAATTTTTCGACCCTCACCTTGGGGGGGGATCTCCTGTCACCAAATATTAACACCGTCTCATAATAAATTACCAAACAAAATTTGGTCGAGCTACGAAAATTAGATCACGAGTTATAAGCATTTTATATTTTTCGACCCTCACATTGGGGGGTCTCCTGTCACCAAAAATTAACAGTCTCATAATAAATTACCAAACAAAATTTGGTCGCGCTACGAAAATTAGATCACGAGTTATAAGCATTTTAAATTTTTCAACCCTCACCGTGGGGGGTCTCTTGTCACCAAAAGTTAAAAATGTCTCATAATAAATCACCAAACAAAATTTGGCCTCGCTACGAAAATTAGATCGCGAGTTATAAGCATTTTAAATTTTTCCACCCTCACCTTGGGGGGGGGGTCTCCTGTCACCAAAAATTAGCACTGTCTCATAATAAATTACCAAACAAAATCTGGCCGCGCTACGAAAATTAGATCGCGAGTTATAAGCATTTTAAATTTTTCGACCCTCACCGTGGGGGGTCTCCTGTCACCAAAAAATTAACAGTCTCATAATAAGTTACCAAACAAAATTTGGCCGCGCTACAAAAATTGGATCGCGAGTTATAAGCATTTTAAATTTTTCGCCACTCACCTTGGGGGGTCTCTTGTCCCCAAAAATTAACAGTCTCATAATAAATTACCAAACAAAATTTGGTCGCGCTACGAAAATTAGATCACGAGTTATAAGCATTTTAAATTTTTCCACCCTCACCTTGGGGGGGGGGGTCTCCTGTCACCAAAAATTAACACTGTCTCATAATAAATTACCAAACAAAATTTGGTCGCGCTACGAAAATTAGATCACGAGTTATAAGCATTTTAAATTTTTCGACCCTCACCGTGGGGGAGTCTCCCGTCACCAAAAAGTAACACTGCCTCATTATAAATTACCAAACAAAATTTGCCCGCGCTACGAAAATTAGATCGCGAGTTATAAGCATTTTATATTTTTCGACCCTCACATTGGGGGGGTTTCCTGTCACCAAAAATTAACACTGTCTCATAATAAATTACCAAACAAAATCTGGCCGCGCTACGAAAATTAGATCGCGAGTTATAAGCATTTTAAATTTTTCGACCCTCACCTTGGGGGGGGGATCTCCTGTCACCAAATATTAACACCGTCTCATAATAAATTACCAAACAAAATTTGGTCGAGCTACGAAAATTAGATCACGAGTTATAAGCATTTTATATTTTTCGACCCTCACATTGGGGGGTCTCCTGTCACCAAAAATTAACAGTCTCATAATAAATTACCAAACAAAATTTGGTCGCGCTACGAAAATTAGATCACGAGTTATAAGCATTTTAAATTTTTCCACCCTCACCTTGGGGGGGGGTCTCCTGTCACCAAAAATTAACACTGTCTCATAATAAATTACCAAACAAAATTTGGTCGCGCTACGAAAATTAGATCACGAGTTATAAGCATTTTAAATTTTTCGACCCTCACCGTGGGGGAGTCTCCCGTCACCAAAAAGTAACACTGCCTCATTATAAATTACCAAACAAAATTTGCCCGCGCTACGAAAATTAGATCGCGAGTTATAAGCATTTTATATTTTTCGACCCTCACATTGGGGGGGTTTCCTGTCACCAAAAATTAACACTGTCTCATAATAAATTACCAAACAAAATCTGGCCGCGCTACGAAAATTAGATCGCGAGTTATAAGCATTTTAAATTTTTCGACCCTCACCGTGGGGGGTCTCCTGTCACCAAAAAATTAACAGTCTCATAATAAATTACCAAACAAAATTTGGCCGAGCTACAAAAATTGGATCGCGAGTTATAAGCATTTTAATTTTTTCGACACTCACCTTGGGGGGTCTCCTGTCCCCAAAAATTAACACTGCCTCATAATAAATTACCAAACAAAATTTGGCCGCGCTACAAAAATTAAATCGCGAGTTATAAGCATTTTAAATTTTTCGACCCTCACCGTGGGGGGTTTCCTGTCACCAAAAATTAACAATGCCTTATAATAAATCACCAAATAAAATTTGGCCGCGCTACGAAAATTAGATCGCGAGTTATAAGCATTTTAAATTTTTCGACCCTCACCGTGGGGGGTCTCCTGTCACCAAAAATTAACACTGCCTTATAATAAATTACCAAACAAAATTTGGCCGCGCTACGAAAAATAGATCGCGAGTTATAAGCATTTTAAATTTTTCGACCCTCACCTTGGGGGGGGGATCTCCTGTCACCAAATATTAACACCGTCTCATAATAAATTACCAAACAAAATTTGGTCGAGCTACGAAAATTAGATCACGAGTTATAAGCATTTTATATTTTTCGACCCTCACATTGGGGGGTCTCCTGTCACCAAAAATTAACAGTCTCATAATAAATTACCAAACAAAATTTGGTCGCGCTACGAAAATTAGATCACGAGTTATAAGCATTTTAAATTTTTCCACCCTCACCTTGGGGGGGGGGTCTCCTGTCACCAAAAATTAACACTGTCTCATAATAAATTACCAAACAAAATTTGGTCGCGCTACGAAAATTAGATCACGAGTTATAAGCATTTTAAATTTTTCAACCCTCACCGTGGGGGGTCTCCTGTCACCAAAAAATTAACAGTCTCATAATAAGTTACCAAACAAAATTTGGCCGCGCTACAAAAATTGGATCGCGAGTTATAAGCATTTTAAATTTTTCGCCACTCACCTTGGGGGGTCTCCTGTCCCCAAAAATTAACAGTCTCATAATAAATTACCAAACAAAATTTGGTCGCGCTACGAAAATTAGATCACGAGTTATAAGCATTTTAAATTTTTCCACCCTCACCTTGGGGGGGGGGTCTCCTGTCACCAAAAATTAACACTGTCTCATAATAAATTACCAAACAAAATTTGGTCGCGCTACGAAAATTAGATCACGAGTTATAAGCATTTTAAATTTTTCGACCCTCACCGTGGGGGAGTCTCCCGTCACCAAAAAGTAACACTGCCTCATTATAAATTACCAAACAAAATTTGCCCGCGCTACGAAAATTAGATCGCGAGTTATAAGCATTTTATATTTTTCGACCCTCACATTGGGGGGGTTTCCTGTCACCAAAAATTAACACTGTCTCATAATAAATTACCAAACAAAATCTGGCCGCGCTACGAAAATTAGATCGCGAGTTATAAGCATTTTAAATTTTTCGACCCTCACCTTGGGGGGGGGATCTCCTGTCACCAAATATTAACACCGTCTCATAATAAATTACCAAACAAAATTTGGTCGAGCTACGAAAATTAGATCACGAGTTATAAGCATTTTATATTTTTCGACCCTCACATTGGGGGGTCTCCTGTCACCAAAAATTAACAGTCTCATAATAAATTACCAAACAAAATTTGGTCGCGCTACGAAAATTAGATCACGAGTTATAAGCATTTTAAATTTTTCCACCCTCACCTTGGGGGGGGGGTCTCCTGTCACCAAAAATTAACACTGTCTCATAATAAATTACCAAACAAAATTTGGTCGCGCTACGAAAATTAGATCACGAGTTATAAGCATTTTAAATTTTTCGACCCTCACCGTGGGGGAGTCTCCCGTCACCAAAAAGTAACACTGCCTCATTATAAATTACCAAACAAAATTTGCCCGCGCTACGAAAATTAGATCGCGAGTTATAAGCATTTTATATTTTTCGACCCTCACATTGGGGGGGTTTCCTGTCACCAAAAATTAACACTGTCTCATAATAAATTACCAAACAAAATCTGGCCGCGCTACGAAAATTAGATCGCGAGTTATAAGCATTTTAAATTTTTCGACCCTCACCGTGGGGGGTCTCCTGTCACCAAAAAATTAACAGTCTCATAATAAATTACCAAACAAAATTTGGCCGCGCTACAAAAATTGGATCGCGAGTTATAAGCATTTTAATTTTTTCGACACTCACCTTGGGGGGTCTCCTGTCCCCAAAAATTAACACTGCCTCATAATAAATTACCAAACAAAATTTGGCCGCGCTACAAAAATTAAATCGCGAGTTATAAGCATTTTAAATTTTTCGACCCTCACCGTGGGGGGTTTCCTGTCACCAAAAATTAACAATGCCTTATAATAAATCACCAAATAAAATTTGGCCGCGCTACGAAAATTAGATCGCGAGTTATAAGCATTTTAAATTTTTCGACCCTCACCGTGGGGGGTCTCCTGTCACCAAAAATTAACACTGCCTTATAATAAATTACCAAACAAAATTTGGCCGCGCTACGAAAAATAGATCGCGAGTTATAAGCATTTTAAATTTTTCGACCCTCACCTTGGGGGGGGGATCTCCTGTCACCAAATATTAACACCGTCTCATAATAAATTACCAAACAAAATTTGGTCGAGCTACGAAAATTAGATCACGAGTTATAAGCATTTTATATTTTTCGACCCTCACATTGGGGGGTCTCCTGTCACCAAAAATTAACAGTCTCATAATAAATTACCAAACAAAATTTGGTCGCGCTACGAAAATTAGATCACGAGTTATAAGCATTTTAAATTTTTCCACCCTCACCTTGGGGGGGGGTCTCCTGTCACCAAAAATTAACACTGTCTCATAATAAATTACCAAACAAAATTTGGTCGCGCTACGAAAATTAGATCACGAGTTATAAGCATTTTAAATTTTTCAACCCTCACCGTGGGGGGTCTCTTGTCACCAAAAGTTAAAAATGTCTCATAATAAATCACCAAACAAAATTTGGCCTCGCTACGAAAATTAGATCGCGAGTTATAAGCATTTTAAATTTTTCCACCCTCACCTTGGGGGGGGGGTCTCCTGTCACCAAAAATTAGCACTGTCTCATAATAAATTACCAAACAAAATCTGGCCGCGCTACGAAAATTAGATCGCGAGTTATAAGCATTTTAAATTTTTCGACCCTCACCGTGGGGGGTCTCCTGTCACCAAAAAATTAACAGTCTCATAATAAGTTACCAAACAAAATTTGGCCGCGCTACAAAAATTGGATCGCGAGTTATAAGCATTTTAAATTTTTCGCCACTCACCTTGGGGGGTCTCCTGTCCCCAAAAATTAACAGTCTCATAATAAATTACCAAACAAAATTTGGTCGCGCTACGAAAATTAGATCACGAGTTATAAGCATTTTAAATTTTTCCACCCTCACCTTGGGGGGGGGGGGTCTCCTGTCACCAAAAATTAACACTGTCTCATAATAAATTACCAAACAAAATTTGGTCGCGCTACGAAAATTAGATCACGAGTTATAAGCATTTTAAATTTTTCGACCCTCACCGTGGGGGAGTCTCCCGTCACCAAAAAGTAACACTGCCTCATTATAAATTACCAAACAAAATTTGCCCGCGCTACGAAAATTAGATCGCGAGTTATAAGCATTTTATATTTTTCGACCCTCACATTGGGGGGGTTTCCTGTCACCAAAAATTAACACTGTCTCATAATAAATTACCAAACAAAATCTGGCCGCGCTACGAAAATTAGATCGCGAGTTATAAGCATTTTAAATTTTTCGACCCTCACCTTGGGGGGGGGATCTCCTGTCACCAAATATTAACACCGTCTCATAATAAATTACCAAACAAAATTTGGTCGAGCTACGAAAATTAGATCACGAGTTATAAGCATTTTATATTTTTCGACCCTCACATTGGGGGGTCTCCTGTCACCAAAAATTAACAGTCTCATAATAAATTACCAAACAAAATTTGGTCGCGCTACGAAAATTAGATCACGAGTTATAAGCATTTTAAATTTTTCCACCCTCACCTTGGGGGGGGGGGGTCTCCTGTCACCAAAAATTAACACTGTCTCATAATAAATTACCAAACAAAATTTGGTCGCGCTACGAAAATTAGATCACGAGTTATAAGCATTTTAAATTTTTCGACCCTCACCGTGGGGGAGTCTCCCGTCACCAAAAAGTAACACTGCCTCATTATAAATTACCAAACAAAATTTGCCCGCGCTACGAAAATTAGATCGCGAGTTTGAGCATTTTATATTTTTCGACCCTCACATTGGGGGGGTTTCCTGTCACCAAAAATTAACACTGTCTCATAATAAATTACCAAACAAAATCTGGCCGCGCTACGAAAATTAGATCGCGAGTTATAAGCATTTTAAATTTTTCGACCCTCACCGTGGGGGGTCTCCTGTCACCAAAAAATTAACAGTCTCATAATAAATTACCAAACAAAATTTGGCCGCGCTACAAAAATTGGATCGCGAGTTATAAGCATTTTAATTTTTTCGACACTCACCTTGGGGGGTCTCCTGTCCCCAAAAATTAACACTGCCTCATAATAAATTACCAAACAAAATTTGGCCGCGCTACAAAAATTAAATCGCGAGTTATAAGCATTTTAAATTTTTCGACCCTCACCGTGGGGGGTTTCCTGTCACCAAAAATTAACAATGCCTTATAATAAATCACCAAATAAAATTTGGCCGCGCTACGAAAATTAGATCGCGAGTTATAAGCATTTTAAATTTTTCGACCCTCACCGTGGGGGGTCTCCTGTCACCAAAAATTAACACTGCCTTATAATAAATTACCAAACAAAATTTGGCCGCGCTACGAAAAATAGATCGCGAGTTATAAGCATTTTAAATTTTTCGACCCTCACCTTGGGGGGGGGATCTCCTGTCACCAAATATTAACACCGTCTCATAATAAATTACCAAACAAAATTTGGTCGAGCTACGAAAATTAGATCACGAGTTATAAGCATTTTATATTTTTCGACCCTCACATTGGGGGGTCTCCTGTCACCAAAAATTAACAGTCTCATAATAAATTACCAAACAAAATTTGGTCGCGCTACGAAAATTAGATCACGAGTTATAAGCATTTTAAATTTTTCCACCCTCACCTTGGGGGGGGGGTCTCCTGTCACCAAAAATTAACACTGTCTCATAATAAATTACCAAACAAAATTTGGTCGCGCTACGAAAATTAGATCACGAGTTATAAGCATTTTAAATTTTTCAACCCTCACCGTGGGGGGTCTCTTGTCACCAAAAGTTAAAAATGTCTCATAATAAATCACCAAACAAAATTTGGCCTCGCTACGAAAATTAGATCGCGAGTTATAAGCATTTTAAATTTTTCCACCCTCACCTTGGGGGGGGGGTCTCCTGTCACCAAAAATTAGCACTGTCTCATAATAAATTACCAAACAAAATCTGGCCGCGCTACGAAAATTAGATCGCGAGTTATAAGCATTTTAAATTTTTCGACCCTCACCGTGGGGGGTCTCCTGTCACCAAAAAATTAACAGTCTCATAATAAATTACCAAACAAAATTTGGCCGCGCTACAAAAATTGGATCGCGAGTTATAAGCATTTTAAATTTTTCGCCACTCACCTTGGGGGGTCTCCTGTCCCCAAAAATTAACACTGCCTCATAATAAATTCCAAACAAAATTTGGCCGCGCTACAAAAATTAAATCGCGAGTTATAAGCATTTTAAATTTTTCGACCCTCACCGTGGGGGGTTTTCTGTCACCAAAAATTAACAATGCCTTATAATAAATCACCAAATAAAATTTGGCCGCGCTACGAAAATTTGATCGCGAGTTATAAGCATTTTAAAATTTTCGACCCTCACCGTGGGGGGGGGGTCTCCTGTCGCCAAAAATTAACACTGCCTCATAATAAATTACCAAAAAAAATTTGGCCGCGCTAAGAAAATTAGATCGCGAGTTATAAGCATTTTAAATTTTTCGACCCTCACCTTAGGGGGGATCTCCTGTCACCAAAAATTAACACCGTCTCATAATAAATTACCAAACAAAATTTGGTCGAGCTACGAAAATTAGATCACGAGTTATAAGCATTTTAAATTTTTCCGCCCTCTCCTTGGGGGGGGGGTCTCCTGTCACCAAAAATTAACACTGTCTCATAATAAATTACCAAACAAAATGTGGTCGAGCTACGAAAATTAGATCAGGAGTTATAAGCATTTTATATTTTTCGACCCTCACATTGGGGGGTCTCCTGTCACCAAAAAGTAAAACACTGCCTCATTATAAATTACCAAACAAAATTTGGCCGCGCTACGAAAATTAGATCGCGAGTTATAAGCATTTTAAATTTTTCGACCCTCACCTTGGGGGCGGGATCTCCTGTCACCAAAAATTAACACCGTCTCATAATAAATTACCAAACGAAATCTGGCCGCACTACAAAAAATAGATCGCGAGTTATAAGCATTTTAATTTTTTCAACCCTCACCTTGTGGGAGTCTCCCGTCACCAAAAAGTAACACAGCCTCATTATAAATTACCAAACAAAATTTGGTCGCGCTACGAAAAATAGATCGCGAGTTATCAGCATTTTAAATTTTTCGACCCTCACGGTGGGGGGGGGGGGATCTCCTGTCACCAAAAATTAAAACTGTCTCATAATAAATTATCAAACAAAATTTGGCCGCTCTACGAAAAGTAGATCGCGAGTTAAAAGCATTTAAAAATTTTCGACCCTCACCGTGGGGGTCTCCTGTCAGAAAAATTAACACTGTCTTATAATAAATTACCAAACAAAATTTGGCTGCGCTACGAAAATTAGATTGCGAGTTATAAGCATTTTAAATTTTTTGACCCTCACCGTGCGGGGTTTCCTGTCACCAAAAATTAACAGTATCATAATAAATTACCAAAAAAAATTTGACCGCGCTACGAAAATTAGATCGTGAGTTATAAGCATTTTAAATTTTTCGACCCTCACCGTGGGGGGGGGGTCTCCCGTCACCAAAAATTAACAATGTCTGATAATAAATTACCAAACAAAATTTGGCCGCGCTACGAAAATTAGATCGTGAGTTATAAGCATTTTAATTTTTTGACCCTCATCGTGGGGTCTCTTGTCACCAAAAATTAAGAATGTCTCATAATAAATTACCAAACAAAATTTGGTCGCGCTACGAAAATTAGATCACGAGTTATAAACATTTTTAATTTTTCGACCCTCACCTTGGGGGGGGGGTCTCCTGTCACCAAAAATTAACACTGTCTCATAATAAATTACCAAACAAAATCTGGCCGCGTTACAAAAATTAGATCGCGAGTTATAAGCATTTTAAATTTTTCGACCCTCACCTTGGGGGGTCTCCTGTCCCCAAAAATTAACACTGCCTCATAATAAATTACCAAACAAAATTTGGCCGCGCTACAAAAATTAGATCGCGAGTTATAAGCATTTTAAATTTTTCAACCCTCACCGTGGGGGGTCTCTTGTCACCAAAAGTTAACAATGTCTCATAATAAATCACCAAACAAAATTTGGCCTCGCTACGAAAATTAGATCGCGAGTTATAAACATTTTAAGATTTTCGACCCTCACCGTGGTGGAGTCTCCCGTCACCAAAAAGTAACACTGCCTCATTATAAATTACCAAACAAAATTTGGCCGCGCTACGAAAATTAGATCGCGAGTTATAAGCATTTTATATTTTTCGACCCTCACATTGGGGGGGTCTCCTGTCACCAAAAATTAACAGTCTCATAATAAATTACCAAACAAAATTTGGTCGCGCTACGAAAATTAGATCGCGAGTTATAAGCATTTTAAATTTTTTGATCCTCACCTTGGGGGCGGGATCTCATGTCACCAAAAATTAACACCGTCTCATAATAAATTACCAAACAAAATCTGGCCGCGCTACAAAAAATAGATCGCGAGTTATAATCATTTTAAATTTTTCAACCCTCACCGTGTGGGGGTCTCCCGTCACCAAAAAGTAACACTGCCTCATTATAAATTACCAAACAAAATTTGGTCGCGCTACGAAAAATAGATCGCGAGTTATCAGCATTTTAAATTTTTCGACCCTCACGGTGGGGGGGGGATCTCCTGTCACCAAAAATTAAAACTGTCTCATAATAAATTATCAAACAAAATTCGGCCGCTCTACGAAAAGTAGATCGCGAGTTAAAAGCATCTAAAAATTTTCGACCCTCACCGTGGGGGGTCTCCTGTCAGAAAAATTAACACTGTCTTATAATAAATTACCAAACAAAATTTGGCTGCGCTACGAAAATTAGATTGCGAGTTATAAGCATTTTAAATTTTTCGACCCTCACCGTGCGGGGTTTCCTGTCACCAAAAATTAACAGTATCATAATAAATTACCAAAAAAAATTTGGCCGCGCTACGAAAATTAGATCGTGAGTTATAAGCATTTTAAATTTTTTGACCCTCACCGTGGGGTCTCTTGTCACCAAAAATTAAGAATGTTTTATAATAAATTACCAAACAAAATTTGGTCGCGCTACGAAAATTAGATCACGAGTTATAAACATTTTAAATTTTTCGACCCTCACCTTGGGGGGGGGGTCTCCTGTCACCAAAAATTAACACTGTCTCATAATAAATTACCAAACAAAATCTGGCCGCGCTACAAAAATTAGATCGCGAGTTATAAGCATTTTAAATTTTTCGACCCTCACCTTGTTGGGTCTCCTGTCCCCAAAAATTAACACTGCCTCATAATAAATTACCAAACAAAATTTGGCCGCGCTACAAAAATTAGATCGCGAGTTATAAGCATTTTAAATTTTTCAACCCTCACCGTGGGGGGTCTCTTGTCACCAAAAGTTAACAATGTCTCATGATAAATCACCAAACAAAATTTGGCCTCGCTACGAAAATTAGATCGCGAGTTATAAGCATTTTAAGATTTTCGACCCTCACCGTGGGGGAGTCTCCCGTCACCAAAAAGTAACACTGCCTCATTATAAATTACCAAACAAAATTTGGCCGCGCTACGAAAATTAGATCGCGAGTTATAAGCATTTTATATTTTTCGACCCTCACATTGGGGGGGTCTCCTGTCACCAAAAATTAACAGTCTCATAATAAATTACCAAACAAAATTTGGTCGCTCTACGAAAATTAGATCACGAGTTATAAGCATTTTAAATGTTTCCACCCTCACCTTGGGGGGGGGGGGGTCTCCTGTCACCAAAAATTAACACTGTCTCATAATAAATTACCAAACAAAATCTGGCCGCGCTACGAAAATTAGATCGCGAGTTATAAGCATTTTAAATTTTTCGACCCTCACCGTGGGGGGTTTCCTCTCACCAAAAATTAAGAATGCCTTATAATAAATCACCAAATCAAATTTGGCCGCGCTACGAAAATTAGATCACGAGTTATAAGCATTTTAAATGTTTCCACCCTCACCTTGGGGGGGGGGGGTCTCCCGTCACCAAAAATTAACAATGTCTGATAATAAATTACCAAACAAAATTTGGCCGCGCAACGAAAATTAGATCGTGAGTTATAAGCATTTTAATTTTTTGACCATCATCGTGGTGTCTCTTGTCACCAAAAATTAAGAATGTCTCATAATAAATTACCAAACAAAATTTGGTCGCGCTACAAAAATTAGATCACGAGTTATAAACATTTTAAATTTTTCGACCCTCACCTTGGGTTGTCTCCTGTCCCCAAAAATTAACACTGCCTCATAATAAATTACCAAACAAAATCTGGCCGCGCTACAAAAATTAGATCGCGAGTTATAAGCATTTTAAATTTTTCGACCCTCACCTTGGGTTGTCTCCTGTCCCCAAAAATTAACACTGCCTCATAATAAATTACCAAACAAAATTTGGCCGCGCTACAAAAATTAGATCGTGAGTTATAAGCATTTTAAATTTTTCAACCCTCACCGTGGGGGTCTCTTGTCACCAAAAGTTAACAATGTCTCATAATAAATCACCAAACAAAATTTGGCCTCGCTACGAAAATTAGATCGCGAGTTATAAGCATTTTATATTTTTCGACCCTCACATTGGGGGGGGGGGGTCTCCTGTCACCAAAAATTAACAGTCTCATAATAAATTACCAAACAAAATTTGGTCGCGCAACGAAAATTAGATCGCGAGTTATAAGCATTTTATATTTTTCGACCCTCACATTGGGGGGGTCTCCTGTCACCAAAAAGTAACACTGCCTCATTATAAATTACCAAACAAAATTTGGTCGCGCTACGAAAATTAGATCGCGAGTTATAAGCATTTTAAATTTTTCGACACTCATCTTGGGGGGTCTCCTGTCCCCAAAAATTAACACTGCCTCATAATAAATTATCAAACAAAATTTGGCCGCGCTACAAAAATTAGATCGCGAGTTATAAGCATTTTAAATTTTTCAACCCTCACCGTGGGGGGTCTCTTGTCACCAAAAGTTAACAATGTCTCATAATAAATCACCAAACAAAATTTGGCCTCGCTACGAAAATTAGATCGCGAGTTATAAGCATTTTAAGATTTTCGACCCTCACCGTGGTGGAGTCTCCCGTCACCAAAAAGTAACACTGCCTCATTATAAATTACCAAACAAAATTTGGCCGCGCTACGAAAATTAGATCGCGAGTTATAAGCATTTTATATTTTTCGACCCTCACATTGGGGGGGTCTCCTGTCACCAAAAATTAACAGTCTCATAATAAATTACCAAACAAAATTTGGTCGCGCTACGAAAATTAGATCGCGAGTTATAAGCATTTTAAATTTTTTGATCCTCACCTTGGGGGCGGGATCTCCTTTCACCAAAAATTAACACCGTCTCATAATAAATTACCAAACAAAATCTGGCCGCGCTACAAAAAATAGATCGCGAATTATAAGCATTTTAAATTTTTCAACCCTCACCGTGTGGGGGTCTCCCGTCACCAAAAAGTAACACTGCCTCATTATAAATTACCAAACAAAATTTGGTCGCGCTACGAAAAATAGATCGCGAGTTATCAGCATTTTAAATTTTTCGACCCTCACGGTGGGGGGGGGGATCTCCTGTCACCAAAAATTAAAACTGTCTCATAATAAATTATCAAACAAAATTTGGCCGCTCTACGAAAAGTAGATCGCGAGTTAAAAGCATCTAAAAATTTTCGACCCTCACCGTGGGGGGTCTCCTGTCAGAAAAATTAACACTGTCTTATAATAAATTACCAAACAAAATTTGGCTGCGCTACGAAAATTAGATTGCGAGTTATATGCATTTTAAATTTTTCGACCCTCACCGTGCGGGGTTTCCTGTCACCAAAAATTAACAGTATCATAATAAATTACCAAAAAAAATTTGGCCGCGCTACGAAAATTAGATCGTGAGTTATAAGCATTTTAAATTTTTCGGCCCTCACCGTGGGGTCTCTTGTCACCAAAAATTAAGAATGTTTTATAATAAATTACCAAACAAAATTTGGTCGCGCTACGAAAATTAGATCACGAGTTATAAACATTTTAAATTTTTCGACCCTCACCTTGGGGGGGGGGGGTCTCCTGTCACCAAAAATTAACACTGTCTCATAATAAATTACCAAACAAAATCTGGCCGCGCTACAAAAATTAGATCGCGAGTTATAAGCATTTTAAATTTTTCGACCCTCACCTTGGGGGGTCTCCTGTCCCCAAAAATTAACACTGCCTCATAATAAATTACCAAACAAAATTTGGCCGCGCTACAAAAATTAGATCGCGAGTTATAAGCATTTTAAATTTTTCAACCCTCACCGTGGGGGGTCTCTTGTCACCAAAAGTTAACAATGTCTCATAATAAATCACCAAACAAAATTTGTCCTCGCTACGAAAATTAGATCGCGAGTTATAAGCATTTTAAGATTTTCGACCCTCACCGTGGGGGAGTCTCCCGTCACCAAAAAGTAACACTGCCTCATTATAAATTACCAAACAAAATTTGGCCGCGCTACGAAAATTAGATCGCGAGTTATAAGCATTTTATATTTTTCGACCCTCACATTGGGGGGGTCTCCTGTCACCAAAAATTAACAGTCTCATAATAAATTACCAAACAAAATTTGGTCGCTCTACGAAAATTAGATCACGAGTTATAAGCATTTTAAATGTTTCCACCCTCACCTTGGGGGGGGGGGGTCTCCTGTCACCAAAAATTAACACTGTCTCATAATAAATTACCAAACAAAATCTGGCCGCGCTACGAAAATTAGATCGCGAGTTATAAGCATTTTAAATTTTTCGACCCTCACCGTGGGGGGTTTCCTCTCACCAAAAATTAACAATGCCTTATAATAAATCACCAAATCAAATTTGGCCGCGCTACGAAAATTAGATCACGAGTTATAAGCATTTTAAATGTTTCCACCCTCACCTTGGGGGGGGGGGTCTCCCGTCACCAAAAATTAACAATGTCTGATAATAAATTACCAAACAAAATTTGGCCGCGCAACGAAAATTAGATCGTGAGTTATAAGCATTTTAATTTTTTGACCCTCATCGTGTGTCTCTTGTCACCAAAAATTAAGAATGTCTCATAATAAATTACCAAACAAAATTTGGTCGCGCTACAAAAATTAGATCACGAGTTATAAACATTTTAAATTTTTCGACCCTCTCCTTGGGTTGTCTCCTGTCCCCAAAAATTAACACTGCCTCATAATAAATTACCAAACAAAATCTGGCCGCGCTACAAAAATTAGATCGCGAGTTATAAGCATTTTAAATTTTTCGACCCTCACCTTGGGTTGTCTCCTGTCCCCAAAAATTAACACTGCCTCATAATAAATTACCAAACAAAATTTGGCTGCGCTACAAAAATTAGATCGTGAGTTATAAGCATTTTAAATTTTTCAACCCTCACCGTGGGGGTCCCTTGTCACCAAAAGTTAACAATGTCTCATAATAAATCACCAAACAAAATTTGGCCTCGCTACGAAAATTAGATCGCGAGTTATAAGCATTTTATATTTTTCGACCCTCACATTGGGGGGGGGGGTCTCCTGTCATCAAAAATTAACAGTCTCATAATAAATTACCAAACAAAATTTGGTCGCGCTACGAAAATTAGATCGCGAGTTATAAGCATTTTATATTTTTCGACCCTCACATTGGGGGGGTCTCCTGTCACCAAAAAGTAACACTGCCTCATTATAAATTACCAAACAAAATTTGGTCGCGCTACGAAAATTAGATCGCGAGTTATAAGCATTTTAAATTTTTCGACACTCACCTTGGGGGGTCTCCTGTCCCCAAAAATTAACACTGCCTCATAATAAATTACCAAACAAAATTTGGCCGCGCTACAAAAATTAAATCGCGAGTTATAAGCATTTTAAATTTTTTTGACCCTCACCGTGGGGGGTTTCCTGTCACCAAAAATTAACAATGCCTTATAATAAATCACCAAATAAAATTTGGCCGCGTTACGAAAATTTGATCGCGAGTTATAAGCATTTTAAAATTTTTGACCCTCACCGTGGGTGGGGGGGTCTCCTGTCGCCAAAAATAAACACTGCCTCATAATAAATTACCAAAAAAAATTTGGCCGCGCTACGAAAATTATATCGCGAGTTATAAGCATTTTAAAATTTTCGACCCTCACCGTGGGGGGTCTCCTGTCACCCAAAATTAACACTGCCTCATAATAAATTACCAAACAAAATTTGGCCGCGCTACGAAAGTTAGATCGCGAGTTATAAGCATTTTAAAATTTTCGACCCTCACGGTGGGGGGGTCTCCTGTCACCAAAAATTAACACTGTCTCATAATAAATTACCAAACAAAATTTGGCCGCGCTATGAAAATTAGATCATAAGAAACATAAGTTTGAGACTTGATATCTTAATATCTGAAAAAATACCGCGTAAATGTCTGCCGAAGTCTACCGAAGGATACCGTGCCGAAGTTTGCCGAACTGAAACGGCGTTAGCCGAAGTGTTAGGTTACGGAAGTGTTAGTTCTCGTTACGGAATTTCTAGATTCGGTCGCTTCGCTCAAAGCCCGCGATAAAAGCTATGCAATAGCTTAATAAAGAGGTAAGCATATTATCATTGTCCGATAAAGTGTTAATGCTATTTTGTTCAAAATGATAGGGAACAAAAATCGTGAGTTTTTATTCCAGTAATTGCAAAATTATGCCATTAATTAACATTAAAATATTGCAAATATTTCTATTCAGAAGGACTGATAAACTAAAAAGTGGAATAGCTGACAGTTAAGTATACGCAGATAGATATATTTAATTTTTACTTTCTTCACAAGAAGTAAGAATTAGATTCGCGAAAAACTTCGACTTCCAGTTTTTGACACGTTTATTTACACGTTTTAGGAGTAAGAACTACCAAAAGACATGCTTCTACAAAATGCCTGTCTGCGAGTCTTTCCGGTCTATATGTCTGTATGTATTATGTATGTGAATGTATGTGACACAAATTTTGTGGGCGTTCTTTTTCAAGAACTAATGCACGGAATTTATTGAAAATTTATATTCAGTTAATCCCTGATATAAATTTGTGCTGATTAGTTTTTGGTGTAATTGACTGAGCAGGTCACGCTGCTATGCAGCATTTTTCACGATTTCCGCAATATCTCCAGAATTAATGAACGGATTTTTCATGAAACTTTAGATTCTGTTAGTCCTAGACAGTAAATGTCGTTTTCTGCATTTTGGTGCGCTCAACAGATGTCACTGCTATGTTGCATTTTTTGCGATTTCACTATAACACTATTTCAAGAATTAGTGCACGAATTTTCATCAAACTTCAGATTCAATTAGTCCTTAATATGACTTATTGTTGTTTACATTTATGTGTAAATCGCTGAAAAAGGTGGCGTTGCTATGCAGCATTTTTTTATTTCAGCAATTGCTGTATCTCAAGAACTAATGCAAGGATTTTTATCAAACTTCAGAATCAGTTAAATGTTGAAATGAGTTGATGCAGATAGATTTCAGTGTTAAACGCCCAACAAGTTACGCTGCTATGCTGCATTTTGCATGATTTACGTGATTTTAGCGATAGTGATATCTCAAGATATAATGCACTTAATTTCATATCATTAGAGTTCCCATAATGGGCTTAAATTGCCATTTAATTTTGGCACTGTGATAACGAATTTTTAAGAATTAATATGCATGAAATAGAAGAAAGTTTTGAGATTGCTACATCCGACTCGATTTATTTTGCTAAAGAAAAAACAAGATGTTTTAAATTTCGCAAATAATGTACGAGATATAAATATACGGATTGCAGGGGTGGTGAAGGGGGGGAGATATGGTTCATTTTTAATGATGAAGAATATTGGGGCTGCGGTAAATTTTTTTTGTTAGAAATTAAGCCCTAATCTATATTAAGATACCAGGCTATCGGACATTGTAAGAAAAGACAAATATTTCTTAACCCCTTTGCGACGGAATTCGTTTACGAAATTTTTAATGTTTTGCCACCGGTTTTTAAAAACAGAAATTTGTGCCTTATTAAATCGAAAAAATGCTCCGATAAAATAAGGCAATTTTTACGGAAAAATTTTACTGGTGGGGACAAACAAGGATTCTTAAGATTTTTTGTGCCGCTCGTCCCCAAGGGGTTTAATCTACGTAATTATAATATGATTACCAGCAAATATATACAATAACATTTTCCGAGCAACCAGTGATTCCCAAAAGCATTCTATCTTTAGAAACCTCAGACCCCAGTATATTTCCAGAAGTATTTTTAAAAAAGAAAGTCTAATTTACTGCCACTTATTTCAGAAGCATTTCTGAGTATCTTTTGGAGTGCATTAATCCATATTCTCATATCGAAATATTGGTGTCCAGGATTATGTCATCCATTCTCAATTAAACATTTTCAATTGCGTCAATGAATTTATGCATTCAAAATAAACAAAATAAGAACCGCCGGGTATTTTACTCAATTTTTATAAAAAGTGTTTCTCACCAGAATTTAAAATTTAAACTATTTAACTTATTTAATTAGGCTATTTTTTTTTCTGATGCTTACATTTAACATATATTATGAAGAAAATTCTGGTTCGAATCGAGAATTATCAATCTGGTAGGGGTCATTTTGACCCCTAATGGCGGTTCTAGTGTTAATTTTAATTTTAATGTTAATGTTGTTAATTTATTAATTATGTTTGCATACAAAATATGTTTGTTGAACATGAAAATGTTTATGTGAAAATTGATAACACCCAAAAAACTTATATTTCAGATTGAGACTATAAATTATTTAATATTATTTAATATTGAGATACTATAAAAAATCTACAGGGAAACGTTTTTGAAAATCAGTAATAATAAACAAAATTTAAGAGGCTATTTCACTCACGCAAAAACACCCGTTCGGTAATATAAATCCTACAGAAGAAATCCTTTAAGATATCTCGTTTGCATTTCTGTTTTTTTATTATTATTTTTTTTTTTTTTGCACTTTCTAACTGATAACTGGTTAATCTGTACAAACGCCACTTTTTTTTAATTTTTGATTTCGTTTACAGTTTTTTTTTTTTTTTTTTTTTTTTTTTTTTGTTATTATAAAAAATGAAAAAATCTGCAAAGAATATCGAAAAAATAAAAAACTTCCTTTGTATAGATCGATCTCAGTTACTCAATGCAAAAAAGTATAAAAAAAAAAAAAAGAAAGAAAGAAAAAAGAATGAAAAGAAAACATTTTAAAATATCGAAATGCAGGCGAGCTGTCTTAAAATATTTTTTCTATAGGATTAACTTTAGTGAAATCATAATTTCGCTCGAGTGAAGAAGCCCTTTAATCAATAACTAAATGCTTCTTTAAATATAATGGTTTCCGAGATTTCTATACATAAAGAATGATTTTCGGAATTATTAGTAACTTGGAAGAAGTTATTTTATGTTTTCATTCTTGGTTATAATGATTTTTCTAAATTAAGGAACATTTATCTTTTTAAAGCGTTGTACTAATCATATCCGAAATCACAAAATTACGCTGATAGGTTTGTTGTCATTATCATATAACTTGTCATTATATTGTCATTATCATATGATAATGAAATGTCATTAACATGTGATGACAGGATCAACATGTCATTATCATATAACTTGTTGTCATTATACTCCAGTTAAAATAAAAATATGGGATTTACACTGATACCGAATTAAATGTTTTATTAATTGCCTACAATTAGGGATACTACATCACTATCTAATTAGTTTTTCAGAATAAGCAATAAAGAGTTTTGAAATGATTTGAAATATTTTAAATACTTTCTTTTAATTAAATTAAGGTGTTTATCAGTCATATTCTTTCTGATTATTTGTAATTATTTGCAAAATCTCAGTTATGTTGTCAATACTTTCAATAAACTTTGATATTCCATCCAGTTGGTGATTGTTGAACTAATATCTTGACTTGGATTACAGGATTTGCCACTTATATTCAGGGTTCGTACGGGTCCTGGAATTTTATGACCAGTAAAATCTTTGATACCAGTATTTTCTTTTAGAAAATCTATGTTTAATCAAGGCGAAATTTCGTACTTTTGAACTATATTTCTTTTTCTTTGAAGAAATGTTGGTATTTCACCTGGAAAATAACGGTATCCGTACGAACCATGTATATGCGCACACGCACACATATATGTTTGTATATCATATGTACCCGCGTATAAGTCAAACCTACCTTACTTCGGGAAGAATATCGCTTGAATACTTCCATTTTGAATATTCTTTAAAAACAGTTTCTCCAGCTAATTATCTTTGCCTTATTTTGTCGGCAGAATCGGAAATATTGGTGTTCAAACTATACATTCCTCTCGATGTAAGGAAACCCCTATACGCGAGCATATACAGCATATACAGAGTGCTAGAAATATGTGTTTGGGTCATCTTTATTGAAACATGGCCTAATAATGGAATTTAATTTTCCATCGTATGCGCTTTAAACACTTAACTGACTCAATATTTTGTAACAAAACTTCCAAATAATGTCTATTTTTTCATGTCTTTTACAGAGTGTTTAATCTTTTGTCACCAGCTTTTTCAAAACAGAAATTTTTGACTAAGTGAATCAGAAAAATGCTCGGATCAAATAACACAAAATTTACAATAAAATTTTACTGGTGAGAATATTAAATCATGATTGGCAAAAACACGTTGTCCGTACAATGTACGGACAAACAAAGAAGCGGTTAAAATGGAATGCATGCTCGATTTAACTCTACTTCTCGAACAGCTTAAATCTATATACAGTACAACCTCGATCCATCGTTTTTCAAGGGGTGCGGGAAAATAACGATGAATGCGGATTAACTTCAAAATACAAAAAAAGAAACCTAATTATGAATGCATGTAGGGTATACAGTATATTTATAAATACTAATTTGTTGTTTACTGAACTGTAAAAGAAATAAATCGAAGTTATAGAAAATTGATATTTATTTTAAAAAGTCAATAATTTTGTTTGGTTTTCGTTCATTTTTAAAAAATTAAAAAAGAAATTTTCAAGATATGCAACATTTTTCTGATCATTTTCTGTAATTTCATATGCATGTATAAATGTTCATATAGTTTCATATGCTATAGTTGCAACAGACAAAGTTGGAACGGTTCATCTTTTCGGCATAAGCATTATCCTCTGCTTCTTTGCCATTATTATTATTATTTGCATTATTGCACATTTCTCCTACGTTTAAAACACCACATGTCGCAACATCTTGATCAATGAAAACATAATCACTACATACAACCACTCTGCATCTGCATTATTGTCACCACCATCAACTCAAAGCATAAATGAGTTATTTTAGGATAAAAGAAGTAATTCCAGTGTCTATGTCATATGGATTCACATGACTTTCAATTGCATTTCGGTGAGGAGAAAAATTTTACAACGATGAATGCGGGAAAACGACTTTTTGAAGAACGATGATTGCGGGTTTCGTTAATATTATTTAAATATAATTTGTAGAGGGACCGTATAAATAAAACGATCAATGTGAGAAAACGATGCATGCGGGAACGATATATCGGGGTTTCACTACATTATATATAGGGGTGAGTGGCTGTTTTCCGAACAGATTTGAATTTCATTATAGGCTTCTACCAGGATTCCTTCTAGGATTTCTGTGGGGTTTGTTGATGGCCGTTGACTTCCCGAACGTTGCTTGTGAACATTTTGATCGATTTCATCTGCCTCAAAATTATCACTGATTCCAACAACTGTAAGTGGCTTAAGTGGATATGTCCGAAAGTCTCTTCGAATAAATCCCTGTTCAAAACATATTCGGGTTTCATCCATTATTTTAAGTTGGTCAAATCTGAAAGGAAAAATAGAATGTGACAGTTACTATCAAATAAATTATGTATACATTTTCTGACAAGCATTGTATATGTTTAAATAAATAATGTAAAAATATTTTGCGTTTTTTACTGTAAGAAATGATTTATGAATGCGTAAAAAATATTTTATTTTTCAGATATACAGGGCTCTCATTTTATTTCCTCAGTCTAACATATGCAAATCTTGAACAATGGTAAGATATTCTTAATCCAATTTGTAAATTTAAATTACATGCTCGAGAAAGAAAATAAATTTTAAGTAGGTAGCTTAATTATATGACCTTCCACACAACTCCTCCAATATTTATGCGAACATAACGACGTATTGTCTAAGTCATAGATCAGAATTAACGCTTAGCCCATGGCAGGTAATTTGTTCTTTTAATATGTGACAATAATCGGCAATTTTATGTTAATTTCTTTTTTACCGAAACAAAATTTTTACGAGTATCTTTTTATAGACCGTCTGAAAGACGCCAGTCCCGCAAAAGCTAAAGACTTGTTCCTTTTTAAGAACAAAACAGGTGACTGCGTTATTTAAGCGAATAAGTCAGTCTTGGATTTGAAAACTGTGGTCTTTCTTTTTTTTCCCCTTGTCCTTATGTGTTAGCGCAAAACAAGCAAAGTCATTCTTCAGAAAGCGTTAATATCTTTCTTCGTAAATCAGTTTTATTACTCCTAATGATATTAAAGGAATGTTTTTGGTAGATAAATTACAGTTCCAGTAGTCAGTATCAGATGTCATTTATATACACTGTAAGAAAAACTTTTTTTTTCAGTAGTAGTTGAAACATGTAGGCCGAAATTATTATGTGTGTAACTGAAACAAGAATTTTGAAAAATTGTTTTTTATCACATGTGCCTGTATAGGTGCTTATTAAAGAATAAACACGTATATTTGTATAGATGTATGTTTAAAAATATATTTTTCATGGAAAATTGAATTTCTATCAATATTGCAAAAAACATATTTTAATTTTGCCACTATGATGTAAGGGAACATTTTAATTCAAATAATAACTGAATTATGAGGATTGAAACTTCTACTTTATAACTTCCGTACACATATAACATAGCCGAGCAATCATTTTCAAAATTACCTCTGAGCGCATTGCTCTTTTTTAATAAGTTGTGATCTTTTTTATGAATCCTGGAATTAAAAATTCGTAAAATCTTTTATTTTCATACTGATTAGTTAGTGTAAAACATGATCTATTGCTAACAATTTTGAATAAAATATTCAAATAAAATAGAAGGAAACTCAAGCTATTTGTTTTAAGAAATGCATAGCAACTAATATAAAAATTAGAAGTTTTTAAGCTATTGCATAGCTTTTATCGCGGGCTTTGAGCGCAGTGACCAAATCCAAAAATTCCGTAACGCGAAAAATACTAACACAGCCGTAACGAAAAAACCTAACACTCGGCTAACGTCGTTTCCGTTCGGAAAACTTCGGGACGGTATCCTTTGGTAGGCTTCAGCAGACATTGACGCGGTATTTTTAAGATATTAGGATATCAAGTCTCAAACTTATGTTTCTTATGATCTAATTTTCATACAGCGGCCAAATTTTGTTTGGTAATTTATTATGGGACAGTGTTTATTTTGGTGGTCTTATTTATTTTGGTGACAGGAGACCCCCCACCGTGAGGGTCGAAAAATTTAAAATGCTTATAACTAGCGATCTAACTTTCGTAGCGCGGCCAAACTTTGTTTGGTAATTTATTATGAGACAGAGTTAATTTTTGGTGACAGGAGACCCCACACGGTGAGGATCGAAAAATTTAAAAAGCTCATAACTCGCGATCTAATTTTCGTAGCGCGGCCAAATTTTGTTTGGTAATTTATTATGAGACATTGTTAATTGTTGGTGACAGAAGACACCCCACGGTGAAGGTCGAAAAATTTAAAATGCTTATAACTCGCGATCAAATTTTCGTAGCGCGGCCAAACTTGTTTGGTAATTTATTATGAGACAGAGTTAATTTTTGGTGACAGGAGACCCCACACGGTGAGGATCGAAAAATTTAAAAAGCTCATAACTCGCGATCTAATTTTCGTAGCGCGGCCAAATTTTGTTTGGTAATTTATTATGAGACATTGTTAATTGTTGGTGACAGAAGACACCCCACGGTGAGAGTCGAAAAATTAAAAATGCTTATAACTCTCGATCTAATTTCCGTAGTGCGGCCAAATTTTGTTTGGTAATTTATTATGAGGCAGTGTTAATTTTTGGGGACATTAGACCCCCCACCGTGAGGGTCGAAAAATTTAAAATGCTTATAACTTTCGAAAAATTTAAAGGGTCAATCCATTTCAAGTGGTCCAGCACTGGTCGCTCGACTATTTTTAAAAAATCTGAAATTTTTTGTACAACAACCCTAACATGATGGAAGTTCAAAGTGACCGTTATTTTAATTTTACTATTTTTTGTTTGTGCATGGCGGCCATCTATGTTTCATCGTGTGCAGCGATTTTCTCAGATACTAGGATACACAAAATTGTAAATATCTCGTTTTCTATTTTCCCAATTGAAATGGGGTTTGCAGCATTTTGTTCAGAATAAAATAGGCTAAATATACAGTGGAAGAAAAATTTTGAAAAATAAATTTTTACAGGTGAAATTTTAGCACAAATTTACGATTTTTTTCCAAAATCTATCCGTTTGCAAGAGGAAAATTTTCATGCAGGGGAAACTGTCAACCTTACACAATTTTTTCTACAAATAAGTCAAAAGTGCGTGTACTCATACACCAAGTCCCAGATCTGGGAGTTAATTTCTCTTTGCGAAAAAAATTCCGAAATTCGTCAAAAATGTCAAAAATCGCACTTTTTAGGCTTTGATATCTCTGGTGGGGCACGAGATAAAAATCTGAAATTTTGGCCTATGATAGTATCGTGTAGTAGCGTTATGTACAAAAAATTTCAAGAAGGAGATTTGACTACAAGCTGAGATATAAGATGCAAAATACGTGAAAACAATACTGCCAAACTATTGTTAACCTACTATGTAATTGTTCAACAAGACTGTCAACCTTGCACAATTTTTTCTACAAATAGGTCAAAAGTGCGTGTACTCATACACCAAGTACCAGATCTGGGAAATAATTTCTCTTTGCGAAAAAAATTCCGAAATTCGTCAAAATTTCAAAAATCGCACTTTTTAGGCTTTGATATCTCTGGTGGAACACGAGATAAAAATCTGAAATTATGGCCTTTGATAGTATTGTGTAGTAGTATTATGTACAAAAAATTTCAAGAAGGAGATTTGACTACAAGCTGAGCTATGACATGGACAATATGTGAAAACAATACTGCCAAACTATTATAACCTTCTATGTAATTGTTCATGCCTCCAAAATTTTAAATTAATTATTTATGGTACAAAGTTAAATGTTAATTACAAATATCTTTTTCAAATGCTTCTGTGTGATTTAAACAATTCAGAATGTATGCTAAGCCAATACACTATTTGTCCAGATGAACAAATCTACTAGAAATGCTATTGCAACAATTTTACTCGGAACACATTTCAGGAAAAGTAAATTACAGACAATGGATTGCAACTGATCGAGTTGACATGGCTTCAATTATTAAACCTAAAGAATTTCATTCAAGTTAATAAGGGATGACAAGACTTGGGGAGCTTCAAATAAAATTTTTAGAAAGAACAGCCTGATGGACTGACAACAGTAACTGGTCGAACTCATAACATCTCTCGTAAATATTGTTAAGCTCTTTGTTGAGCACACGTAGTATTTTGTAAATTAAATGTTTATTATTTAACTGTTTTCAACAAACGATATTTTCTGTGTAAATATTGTAATAAAAGAGACTAATCTCATTTCTCCTAATGTACTCGTAATAGCATTTCTTAACATTTTTTTTAATCACCGTATCTCAGCTTGTAGTCAAATCGCCTTCCTGAAATTTTTTGTACATAACACTACTACACAATGCTATCAAAGGCCAGAATTTCAGATTTTTATCTCGTGCTCCACCAGAGATATCAAAGCATAAAAAGTGCGATTTTTGAAATTTTCGAGGAATTTCTGAATTTTTTTCGGAAAGAGAAATCATTTCCCAGATATGGGACTTGGTGTATGAGTACACACACTTCTGACCTATTTGTAGAAAAAATTGTGCAAGGTTGACAGTCTTGTTGAACAATTACATAGTATTGTTTTCACATATTTTCCATGTTATATCTCAGCTTTTACTCAAATCTCCTTCTTGAAATTTTTTGTACATTACGCTACTACACAATACTATCATAGGCCAAAATTTCAGATTTTTATCTCGTGCCCCACCAGAGATATCAAAGCCTAAAACGTGCGATTTTTGAAATTTTTGACGAATTTCGGAATTTTTTTTCGCAAAGAGAAATTAACTCCCAGATCTGGGACTTCATGTATGAGATGAGTACACGTACTTTTGGCCTATTTGTAGAAAAAATTGTGTAAGGTTGACAGTTTCCCTTGCATGAAAATTTTCCTCTTGCAAACGCATATATTTTGGAAAAAATCGTACATTTTGTGCTAAAATTTCACCTGTAAAAATTTATTTTTCAAAATTTTTCTTCCACTGTGTATTTAGCCTATTTTATTCTGAACAAAATGCTGCAAACCCCATTTCAATTGGGAATATAGAAGACGAGATATTTACAATTTTGTGTATCCTAGTATCTGAGAAAATCACTGCACACGATGAAACAAAGATGGCCGCCATGCACAAACAAAAAATAGTAAAATTAAAAGAACGGTCATTTTGAACTTCCGTCATGTTAGGGTTGTTGTACAAAAAATTTCAGATTTTTTAAAAATGGTCGAGCGACCAAAAAAATATTTTCTGGACCACTTGAAATGGATTGACCCTAAAATGCTTATAACTCACGATCTAATTTTCGTAGCGCGGCCAAATTTTGTTTGGTAATTTAGTATGAGACTGTTAATTTTTGGTGACAGGAGACCCCTCACGGTGAGGGTCGAAAAATTTAAAATGCTTATAACTCGCAATCTAATTTTCGTAGCTCGGCCAAATTTTGTTTGGTAATTTAATATGAGACAGTGTTAATTTTGGGGGACATTAGACCCCCCACGGTGAGGGTCAAAAAATTTAAAATGCTTATAACTCACGATCTAATTTTCGTTGCGCGACCAAATTTTGTTTGGTAATTTATTATGAGACATTGTTAATTGTTGGTGACAGAAGACACCCCACGGTGAGGGTCGAAGAATTAAAAATGCTTATAACTCGCGGTCTAATTTTGGTAGCTTGGCAAAATATTGTTTGGTAATTTATTATAAGACAGTGTTAATTTTTGGTGACAGGAGACCCCCCACGGTGAGGGTCGAAAAATTTAAAATGCTTATAACTCTCGATCTAATTTCCGTAGTGCGGCCAAATTTTGTTTGGTAATTTATTATGAGGCAGTGTTAATTTTTGGGGACATTAGACCCCCCACCGTGAGGGTCGAAAAATTTAAAATGCTTACAACTCGCGATCTAACTTTCGTAGCGCGGCCAAACTTTGTTTGGTAATTTATTATGAGGCAGTGTTAATTTTTGGGGACATTAGACTCCCCACGGTGAGGGTCGAAAAATTTAAAATGCTTATAACTCGCGATCTAATTTTCGTAGCGCGGCCAAATTTTGTTTGGTAATTTATTATGAGACAGTGTTAATTTTTGGGGACATTAGACTCCCCACGGTGAGGGTCGAAAAATTTAAAATGCTTATAACTCGCGATCTAATTTTCGTATTGCGGCCAAATTTTGTTTGGTAATTTAATATGAGACTGTTAATTTTTGGTGACAGGAGACCCCCCACGGTGAGGGTCGAAAAATTTAAAATGCTTATAACTCACGATCTAATATTCGTAGCGCGGCCAAATTTTGTTTGGTAATTTATTAAGCTATTGCATAGCTTTTATCGCGGGCTTTGAGCGCGGCGACCAAATCTAGGAATTCCGTAACGAGAAAAATTCCTAACACTCCGGCTAACGACGTTTCAGCTTGGCAGACTTCGGCACGGTATCCTTCGTTAGACTTCAGCAGACATTGACGCGGTATTTTTGCATAAGTTGATAAATAATGCTATGCAATAGCTTTACCGCGGCAGTCCCCGAGTGCCACACATATTTTTTTTTTTTATATTGATTTGCACATATAACTGCAATATATTTTTCTTTACTGCTATATTATTTCAAAATTTCTCAATCAACAATCTAAAAAAAAATCTAAACAATAATAAAGAGACAACAAAACTTGAGTTCAATAATGGATGGCTAAACTCATAATGTGCGGATATTTATACGGATGACCTTGACGAAGTGTGCGATATTGGCGACAATTTTGGTCATTAAATACTTATAAAACTTTTGAAAAACAAAAGAATTAGTATTAAAATTAAAGAAAATACTGAAAACCTTGTGTATGTTTTCTTTAAAGTCGGAAATACATCATCAGTTCATGTTCAGTTGAAATCATCAGGAAAGACTGCGAAGACGATTTTTACTATGGAAGGTGACGTATAGTTTAATAAATTAAGGTTGTATTATACATATATATTAATACATGAACTAAGAAATTTATATAAATTGCAACAAGTCCAGTGCATCTCCAAAAAATATTTTTTTCTCTTAATTAAAATATAATTAAACCTCATTACTGATAGAAAAATAAAGCAGACCAGAGGGGATTCGAACAATATAATCTCACAAAACAGCAAGAAAAAACTTAATGACTAATTCTTATATGTAAAATAATTACTAGGTGAATTTTTTGTGTAATTTTGTTATCTCAGATGAAAAGAGCATGGCTTTGAGTTTGACAACGATTTGGTTGAATGCAATGTAGCTTATTTTATTTATTTATTTATTTATATTGAAGAGAGAGAGAATGTATTGATGTTTGCCAAGAATATTGGTATGGTAAGAAATTCTAGATATGTTTTAACTATTTATATTAATTGGATTTATTGGATTTTAAGATAGAATTGGTTTTTGCCAAGAAACTTGTTATGGTAACAAATTCTAAATATGTTATAAATATTTATATTACCGTAATTTCGGGTGTATAAGCCGCAGATCAAACAATTCTTTTTCGACCCAGAAATTTTTAAGAAACAAATATAACTACTTAGATCGCCGTAAATATTTGTCTTCAATCCCTAAATAAGATTTCTGGGTCTAAAAAGAATTGTTTGATCCGCGGCTTATACACCCGAAATTACGGTAATTGGATTTATTGGATTTTGGACCCTTGGAAGATATTCAGAAAAAAGAAAGAGATCTAATTTATTTAAAATATTGGCGACTGCGTATGAAGGTAAGGATAATAATAAAAAAGAACAGGTGGAATAGTTCATTTTTATTTTTATTAACTTTCTCTAAACTGTATATGATAAATGCATAAAAAAACTAGTTAGGATAAAAATAAAACGACTGGAAAAATATACTTTAAAATTTAGTACTGTGGATAGGAAAAAAAAAATTAACAGCAAACATTTTTATAATTTATTATGTATTAAATTAACTGCCCCCTCCCTTTTTCCCCCCAGGGGGATACCTTCTTTAGGTAGTCACGGGCTTCACAACCCCGGGGCACCCGAGTGATCTATCTCTTTTCCATTTCCTCTTACTCCTCTTGTCTTCCTTTCACCTTTGTTTCACTCTCGTTGTGGTTTCCTTTTCGGAGGTGAGGGCAATTCTGTATGAGCCGATATCATCCTGTATATCGACTTATGGAGAATTGTAAACCACCCACGTGTTGGCCGTGCGTGGCGACCCGTGTCCCTGGAAAGGGGGATCCTGGCAGTTGAGGGAAACCAACACACTGCTTTGGCCTCTGCTTCAGGTAGACGGGAGGTGCATATTGGTCCCGTATGCATCAATCGGCTGGTCAGCTGACTTTTGTCACTAGCTTTAGGGATCAAGTGATCGAGCAACTACTAGTCATCTCGTTAAGGGTGGAGACTGACATAGGGTTGTCTTGTGACCGTATGGGCCCTGGTTAGCACTGGTGCACGAATGTGCATCCCCTTGTAGGGCTCGGGAGTGGGTGGTGCGGCCGGGGTCTGAATTATTATATTTTTAATATGGATGGAAACACTTCATTTCCTTCTACTTCTCTCCCAAGCGGAGAGCAACAAAATGTACAGACTTCCTCTCTCATTCGCTTCTTTGTTGTTAAACGTACTGATAGCCACTCCGATAGCTCCTTTAAAAAACATCACCTTTTCTAATTGCTAAAACCTTCCAGTCTGTCTTAGGGGATGGTCATTCCCTCAAGAAACTACAATCTGGGGATTTACTAGTTGAGGTTTCTACAGCCAAACAATCACAATTTCTCTCTAATTGCACTACAATAGGCACCCTTTCTGTTTCAGTACAAGCACATAAAACTTTGAATACAAGTCGTGGGGTAATATCCGAACCTGATCTGTTATTTTCCACAAAAGAAGAACTTCTCAGTAATTTGAAAGAACAAAATATCATAGATGTACGCCGAATCACTATTCGTAAAAATGACCAGATAATTCCTACTAAGCACATTATTTTAACCTTCAATAGTCCAACATTACCAACAAGAATTAAAGCAGGCCATCTAAGCTGTCGCGTCAGACCATATATACCAAACCCCATCCGTTGCTATAAATGCCAGCATTACGGACACACTAAAACAAACTGTCGTGGCTCCGTTACCTGTGCACGTTGTGCAGAGGTCGGCCATGACAATACCTCATGTGAAAAATCCGAACGCTGTGCAAACTGTAAAGGAGATCACACAGCCTATTCTCGTACTTGTCCTAATTGGAACCGTGAAAAAGGAATAATCACTATAAAAATTACCCAGAATCTGTCTTATCCAGATGCCCGTAGACTCGTTGAATCCAGAACCCCATCCGTTGGAATTTCCTACTCCAGCTTACTTAAGCAGCAATCTAAACCTGCAAGACACATAAGTACTCAGACTGACTCCTCTTTTCTACCAAGCTGTTCACCTGAAAAAACATCATCTAACATTACAAAGAAGACCCGTGATGCTCACGCTACCGCTGTTACCAGAGTTTTGCCAAAATTAGCGCTTTGGAAACCTTCATCAGAGCCAGTAAAAATAGAATATTGGACAAGTCAATCACAGAAATCAAGCCAAGTAAAAAATTTAACCAAACCTGAGAATGGAAAAAAACCCGATTCATCTGCATCAAATTCCCAGAAACCCAATAGTACTAGTTCAATTAAAAGACCAACCCAAAATCCAAAAACGATTAAGACTGTTCGTGGTCCTTCACAGTGGCAAACTGTGAAGAAAAAAGAGAAAAAATCATATCTTAGCTCAAATATCACTAATTTGAAGGATCCCAAACAAATGTACCAATATGTGGAGGAAGCGATGGAGTCAGAGGCATACGACTCTAATACAGATGGCGAGAATACTGTTTTCTAGGAGTACGTACCAGGTTGATTCTAGGTTTTAATTCTACGATCTTTAGCTTGTTTTTGTACATTCATCTTTTTCACTCTTTTTATTTTAACTTATTCTACTCTTTTAATCATGTATTGTGTACAGCATCTAATGCCTCTTTCATATTTTTAACATTGAATGTTTTTAACTTACCAGACATTTTAATTACAGTTTTAACATGTTGACATTACGTTTTTAATTCTATGAAAGCCTTTTAATGTGATTTTTTATATTTTAACCTTTTTCATAACTTTCTACTCTTAAGTCGTATCCTCACCTTGTTCTTGGCGCAGCATGTCCCTGAAGGGACCTTGCGCCATAAAACTCCAATCAACCAACCAAGCCCCCTCCCTTTTCTTTTTTGTTGCATGACTAAAGAACGCCCATTTGAAACATATCCAAGTGAACTTATAAGTCCAAACCTACAAAGTTGCTCTATCACAAACTTTATAAAATTGCATTAGTTAATTAAAACAAAAGTATGTACAATTTAAAACACATTTAATAATAAAATACATTTTTTAAACAGTTCTTATCGTTTAAACATGATGTTAACCATTTGAATGTCAGGCAGCAACAACATACATCTGAAAGAAGTATTTTTACTGTGGAATAGAACGAGTATATTTCAGTAAGTCCAAAGTTCTATTATACATATGTATATATTCATGAGTTGTGACATCCATATAAATGATATCAAATCCAACCATCTCCAAAAGATTTTACTATGGATTTTACTACAGATTATCCTGCCTTTGAATTGAAATATAATTTTAAAAAATACGGACAGATGGGTGAGTATATTTGGACAACACGGTGACTTCATAAAATCACAAAGAAAAACAAAATGACTAATCCGTAAAGTAAGATAAGCTCTTGTTTGATTTTTGTGCATACTTTTGTACGTCATATGGCTATATAGGTAGAAATTGGACAAAAGTTAGGTTCAACGCAACGCATTTTCTTTCATTTTTTGAAAATAGAGAGAAAAAATTAATAGTTAGTGTTGCCGAATGCCTTGCCATGTGAGAAGAATCTAAATGCGTTGTAGCTGTTAATATTAACATTAAATATATCTAAACCAGTTACTTGATGGTACCAAATAAAAATTCGAATCAGAAATTTACTTACAAAATAAATAAAACATAAAGTACTCCTAAATAAGAGATTCAATCCGCTTTCAACAGGCATTCGGTGTGAAATACTTTTTTATAAAACTTGAGTGAAATTTCCTGTATGTTTAGTGTTAAAAGGAGACTTGACCTTTTTGATTCCGGCGTCTCTAACACAAATTTTATTCGATTAGCACCACTTTTCAAAAAAGCTCCTTTGAATTAAATAATATTAAAAATTTTCTCATTAAGTAAAGCCTTTTTTATTTTCCTTTCTTACTAGTGCCAAAAACAAATTTCGCAAAGAAAGATTATGTCCAGTCTGACTGGATGTACGAGTGCAAGATGTTAATGGCATCAATTGGATTTTAAAATAGATTTTTGACCGAAAAAAGGGACAAGATTAATTTATTCAGATTATTACTAACTGTGTACAAAGTTAATAGCAGCAATAAAAATAGAAACAGTAGTATATTATCATTTTTTTCTTATTAACATTTACCCACTAGCATGCATATGATAAATGCACAGAAAAATTCTTTTCGAAAAAGTGGAAGTAATTGGAATAAATATATTTTAACATTTAGAACTGGAAATGGGACAAATAAAAGAAATTTTCATTTTTACGCTTATGACATTATATATAAATTTAAGCCCCACTCATCTTGATTTAAAATAAAATTATAACGGGGGTTAAAAATTAAAAATATGTATGACAGATATCGTAGAGGTTATATAAATAAGGTTGATCCAGATCGTTAAATAAATTTTTAATCCCAGGTTGGAAAACAGCGTATGGGTTTTTACTTTCTTCTATCTTTACAAGAAGAAAGTATTGGATTCATGAAAATTTTCGACTTCCGGTTTTCGACGGATTTATACGTTTTAGGAGGTCCTGAACACGTTTTGACTATTTTTAGAAAATGTCTGTCTGTGAGTCTGTCCGTCTGTCTGTCTGTCTGTCTGTCTGTCTGTCTGTCTGTCTGTCTGTCTGTATGTGACAAAAAATTTGTGGGCGCGCTATCTCAAGAACTAAAGCTCGAAATTTAATAAAATTTTATATTCAGTTAGACCTTGATATGAATTAGTGCCTATTGGTTTTTGGTGAAAATTGGCCTGCAGGTGGCGCTGCTATACTACGTTTTTCATGATTTTCAAGATTGCTATATCTCAAGAACTAAAGCACAGAATTTCACCAAACTTCAGATTCTGTGAGACCTTGATATGCATAGACGCTGATTAAGTTTTGGTGTAAATTGGCCAGCAGGTGGCGCTGCTATGCCACGTTTTTCATGATTTTCATGATAGCTATATCTCAAGAACTAATGCACAGAATTTCACCAAACTTCAGATTCCGCGATACCTTCAGATACATAGCCGCTAATAAGGTTTTCATGTGAACTGCCCTATAGGTGGCGCTGCTATGCTACATTTTGCACGATTTTTGCGATAGCTATATCTCAAGAACTAATGCAGAGAACTTCATCAAATTTCAGATTCTGTTACACTAGAATATATAACATAATTAGACGCTGATTACATTTTGGTATAAACCTCACAACAGGCGGCGCTGCTATGCTACGTTTTTCATGATTTTCACGATAGCTATATCTCAAGAACTAATTCACAGAATTTAACCAAACTTCAGATTCCGGGAGACCTTGAGATACATAGACGCTGATTAGGGTTTTGTGTGAATTGCCCAATAGGTGGCGCTGCCATGCTACATCTTGCACGTTTTTTGAGATAGCTATATCTCAAGAACTAATGCAGAGAACTTCATGAAATTTCAGATTCTGGTACACTATAATATATAACATAATTAGACGCTGATTACATTTTGGTATAAATCTCACAACAGGTGGAAGAAACAGGATAGACTCAAAACAGGATAGAAGAAAGTTTTGTGATGGCCACAACATACTAGTTTATTTGTGCTTTACGGAATTATTTATTCTGTTTACTAGACATCTAGTGGAGCGTGCAGTATGGTGTACCCCTCTTAGCCTCATAAATATATAGCTTCTGTCTGTAGCGTATACTCTCAAATATTTTTACGCGTATGCCCATGTTATTTACATGATATATGTGAACCGAATTGAAATAAGTACTCTGTTTTATTGAAATTGTGACATGACTTGAAGAGTTTCAATTGTGTATTTGAAATATTCGTCAAGTAAATTTCATTCATAACCTCAGAACCTGACATTCTATTACAAATTGACTTTCTTCACACCGGAAGCGCAAATTTTGTAACAATTAAGAATTAGGAGATAGTTACAAAAAGTTTATTACATAATAAACTAATTTATTTTACATGACATATCTCAAATTAGGTTGACATGTGCTCTCAAATCGATACACATCAATTTTACTTAAATAAGGTCCGTTACATTTCTTTTCTTACCTGTATCCCATATAAGTTTTACAGTTAAACTGTCGTTTTTTAAGTAAATACATAGAGCAACATGTACGTTTAGATTTAATGATCCTTTTCAGTATAAAATTTACAAATTCAACTTTAACAAGATTTTCGGAGATAGCAAAATATGCCGCTGCATGCTTAAAATGGACAGTCATTTTATTTTTTAATTTCACAATTTTATCTTGAATTTCTCAGAGAGAGGATTACATAAATGTGTCTCCGTGAGAGAAAGATATTCTTTTATATCACCAAACAAGCTTTCAAAAAGGCAGATTTCTTCAAACGTGATAATTATGCTCGTTAATTATGTAATTTAATTATTTGAAATTTGTGACATAGAATGATAATGCCGTTGATATTTCTGCAGTTTAATTCAATTTTAATCATTTCTCTTAAGGCGGTTCCCCAAAATATTTTTCCTCGCTCGACAAAGTGAAAATTTCTGACATATTTTTAAATATAAAAGCTTCCAAGTATGATTATTGAAGTAATCTGTAATCGATTTTTTAAGTGCACCTGCCAATTTTATACGTTTGCAAACAAAAATGAATGTAAAAATGTGTCAAAAAGTAACCAGTTTAGCTTTGAAACCATCTTTAATAAAGAAATGACGAAAATGTCATGTTTCCAACTTTTATTTTATTTTATTATTTTTTTTAAGAACCTACATTAACTTTCCAAGTACCAGTTTTAATGTTTTCTGTGAAGGCTTAGCTTTGCAAGCCTTAAACCAGAAATTTAGTTTTATTACATGTATTATGACCCAGTAAGGTTGGTATTAATTTCATATATTATGCATAAATTATTCATTTTTTCTGGTTTGAAACATTAAAAATTAAAAAAATAATAATAATAACTTGAATTAGGTAAGACCCCAATGGTACTACTAAGGTTAATCAGGAAAATAAACTTTCAAGCTAATGTTAACCTTAAGTGGAGATTGTTTACAGATTTCAGGCTCACATTTTAATTTTTTTTCTTTTTGCATAACGTACGTGGGGTCAATAAGTTTTATTCTGAGTTTGTATTTTCCGATTTTAGTTGCAGTTTTTTTGTACGAGGAATTTCACTTTTGGAACCGGTTTGAACCGGTACTGAAAAGTAAACTATCCTCATAATAAAAAACAGATATTTCATGTACCCTATTAAAAAAACACTTAAAAATATTGAAATACTAGCGAGAAATCTATAAACAATCCTCCCATAGTATTGATATTAACACTCCAGTTTCTCCACGTGACTAGTGTAATATCTTAAGCTTTTTAGTCAGTCAGCTCACTAATATCTTTAGCAAATACCTTTGCACTCCAGAAGTTAATCTCAGGGACCACTTGTATCCGCGTAAATGCGCGCTCCAAATTCTCTTGACATCAGTATTTTAAATTATCTTTCTTCGCCTTATCTAATGGCCGAATAATCCGTGATAAAAGAGGGCGAAATAAACTGTAAGATATTAGTGGCGTCCAAAGCACCCGATTTACGAGGCGCCAAAAAAAATTTATATATATAGTCAGATGTGAAATTTTTAAAACTGTCTTCTATCTTATGCATATTATACTTCCTGAAAAATGCAGCAAAGCAGCGCCACCGGTTAAGTGGTTTAAATTAAAATCTCGTCAGCAACAACTTATGTCAACTTATTACTGAATCTGAAGTTTAAAGTAAATCCCTGCATAATTTTTTGAGATAGACCTATTGCAAAATCTTGAAAAAAAATTGCATAACAGCGCCACATGTAGGGTGATGTACACCGAAAACTAATTAGGATCAATTTTTTATCAGGTACTAAATGAATCTGAAGTTTAATGAAAATCCATGCATTAGTTCTTGAGCTACATTTATTACGAAGCCGTGAAAAACGCAGCGCCATCTGCAAGGTGATTTATAGCAAAAACAAAAAACACTAATCTATATCTGAGACTAACGGAATTTGAAGTTTTAAAAATTTTCGTGCATTAGTTCTTAAGATAGAGATATTGAGATCATAAAGAATAATGCACCATGGCAGCGCCATCTTTTGAGCGATTTGCGCCTAAGCGTAATAAGCACCATTCTATATCAAGTACTAACTAAATATAAAGTTTTATGAAAATCCATGCACTAGTTCTTGAGATATGGCTATTGTAGAAATTGTAAATAATGCAGCATATCGGTGCCAACTGGTAAGCAATATACACCAAAATCCCATTAGATCTAGTTTATATGCGGGTATGACGGAATCTAAAGTTTTGGGAAATTCCATGCATTAATTCTTCAGACAGAGTGCCGAAAAATTTTTTGTCACATACAGACAGACTGACAGACTCACAATCAGACATTTTGCAAAAACATGTTTTTCGGGTTCTCTGACCAGTAAAGCGGGCAAATCCATAGAAATCGGATTTCGAAAAGTTTCACGAACCCGATACTTTCTTCTTATAAAGATAGAAGAAGTTAAAAATATTAATTCTCTACTGAGATAATTTAAGTATACAAATGCACATATTGGTTTAACATTTGCAATGAAAATTGAGGAGTTGGCCGGCCAACCTTCTTAAAATGAATCTAAAGGTTTTAACACATTGAGTTCCACGTCAGTCACTTGTGACTGACATTGAACTTTTCATTTGGGCCGTGTCAGTCACCTATCTCTGACATTGTAAAATATGATATAAAGCCAAAAACATTATGTTAATTTAAGAAATTACTGGAAATTTATTTAAAATTTACTTACAACAGCGTTATACTTTCTTAGTAATTACTTAAAACAATATATTTTATAAAATTTTATACCATATTTTACACTGTCAGTCACCTGTTACTGACGCAGCCCAAACGGAAAATTCATTATCAGTCACCGTGGCACTCAACGTGTTAAAAATTGAACAATCAGTAGTATTACGAAGTGTCTTAACCCATTAGTGCCTAGCGTCCCTTTTTAGGGACGCTGAAAAAGGTGCATGTAGCACTGTTTTTGACACCGGTAAAAAATAACAGCAATCTTTATTTTATTTAATTGAAACATTTTCGTAATTAAAGAACTAAACTTAATTCTTTTAAAAATAGTGGTGCCAACCGAATAAAATTTGTGCAAAAGATGGTGGGCACGAATGGGTTAAAGATCCGATAGTTAAAACCATTGAAAAATTCATTTTAGCGCATCATTTTCCTTTTAAATGATTAAGTGTTACAAACTTTAAATTCATTTTTCGGAGTTTGGGTATTTTCGATACATTACTGCGATCAAAATGCTAAAAATTCGGCATTTTTTTTCTTTTTTTGAAGGATTTGCTATATTTATTGATGAGACAGAAGGTACATTAACCTTCCTACCCTGAATGGGTCTAATCGACCCATAACTATAATTCGTTTTATGCGATTTGAACCAGAACTTTTTTCATAAAGAGAATTAAATAACAGATTCAGAGAAATAAGTCAATTAAATATATTAAATTGTTCTAAATAACAATTCTGGTGTGAAATGTTTTTATCAAGATTAAGTAAAATTTGAACAGGGTAGGAAGTTTAAACAAAATTAGGGATCAGATTTGCATTAATATAAATAGTTTATTTTTGAAATACAAAAATGTTAAATAAATATTCACCTTTACTGTATTTTAGATATGAAGAGCTTAGATGATAAAGGTGATAGTTGGCACAATCATTTGAGAAAATGAACTGTAAAATTCACAATCTCTTCTTGCTTTTGTTGTCAAATGCCTGTTTTATCAATTAAAATATCTGTTAGTATTAGGTTTTTACTTTCTTCTATCTTTACAAGAAGAAAGTATTGGATTCGAGAAAATTTTCGAATTCCAGTTTTTGACAAATATACGCGTTTTAGGGGTCAAAGATTCCAAAAAGCCAGGATTTTACAAAATGTCTGTCTGTCTATGTGTGACATACATTTTGTGGACGCTCTATCTCAAGAACTGATGCACGGAATTTTATAAAAATTTAAATTCAGGTAGTCCCTGATATAAATTGATGCTGATTAGTTTTTGGTGCAAATCGCTCTATAGGTGACACTGCTTTGCTGCCTTTTTCACGATTTTACTATTTTACGAAAAATCTATTGTGTTTTTGCCGGGAAAAAATTTTAAAGTTAGTGCGATTCGATAGTTTCTGAACAATATCTGCTAGTTTAATGCATTTCCGAGCAAAAAAAATTAAAAATTGTGCCATAAAATTGCTTTTTTTAGTTTAAGAATAGTCTGAAGGAATTTGATATTCGAAAATATATCAGTCGTTACAGATTTAACTTATTTATTTTTATCACGTTTTAAAGGCCTGTTACAATAAAGCCACCGTAATTACACAAATAGTTATTTATAAAAATTTATAGGTCCTTTCAAGCATGCTGGTTTAATGGTGTATAAGGGTACAATTTTGGGTAGGCTTAGGAATGGCAATTCCCTATAAAGAAATTTGATACTTTAAAACATATTAGTCATCAGTAGTCCGACACATTTTTTTTCCAGAAATTGCACAAAAACCAACATAACTTGTCACATTTTGCCAAAACTGGAGCATTAGCATTATATAAACACATTAAGGAGCCCAAAAGATTTTTTTATTATAAAAGTTTTATAAAATATTTTCAGACATTAACATGTAAAAGTTTATAAGAAATAATTCAATCCAAGTAATCTTTAAAAATAATTTACAAAATTTTCTAATTTTAAACACTCAATTTAAAACTATACTAGTATTTTATTTTTTAAATTTTTCATCTGATTTTTTTTTTTTTTTTTTTTTTTTTTTTTTTTTTGCAGGTCAGTTGCGATATTTTGTACCGATTTAAGGACTTTTACAAACAGAAATAGTTTTAAAGAAAAAAACCTAAATAAAAGCGGAAATAAGTAGAAGAAAATGAACTAGTTTATTTTTCTAACAAAAAATATCAAAATATTAAAAATCCAATCCTTAAATCTCTTATAGGGTTAAAGCTTCAGTAACTGGCACCTTCACTCGTTTGGGTCTGCTGTACTATTAATAGTACATGTATTTTCATTGAGTATTATTTTGTTTTAAGGTATATTTTTGTAATGCATTTTTTATTATGACTTCATTTGTGTTTTGGGCTTTAGTAATAATAATAATAATAATAATAATAATAATAATAATAATAATAATAATAATAATAATAATAATAATAAAAGTTTGCTTAATTCTGTTTTTATTTTAAACATTTCTTCTCTTTTTTTTAATTTAATAAATATAGATTACTTTTTTTAACGAATCATGTGTAATAAATTGCAAAAAATGTTAGAAAATCATAATAGCTATGCTGTTGTACGATATTTTCCAAACGTCAAGAAAAATTCTTCCTTAGTCTATTGATATGTGGATATGGATTGAATAATGTGCAAAATAACTACATTCGTTAGATTTCAGACGATGGCATGCTCAATATACAACAGTAAATCTATTTGGATAGATATTGTTAACATTATTAGCTTAAAAGTAATTTTATTCCCTAATAGTTTAAAAAAATCTTTCCTGAAAGGTTTAATTATACTTTCTTGTTTAAAGCACTATTAAAAAGTTTTAAGCATATTTTATACTTATCATTTTTAGTATAATAGAGACACATTAAAAAAATTATTGTTGACAAAATTTTGAAAAATTATGCTTTTTATTACCAAAAATAATCTTTCTTCATAAATATGGCTAATAACTCCAGAAACTGACACCACGATTTATTAAAAAATTAAAACACTGAAAAATACGTCATAACAGTTAAGAGAAATAAATTACCACTAGAAAGCACTATATAAGCTTATTGATTTTTGCTGAAGTTCTAGTTAAGGGTTAAATGTCAACAATTAGGGGCTTCGTTCTGTATAGTATAATAGTGAATTACGAAAAAAGTCAAGCACTCTCATTCATATGCAGAAAAACCTTCGCATTTTGATGACTCGGAAAATCTGAAAAAGCACAAATTGAGATAAATGAGGTTTTAGATTTCTTTTATAGGATGACTATGATATTAGATATTTTTTAAATCATCCGTAATTGTGGTTCTATATCAGTAACTTTCGGAAATTTAGTGAGGATGCAGTTGAACGTGGCAAAATAAAAATCTGAAAATCAAAATTTTTATAAAATTTTGATATTAGTTACGTACCAAGATCCCTGAAACATAGAAATCAATATTTATCAATAATATTTAACAAATTATTGCTTTTGCAACATTCTCAGCGTGTAAAACATTTATCATTACCAAGTACTGTGGCTACTTTTTTAAATAGTGTAAGAATATAACTTCATCTATTATTTTTCAGATGTGATCAACAAAATAAAAAGAAACCTTACCCTACTTCCTGTTTTAGAAAGTTCTGATGATTGAAATTATAAGATTTTTTACAGTAAATATATATATATATATATATATATATATATATATATATATATATATATATATATATATATATATATATATATATATACTAGCTGACCCGCCCGGCGTTGCTCGGGACCATTGATGTTTTCAAACAAAATTGCAAATATTTAAAATCTCCATTCATGTTAAAATAGAAAAATATATCCAAAAATAAATCTTTGAAAAGGGGCTTCTGCTGTCAGAAGCAAGGTAGGCAGATGTACATATCTGAATATATTAATTCTTGTTTAAATGATTGAACTCATGCTCTTAAAGTATAGATTTAAAAAGAAGAACACTTTCAAAATTGAAAACACTTAATGGGGCGATATAGATTCAGTTCCGTTGGGGTGGCTTTAATACATAAGTACCGATGGAGGTTTTAATCAAAATAATTTAAGTTTGAGGGGGAAAAAATCATTTTATGACATATGAGTTTTATAAAGAAAAATTGAAACTTTAAATATATAATGATTTGCAAAGCTGCTTATACCTATTTAGTCAACAAAATGAGTTTTATAAAGAAAAATTGAAACTTTAAATATATAATGATTTGCAAAGCTGCTTATACCTATTTAGTCAAAAAAATGGAAAAAAGTCCAATCGCTTTCTCCCCAAAAAAAAAGTAGTTTTTAAAAATACGAAAATCAATACTTTTTCCAGCCAGGTTTTTTTCCCTTCTTTTAAAAGATATGAACTTGAAACTTTAATTAGGAAAATGTTTATCTGGCCAAATGCAGATAACAATGTAAATATTTCTTCAATATTATGCGTTTGCTCAGAAATGAATACATTCAATGAAGTGTAAGATGCATGTTTTAATTAAACTTTTAGTATGAGGGGGGGGGGGGGGACACTGTTTTCTGACATGAGTTTTGTAAGAAAGTGTCAGGTTATCAGAAGTCAATTCGAAAATTCCCACTCCCCTCCTAAAAACAAACAAACGAAAAAATGACAATATGATTTCAAGCCAGGTTTTTTTTATACATATACAATGTGAATTTGAAAAAGAAATAAAGACTTTATTCATAACCTATTTACCGTTTCAATTTGATATGAAACTCTTCATAAAAAAGAAAAATTCTCTTCGCTGAAATAGGCCTAAACTTGCCGGCTATGTACCTGACATTATACGTTTAACATGAAAAAAGAAAAAATTGGAAAAAAAAACTTAAGTAGTTAAAAACTAAGTTTTTTAAAAAACATGAAGAATTTAATAAAACTAAGAAAATAAATCATCAAAAGGAGCAATATTTATAAATACGCGTGTTTATACAGATGTTGATAGCATTCAATGATTCAATATTCAATTCAGCCGCGCCGCGATAATGCAGCCCTTCAATCCTGTATTTACCGCTTGCTCTTATTGGCTGGCTTCTTCGTTGCTGCGTATTGGCGATGAGCAGCAAGTAGCCTCAAACCAGATTGCTTCGTTGAGTTGGGTTAGTGGAAAGCTGCAAATATCCTCTTGCCCAGTACGTTTTAATTTTTAAAAAAAGTTCTAGATTGAAATTTAAAAATTCGGCTGCGAGGTGCACTTTCTGGTGGCCGCATCCACTCATGACAAAAATTTCAGAGATCTGAGTGTTACAATTTCGGCGTTATCCGCGATCAGGCAGACAGACATCTCTTATTTTATATATATAGATATAAATTTGCACAACAAGATAAGAAATGCTTAAAAAATTGAGTGTTTTCGTTTTAAAAATAATTTTTTATTCATTTATTTATTTATATATTTACTGAATGATTCATTTCATTGAATAATGAGAGTGTTAAGTATTAGAATCTGCATTGTGGCAAAATATAATCGTTCCAGAACAAAAAAAAAACTTCTGTTATAGTTGAATATATTCTGACAATCCATTTAGAAATATGTTAACATGAAGCAACAAGCGCTCAAAATCAACACGATAGCAGTATACTACCTCACATTTGTCCAATGAGTAAGCTCGAAGCCGCCGGGGTTGTCCGATATATTAAATGCCTCAGCCTTACCCGACACTCTTAAGCTTATAAAATATTGCTTTTAAATTTTCCCAGTGGGATCTTCCGTAATCGGGATAGACTACTCCTTACCAACAGTCGTTAGGGAAAGAGGCAGCGATGCAACTGACCGCGCAAGTTAGTATTAGCTACTAGATATTACAATTAATGTGTAAAATTACGCCACAATTTTTTTTACATTAATATCAATGATCGATTAAAAAAAATCAATAAAGAATTTATTTTTGATTAAGAATTTGTAACTTATTAGTAGCAAAATATGCTTATTATTAAACAATTTTATTATTATTTTAAATCCATTTTAAATCATTCGACATTCGACATTTATCAACAATAACATTACTTAAAATAAACCATGTCATTTTATCAGTCAGATGCTGCATTAATATATTAGCTGCTTTATTATATTTATCTGCAATTTTTGTTAGAAAGAAAAGAAGTCCTTCATATTTAAAAAATGTCATTGAATTTAATATCATTCGTTTTGGCTTCAATTACTAATTTTTCTTTAACAATTTAACAATTGAAAGTCAACACATTATTAAATGTGTTAGTAAGTAATTCTAAAAAATACTAGTATTCCAGTTTTCTATATGAAGTTAATACATATATAAAAAAAAGATATTCAGGACTTATGATAGATTAAGTATTATCACTCTCTCCACTTCTGATGAGACATTAGCAGTTTCTCTTTGTTGATCTTTATCACGTCTTACCTTTTAAGTTTTGAAAACTTTTAAGTAGTATGTTATTAGGAATGACTTGAAAGGTTCCAAAACTTATAAATACATTTCTCAAAGTATATGTCTCTTTGATTTTTACGAATTTTACTCTGCGAAAAGTTCAGAATTTGTCAAGAATTGAGACTATTGCTATACGCATCTTAACTCCTACGTAGAGCAATTCTTCAAAAGAGATGAATAAAATTATCAAGAGAAACTAAATTCAAAAGATTAACAAAATAAAAATGAATAATGCTGTGAAATTTTCAGTTTATGCGACACATTCAAAGTACACCATAAAAAAAAATCTGTAAAGTTACTAAGAGTTTTCTAGAAAATTCTGATTCCTAGAACATTTTATGTAACTCAACAGTAAAAATTTATGTAACAGATACAGATTTGCACTGAAAATCAAAATATCTGTAAGATTACTCCGATTTTTTTAGGAAACTGGGATTCCTGGAAATTTTTATGTAATATCAACCCATGTTACCGATAAAATCTCACTAAGATAACTGTAATTTAGTAGATTCGTTTGTAAAGTTATAGATTTCTGTAGCTTTACAAAAATTAGTTTTGTAAATTTACATCTTTTCTTGTACAGTATACAGTTAAATTTAGTAAGCATACAGATTTTGGCAACTTTACTCCTGTAGGATTACACATTTTTTTTCAGTGTACGAACACACTTCATAAATTAAAATGATTGTATGATTACAAATAATTGCAAAATGGAATTAATGCAAACATGTTTTATCATTCAAGAAATTTTAAAAGCAGAAATGTAACTCGACGTTTGACTATATCTATGTTATAAAGCAGAAGCACATTCGAGAGTAACCCTGAAAGCTATAAGGACAATAAAAATGACGTAATCAATAAATTTTCCCTTTTTATCAAATTTAATTATTTCTAACCATCGCATAATTTAAATTTTTACGATGTCGAATAGGAAGAAAACTTCAGTATGCACTTTATTTAAAAACTGTTATTCACTTTAATAAATTTATGTTTTTCAAAATGATTTCCAAGCAGATTTTTTTTCTATCGCGTGCAGTTCCTTTAAGAAAAATTAACCTGTTTGCGTTTAAAAAATATCAGTATTTGTATCCCTCCATAACAAAATTAAAATTTCGACAATAAATAAATAAATAAAATACAAATTTAATACATATGTAATTGAACTAAGTGCGTAAACATGTCAATAATCTAAATAATGATAATGATAATAATAATAATAAACCTGATGTAATTAATGAAATCTTTGGTGATATTTGTAACAATAAACCTCTGTCGTGTAGCTAATACGACATAAACTAGAAATGTAGCTTTTTATGACTTTCAAAACTTTGTTTGAATTCATAAATTGCCATTTTTCACATAAAAATGCCTTCTAGTATTATTGGTAGGCAATCTGAAAAATAGTATTCAATGCAAATAGTCTCGAAAAAAGGCTTTCCGGTAAGTTATATACATTAGGCAGTGTTGTAATATAAATAAAAAATAATACATAAATAGACACACTATCTATATTATCAAGAAAATAATTTACTTCTTATTTCAGTACTTAAAAATATCTAGTTACATTACTTAATTCAAAGATGAAGTATTTCTTTCTGTATTTTTTTATTTCAATTTATTCTGTTAACCCCATGCGGGGCGGTGGTTTCATAGATATACCGCTTAATTTTAATTCCCAAACGCCACATTCGCACCGGAATTTCGTTAAAGAAAATTACGGTTTATTGAATGCGTGAAGTATAGCGTTTTCTTATTTAGGAATAAAGTTGTTTTCAAATTCCGGTGTCAGTCATTAATTTCAATACTTAGGCAATGAATTTACCTTGCCCCGCAAAGGGTTAACAATATCAGAAGAAAAAATTTCATCGTGTGGTATTTTTTGCAATAGAAAGAAAGGCAAGCAAGATTAAAATGCAAACGTGTGTCGCAGTTACTCGATCAAGACACAGGTAAATTTTTATCTTTACTTCAAGCATGTCATTCAGTTTTGAAAACTATAATTAACGTAAATTATGACTTTATATTATTCTTTAAAAATTTCATAATTTGCTCATTATGTAAACTTCCAGTTTGCCTATGTTACAAGGCATGTAACTCACTTATTATTTTAGTATTAATACAAATAATTTTCTAAAAATAAACATTAAGTTAATCTAATGTATCTATTGATTTTTCTTTATTTAAATATGAAATTTTACAATTACTTTTTATTTCGATAGCAATATCATTTGGAAAAATTTCATTTCCTGATTCTTTTTCTCCAGTGGAATAGCATGATTTAACTTCAAAAATGTGCCTCAGTTACTCTATAGAGGACACTGTAATTTATTTTCCTCCTCATTCCAAACACTTATAAAAAGAAAATATTCCGAAAAATTCAGAAGTCATTAAGAAATTAAGCCGGAGATTAAATACCACATAATAATAAAATAGAGCTTTAAAGATTCTGTCTGAGCAGCCTTTTTACATATTTTTTTCCGAACCGCATGAAAAAAGCATGTAACTTTTACCCTTTACTTCAAGCATGTCATAAAATTTTCAAAACTATAATTACAGCGTAGATTCTGACTATATATTCTTGAAAAAAATACATAATTTACTCATTATGTAAATTTCCAGTCTACCTATATTAGCAAGCATGTAACCCACTTCTTACCGTAAGACATGGTGACGTCACAGTGACGTCGTTGTGAAGTCACATTGTGACTTTGTGACCGTCGATGTGACGTCACGCGACGTCGATGTGAAGTCACAGTGACTAAAATGTGAAGTCGTTATGGCCGTTTTAGAGCTCGTTTGTGACGTCACATTGTGACCATTTTGTGAAGTCACGGTGTGACCAAAATGTGAAAATTGTGTCATTTGTGACAAAATTGTTATTAAAACTGTGACTATTTTGTGACGATAGTGACAAGGTTGTGAAGACAGTTTGCGATTTTATTTTTTGATTTGTTACAAATTTGTCACTAACTTTATGACGGTGGCAGCATTGTCAATGTTGTGAAGTAGTCACACTGGGACACAATTATACAGTTATGAACATTGTTATGTAGTGTAAAATCACTTACATCTATAATTTTATTATACTTTAGCGATACATCTCAATTAAAACTTGGGAGCTGGGATAAAAAGAATGTACCAAAAGAAAGTTGCTGAATCAAAATGTAATGCCATGCAGACTTTAATCTTTGATACTTTTTTTTTCTGTTGCAATAAATGAGAATATTTAAGGCAATTTAATATTCGATCTATCACAATTATTTCAAATTTAAGAATTTGTTTTTCTAAAACATTAAAATTATCAAATAAACACTTCCTTTAAGGTGCAAAACTAGTCACAGAAAAAGACCCGGAGGATAATAAAAAGTCTATGGGAGCGTTCTTTTCAAATTTGAATATTTTTGCATGTTTTTTTGTATAGGATAGCTGAGGACTATCTACAAACGGCCTCGTTTTTACCTTTTCAATTTTGCTTATATATTTTTTATATTTTGATAGTTTCAATATCAGAACCGGTATAAACCGGTTTTGAAATTTTAAAATATATATATATATATATTTAAATCTGAAACCAAAATTGAAAAAGTAAAAACTAGGCCGGTTGTGGATCGTTCTAATCTATCCTATATAAAAAAAATCATGTAAAAATATTAAAATTTGAGCGAGATATTTGAAAAGAACGCTCCTACAGACTTTACATAAACATCCGGGTCTTTTTCTGTGACTAGGGCTGCACCTTAAAGGAAGTGTTTCTTAGATAATTTTAATGTTTATTACAGAAACAAATTGCTAAGTTTGAAATAATTGTTATAGATCGAATATTGAATTGTCTTAAATATTCTCATTTATTGCAATATATATATATATATATATATATATATATATATATATATATATATATATATATATATGTATATATAAATATGTGTAACAAAGATTAAAGTCTGCATGGCATGAAATTTTGATTCAGTAACTTTCTTTTGGTACATTCTTTTTATAGCTGCTCCCAAGTTTTAATTGAGATGTATCGCCAAAGTATAATAAAATTATAGATGTAAGTGATTTTATACGACATAATAATGTTCATAACTGTATAATTGTGTCCCAGTGTGACTTCACAACATTGACAACGCTGCCACCGTCACAAAGTTAGTGGCAAATTTGTCACAAATCAAAAAATAATCGCAAACTATCTTCAAATACTATCTTCTATAGATATTAAAATACTATTAAAACATGCAAAGAGGAATTATGAAAAAAAAATTAAAGCTAAATATTTATTAGTATATTAATGAACAAAAAACATTAAGGGGCTATCCGTTACTGGAAGGCTGTCCATCACAAACACATCTACCTAATAAAAATTCCAACGATAAAATAGAACAACATATACGTTAATTGTAATTATTAATATTTTATTTATAATATTAGAGAGTAATTATAAATAAGAGACCCACTGTAACACTAGAACGCCCGGAAGGAGTCGATTCGACTCTGACCATGCGTTTAAATTTCAATTCGAGCCAGAAATTTTTTTCAGAAATAAGTTAAATTCAAACCACGAGGATTTACTTTAAATAAATCAATTAAATAATGTTGAATAAAAATTCTGGTGAGAAATATTATTAATCAAACTTGAATAAAATTTCCGGACGTTCTAGTGTTAATCACGATGTATACTAACACTACATATAATGGATATTGTGAAATTTACCTCTGTAAAATCATTCAGGAAAGGAAATAATAAAAGTGTCTAGAATGAAAAATAAATAATAAAATACAGTTATTAATTTCTAGCTTCATACCGTTTAAGTATTTGCGTTATTTGTTTTAAATACAATCATGTTTAAATTCTTATTGATTGCGTAACTTCCAAATTTTCATTCAGACTTCTAGTTCTTTCTGAAAACATTCCAATAAGAATATTTACAACTGAAACGTTTTCACCCACTATCCATTTAGAAATTTTATAACATTTCACAGTTTGAAAAAAACATTAAACAATCATTTTTTTTTAATATGAAACATCTACGATTTCTTTTAATTGTTCTTCTCGTTCTCTTATAAATTCCTCTTCTGAACATGTAATTTTTTAAATAAATTTATGTAATGTTTAAGAAGATTACTTAATACAAAAATTAAAAAAAGATGTTTGCAAATAATTTTATTCTATTTAAAGCTTCTTTATTAAAAAAATATAAGATTTTATGTTTATGGAAATATATTATTTTAACCAGATATTTTAAATAAGGAAACAACGCAGATTAAAGTGCAATTAAATTCACTACCTTTAACAACCTAACCCAAATTATTAATAATCAAGTGTTCTATGTCAACAAAATAAATAATGAATGTATTAAATTTTATAAAGTTAATGGAGAATTGATGTTTTATAGCATGTTTTTGAGTAGCTAATTAAAATCGTTCTAAGAACAATAATAATTAAAAAGCAACCATGAAAAATATTTTTCCATACCTTTTTTTCCATTGAAGTCATTCGTTCTTTTTGTCGCACAAATTAAATCCGATAATAATTAAAGTGGCGAAGACCAAATCATTTTCACAGTCAAAGTCCCATTAATTTTCTCGGACTCATATTTTGTCACTTGGAAGAGCTGTAGTAGACCTTTTTGTTTAAGTTGTTAAATCCGTATCAATACGAAACAATCCACAACTGCAATAAATTCCAGCCAATTAACTTCTTGCGTCTATCATCAATTTAAAATATTTCTGTTTACGTTTATTTATTCTTTCCACGGAGTAAGTTTCACACTCCGTGATCCTTTCGTTTGCAGACGATTTTAAATTTCCACGCGCATGGCCGTTTTGTTTTTTCTTTTTCTATACAGTATTTTAGGAACCTAAATATGCAATAATTTTATCAGTGTGTCTTTGATTAAATTTTTTTATTTAAAGAATTTTTTAATGTATTTTTATCTTTTATTTTTATTAGTTTCAAAACAATTCAAGTTAAAATAAATTGTAAAACCGTTTTTTGTAAATAATAATATTCATAGGTAATTAGAATTCATGAGGGACTAGAATTCATTAGAATTCATGCTATTAGGGACGTTATTTGCAGTAACATTACAGTGACGTCACAAAAACTTTTTCAATTGACAGAAAAGAACTTTTTCCATTAAATAACATCTTTTGAAGAATTTTTGTATTTTTTTTTAATTTTTCTAAGAAGGTCACATTTTAGTCACAATGTGACTTCACTGAATGGTGGCCATTTGGTCACAGATGTGACGTGAGGTACGTTATTTGCAGTGGCATTACAGTGACGTCACAAAAACTTTTTCAATTGACAGAAAAAAATTTCTTCATTAAATAACATCTTTTGAAGAATTTTTGTATTTTTTTAAATTATCTAAGAAGGTCACATTTCAGTCACAATGTGACTTCACTGAGTGGTGGCCTTTTGGTACAGTGACGTCACAAAAACTTTTTCAATTGACAGAAAAATATTTTTTCTATCAAGCTTTTGAAAAACTTTTGTATATATTTTTTCATTTTCTAAAAAGGTCACATTTCAGTCACAATGTGACGTCACTGAGGAGTGGCATTTCGGTCACAGATGTGACGTCACATTTCAGTCACAATGTGACGTCACTGAGGGGTGGCATTTTGGTCACAGATGTGACGTGACCACAGTGACTCACAGTGACGTCACTGTGACGTCACTGTGACCATGCATGCTATGTGGGTTGTTTTAGTATTTAAAAAAAATCTTTGATTTTTTTCATATAAACATTAAATATATCTAAATTTTTTATAGATTTTTCTAAATTTAAAAATGAAGTTTTACAATTACTTTTTATTTCGTTGGCAACATCATTTTGAAAAACTTCATTTCTTGATTCTTTTTTCTCCAGTGGACCAGCATGATTAAACTTCAAAAATGTGCCTCAATAACTCCATATAAAACCCTGTAATTTGTTTACTTCCCTATTTCAATTACTTATAAAAAGAAACAGTTCTGAAAAATTCAAACGTCGTTAAAAAATTAAGCCGGAGATTAAATGCCACTTAATCATAAAAGAAAGCTTTAAAGATTCTGACTTTGAACAGACTTTATATATATATTTTTTCCAAGCCGCATGGAAAATGTATGTAATTTTTCTCTTTACTTCAAGCATGTCATGCAATTTTCAAAACTATAATTCTAGCGTAGATTCTGACTACAATTTTTTTTAAAAATACATAATTTGCTCATTATGTAAATGTCCAGTCTGCCTGTATCATCAGGCATGTAACCCACTTCTTGTTTTAATATAAAAAATAAATCTTTGATTTCTTTTTCAAGTAAACATTAAATCTATCTAATGTATCTATAATTTTTTCTTAATTTGAAAATTAAGTTTTACAATTAATTCTTATTTCATTAGCAACATCATTTGGAATATTTTCATTTACTGATCCCTTTTCTCCAGTGGACCAGCATGATTAAACTTCAAAAATATGCCTCATTTACTCTATCGAGAACATCGTAATTTAATTTCCTCCTTATTTCAAACAATCATGAAAAGAACTGGTTCTGAAAAATTTATAAGTCGTTAAGATATTAAGCCGGAGATTAATTACTGCTTAATCAAAAAAAAGACAGCTTATAAGATAAGGTTTTTAAACGTTTTTTTTTTTTTTCCCAAGCCGCAAGAAAAAATGCATGTAACTTTTTCTCTTTATTTCAAGCATGTCATACAATTTTCAAAACTATAATTATAGCGTAAATTCTGAATACATAATTTGCTCTTTATATAAATTTCCAGTGTGCCAACATTATCAAGCATGTAAGTCGTTTTAATATGTAAAATAATCTTTGACTTTTTTTTCAAGTAAACAATAAATATATCTTATGTGACTATAGATTTTTCTTAATTTCGAAATGAAATTTTACAATTACTTTTTATTTCATTAGCAACATCACTTGGAAAATTTTCATTTCTTGATCCTTTTTCTTCTGTGGAACAGCATTACCAAATTTGAAAAATGTGCCTCATTTGCTTTATCGACAACTCAGTAATTTGTTTTCTTCCTTATTTCAAACACATATGAAAAGAAAGAGCTCTGAAAAATTCTGAAGTCGTTAAGATATTAAGCTGGAGATTAATTATCACTTAATCATAAAAGAGATCTTAAAAGATACGATCTTTGAACAGTCTTTTTATATTTTTTTCCCAACCGCAAGGCAAAAAGTATGTAACTTTTTCTCTTTATTTCAAGCATGTCATACAATTTTCAAAACTATAATTAGCGTAAATTCTGACTACATATTTTTTTAAATTACATAATTTGCTCATTATATAAATTTCCAGTCTGCCTATATTATAAGGTGAACAACCCACTTCTTGTTTTAGTAACTTAAAAAATTCTTTGATTTTTCTTCTCAAGTGAACTTTAAATATATCTTATGTATCTATAGATTTTTCTTAATTTAAAATTGAAGTTTCACAATTCTGAAGTTTTAGATTTTAAATTTTTTATACACGCAAGAAGTACTAGAAAATATCAAAATGGATCGAATAATGCATAAAACATAATGTAATATTTGTGTAATTTTATACCATTGCTATAATTGATATAAACAATCGTCATTTATCGACAATCTGACACAAACGCGACTACCATAAAACCGAAACCAAAATATTTAAATCTAAACCCTATCTAAAGCCCAAATCGACAGAAAGCTCATACTACATATAAATGCAGACGTGGAAGAATAGTTTATAAAGATGTCTCTAATATCCATTTTACCTGTTATGAAAGAAACTAGATATATATATATATATATATATATAATCACTCATATTCAAATGTGAAACTTTTCAAACTGAATTCAAACTTTTCATGCGAAACATTTTGGACAGTGTTTTGGTAAAATTGTTACGTCCTTAACTCTACTCGCCACGAATTAAAACCAAATCCGAAACTTACCAGCAACCAGTAAAATTAGAGTAAATTTGATCTGATTTTAAAAGATTTAGAGCTTACCAAGTCGATTAAACAAAATATGAGTGTTTTCTGTTTATATAGGAGAAAAAAGTAAGATAATAGAAATAAAAATACATGATAAAACGTTTTCTGTTTCTGCAAAGAACATTGAAAATTAAATTTAAAGTTAAAAACAGAAAGATGCATTAAACAGAATCCACATTAAATTGATTTATATTTTAAAGTGAGTTTAATTTTTTTGCAAAAATGATGGTAAAATAATCGAAGTAAAGAGAAATATTTGAAAACTTATTGCATTAGAAAGTGGCACTTTCTCCTGTTGATTTAATGGTCTTACGAAACATTTTCAAAACGAAAATTACTGCTTAATATCTTACACCAAAATTTTTAATACTTTCGACATGGTTTTAGAAATAGTGGTTCTAGTCGAATAAGAATCATATATTCTAGATTTTTACTCACAAAAGGACATGTATTAAATCAAGTAAAAGTAAACTGTTTAATTTCGCCAAAGAAGTATAACGTAAAATTTTACTTTACATTTTATCCTATTTAAAATTATTTGAAAATCATTAATACCGAAAATATAAAATAATTGTACAAACATAGTATTGTACAAACAGAGAGTTTGTACAATAATGGAACAAATTTTCATCGACACGCCAAAACAAAAAAGAAATCCGTAGTAATCCAAGGTTGCAATTTACTTATGTAATAATAAAAAACTCAGGATGCTTCATGACAAGCTAAATCCGAATTTTCATTTACCGCTTTAACAATAATAAAAATATGCTAACAAGATTTTGATAAGATTACCTTGCTTTGTGTGAAACTTTATGAAATCGAGGAAAGTGGCAGAAGTGCACAATAATTTGATCAGTGACAGCACCATATGTACTTTCAGCCTTGTTCTAAGTTTTAAGGTGTATATATTAATGCTGTATGAACGCTGTTAATGGACTTCTCATTAACATATTGCTATGCCTATGAAGTAAAGAAAATAAGTCTGTTCAAAATATCATAATATCGTCTTCAGTATTGGTATGAACGAAAATTCAGGCTCCACATCAAGTAATGTATTTTGAGTTCTTGACTGAATAATTTTTTTTGCGACTTTAATTTCCAATGCGCAAATTATTTGATCCTGACGCGAATTATCTTCCTTGAAAGTTTATTTTTTAGTTTAGGATTACATTCTATAAAATGAAGCAATGACTTAACAATAAGATGCTAATGATTGTAAATTAAAATAATGAGAAATCATTAATATTATGTATTTCGGTATTGAATGCATTTCGGTACCTAAGTCCATAATTCAAACACAAGGAAAATATAAAAAAGTTTTTTAGCTTAAAATAACTTACAAAGCATTGTCATTATCAACGTCAAATTGGAATTCGAGCGTTATATTACTCGAATTTTTCCTTACGATCTAATTGCTAGACATGTACACTGGCTTCTGAAGGAGAAAAAAAATCGCAAATTATCTATTAAATCATCAAATAATTCTTTATGAAAGATGCAGTTATGTTAACAAACTTTTTGGGAATGTTCTTGCAATTTAAACTCTCTATCTTAAATTTCATACATTAATAATTTAAATTGATAAAAAAGATGCACTCTAAACAATATAAAAATGTATAAATAGCCACACTTAATACCGTGTAAATAGTCAGCATCAAAAAAGAGAAGACAATGCTCTTTTCTTAAAATTTATTCCTGGAAAACAGGAAACATAACTTAGAAAAATAGTAAACAAAACAGAAGAACTTTGCATATTTTTTTCTTGGTTGATGTTTCGGTTATATATTATCTAATGAAGTCAGTTTATAAACTGTAAATAAATTTAGAAGACGTCGAGCCAAACTGTAGCACAAATTTTGTCACATAAGAAAATAAAAGAAAGTAACTTTATATGTAAGTGCTACTTAAAGTAATAAAAAGAGAGCGTGGTAATTTTTGAAATTTGATCTTTAGATTTATGCTGAAATTTTAATTATATGATGTTGTTTACTTTAAATTACATACAATTATAAATAGAAAAAATAAAGATTGTTATAAATTTGTTTATTTTAGCCGACAGTCATTTGATAAAAGTAATTAAGATGGTATACCCTCGATGGAATAAATTCATTCCTTAAGGGCTAATGCTACTTATAACGCCAAAAAAGTCTTTTTTTTTTTACTTTACATAGAAATGGAAATTGGTTTGGAAATGTATTTATCATCATCTCAATGTTTGTTTATTACTTTGTTATTTTTTTTATTACAAGTAAAAATCAAAATGGCGACTCTGGAGCTAGTAACATGGGGATGCCAAAAAAATCACTTGTAACCTAAGTTTAACAATTTTCATTGGATCGCGTCCAAATTTCAGACATATATTTTCAATATTTTTCTCTAAAGAAGTATAACAGATTATTAGGATTGTTAAAATACTTTTATTTCTAAACAATGTACAAAATTAAACTTTTAATAAAAAATCATTCCCTTTTTTATGTTTGCAATTTTTACAAATATCAGTATTTTTTAATGACCCTGTGTTTTTCTGTTGATAATTGAATGTAAATTAACTATAATAAAGAAAAACCCATCTTTTTCCAGATGCATTTTCGGAGTACCTATGCTGTGAACCATGCAGGGGTACATTTTTTGCCTCACCATATTGCACAGTTCCAGCAGCACCATTTTGACTTATAAATATATGTTAGAAGAAACTATCTTTTAAAAGAGTCAGGTACCTTTGACAGTATCCGAAGATAGTTTTTTCTTTTTTTTTAAGCAGCTTATACTAAAATGTGATTATCAAGAAACATTTTAAAAGAAACCCCCCCCCCCCCATGGAAAAATTCCGTATAGAAGAGAAGTTATGTCCAAAATAGTTTGCGCTTTCTTCATACTACTACCTGTGACAATAAAGTTCGGTGAATAGTCCTGTAGCATTAATGTAAATGAAATATTAACAAAAGTTACCATACCATCCATCAAAATAGTCATCTCCTATAACTACGCACCTCTGAGATCTGCTATACATGTCCTGGGAAATTCACAAGAAGTCTTCTTTTGGGATGCAGTTCAAAAGCTTCGTCACGTTTCGTTGTATGTCAGCAATAGGGTCAAATCTCTTTCAAAGAGAATTTGAGTCGTGAAAATAAGAAGAAGTCTGGAGGATTGAGATCTGGCGAGTATGATAAGATGTTCAGTTTGCATCATCCCTTATGAATTTCTTTCGGTGTCTTGCAAAGCTTAAAACCAAACTTTAAACTGATCTTTTATTCGTTCATTTTCTTGTTCTCAGTTAAGAACCAACACACTGAATAAGCACTTAGTAAAGCACGTCTTACACAGAACATAAACGACGCTCAGTTGAACAACGGTGGGGTAAGATGGTCTGCACTTGCTTCTATGCAGGTGCAGCGTTTTGTATTCCCAGTGTTGTCAGATCGGTTGTTCTGAATTCATTCACCGAACTTTATTGTCAGAGGTAGTATTAAAGGATAATTCAACATTTAACCCTTTCATTCTTATGGGCCTCATATGAGGACAGATAAGTATTGCTTTATAAAGCAAAGCGAAATTCAACATTCATTTATGGAAATCTGATTTGTGGACACATAACAGCTAGCATGCATCAAACAATAAAATTATTTTATAATGGGTTTTTACTTATAAAAATAGATTTTTTGTAAATAACGAAAAGTAATTTAAAAAAATTCCATGAAAGGGTTAAAGTCAGTTTTCTCAAAAGGTATTTGGTCAATATGCATAGGATATGACTGCTTGTGTGACTGAAGATATAAACTATAAAGATGCGCAAATTGACCAGCTGTTATGTTCATAAAGTAAGAAATTTAGAAATTTTAAATTCATTTCATACAAATATATATATATATATATATATAATAAATTAGAAATTTTGATAGTTTTGATTTTTTTTTAACTAATCATTATATTTTCCCCAGTGTTGGACATTTTAAGCATATATTTTACCTATATTCGTATGTATATACTCTTATCTATGCTCATATATTTTATTTATATAATTTTTCGGCTCACCGGGACAATTCAACTAGGAGAAATGGAGGAGAATTTTTTAGCAAGGTATATAATATAAGTTCATTTATTAAAAAGGCATTAAATTTCAAATGATATTAAAAATCTTTGTATACATCTAGATTTTCTTTCAGAACAGTTAATTTACATCTGTTTTAACGTGTGTTTCAAATTTCATATCTAAAAGTTAATTAGATATAGTTATTGCAACCCACATTAGGACCACATTTTTGTGTAAATTGTCAGCTTCAAAGGTACCTAACTCCTTAAATATAAAATACCAAAAATCCATGGGGCTGTGACGAACAGTGGCAGAAACCATTGAGTAAATAGAAAAATATATAGATAAATTATGGTGGCTGGGAGTGACACTTAAAATGTAACCCTAAAATACGCTACATGAACCCCAAATACAACCGCGTGCTTTCGCAAAAATTAAGAAAACTTTTAGTAATACAGTTTTTAATTCATAGTACAATGAAATGCTCCTATACAATGCTGAAATATAAGCAGATCATTTTAATTTAGAGAAAAAATGTATGGTTGATGTCAAAAACTTCTATCCTTGTTCTACGTGATTTTTTTTTTCTTGAGCCGATTGAGGACATTTAAATTTCAACGATAACGCGCATCATATTGCAAACCGATTTTACAGTATACTCCATCTATCTCTTTTTTCCATGGGCAACAATTCTGAAATCATAGAACACGTACGCACGTTTGAGCATCCTTTTTTTAAATATAGTCAGCATTGTTAATAAAATCTTATTATTCATGAAATTATTTTTCCAGAATTTTCTTCTTTTTTTTTTTTTTTTTTTTTTTTTTTTTTTTTTTTTTGAAAGAGATAGTTTTATTGTTTCTTGTTTATATGTATGTGTATATAATTTCGATTCGTATTTTTTCTATAAAAATGCATATTATATGTTTCAACTTTAATTTGAACATCAAAAATCTTTTTAACCTGAAAATATGTCACTAAGATGAAAACCATAAAAGACACTCCTGAAATAAACAAGTGTTACTACAAACGCATTCAACAAACAAATTTCTTAGCGAAAAACCATTTTCAAATATGGGAAGTATTATACCGTACAAAGTATAAATAAATAAATAAATAAATAATAATTATATCGTACATTGTGACTGAAAAAAAGACTGCCTTTTAAATAATAAAGATTATAACATACAGAATGCCTTAAAAGGAACCAAATTAAGCTAAAGTGTAGAAATACATATAATCGACAATATCATATCATATTGCTACATTCCATCAATCAGTTCGCGACGAGCGGCACGTATAAGGTGCACAAAATCTTTGAATTTCAATGCCAGTGTTTCAATACAAAAAGATTTTTCATCTATTAAATAAGGACAAACTTTCGATAAGAAGATAGTGGTTTTGAAAGAGTAAAAGAAGTGTACTCGACATTAGTAGCAAAAAAATTAATCCATTACCCGGTAGTGTTGCGTTGACGCAACGGTAAATATAATTGCACATGCTTAAATGAACTAGCAAGCTATTACTATTTTTGAATTAAAAGATTTTTCATCATTTAGTATCAGAAAGTTTGACCATTAAGTAAAGCGAAGATTATCTTTCAAAATTTGTAGTGGTAAACGTTTTTCAGCCAAAATGTTTAAGATCCCTATCTTATAGTTTCGGCAGTTAATTGGTTAAGGATATTAACTCGCCTGCAATGTCCATCTCGTATTTATTTGATCATGGGTTGTGAGGTGCTATGTAATATGTGTCCTGGACAAGTAGTAAGCCTAACGCTGAAATTCCAGTGTTTAGGTCTCAAATTCCTAAGCAGGCTTCGTTTTCATGATATAAAGAGAGGAAGGAAGAAATGTTCAGTGAATCTTGCCTGAAATTGGAGGCCAACCGTGGACCCATAGTGTAGATTAGTAAAACGAACTGAACAATTTAAAAGTTGAATAACAAGTAAAATATGACAGTTGTTAACCCTTTGCACTCGAGAGGTGAATCTCACTGACCACCAGTGTCCCGTGTAAGTGGGTGCTCCAAATGCTCTGGACACCAGTATTTTAAACTAATTTACTTCGCCTTATCTAGTGACCGAATAATCTGTGATAAAATATGGCGAAATAAACTGAAAAATATTAGTGTTGTCCAAAGCATTCAGTGTCCCGATTTATAAGACACACCTGACAACACTAGTGGTGTGTGAAAGTCACCTTTCGAGTGCAAAGGGTTAAACCTATTCTTGGACCGGAATAATGTGTGAAGTCGCAAATTTCTTTATAATTATTACTAATAGATGGGGTCTGGAATAACTCAAACTATTAAAGCGTTCAAATAACACTTAAAAAATAAATCTAAATACCTTGAACGCTTAATCTTCCTTCTATTTAGCTGTTGAAAAGATTAATAAAGTTTTCATTTCAAAACTGCAAGATTATTTGAACAGTACTATAGTTTTAGACAGTTTTGTGAAATCAATCGATTATAACTCTACTGCGAAAATGACTTCATTAGCTCACATTATTTGCTTGTTAAGAAATTTTAAAAGCGTACAATTACTTTTAGGACCAAGTATGTTACTTCTATTATTTAAGTGTATATGACAGAATTTTTGACAAATTATGCAGATTACTTTCTAAGATACGAGGAAATACACTTTTCGTTAAGGTTACGATAGCAAATATTTATAACCATGTTTATAGCCACATAACGTTTAACTTTTTCTGGAAGAAACAAGATAAGTTTTCTCAAGAGCAAAATGTTTCTCCTACTTTGCATTGGTTTAAAATAATTATATGATTGGCCAAAGTATACGTTGGCCAATCAGTTATACGTATTTTATTACTTTTGACCGCATATTTTGAAAATGACGCCCTATTTTCCCTTGTACGATTTAATTTTCTAATTTTTAAATTATTACCCAGTCAACGCTGTCAAAATTATTAAATATCTACAAAAAAATATGGCTACTTAATCAAAATATTAAAGACGAATTAATATTATACCTTTTATTATATTTGATAGATTTCAGCTTTTCAATAATCCATTAAAATATTTCTTCAATTTCAAATACATTGAAATATTTTACAGGGTTGCCGAATTTCCAGACCTAGAAATTCTTCGACACCAGTACTTTCTTACAGAGAATTTTTCTTTAAATAAGACATAATTTCGGTCGTTTCATCTAGATATTGTTTTCTACTTAAAAAAAAATTACTGATTCCCTGAAGCGTGTCGACCCTGCTTTACTTTTTATTGATTTACTTATTTATTTATTACCAAATTCATTACGTTTTTTTCGCTTTTAGCCTCGATACTTAGCCCAAAGTAATTCTGATCATGTAAGTGAATTGTGAAATTGCATAAATAGATTGCCTCATTTTCATAGAATAAGATGACATTAAATTCATTTCTAAAAATTATTTTGTAAGCGATCTCCAAAGAATCTCTTCTCTTTTCGCTCATAACTCTATTCATGTCAAAAATCAATAGATTTTGTCCGAGAAATTGCTGTAGTAGCTAAAAGTTTAGTTTCATCATTTCTTAGAAATATTAATATGTTGTTGAGTATAAAAACTGTTACTAAACACTACACCATAATTCTCATTTTTTTTTCTCGAGATTTTCTAAAAGAGTAAATCTCATTCGAAATTCTTTCTAAAATAATAATTTTAAAAATTATTAAATTAATGACATCCTGTTCAACAAGTTTTTATTGAATAACACTTTATTAATTTCAATGTGAAATATAAAAGCAGTAAGTCTTGATTATGTTTATTAATAACTGTATCATAATAATAATATATATTTTTACAACGAAAAGGTAAGTACTAAACACTACACCATAATTCTCATTTTTTTTTCTCCAGGTTTTTTAAACGAGTAAATCTCATTCGAAATTCTTCTAAAATAATAATTTTAAAAATTCTTAAATTAAAGGAATTCTGTTCAACAAGTTTTTATTGCCTAACAGTTTCTTAATTTCAATGTGAAACATAAAAGCACTAAGTCTTGATTACGTTTATTAATAGCTGTATCATAATAATAATGCATATTTTTACAACGAAAAGGTAAGAACTTATATTGTAAATAATTATTTTGCTTATAAGACGTCATTTTAATAATAAAACATTTAAAATATTTTAAAAAATGACATGTTTCAACTCGTTTTCATTGAATCATCTTCAAAAAGATGGAAGGCGTTATATTTAATTTGGATTCAATAATTATTTATGGCAGTTTTTCAAGTTCATTATGTTTGTAATTTTCTATTTACATTCTGAAGATGACTCAATGAAAATGAGTGGGAACATGTCAATTTTTAATATATTTTAAGTATTTCAGTATTAAAGTGATGTCTTATAAGCAAAATAATTATTTATAATAAAAGTTCTTACCTTTTCGTTGTAGTATATACACTATCGTTATGATATACTTTATTAATGTAGCCTATGAGCCCTTCTCTTCTTCTCCTAAAGATAAGTATTTCAGCCATTATAGGCTGAAGTCATATGATCAAGTTGAATCTAAAATGAAGTATTAGGACAAAAATGAGAATCAGAATCATTCATTAGAATAAAAAATGAAATCCGACTGTTTTACCCTACTTTCTCCTTTACATCCCACATATAAATGTTAGAATGCTTTTCCTTTGCAGAATAATAACAGCCAATTTGCAATAAAATGTATTTTTTTATGCAAGTTTACAGCTAGCCAGTCAAACACGATCAGACATTGCTCTCACTTTGTTTTTATTCTGCTCTGGATCTAGTCATCGTCTTAATAACGTCGTAACGTCTATATCCTACTATAATTACTAAATAAATAAAAGTCTCCAATTAAACAAAAATATAAGACAAAAAAAATCACTTCTGCTTTTTTGTTATAGATTAATATTATAGCTAAAATAATTGCTAGCACAAGTTGGCAAAAAAATATTGTTTTTTTTTTTAATTCAATACCGCATACATCTAAAAGAAAAAAATATTCCGGAATATCTCGCATAATTTATTTCCGAATTATTCCTTAGTTAATATTTTCAGGATTGTTTTTCTACATAGTATATCTTTATTCTTTTCTAAATTATTTTTTCAATGAAGCGAATTTCATATTCAATCACTATGAAAAAATATGCTGTCCCAGAACATTATTAGTTTAAGGAAAAATCAATTTTCCATATAAAAAATATTCTGAAAGTAAGTTAACATTTAAAAAAGAAAATACTGAGGAAAGGCTTTATCCTTTATGCTTTGTTATGTTTTCTAGTGTCTTTTTGGTTTTTCTTTTTCCATATTTTTTTCTCATTTCCTTGTCAGTCTATAAGGCATTCTTATTCACTTTTAATTAATGTCTTAAAACAAAATAGTTCGTGCGTCTTTGATGTCTTTTTAGCAAATTTACTCTGTGATCAATTTTTAATGTAGCTATCATATTTAAGTTGAGGTAATAAATAAGTTAATTTATGTATGCTTAAATGTTGCTTATGTGTGCTAAATGATATTACTTAAATCACCCTTGTGACAAATGGTTAGTAACTATATTGAGCTCAATATTATGCTTTTTATCGCACATTTTCAGGCTACGGAAATACTGTCCTACTTTTTACGGACATGTATATAAACGGGGTGCTTAAGAAGTACCTTTCAAGGTGCGAAAGTAAAAGCACAATTTTTATTAAACTTACTACGATTTGAATTTACTTTAACATTTAACCCATTAAAAGTGTGGCGACATTTCCCTGATTTGAAGGATAATAAAAATAATATGAAATTTTACATTTAAATGCACATTTTGAAACTACGGAAATGCTTATAATACATATTACTGGAATGGATTATAGTATTTAAATACTTTCAAATAGTGAAATTAGAAGCATAATATTATTAAACTTACTATAATTTTCATAAAAAATATATTTAATCCTTTAACAGTGTCTCTAGACTCCCCTGCTCCTTAACCCTTTGAGCTCTGATGGTAGAATTTTCTACCACATAATTTTAATTCCGAAAAGTCACAACGGCACCAGAAAATTCGACCAAATTTACTTGAAAAGCTTTAATGCTTTTTTTTTTTTTTTTTTTTTTTTTTTTTGGTGTATATCATTAACCGGTTTTTTTTCTTTGCAAAATACTGGTGCCAGTGTGACATTTGGAATGTTGAAGAAATTTATCCACCAGAGCTCAAAGGGTTAAGATAATAAGAATAATATGAAAATAAGGAATTTTATTTTTTTTATATTTATTCCATTTGGAAGCAAACTTAATTTTATGTTCACGTAAAATAATTAAATAATATATAAATCAAATTGCATTCGGATAATCCCAAATATTGTGGGTTTGAGAGACATATTGGGTTCAGACGAATTTTAATAATATCTCAACATATGGTAGTTCTTCAGTAATTTATTGGATAGAAGGGTGGAGTTCAATTTTGTATTTTAGGGGATGCAGTTCTTATTATTGCAGTATGTAAACCTTACTATGATGCGCAATTCTCGTTGGTTTTTTAAAAGCCCTTTTTTATTTTATTTTTCCTATAGCAGCAGTTGCATGTGGTCATGCCCATGTTATTTTGTATGTATCATTGCTGTAAGGAAGTCTCTTAATGAAGGTATGTTTTTTTTTTTTTTTTTTTTTTTTTTTTTTTTTTTTTGTATTCATTTACATTTTTCTTTGTATTTTAAAATGGTTGTTTTCTCTCCATGTTATATTGTGTGTTGGTCGCAACAAATTCGTATTATTTTGATTTATAGTTAATACAAAGATGAAACCACGCACTTTATTTGTAGAGCCAACGTATTTAGGGCTTGATATTATCTACTTTCGCTTTATAAATTTCCATAATATTTCTTTTATATTTGCTATTGGTATTATATATACATATACATATAAGGTATCCTGGGGTAATAACGCCACGTTAAGGTTCTTGCAGTTTTCACGGCTTAGTTTTAGATTGTATTTTTCAAACAAACATAGGATTTAATAGAGCAACTCATTGACTATCGATGTAAAAAAATAACTTAACAAGTATGTATTCATATAATGTAATAGCGTGATTTCTGAAGCAATGCTCCATTGTTTCAGACGGTTTTTACAGTGTACAGTGTTTGTACGGTTTTTACAGTGTTTATGTTTCCCATCTATGCATTCTATACGATAGAAAAAATTCAATTTTTTGTTGAAGTGAAAAAAAAAGGATAGAGGGGGAGATTCAATAGAATGTAACATCCTGAGCTTCTCTTTCCTTAAAAGTCCCGCTAAAATATAATTATACGAAAAAAATCACGGTTTTTTCCATTTTTAATGTAATATTTAAGTCCTGTGAAATTTGAAATCCTGACCGCTTTTTGCACACTATCAAAGGTTGACGGGGGGAAAATAAATAAATAGATAAAATAAAATAATGATATTTTTTGAAAGGTATGGTTTTGGAATAAATTTAATAAGACTTTCGTAAAAAGGGTTGATAAAAACATAGAAGAAATGAGTTTTATTTGGAATATTAAGAAATAAAGTTTAATTAAGAATATTTTCAATTTAGAGCCATCTTTTTAAATTTACGCATACTGGAATAATGTTTTTTAAGGCAAATTAAGAATTTATATCGTCTGCATAAAGATTAACAGATTAGATATAGAAACAAGATTTTAATTTAATAATTTGAAGTAAGCACGGAATATTATTATAAGAAAATTAAGATAGTATAAAGGTTAGTTTTGGCGAAAAAAATTTAAAATTTGTAATATATATATATATTGCAAGAAGACAAGACAGTAGATGGAGCACAAATATACTACAGTGGTATCCCAGAGATGTAAAACGACCAAGAAGACGACCAAGAGTAAGATGGAGTGACGAAATTAGAAAAGTGACTGGTGTGAATTGGATGACGAAAGCACTAGACAGAAAAAATTGGAAAAATCTGGGGGAAACCTACACCTTATATATATATATAAGGTGTTCTGGTGTAATAACGCCAGGTGGAGTAATAGGGCCAAGCGCTAATATTACGCATAATTATGAAATAATCCGGTAAATGGCACCTGTGGGCTATGCTCGGTAGGGCTCTGAGTTACATAAAACACACATAACAGCTTAAAGTTAATTTCCTCCATTTGTAGGCCTTATTAGTTTTAGAAATAACTAAAATTAACACTTGATCTAAAATTTGCGAGGTAAGTTCTATGATGTGAAGACTATATGTTTATCATCAAATACATTGTTTATTACATAAATTTGTAGTGCCTATCATGTGCTTTCAAAATATTGTAGAAGATTTTAGATATCTTCGCGAGATAATTTGTAGTTTAAAATGTACTGCACAATAAACATACCGGGGTAATAACGCCATTCCTTGGCATTATTACCCCGGTTGATTCCTCACAGTGGCGGAACTACATCTGAAGGCAGTTTATCTTTTACTTTATGTATGCGACAGCATTTTTGTCATTGTTGAAAGGGTTAGATTAAGTGATGTCCGACACCAACACTAATCTTAGGGAGAAAAACTACTAATGTAAAAACATTTTAAAACTCTTATAAATAAAACGATATCAAAATGTTTTCGTTATTCTTTGTTCAACATTTTCAAAATCATGTTTATATTAAATTCCCATCACTTCAGTTCAAGTGAGTTCTAAAAGGTTCAATTGAGTTCTAAATTTTAACTGTCCGCTTTATCAGTGTTCTGTTTTTCAAAATTTTACAAATTTAACCTTTAACTGATGTGACAGAAATTATAATGTTGAGCGAAGCGGTCAGGATTTCAAATTTCACAGGACTTAAATATTACATTAAAAATGGAAAAAAACCATGATTTTTTTCTTATAATTATATTTCAGCGGGACTTTTAAGGAAAGAGAAGCTCAGGATGTTACATTCTATAGAATCTCCCTCTCTATCCTTGTTTTTCACTTCAACAAAAAATTGAATTTTTTCTATCGTATAGAATGCATAGATGGGAAACATAAACACTGTAAAAACCGTACAAACACTGTACACTGTAAAAACCGTCTGAAGCAATGGAGCATTGCTTCAGAAATCACGCTATTACATTTTATGAATACATACTTGTTAAGTTATTTTTTTACATCGATAGTCAATGATAATTTGCAATATTTTTTGGATGTTTCGGTAAAATATCGTCTGCAACAGGCGCTTTTCCCTCTATTATAGCTACAGTTTAATAAAATGAACTTGCAGCAGCCAAGGAGTGATTATTTTGACCTTCTACATTTATTTATTTTGATTTTTTCTCGCTGGCCATGACTTCTGTGCGGAGTAAGGGAAACCTGGCGATAATGTTTCTGCCCCCCTAACTTCAAAATGTCACATATATATATATACAGTATAATGCATAAAGATCGAAACTATAGCCTATAATGTAAATAGTGCTTCCTGTCATTTTCTTACTTTTTTTCTTACATAAAAACAATAATAAACTTTAATTTACACTTCTAGATCATTATACTAGTTAAGAAATAATATATATAAGAAATCTTTAAATCCGATTTCTGAAAAGTTAATTTTTCCATTAATTCCATGTACAATAAACTTCATTACATTAATTTTTTAATCATATTTCAGTGAAATTTTATCAGAATGCATTCTATATTATTCTCTATGTTCTGAACTTGAATTTATGTTTTACGAGATAATGTAATATTTTTATAGATACTCGAACATATAAAAATGGTAATTTCTAATCTAAAATATGTAGTACTTTGCATAGTTTAAAATATTTTACTTTATAATGAAAATATTGTAAAATGTCTATTACAGAGCACAGTTAAGAGTAAAAGTACTGCGTAGTAAAAAGGAAAAGGAAAATAATAATAAAATAATGAAAGAAGTCAGAACTAAAAACTTCTCAGAGCAGGGGTGTGTTCTGTTTCCCTTCCACGATAAATTTCCTCCAACTAGAAGACAGTTTAATTTAAAGCATGGCCCAGCGTGATTATTTCCAGCGCGACTCTCCCATAGTATCGCGTTTAATTAGACGAATGAGATATCAACAAACATTTACCTGGAAATTTGTTTTTCGCTGAAGTTGTCTATATCAATAAAATTTTAATTCTTGAATGTAACAAACTCCTAATGGAGACGATCTTATCAGTTTTGTTTTTCATTATTGCGCTTAGACAGTTGGTTTTATCAAGGTTACACCTTATTCATTACCTACCTCGACTGACAGTTAACTTGATCGAACATTAAAATATTATGTTAATCTGATTGGACAAAATTGAAACATTAGGGATAATTTTTTTATCATCTTGCTTTAGTTCAGTACCTATTTAATGGACTTTGGAGCTTAAGTGTGGAAGAAGCGACATATGTTGCTCAGAATGTGCTTAGAAATTCGCATTTGTTCCAATTATGGAAAATCTAGGTATTTTGTATTTCAAAACATGTGGATGCTCGCTTGGGCGTTTTTCATTGAGCAATCGAAAAAAGTTAACAAGCATTAGCTAGTCAATAATGGCAAATTCACCAACATGCTCTGTGATTTGCTTTTATTCAAAATCTTCTGAATGAGTCAAAATTTCATGTATGTCGCTCTTGTCATATTTTGGTGGTCTATCATGGACAGGTTCGACCTATCTCGAATTTTTATTCGTTATGTTAAAATTGCTCACGGAATTCATAGACAGATCCATTTGAGTCCTTTTTTCCCCTTTTTAACCCTTTTTAAATACTGCCGTGTGTACGCTCGACTGTAGTATGTGGCTACCATGTCCGGAAAGGGTATTTTCTTAGATCTATACGCTGTAAAAAATGTGACCCTTTTACTGCATCGTCATTCCCCCGCTTTTATAGAATATCTCTCTTATGACCCATGAGAATGTGCACAACTAAAATTTTAAAATGGACTTTTTTTTAAATGGTAACTATATTCAAAGTTAAATTAAGATAACTTTCTCTTGTGCTTATATCACTCCCTGTGAGTGAATAAGGTTACAAAATTTCTGTAAACTTATACAACCATACATACAAATTTTTACAAACAAACATACAAAATTTATGTTTTACTCTGTAACAACTTAAAGATTTTTAAGTATTAGCAGTAAAGATTCATCACTATTTGTTTTTGCATTCATTGCGTTCGGTAGGTAAGGTAACTTAATTTAAGTTAAATTATTTTTTTATGTTTTTATTATTGATGTTTTATGTTTAGATTGGAAATTTTTGTCCAGACTAGAGCAGTCCGCATTACTGTACTGTTGAAACATTTTAAATTATAAGTTATTATAAATTATGTAATGGTGTAATGAATATGGTACCATCAACGCCTGTTGATGGTACCCTCTGTTAATTTTGAAATGTGTTCATCTGAATGCAGTAGTTATTAAAAAACTTGACATTTTAAACAAAAATCTAATTTGCAGAACTATTTTTTTAAATAGGGCGAAATCCAAATAGATTTTGTGCTGTTGGCGAAACGATGTTGATCAATCAAAACCCTGTATTTTTGCAAACTTTCCGCCGTTTTGATTTAGCAAATGTTCTGATTGGTCAATCTCGTTTCGTTAACAATGCAAAAATGTACCTGGACTCCGGCTTTATTTTCTACAATGTTTAAATCCGAGATGGCACATATATTAAGATATCTCATTCAAGTAGTTCTACATTTACATTTACATTTTTGTAACAAATAAGTTAAACCAATTGAACATTAAAAATTAAAAATAAAATTTACGCAATATTATACTTTAAAAATCTTTAAAACTTAGATTCCGTTCAAATAAAATTAAGATAAATCTCATTTATGCCTTTCTCCATTTTAAGCTGTAAATATTTGTATTCCAAATTTTGTATTATGTTTATAATGATTGTACATAAAATGATAATATATAGAGTAGTCATAAAAAACTTCTCCGATATATGTACCACTAGCTACCTAACCAATCAATCGATTTCATATTTAGTTATTTGAAAGTATGCGTTCGAGATCGTTGTAATTTAAAACAATAGAGCTCTCACGGTTACAGTTACGGTGAAAAAATTTTAAAATTTTCGAGAAGTAACAGCCATTTTTTCACGCGAAAATTCATCAAAGCATCGAAAAACCATAAATAGCGTTGGAATGAAACACGTACAATGAAAATTGCCGGTGCAAAAAACTTGAAAAAAAAAAGACCATTGCGAGGAACGAAAGAGGGGCAACAAGACATGTTTTCAACAGCCATTTTTTTCGCTTGTGAGCTGAGTACTGTTGTAAAATTTCTTTGAAAATGCATTTTTAGAGTTGTGTTTGTACACACATACTGAAAATAAAATGTGTGTAATTTTTTAGAGTGATGAATATTACGTTACATAAGAACTAATTAGGATTAAGTGCCACGATATTACGCCGGCAATTTTAGTCATGCGTGTATAAATATAATAGTCATCATGTCTAACTCCATTTCTGGTTTTTCAAACCACTGATAAATCTTCGCAGGAAAAAAAAAGGTGTTGCCATTCAAAATTTTCGAATTTTTTCACTGTAGCCGTAACCGTAAGAACTACAGGTGTTGGACAAAAATATGGAAACACCTTTTGAAATGCATGTTTGAAAAGAAAGATTGATTATAATGAACTATGTTGATGGCACTGGAGTTTTCGCCTACTGACGCCACCTATACAACTTCGTAAAATCGCTGCACCGTTCAGTAGTTGTTGGAGCACTGTTATGTGAGATTATCATTGCATTGTGTCACAGTTAACAGACTTCGAACGTGGACAAATTGTTGGCGCGCGTATGGTGGGTGCTTCCGTAAGCAAGGTAGCCAAGGTTTTTAGTGTTTCAAGAGGTACTGTGTCGAAGATTTATTCCGCATATTTGAAATGCGGACAAAACTTCATCCGCTAAACCACAGCGCGGACGAAAGTGTGTGCTGAGTGATCGTGACAGACGATCATTAAGGAGGGTTATCGCGAAAAATAAGCAGTCCACCGCTGCAAAAGTTACTGCTGAAATGAATGTCGTGTTACCAAATCCTGTGAGTATCAAAACAATTAGAAGGGAGCTTCATAAATAGGGAATTGCTGGCCGTGTTGCAATTGAAAAGCCATCCATCAGTAATGCTAATGCCTGTAACAGGAAAAAGTGGTGTTTAAGTCATAAAGCCTGGACTATAGAGCAGTGGAAGAGCGTAATAAGGTCTGATGAGTCTTCTTTCTTATTGTTCCCCACTTCTGGCCGAGTTTACGTCTGGAGAACGCCATCTCAAGCCTATAATACCGACTGCTTGTTGCCAAGAGTGAAACATGGCGGGGGTTCGGTGATGGTTTGGGCAGCCATATCGTGGTTCTCTTCTGGCCCCATGATAACTCTGTAAAGGCGTACTACTGCTCAGACTTATGTGAACATTTTGGCCGATCAAGTCCATCCAATGGTACAAGCTTTGTTCCCCAATGATGATGGTATCTTCCAAGACGACAACGTCCCCGTTCACACAGCTCACATTGTAATGGACTGGTTTTCTGAGCACGAGGATGAATTTTCGCATCTCCCCAGTCCACCAAAGTCATCAGACTTGAATATTATCGAACCTTTGTGGTCTACATTGGAGCGGAAACTGCGTTCTCGCTATCCACCGCCAACATCGTTATCTGAACTTGCCACCGTTTTGCAGGAATAATGGTACAATACTCCCTTGGCAAACATACAGAAACTGTATTTATCCATTCCGAGAAGACTGCAAGCTGTTTTGAATAACAACGGGTACCGTACACAATACTAGGCAAGGAAACGTGTTTTTTTTAAGGTGTTTCCATATTTTTGTCCAACCCCTGTATATTATTTTAAATCATCACAATCGCAAGCGCGTACCTTCAAGTAAGCATATATAATTCATATCAAAAATTTGTTATAAATTGGTTGAGCAATTAGCTTCTAGGGGTTCATGTATCGGGGAAGTTTTTTATGACCAACTTGTACATGCAAAATAGAAAATTTTAAAAAAGTCTAGTTTAAAATCCTCCAATAAAAGCTACAGAAAGAGAATCAATGTTTTTTTAACTCGTAACACACAGAAAAACAAATGTATGGATGTTCATTTATCTCAAAGCAATAGTTTCCAATTTGACATCCTGATATTATCCGAAATTTTCAATTCACACTGGAAGTTTCGAAGGAAGAATTTTTACTTTAAATGACATCTAATTATCTCGCATTAAATAAAGAATAAAATATTATTTTTTATTTCTGGTATTAACTCGAAATTTCCGAATAAAAAAAGGGGGCCAAACTAGCAACCCAGCTCAAAACCTAAGATTAATTGTGACTCCTGAAACTTTAACTTACATTCGAGTAATTATCGCACTATTTTATCCCTGTGAAAATATTAACCTTTTACAGTCCAATGTTCCCAATTGCGAACATAAGTTTAAAAATTTATCACAAATTAAATTTAATCAAACTTGACTCGAAAAAATTAGCGGAAATAGTAAGAAGAAGCCTTGATTTTTTTTAAATAAAAGTTATATTCCTAACATTAATGAGGAAATGCACAGGAAATCATAAAAAATGACCAATGCCCACTATAAAATAATCAGTCATAAGAATGATTTTTTGAAACAGATTTTTCGAATTAGATAACAAGATTTTTTAAAACAGAAGTTATATTCCTATCATTTATGGGGAAATGTACGGAAAATAATAAAAATGAAAAATAAACACTGGAAAATGACCGCCGGAAGTGACCAATGTTGCCAATTGGGAACATTCTGAAAATTGCATATAAAAAAATTTGCATCATATTAAATGACTAATATCCCTTAACTAAAGCATTAGAAGGCATAATGTGCAAAAAAATAATTTAAAATATGCCTGGATCTGAATTTGGCCTGTAAAACGTTAACGAAACTCAAAGCATTGATTCAACATTGCGGGGTTAGTTGTTAGATTGTTCATACCCGTTGTCCTTTCGTTTCTTCTCTCTTTACAGACTTTGTTGATCTTTTAGGATTAGAATATAGCATTTAATGCTTTAAAAATATTTAGCATTATTTTCTCTTGAGTCAGATGCTGTCTTTTCCATGACCCCGATATGACCTGAAACCCAGTAAAAACAAATATCTTAGATAGATTGAGTCAGTTATAAGATAAATAATATCATCAAATAAAGGATCACTATTATCAAATTACAATACATATCATCGCTAAATGAACCAAAAATGATAAATTACAATTGTGAATACTGAGCTATGTATTTTAATCTCTTTCTAACAACTAAAAATTTCAGGAAAACACAGATAAAAAAGGGGGTTATTTTATTAAGAAATAGACTCACTGCATCATGTTGCTACTCAAAGCGAATGCTTAATGAAAGACTTTTTGAAATTAAAAGTAAAGCAAATATTATTCAATTAAAGGGAAACTTTGACATTCTTGCAAAGTAATCTTGCACGAATTGTACGCAACTGAGTTCGTGAAATTTAACTTCAAATCTTTAAATATCCATGAAGAATCTTTTTCCTAATTATTGAGATAGCCCTGTTTTAATATACTGGGTACCTGAGAATTTCGTGTACAAACTTAAAACGAAAGTAGAGAACATCGTTAGGCAACACAAATACATAGGAAAGCATGGGCGGAAACATCACTCTCACGTATTAACCCTTTCACGGACAGGGTTTTATCTGTGAAACCACAAAATTTTTTATACGAAATGTAACACTGCACTGTAAAAAGAAAAAAAAAACTTGGAAACGTTACTCTATCTGGTGAGGCAGCAATGTGATCCAATGGCTCTGTTATGTTTCCACATACTTCGGTCAAATTTTCGTAACGTTTTCGCATATTACGGTCAGATATTCGGCAAATGTTTCCGCATAGTCCGGTCAGATTTTCGGAAACATTTCCGCATCTATTTGAAAACGTTTCCGCGTATGTCGGTAGAATATTCGGAAAAGTTTCTGCGTGTTTCGGAAATAATTCTGGATATTTGGAAATATTGGTATGTATTCCGGATACTTTTGTGCATACTTCGGACATGATTGTGTATATTTTGTATATGATTGTGTATATTTTGGATATGTTTATGTATATTTTGTAAAGGTTTCTGTCCATTTAGGGAACCTTCTTGAATAAATCATATATATATATATATTTTAAAGTAATAAGCTTTTTCAAAAGAATTAATATTGCATATGGAATTATGTAGAAAGAATTAATATTGCATAATAGAATTTTATTGCATATTAATTTTAGATTTATTGTTAATCATTTGTTGCACATACAAAGTTAAAAAAAAATCGTTCGAAATGCACGCTCTCGTCCATGCATCTATTAATGCGTTTTATCCGCGTTTATGTACTACATATTTGTAAAAATATAGTATTGAAAATTTTATTTGTATATCTAAAATAAATAATTCTTTTTTTAATTCGTTCTCGTTTGCTCTATCCTCTAAATAAATACACTATGAATATGTTTAATTTCACTACAGATAAATAAATGGCCTTATTATACTTTTATTTATTTTTTTCGTATAAAAAAGATACACAATTTCAAAATAGTTAATACCGGAGATTAATTACTAATGAATACTTATTGAATACTTATTGATATGAATTGAATACTTATAAATAGATATATTTTCTCAAGTTATCTCAGCACTTTTGAAGCTATAGAAATAAAATAAATACTTTGAAAGGAACATATTTAGAAGATGATAATTCTAAAACAATACACTAAAAATGAATTTACAAACAGACAAAACATTTTTAAAAAATATATCTATTTATAAGTAGTATAGTTCCGTTAAAGGTAGGAAGTTGTGAGAGCTAAAATTATGAAAAAGATCTTAATCTGATGTTAGAAAAAGCATTGTTTTAAATAAATGATGGATATTTAAACAGTTCAGAAAGGAGGTGGAAATGGTTAAAGTTAAACAGGTTCGGAAGTTTAAACTAGAGTTTAAACTATAACGAGTTATTTTTTACCGTAATTTCCTGAGTATAATCCGCGGATCAAATAATTACTTTTAGACCCAGAATTTTTTTAAAAAGAAATGTAATATCAGATCGCCGTAAATATTTGTCTTCAATCACTAAATAATATTTCTGGGTCCAAAAAGAATTGTTTGATCAGCAGATTAACGCCGGAAATTACGGTATCTTTATTTTTTTTCAAAAAGCATTTAAACATTTTATTAGGATCCAGACTTTGTTTGAAACTTTAAATGCGTTTTTCTCCTTAATGGGTCAACCCCCCCACACACACACCAACACCACCATTTCACGTCTAAAAATTAATAAAAGTCACGAATCGTCAAAGAAAAAATGCGCAAATTTAAAACATGTCTTTTTTATTATTTTACATTTATTTTGTTTCGTGAAGTTTGAAAAAATATTTACTTTAAAAAATATGATTTTTTTAAAATAAGTTACATAATTTTTTAAATGAATATTTTTAATGGTTTTAAAATTGATATTGAAAAATAAAAACGCTGAATGAAAACTAAAATTATATTTTCCTCTTTAATTAAATGAAAAAAAATTGAAATCCAATAAATAATTTTTCGAGTTATAATGCGATTTTAAATTATCAGTTTTAAAACGCTAATAATCATTTGGATTTTTTATAAACTTTATGTGAAATTTTAAGATGTGATTTTATTTTCAAATTATATGATTAACCATTGCAAAAAAGAAAAAAAAAATCAAAATTCTAATTTAATAGATATATTCTTTTACTAGAAATGATAAAGTAACATTGTTTCTTGAATTGCGGGCATTTCAAATTGTATGTAATCCATTAAAACCTTATTCATTATTTAAACGGCTATAACACTGCAAATTTTGCAGATATAAAGTCGCAATTTCTTTTTTCTTTTTATTTTTTTTTGTCTAATTCAGGACTAGGTGAGGAAATTTTTCCTAATTGGAATTTTTACCTTGCGGGTGCCATATAAACATTTAATTTTCATATTTTTTCAAATAGACACCCCATTAAGTTGCAACTTATATTATTAAATTTTGCACCTTATTTTTTGAAATTTTGCAAATGGAAGTATGTGCTTAAAGGCAATATTTAAGGAGATAACCTATTGTTTCGATAATTAGGACTCACCCTGTAAATATTTTTTAATCTAAAAAAACACACTGATGAAATGGACTGTAATTTCTAACATTCCTGTCCAATCAATGCTCTTTCTTTGAGAACCAATCAAATGTTAATATCTACCAGGAGAAGCAGACATCATACTTAAAGTGATAACAAGTCATTCTTGTACTTTTCTGTAGAAAAAAGGCTGTTTTTTATGTAATCAAACACAAATAGGAATTTTTGTTAAACTTTTTAATATCTTAGTACGAATTTTTGTGAATAAGTTTAATATTTATTCAAGAGGCAATGAAATCAAATAAAACAGTAGACTGGATGCCCAGAATGAGAACTAAGATTATTGTGTAACAAGAATGATATCATTCAATGATAAAATTGCAAAACAGTTGGGTGGTGCATGTCTACACCTGAAGTCTGAAAGTTTTGTTTGTGATATTAAAAGACAAATTCAATAAAATCAATTCAGGAAAAGGCCAAGGAAGATGCACCACGTCATTTGATGAGAGTGGAGTAAAAAGACTATGCCTCCAAAATAGAAGAATGCCATCAGCGACCTTCAGAAGTGTACTGAATGATGTTGGTGTTTCTGTCAGTTCAAGAAGAATCAAAAGATTATCGTATGTTGAACTAAAAGGTAGAATTCCACAAAAATATCATTATCTCAGTTTAAAACAGCACAATAAAAAGACTACAGTGGGTAAAGGAATAGACTAATTGGACAGATGATGAGTGGTTACAATTTACATAGAGTGATGAAACTATGAAATTGCTATTTGGTAGTGATGGGCAAAAATAATGTAAACTACATTCTGATTGCATTCAGGCAACTGTGAAGAACTCAATGTTATGATATGATTATGAATATCGGCCGACGATATTGTTCGCCTTCATGTAATGTATGGAAAATTGAATTCTAGAATATACATTGACACTATTCTAGACCAAAAAATTATATCTTCCTTCGACGAATTCTTTCCCAACAATGTTTCATTTATTTTTCAGCAGCATTTTGCTTCTTGCCACCCAGAAAGAATATCGAAAGAGTGGTTTAGTACAAAGGACACTGAATTGATATCATGGCAAGGAAAGAGTCCTCAGCTCAATGCTATTGAGAGCTTGTGGCTGTGTTTGAAAACTCCCATACGTATGAGGCGCCTATCAAGTTAAAGGGAATTAATGAAGCCATAATTGTTTTCTTGCATCATGTAATAACGAAGTAAGAGCTTAGAACTCTCGCCAATAAAATATCGATTGAAGTTGTAATAAAAAATAAAGGCTAGTCTATTAAGTACTGATAACTCACTGCAATCATCAAATGTACCTCGATAACTATTTATGCTTATTTTTTTCGTATTTCAAATATTTGGATTATGGCAAATACTTTATTCTTTAATAGAAAAAATATTTATCTCTTGAAATTTCAATTGTTTTCAATGGATAATTTCAATATCTCATATAATTAAAATCTCACATTTTATGGTATTCAACCATACAAGCTTATGGTCAGAGTTCAATTTGGCATCCTCTTTTATTCAGAAAATCTAAATTCGTGGCTTAAATTCGAGGTTTTATTTTGTGGCATATATTTTGCGATTACTTAAAATAAATATTCTTCTTTCAAAATTTCTGGTGTGAATGGGAAGTTTTAAATATAAGTGGAGCCCAAACTGGAAACCCTGGCTACAATATTCCACTTTATTTTTTAATTATTACTGTTATTACTTTATTCAGAATTAACTAATATTTTAAAGATAGTGTTTTATTTGCAAATTCGTAAAAAACGAAGTAAATAGAAACTACATTATATTAGTTAATACAAAAAAGGTTTTTTTTTAAATAAAGTTATCTATTTACATAAGTTATGCATGAATTTAAATTAGCTTTTGAATTTTTTTTATTTTGCTTTTTATATTTCATATTTACTGTTTCGTTAGCAAGAACATAAAAAGTTCTTTTATATTTATTTTTTAACTCTGAGCAATGAATAGCATCTAATCTACTTATAATGTTTCTGATATGGCACGAATTCCTTTTATAAATTAAACTTGCATTTAATTGAAGAAAATGTTTAAGATAATTTCAAAAGACACTTTTTTACGATAAAAGACCTTTATTTTCGCAAATATTTTCTATTGTGACATATTACGTCTAAGAAAATACTCTAATTTGATTTGCACAGGAGAACAAAAGATAACTGGTACAAAAAATGTCTTAATGCACCTAAGAAACGTTTGTTTAAGACATTAAATTCGGAACATATTTGGATAAGATGATGAACTATAATATAAATTAAATACAATTCAATCATTTTAAATGAGAAAACTGTGTAACATCTCATTCCATATGCCAGAAGTTATTTGCTCAAGATTCATTATTCATTCAATATATTTTCGTTGACATTTTTTATTTACATTTATTTTTACAACTATATCTTCAAGAATTCATTATCGTATTGTATCAATATCAGACTAAAAAAAGTAATCAAGGCAGAATATAAGTACAATTCAAACGCAGTTGCGAATAAAATAAACTGTAAAAATGGAAATATTAAAAGTATTTTGCTTTCACTTAAGTTGCAATGGAACCAAAAATAAACGAAATATACAAAGAAAGTAATTCTTTCTTGTTGATAAATGGTATAATAAAACCGACTGTTTTTTTATAAACCTTACTATTTTTACTTCTCACAAATGAATGAAAGTTTTTGAAAAGTTTTCTATAATACATTTGATAGATCGAATAAAATCTGACTTTAGAAACTCTATACGTTTATTTTATTTAATAGAAATTAAAGGTTATATATATATATATATATAGTACTTTCGATTATCTTTTCTCAAAAGTAAACCAATTTTAGCTGAACGTCGATTTCTCAGAAAACCATATTAGACTAACTTTGTAAAGTATTTAGTGTGTATACAGGGTGATTCCATTTAAGTTTATGGTACAAACTTTAGGGTTTGGTACAGGACACTGTAATAATTATTTATTGTATATGAATGTATGGACGCAAGTGACGCGTTGAGGCGCAAACGGATGGGGGCCAATTTGGTAATTTTCTTTAATTTCAAAATTTGTCATTCATACCAGAAAATTGCCATACTATTCTCTTCTTTATTTCATTGTATTAAAAAATTCTATTTTGAAAATTGCCGGTGTGAAATTGAAATTTTTAAATAAATAAATAAATAAATTATAAAAAAAAACCTACAAAACAGATAAATCTGCCAAACACATACAATACATAAAGAGTAATAAAAATGGATTTTTTTTTTATTCAAAATTTTCGATTTCTTACCCGAAATTTTCAAAGAAGAATTTTTCCTTTACCTTATCATGAAATATGTCTTTAATAAAGATAAAAGTTTATACCATGAATTTAGAACCACGCTGTATTTATATAATGTATAGTCGTAAATTCCTATTAAATCTTAACAATGTTGAAGAAATATTGGCATAGCACTGGATGTATTTTTGCAGAAATGCGAATATCGAGGAAAAATTTGGATCGAAATGAATATATTTCTTTTAAAATATCTATACTAATGTAATTCTGCTTATATTAGCTAATATGTATGTATAAAGGAATTTTTTTCCTTTTAATTATCAATTAATTTATCCTCAATATCTACATTACAGTATAACTATATTCAATGTAAGGCCAGTAAAAAACTTATATTCCCGTAATGCTGGTCAATATTGGTTTAATAATAACAATTTGATTACATGCAATAAGTACTCGAAATCATTAAGGAAAACTTTGTGCATTTCAATGGTCATTTAATAATAAAAAAAATATTGGTTGGTTTAAATCGTTCCAAGTTCTAATGTCATTTTTTGCACACGAATATTAAATAGACACTGGACATGTATTTAAAGTGAAATCTAACCTACTCACCAGCCATGTCTGACTCAGGATTAGAACCAAGCACATTTTGTCTAATATACAAAGTCTTAATTCCCAGGCAAGGAGATGGTTAACATTTAAAAAAATAAAAAATTAATACTGATTAATGTAACAAATAAATTGTTTAGTAATACGCTTACGTAATTCTTTTACTATAGTTTCATAGAATAGTCAAATGAAATAAAATTTACAACAGATTCTATGAAAAAATGATAGTTTATACGTATACGCAAAAATTAAAAATTTGGATTTATTTAAGTATTTTTCCATGGTATTTTTAACACTAAATATGCAGAAATCGGTCATTTGACCTGTACCTAATGAAATTATTTAGATTCGAAACAGAAATTTCATCATAAAATAAATAAAATATAAATAGTACAGAAAATAAGTTAGCTAATAAAGTTTAATAGTTTCAAACAAAAATTTTGATATGAAATATTTTAAAACTTGAGTAAAATTCCTGGAAGGTTTAGCACTAAGGGAAAAAAAGCAACCAGTTTTATTGTTCAAAAAAATTTTAAAGTACCGTTTAAATAATTTTAAAAACTCCCTTTTTGCATTTTACTAGAATTGCAATAACCTAAAACTGAGATATCTCAAATTTCAAAAATCTCAGAATGAATCTATAATTTTGACGCCGTTAAAACTCACTTTAAGCCCTTAACTGCCCCGGGCGTATACAGGGTGTTTCTAAATTCATGGTACAAACTTTAAGGGGTGATAGTACACATCAAGACAAACAATATTAAATAGGAAACTTAGGGTCCCAAACGTCTTCCGAAGGCGATAGGCGCCATTAAAGTTTAGGGTCCAAAAATTCAAATGATTATAAAAACAGAAAAATTGGTCGATTCGTTTGCGATTTTCACTAAAATTATTCTTTATGTCAGTATTATCGTGAAAATAAATTATAAAGTTAAAATTCAAAAAATGCCGATAGAGGGTGCTTTAGACTTTGGAGTAACGTACAACTATTTTTTACCGTTATTTTTTGCATCTCATAAAATTTTTTTAGAAGCTTAGTCATAAACTTAAATTTTGAGATGAAAATCTGAATCGTTGGGAGTGGTTAAGTAGTGCAAACTGAACTGTGTTCAATGTGGTGGGGAGGTTCAAATTTCAAATGATTATAAAAAACGAAAAAATTGGTCGATTCGTTTGCCGTTTCTTTATTTCAATATTTCCTTGAAAATAAATTTTAAAGATTAATTTCAAAAAATACCGTTAAAGGGCGCCTTTTAACTTTAGAGTAACCAACAACTATTTTTATCCGTTATTTTTTGTATCTAATTAAATGCTTGCAAATGCTTAGATTTAAATTTTGAGCTCAAATTCTAAATCGATGGGAGGTGTTAAGAAGCGCAAACTGAACTGTGTTCAGGAGTTAATATGTTACCCTCCCCACCCCTCGAACACATTTCAATTTTCCGCTACTTAATTACTCACAAAGATGCAGATTTTGAGCTCAAAATTTAAGTTTGAACTTTTACAAGCATTTAATTAGATACAAAAAAATTACTGTTTGAATTACTTCGGGAATGTAGAAGAATGTAGTAGACTCAATTTAGTTTTCGTTTGGTGAGATCGGTTATGATCCTCACTAAAACTGACTGATTTTCTTCGAAAGTAATGAGCCTGTTCTTTATTTCTCTTGAAATTGACCCTGTTAATACTCTTACTCCTAAGCAAGATCCCTTGTACTGGTTTGTTTACATTGGCACGCTCAAAGGGTCCAGAGGAGAATCGTGAAGCACCCATTGCCTCCTCCAAATCTTTAAAAAAAGTAAAGAACTTTTAATCAAGTATTTCGGGAATATAAATGTAGAAAGATGCTTGTGATTGTGACTAGAGGATGACTGCCTGATTGAAATTTTATTATATGGTAGTTTAATTTTAACCCCTTGAGGGGCAAAGCACTTCTGCTACTAAAATGCTAAAACGATTGATTGACACCGGTATTTATAAACAATTTTATATGAAACAAAGTAAAGGCTTTTCTTCGCGTATATCATATAACACAAAAATTGATTCTTAAATTTTGGTGTCAATGCGGCATTTGGGAATTAAAATTAAGTGGTATATAACATATACCGGTGCCCTTCAAGGGGTTAAAGGTGATTTTTTTTTTCATATTTTATTAAAAATGTTAATCTATTTTTTTATTAAGAGTATAAATATGACTACTAACTTTTCCGAGTGAAGAAAATATCCGTTTCTTATAAAACTGGAAGAAAGATGTATTAAAAGCATATTCAGTCAAAAAGATAAATCATTCGTCCATCCTACAAGCAACACTGGAAATTCGCATTGGGAGACCTGATAGTTTTGAAGCAATCCAGTTATCAAAACAAATTTTTAAATCTGCATAGAAATTGAATAGCTTTCCCAAAACAGTGCTCTCTATAGAGCGAAACAAGTGGTAATCTGAAAGAGAAAACTCAGATGAATGCAGCAGGTGTGGCGAAACAACCCAGCAAAATGTTTCTGGTGTTTCTTTTTTTTTTTTTTTTTTTTTTTTTTTTTTTATTTTTTTTTTTTTTTTTGTATTGGTTTGACACTGGTGTGTAAGCATGTCATAGGACAGTTCAAGCGTACCCGCTGAAAATTCTGGCAACCGCGTCAGTCAAAATATGGTGAATGTTACAAGTAAATTTAATCAGTCTGGACATTGATACAAAAACGTCCATAATACGCCGAAAGGTGGGAGGTTGATTTCCAGCATGACAATGGTTACCAACATTTGGCAATGATAAAGAAATGCTTGAAGCACTTCGCTGGGATATGTTGGTAGACTTTATGTATTCACCATATATTACATCTACAGTCACAGCAAAAAAATCTTGACACTTGCGATTTTAGACGTTTTGTTAAATATCTAGAAATATACATAAGGCATTATTCTGAAACTTCAGGTATGTAAACAAAATAGTACTAGTCCTATATTTTCTTGAAGATTTTTGTCCAAAATCCAATAGGGGACCGTCAACAAATTGAAAAAAAACGAATATCTTTTGAATCACCCTGTCAAAACTAATGTAGAAAAAACGTTCAAACTTCAGATTTTGATTAAGTGGCTTATGGTAATAAACTGTGTTTATTTATATGCAAATAGCATGTATACTCATAGAGAAATTAAGATTTTTATAAAAACGGTCCCAAATTTTGCAAAATTTTTTGCTTATAATTTGCAGAGTTCTTAATAAAATACAATGTTATTTTCTGAAAATATGAGAAATGGCATTGTACATAATACTCTGTAATCAAAATAAAAAAAATATTACTAATTGCATGAAAAAGGATTAGGTTTACTAAATAATTTTTCATTGCGCATGCGTCAACTCTATAAAAAATGTCCTTTGCAAATTGTGTTAGCTAGATGCATAGAACAACTTTTGTTAAAATCATACCTTGAAAATTCTATAAATTATCGTCGAAAGAATTAGATGAAAATCCGTTATTCCCAAAATGAAGCAAAAAGGTAAGGAGCTGTATCCAAATATAGTAGTACGTGCAATATTGTGTAGACACTAATCAATGGAATATGGATACAGCCCTCTCATGTTTTTCTTTCATTTTGGGAATATCGGATTTTGATCTTATTCTTTCGACGATAATTTTCAGAATTTTCAAGCTATGATTGTGAAACTTTAACAAAAGTTGCTTTATACACTTAGCTAACACAATATGCAAATGAAATTTAGGTAGAGTTGATGCATGCGCAGTGAAAGTTTATTTAGTAAACCTGCTCATTTTTCATACAATTATTAATATTTTTTAATTTTGACTACAGGGTGTTATGTACAATGTTGTTTCTCATATTTTCTGAAAAGAACACTGTTTTATATTAAGAACTCTACAATTTATAAAGCAAAAAACTTTGTAAAATTTGGAACCGTTTTTATAAAACCTTCATTTCTCTACGAGTATGTATGCTATCCGCATATAAATGAACACAGTTTATTACCATAAGCCACATAATCAAAATCTAAAGTTTGAACGTTTTTGCTACATTAGTTTGGACAAGGTGATTCAAAAGATATTCGTTCTTTTTCAATTTGTTGACTTTCCCCTATTGGATTTTAGACAAAAATCTTTGCGAAAATATATGACTTGTACTATTTTGTTTACATACCTGGAGTTTCAGAATAATTCCTTATGCATATTTCTAGAAATGTAGAAAAACGTCTAAAATCACAAGTGTCAAGATTTTCTTTTTGAGGTGACTGTATAGATCAAGATTTGCTTCGTTCCATACAGTACGCCAATCCGCGAAAACAGTTCAGCACTTTTGTACAGATTGAAAATTAACCTTATGACTTGATTCCTTCAAAGCAACTGTGATTTATTGTATGGCAAAATCCGCTTGTAGTAGATTATGATAGGATATACGTTGAATAAATATTTCTTTCATTGTTACCCAAAAAAAAAAAAAATCTTTATTCTAAATATGGTGGCGTCATATTTACATATGTAATATTTTAGCTGATTGTTTTTCCTTTACTAATATGGCTTCCTATAATTAATTGGATATTTCCCGTTTTCCGCTGTCTTCCAATTTTCTAAATTAATAATATTAAACTATAAACATTTCAAAATGAAAGACTATAACTATATATATATACAGGGTGTTTCTAAATTCATGGTTCAAACTTTAAGGGGTGATAGTACACATCAAGACAAACAATATTTAAATAGGAAACCAAGGGTCCCAAAGTCTTCCGAAGGAGATAGGCGCCATTAAAGTTTAGGGTCCAAAAATTCAAATGATGATGAAAAACAGAAAAATTGGTCGATTCGTTTGCGGTTTTCACTAAAATTATTCTTTATATCAGTATTGTCTTGAAAATAAATTATAAAGATAAATTTCAAAAAATGACGATATAGGGCGCTTTAGACTTTAGAGTAACGAACAACTATTTTTTACCGTTATTTTTTGCATCTCATTAAAAGTTTCGTAAGCTTAGATTTAAACTTAAAATTTGAGCTCAAAATCTGAATAGTTGGAAGCAGTTAAGTAGCACAAACTTAACTGTGTTCAGAGGGTTTTTAATTCAAATGGTTATAAAAAACGGAAAAATTGGTCGATTGATTTGCGGTTTTCACTAAAACTATTCTTTATGTCGGTATTTTATTGAAAATGAATTATAAAGATAAATTTCAAAAAATGCCGATAGAGGGTGCTTTAGACTTTGGAGTAACGTACAACTATATTTTACCGTTATTTTTCGCATCTCATAAAACTTTCTAAGAAGCTTAGACATAAACTTAAATTTTGAGATGAAAATCTGAATCGTTGGGAGTGGTTAAGTAGAGCAAACTGAACTGTGTTCAATGGGGGTGGGGAGGTTCAAATTTCAAATTATTTTAAAAAACTGAAAAATTGGTCGATTCGTCAGCCGTTTTCGCTAAAACTATTCTTTATGTCAATATTTCCTTGAAAATAAATTTTAAAGATTAATTTCAAAAAATACCGATAGAGGGCACCTTAAACTTTAGAGTAACCAACAACTATTTTTAAGCGTTATTTTTTGTATCTAATTAAATGCTTGCAAATGCTTAGGGCTATTTCCATGAGTACTTGTAGTGTAAGTCACAGGCTACGATTTTTGGCTACCAGTATTATAGAACAAAAAAAATTTGATTAATTTTATTGGCACATTCTCATTAATTGAATAAGGCCAAGCAGACTTTTGAAAATAACGGTGGCTAACAAGCATAGCAATTAATAAGTTATGTGACTTACACTACAGAACCCATGGAATTAGCCTTAGATTTAAATTTTGAGCTCAAATTCTAAATCGATGGAGGGGTTAAGAAGCGGAAACTGAACAGTGTTCAGGAGTTAAAATGTTACCCTCCCCACCCCTCGAACACATTTCAAATTTCCGCACTTAATTACTCAAAGCGATGCAGATTTTGAGCTCAAAATTTAAGTTTGAACTTTTACAAGCATTTAATTAGATACAAAAAATAATGGTTAAAAATAGTTGTTGGTTACTCCAAAGTTTAAGGCGCCCTCTAACGGTATTTTTTAAAATTAATCTTTAAAATTTATTTTCAAGGAAATATTGACATAAAGAAGAGTTTTAGCGAAAACGGCAAACGAATCGAACAATTTTTCCGTTTTTTATAATCATTTGAAATTTGAACCTCCCCACCCCCATTGAACACAGTTCAGTTTGCGCTACTTAACCACTCCCAACGATTCAGATTTTCATCTCGAAATTTAAGTTTATGTCTAAGCTTCTAAAAAAATTTTATAAGATGCGAAAAATAAAGGTAAAATATAGTTGTACGTTACTCCAAGTCTAAAGCGCCCTCTATCGGCATTTTTTGAAATTTATCTTTATAATTCATTTTCAATAAAATACCGACATAAAGAATAGTTTTAGTGAAAACCGCAAATCAATCGACCAATTTTTCCGTTTTTTATAATCATTTGAATTTAAAACCCTCTGAACACAGTTAAGTTTGTGCTACTTAACTGCTTCCAACTATTCAGATTTTGAGCTCAAAATTTAAGTTTAAGTCTAAGCTTACGAAACCTTTAATGAGATGCAAAAAATAACGGTAAAAAATAGTTGTTCGTTACTCTAAAGTCTAAAGCGCCCTCTATCTTCATTTTTTGAAATTTATCTTTATAATTTATTTTCAAGACAATACTGACATAAAGAATAATTTTAGTGAAAACCGCAAACGAATCGACCAATTTTTCTGTTTTTCATAATCATTTGAACTTTTGGACCTTAAACTTTAATGGCACCTATCTCCTTCGGAAGACTTTGGGACCCTTGGTTTCCTATTTAAATATTGTTTGTCTTGATGTGTACTATCACCCCTTAACTTTTGGACCATGAATTTAGAAACACCCTGTATATATAGATAGATAGATAGATATCGGGGGTTGCTTTTAGCTAAATTATTATTAGCTAGTTAATAGCTTTTAGCTATATTTAGCTAGCTTATAGCTTTTAGCTTATTCTTTTCTTTGCCTAGGTTTTGAATAGTGATGTCTTCTTATGTATAGGTACTTTCACATGTATTTTGAGAAGGAAGAAAGCTCTCCCTCTAACCTCACCCCTGCCTTACTTGTTGAGTACGTGGACTTGATAAAATTAGTCAGTACTTTTGAAAATGTTATTTTTTTTTCCAGAACTTTCTTTTGTGGCCAATTGCAGCTAAGATTCATTGGCCATGCCCTAATAAAAATCCTACGTATGGCTATGAATATTTTCCCAAATCACAATTCTACTTTTTTCAAATGCTTTGAAACCCAGTTTTTATTTTTTTACAAAATGTTCTTTGAAATGTCTCACTTTAATTCCCAATATTATAGTTTAATCTACTTCAGATAATTAAAAGATATTTAAAAAAATCAAGAAATGAGCAATATAATGAAAGTGTAAAATAATAAAAGACTATTTTTTTGTTCTTGATATATCTTTTTGTTTTTGTTTTTGTTTTTAGGTTGTAAATGCAGCTCATAAAGAATTGCAATGTTTTTTAAAAGACACGCAGTTTCTTTTAATCCGCAGATAGTGATTAGACTTAAATCAGGCATAATTATTTTTCTCTAGAACGAACAATGTGCAGTAAGGCATATATAAGTGAAAAGCGTCAGAAAATTTGAAGAAATAACAGCCAATTAAATTAATTCTAGTTAGAGAAAGAAATAACTAAAAAAATAACAAAATTAGATTCTTACAAAAATCACAAAGTTATCTATAAAAAATATTTTATGTTCAACAAAAATAAAATTAATGAATAAGATTTAGCAACGCACTAAAAACTCAAAATCATTTCTCTCATGCGAATAAATTTTTGGATTAGCAGTTCCGATTTATTTTAAAGACGATGCTTTTTTATGGTAGTAGAAAAAAAAATCGGAAACAAGTTTTTAAATTTTCCTGTTTAGCTAATTGGAGAATTTGTGAAATCATTTTCATTAAAGCATAGCTATTATTTGAAGTATTTATAAGCGGTGTGCGCTAATTGAACATCGTAAGTGAACGAAAAATTTTTAAAAACGCCTGGTTATTAATTAAGATGTTTTAAATAAATCAGTTAAGCTTGAGACGCATGCATAACTTTAGAATCTCAAAAAGTTTTACTGTTGGATATATTATTCCTGCTTTGAAATTTTGGAGTATCGTCTCATATACTTTCAATACACAAAAGAGACAGAGCCCGTTAAAAAGCTGAGGAATATTCTTCAAGCGATTATGGCTTCTAGACACCCGTTTTTGCAATTTCTTTAAAACTCATATAATGTAAACTTAAAATTGTAATAATTTGTTTAATTAAGTTAATTTTAAATTAAATCTTTGTTTAGAAATTAAATGGAACCTGAATAAAATTTAATTATAATAAGAAAATGAAAAAGTTTAAAGTTTTCATGTAAAATCTTTATTTTTTTCTGTGACTCGTAAAATGTTTTAAATCATCGCATCTTAACGAAGAAAAATAATGGTAACTTTATTAAAGAATGCTAGGATAATTTTTATCTACAAATACTTTCAAGACTTTTAATAATTATCTAAAGAATTACATCATCATTTTCCTCCAAGTATATATGAAATATACGGAAATTGCAAGAAATGATAATTCAGATTTTTAATGTTTACTGAAAGTGTATAAATTAAAATTTAATAATTAAAATTTATTTTATAAATCCTCAAATGCATAAAGATTAACTGTGAAATAAAATACAATACTTGAGGTGCAAATTTTTAAAATGCAAGATAGTCAAAAAATATAACATACATTTGTTTTAATGCTTTACATCTTGTGTTTAAGTTTTTAAAAAGGGGAAAGAAAGAACTGCAGTAATAATGCTTGTATTTTTTGTAGATATTAAACTAGAAAAAATGAATACAGCGTTATTATATTGTTAGGACCAGTTGCAAGGACACTAAGAATAAAATATCAACTAAAAGGGTACTAGTAATAGAAAAGGGTAGTTATACAAAGGTAGAATAAATCTAAAAGAATATTCTTCATTTTTCAGTACGATTAATGTGTTACTCGCTTTTTACCTCACTGAAAAATAAATGCTTTTTCTATTGGATCTTGTCAATTCTAACAGCGCAGTATGGTTAATCTTGCGTCTTCTACTTAGACTGGGAGACGGCAGCACAGATAAATCGCCTCATTCAATTCACGGGTCAAATTACAGAATTATATAAAATTCGATTCACATTTTAAAAAGCAATCGGCCTGCCTAGTCATATCAGGTGAAAAACACCTGAAAACACAGTTTTAGTGGTTGACTCTTAGGTTTATCATTGTGTTTTTCTGTTCCAATCCTCCATGTTTCCATATCTATGGATACAGGAAAACACAATGGTAAACCTACGAGGCAACCACTAAAATCGGATTTTCAGGTGTTTTTGTTCGAGATATGACTAGGCAGATCCGATTGCGTTTTATATGCGAATCGAATTTTAGCTAATTCTGTAATTTCAGTCGTGAATTCGATGAGGTGATTGTCTTTGCTGTCATCTCTCAATCTAACTCTGTTACTGTTAAAATCTTCACAGAATAAATTAGACAGGGGCGAAAAACAAAGTTTGCAAATCAAATCATAATAGTGCAAAAAAGTTGCTATTCATTAATACAAGCTCAGGGACAAAAAATATTTGGAATCGGACTATACCTTCCGTTCGCACATCGCGCTCAAAGTTATCAGATTTGAACAAAATAGAATAAATATGCGAGAAGTCGTAAAAAGTGTACATTTTGTCCGAATGAACTCACTCAATGCGCATTCTTTGACCATGAAGTGTAAAAAGGGGGGGGGGATAATACACACCTCTCCTCTATCTCCTTCAAACTCACTCAAGGGGGTGAAAATTGCCAATTTTCATAGAATTAACCCACATTCCTGGAACTGTAAATATTGACCTATCGAACTATTTTTTTTTTAGTTCATAAGGCCATCTTGAGGCTAAAAGTGGAAAAAAATCCATGCCATCCTTCTCCCCAGAGGAGTACGAGAGGCCGAAATTATACAGCTCTTGTCCCGTTCTTCTATGGTCAACTCGTGATTCACTACAGGAAGGTGGCTGCACCGCATGAGAACCGCTGTTAGCATGAGAACCGAGGATGGATGTTATGAAATCATCACCTCGCTCATGCCCATAATTTTTCTAGGATGTTTACCAATACCAATATTACCAATACCAATACCAATAATATATTACCAATTTGACACTGCGCTCTACGGCTTGGTAATGGCATTGTAGCCAGATTCAAAGGAACAGATGGCTTTTCCTCTTTGGAAATCAAGTCTGCAATGTCAGCTATAGAAATGTTTACTAAAAGATGTGGACAAGTATTCTAGGTTTCAAACATAGTATTGATAACATAATAATCATTGGCTAGAAAATTTCTGACGGTTTTTTTTTTCGTGGAAGTGTCGTTGGATTTCAAAAATCTTAGAGATTTTAGAAATCTCAGAAATTTTAGCCGAAGTTCTAGCTCTCTAATTTTCTGCATATTTTATCATTGAAAGGAGAAGGTTTTCTCTATGGCCAAAGAAAACATTTGTTTGAATCATCTTCTTCACCACGCCCTGTATTTTTGTAAAGAGCTGGCTGGTTGCAAGTCTTTGCCTATACTTGCTTTTAAAAGAATTAAATGCGATATTCCACCCATTAACCCCTTGGGGAGGAGCGACACGTATCCGCAAAAATCTTAAGAATCATTGTTTATCCCCATCAGTAAAATTTTACTGTAAAATTTGTGTTATTAATTGAAGCATTTTCTCGATTTAATAAAGCACAAATTTCTGTTTTTAAGATTTTGAAAATCAGACAAAGTGTGATAGTTGTATTTCTTGATTTGCTTGTTTTTTTTTATATTGAAGCGGATCATATTTAATAAATAATGTGCAATTTCGAAACCCTGAAAAAATTTCCTCTTCTCTTAAGAAAATGTCATAGTTTACGGTTGTGAATGCCATTTTTATGGAAAACGAAATTCCAGTATGTTTGGCGGGCTATATCTCAAGCAAGCAACATCCCAAAATTCTTTTGGCATAAACTGTTAGTATAAAACTACCTTCTTATTAAAATTTATTTGTTTCCTTGGGGCATTGTTACTTTACATTGTTATGTTGCCACAAAGCGTAGTCAAAATGACGTTTTTGTCAATTTTCCGTACTTAATAAATTATTTAAGCAATAGTACCCCAAACTTTTTCTTACATAATATGAAAGTGCACTACTAGGACAAGCTAAATAATATAGTACTACATGGATATATTGTACCTGTTAGTAGATATAACCTATTAAATATTCAAAATTTTCAAAATCTCCAACATTTAAAGTAGCAAAAAAGCACTCCAGTTGAATGAAAAAATATATCATGCAATAGTTGACAAATATACAAAAACATAGAAAAGAAAAAGAAGTGGGGTCTCGTGGCATTTTTATTTTTAAAAAATGACAAAATTTTCAAATAAACAATGTCGATTATTACATTTCTTCCCTGGAAGAAAATGAAAAATCCCATTTCTCGTTCCTTTATCTGTTTTTCCCTATGAGAAAATAAAATGTCCCCCTTTTTTTTTTCTTTGCCTCTTCCAAAAGAAAAATGGGATGTTTAATTTTCTCTTAGGGGAAAAATAGATATCATTCAAAATGGGTTCAAGGGTCGAAAAAAAATAGGGTTTCAGGAAGAAACAAATTCACAACTTCGTCAATTCGCGAGATATCAATTCCATTTAAATTTATTACAAATTTTCTTAATCTTATATACAAATTTTATATTAAAATTTTTCGTTAAGGCAAACACTTACAGGAAAAAAATAAAATAAAATAATATAAATAAATAAACCAAGAAAAGGGAGTGAAGAAAACACAAAGTCAACATCGCAAAAGGCTGTTTGTATTTATTTATGTAATTTTAAAAGTTAACTCAAACGAGGAATCGCACAACAACTAATAATTATATTGGGCCCCTTTTTTTTATACTGCTACAGATTATAATTTAGTCAATTAAAAAAAATCCATTCAGTAAAATTGTCTTTTCATATAAGCATTACTATATAAACAATCATTTCTACACCTTACTTCTCAATTAGTTCAAGTATTTCATCTACTTTACCAATGAATTAACTGAGATCAGGACTAGATTACCTTCTATATGAATCTTGTTGTAATTTAAGATAACCAAAACAAGAGGAGACTTCATAAGGGTCATTACTATGAGATAACACAAGTTAAGTTAAGAAATTACAGAAATAAGAAAGATTACCAAGATAAATTAAAATGAATTAAAAAAAAAACATTCATTAAGTTTCTATAAATATTAATGATTGCTAGTAAATAATAATGATAGCACAACAAAATTCTCAATCTGTCTAGATCTCAGACGTAGCATAAATGGATCTGTAGCAGTGAACCCAATTTTTACCAATGTTGTTTTATGGGACATCAAACTCGAATAGATAACTTAAAAGCTCAAGATCTTTATCAAAATTTCAAAAGATAGAAGAAAGACACTGGAATCTCCCATCTATTTGTGGGGAGCAAAGAAAGAAAATTTTTTAAAAGCAATAAGATTTCTGCAATATAAACACAAGCATCCCATAATACAACAATGATACTGTGGCCAGAAAAGGTATAGTGTTAGTACATCTATCTTAATTTCTCCATTTTTTTCATTCATAAGATAAATTAATTTGTTTTAAATCATGTGAACTTCTCAAAAGTTTTGCTTTAAGAATTTCTACTACTTAGTTAAATATCTTTGCACAACTTTAAGATAAAAGTATGTTAATTAATCAATGCATATATGATTTCCATTCTGATAAGTTACTTTAAATTCTGAATAAAAAGGTAAGGGTTGAAATTATTTTACTTTTTAAACATTCAGAGGAACTACTTTAATTTCAAGATATTACATATTTTAGTATAGTTATTTTGACACTATTGAAATTAAAATTCAATTAAATTAATATCAAGGTAGGATAAAAACTAAAGAACTATACTTGAGTATATCCTTGTTTAATATACATTTTTTTTTCTTTTAATTTAAAACTGAATGCTTACTTTGCATTAAAATAGATTAAACTTCCTTTTTTTTTATAATTAAAATAAAGGATATATCAAAGCAAAATCACCAATCTTGAAATTCTATTAAATACATTCTTTTTTTATTTAATTCAACATTAAAAAAAAACATCAGAATTCACTAACATGAATTTGTTGCAAACACTGGGAAATATCATCTCACAACAAGAATATTTAATAGGATAAAGAGGTAGTTTCAGAGCAAATACAATATAAATTTCTTACCTACAGCTTATAATGATATCTATCTCCCTTTTAGAGACACTCTCATTTTCAGGATTAACCTTACACTAAATCTTCCCTGCATTAGAATACATTTCACCATTCCATGACGAATCCTTTACACAAACTAGACTTGGAGTCCTATTCGGATAGAGTTTTTACACTGACTTCCTTTCATTTGAGACTGTAAACAGGGCTACGATAGCTTCATGAAGGTCTGCGACACAACCGATTAGCATCCCTCAGCGACTCAAATCATGAGTATTTCATCACACTGGAGTTGAGATTTCACGCCTTTGGGCTTCGACATCTTACCCGGAGATGCATTTGAAACAAAAAATAATCTTGGATAAGCATCGACGCAAGCTAACAGCCATTAGCCGCCAAGGACAATCTACTATGCTGCGCTAGGGATAAGTCTCCGTTAAACGGGTATCTAAACAACCCTCAGGAGTGCAGGAGCTTAGGAAGTCAATTGGAAATCTAGCATACTCAGCCGCAACATGTAGGGTGCTGTAATCTAAGTCGAGGGGCTTCGACCCTTTTTTATCTAGAAAAATAGTTGGAACAGATCATTCTTCTTCAGCAAACTCTCAGCTATCTGCGGCAGACCACACTTTTTCAACCACCAGTCTCAGCATATTTTTTTTTCAGAATCCCCGAATATCGTAGAATTCTTTAGGCCTCCCCTCTCCCAGAATAAAACAGGGGAGGGGGGGGACAGAACTTTCACATATCTTCAACCAGATGCTCTCCGTTCGACTGCTATCACCAGGACTGACTTTTTTTCTAAAAACCAATTGCGCGTAAGCCTCTGACATACGGGGGTATTTTTCTGAGAACACGGACGCATCCCCCTCTTCCCCAACCAAAAGGGTGACTTCTCGTTGGTCAGCGCGCAAGTACCATATCCAATGTCCATATAAGGAAATGTTTCTATCTCTCAATCACGTGACTTACACGAGGTCCTGCTCAAGCAGGTGTTTTTCCAATTCCCGTTCCCATGAAATCTACAGCTGGGATTCCAAGTATTGCACATAATGGAAGTAACAGGCTTGGGGATATTTTTATGGGCGCAAATGTATCTTGCTCTCTCTCTACAACGACACTATACAATTTTTTATGGGTCATAAAAAAAGGTGTACTTTTAGCAATTTACCCAGGGCTTAAAAAACTCTGTGTGTGGCCAATTATATAAGGTACGCTATTTATTGTCCGAAAACTCATAGCATGGGAACCACACACATCTTTAATCTTAACAAAAGGGCTTTTAGCAATTATCGCATTTCTCTGCCGAGCAGGGATTTTATGCGAGTCTTAAGGGGAGGGGGTGTGTTTTTCTGTCTAACATTCACAGACGCTTGTGAAAGCGTGGGAAAGGAAAAAGGAATAACAAAAGTATTAAGGGCCTGTGCGTATATAAAAAAAGGAAAGAGGGGTTTTGAATTTTGAATAATTAAAATTTTAAAGAAAGGCAGTAATCAATAAAAAAAACTGTAACAATTATTTCCCAAAACTTTAGAAGAGTTAACTAACTGAAACTCCTCTATCAACATATTTTGAAACTAGAAGATTAACTCATTTTTTCCGACAATTATTTATAAAAATTATTTGCATATATAGGCTGCTTCACTAACTCGAAAACAAGCTCTCAATAGTGCTAATCACGTGGCAGCATTTTTCTAAAATATCTCGTTGACATATTAATATATACCGGGTGTTTCCAAATTTTTTTTTACAATAAAAGAGGGGTGATAGTACACATCAAGACAAACAATATTAAATGAGAGACCAAGGGTCCCAAACGTTTTCCAAAGGTGATAGCCGACATTAAAGTTTAGGGACCAAAATTTCAAATAAACATAAAAAATGGAAAAATCGGTCGATTGATTTGCGGTTTTCACTAAAATTATTCTTTATATCGGCATTTTCTTGAAATTAAATTATAAAGATAATTTCAAAACATGCCGATAGAGGGCGCTTTAGACTTTGGAGTAACGGACAACTATTTTTTGCCGGTATTTTTTGCATCTCATTAAATATTTTTGAAAGCTTAGACTCAAACTTAAATTTTGAGCTCAAAATCTGAAAGTGGGAGTGGTTAAGTATCACAAACTGAAATGTTTTCAGAGGATTCAAATTTCAAATGATTGTAAAAAACGGAAAAATTGGTTCATTGATTAGTGGTTTTCACTAAAACTATTCTTTATGTCGGTATTTTCTTAAAAATAAATTATAAAGATAAATTTCAAAAAATGTCGATAGAGGGCGTTTTAGACTTTGGAGTAACGAACAACTATTTTTTGCCGTTACTTTTTGCATCTCATTAAATGTTTTCGGAAGCTTAGACTTAAACTTAAGTTTTGATCTCAAAATCAGAATAGTAGGGAGTAGTTAAGTAGCACAAACTGAACTATGTTTAAGGGGAGGGGGGGGGGGTTCAAATTTAAAATAATTATAGAAAATGGAGAAATTTGTCGATTCGTTTGCGGTTTAAAATAAAACTATTCTTTAAGTCAGTATCTTCTTGAAAATAAATTTTAAAGATACATTTTAAAAAATACCATTAGAGGCCGCCTTAAACTTCAGAGTAACCAACAATTAATTTTAACCATTATTTTTTTGTTCTAATTAAATGCTTGCAAAAATTATTTTTAAATTCTGATGACAGGGTATTGTGTACAATGATGTTTGTCATATTTTTAGAAAAGAACATTATTTTATATTAAGAACTCTGCAAATTATAAGCAAAAAACTTGGAAAAATTTAGGACTGCTTTTATAAAAACCATAATTTCTCTACGAGTATACATGCTATCCTTATAAAAATAAATACAGGACATTACAATAAGCCACTTAATCATAATGTGCAGTTTGAACGCTTTTGCTACATTAGTTTTGACAGGGTTATCCAAAAGATCTTCGTTCTTTTTCAATTTGTTGACGGTCCCCTATTCGATTTCGGGGAAAACTCTTCACGAAAATACTTGACGCGTACTATTTTGTTTACACACCTGGAGTTTCACTACATTTCGATTTATATTTCTTTCATTACTTACTTAATTACCAATTATGCTTAACTTTTGGACGCCAGTGTATGTGTATGAATATATGTATGGACGGATTTTTTCATGGAATAGCTGAGGTCCATTTCTATAAAGGCTGTTTTTACATTTTACAGGGAGTTTTTCATTTGGGTATTTTCACTTTTGGAACTAGCTTAGAAAATGGAAATATTCATATTTTAAAAAACCTGCATACATAATCAAAAATTAAAAAACATTCATTTGTAGTGATCGACCTCATCTATGCACAAAAAATTAATTTTATAATATGGAAATGCAATTGAATTATTTTAATAAATGTCAACCATGTGATTAAGTTTAGCCAAATAGTGAATTTGTCTGAGTGAAATAGCCTTTTAAAAACATCCAACTCTTCCCTTCATTATCTCTTAGCAATGTCTGATTCTATATTTGGTACTTACTGTTAAATTATCAGTTATTTTTCCTGAAAAAAAAACTTAACACTGTGAAACAGCAAATTCAGGTGAAATAAGAGTTTATGAAAACAACAGCAAATCTAGTAATTAGGCTTTATATACTTATTAAAAAGAGTTTGTGATAGTGGATAGTTATAATTTAAGTGGCTAATTAAGGTTTTCTTTATGTATGCGGCTTAAATGTAAAAAAAAAAGATCCATATTTTCTAATTTATTGATTATCCCTATTTATAAATGGTATTGTTCGTCTAACAATAAATTGCAAATATCTATCATTAAACAATGTAAAAGTTACTACTTTGAAATTGTGCAATGAAACCTGAAAATTTAATTTGGCACGAAATCTTGATAAACGGATCAAGTGAGTTAAACGGAGAGAAAGAACTAAAATAATTTAATAAGAACTACCTTTTCTCAAAAAACTGAACAACTTTAAGAAAAAAAGAAATTAAAAAAAGGAAAAAAAGAAAGGTTATAAAAACAAAATGCTTCTTCTTTAAGTTGTTCATGAAATGTTTTAATTATTTAAGTATCCAATAGGAAATTGCTTTTATACTGTATGATATACATAAATCTTACTTTCAAAATGTGATAGAAATATTTTAATGAGTTATCATAAATTGAATTAAAAATTAAGAAGTTAAAACAGAGAAATCAAACAGCAATTAACTTTAGAAGATCCTTTTAAACTCTTGAATAAATCCTAATTAATCTTCTTTGAGTTTTCAAACATCAACTGAAAAAAACTGTTTCTACTAATGTGTTATTATTCCACAAAAAAATAATGGAAAGTACTTTTCATACCTTTATGATTCTTGGCACAAAGTCATTTGATTATTAAAATTTAATTATTGTTTTTAAATGAAGTTTCTCAACCATTAATTGCTTCGAATATATTTTTTCAAGTTACAGAACAGTAATCTTTTGAATACTTTTAAAGCTCCTTGCGTGCAATTCGTCATAAAATTTTCTTGTAAAGAATTTTATATGTTTTATTTAATATTAAAAAAATCTTTCAAAGCCATTTTTAATTAGTTTTGGATTCGATTCAACAATGCGTAGTTCTTTTGTTTAAAAAATAAATTTTAAAGTATAAGGTTAGCCATACCAAACAGATTTTCGAGTCAAAATTCTTGTATTATTCCAATAATAAAGCTATTCATCATACAAGAATGTATGTAAATAAGGATTTATTTTAAGAACTACTTAATTTGAAAATATATATATATAAAAATTATAGCTTTTAAAAAAGGAAGTTTTAAAAAAGAGACATATTTACACAAACTTCGGAACTTTGCATAAATCGCAAATTTTACTTACACTAAATTTTAAATATAAGAAAAATGCGTCAACACAAACTTCTTGCAGTAAAACATTTTATATTATTTTATAGTTTCTTTATCATAATAAATGTTTGCATTTAAAAAATATAACGAATATCATTAATCAAATATTCCCTAAAACTTTAAAACGTGATTTTTTGTACCTTTATTGATTTTTTATATAAATCATAAAACAGTCTAATTAGGAAGTATGGAAAAACATCCAAAAAAAAAGATTTATGTAGTTCCCTCTATGTATGTACACTGCTCATCAAAATTAAAAGATAAGGAGAAAAAATTATGTTCCCTATGTTAATGTTGCAACCAATTCCCAATGCTGCAATTATTTATGTTAATTAATTTTTTTTTTGTTTTTAGAAATTAAAAATGTATTTATATCTCCGCTAATTTTTTTAATTTCGATATTCAAAAATTTTATTCTTTTGGATTTTATTTAAGTAATTTGATTTGAACATTTTTATTTTGATTAAAATACATAATTTCCTTTTATAATTATTTTAATATTAAATTTATTGGTGCTACCATCTAAGTAAGCATTTAGTTAATTATAAATTAACAATTGTGATTTATTAATTAAAGAATAGTTTGTTTTGAAAGAAATATTAAACGAAAATCTCTGATCGATATGCGATCACGCTTATCCACTTCTCTCTTCGATGTTTTACTGCTTTAGTTATTTATTTTTACTATTTAAACAATCTAATCAAAAAATTTTTGAAAAGTAATGTAATTCTATAATAATACTTATTCATATTGATGAATGAAATCCAAATTAAATAATGAACATGGAAGATAAATTCTTAGTCTTTTCACAAAATTGTTTTATTTTATTTTATTGAAATTCGCAGTAATGAAGGACTTTTATAATGGTTTTTCAAGCAAATTACCATCAGATGCAGTTGAATTTCGATAGCTTTACGAGTTGTTGTAAAAAATTGCTTCAAGATGTAAAAAATTCTTGTTATTAACAATGTGTTCTACATTTTTTTTCTTTTTGTTGATTTATGCACTGATTTACTTCATTACCTTTATAAATGTAGTAAAACAAAATTAAGAGAAATATTAATTTAAAATTTTACCCAAAATCATCCGAATAACTTATGTTTTTTATAATGATGTTCTTATTTTATTTTATTTTTTAATTTAAACTAAACAAATTAAAAAATAATTTATTGTAAAAGCTTTAGGGATTTAGAGCTTTCAATCGAAAAAACTATGTACTTATCAAAAAAAAGATTATTAGTGTTTGTAAATACTCTCAGCTGCTAGACAAATAAATAAGTTTTTAGTCGATTCTTAGACACTTTTTGTTTGTTTTTATCTATTTTTGGAACATTTCTATATTCTGTCTAGACAGACCATCAACCATTTTTTTTTTTTTTTTTTTTTTTTTTTTTTTTTTGCAATATGGAGTATTTTCAGAGAAAATGCCTACAACATTTATATAAAAAATGAATATGTTTGGTGAAAAAAAATTTCCTTTGGGTTTTTTTTTTTTTTTTTTTTTTTTTTTTTTTGTAAGTTTTATCAGATTTTTGTGTCGCTACTTTTAGATCTATTATACGCAAGATAAACTAATATGTAAGCTTCAAATAAAAAACCAGAATTCCGTAAATGCTAGATGAGTGGGAATAAATGCATTAAAAATAAAAAAAAAGTTTTTATTTTTATTTCGGAGTTATATTACACGGAGTCTTAGAGGTGGATTTCAAAATTCTTACTTCCAATGTTTAATAAAATAATGAAATTTGCTTTTGAAGGAGATCTTTTATTTTAATTTTACTTATAGTAACAATTACCGTAATTTCGGGTGTATAAGCCACAGATCAAACAATTGTTTTTCGACCCAGAATTTTTTAAGAAACAAATATAACTAGTTAGATCGCCGTAAATATTTGTCTTCAATCACTAAATAAGATTTCTGGGTCCAAAAAGAATTGTTTGATCGGCGGCTTATACACCCGAAATTACGGTACATTAAATAGATTCATTTCCCGTCAAACATCGAGAAATATTTTTTCTTTAAATTAAAATATAATTATATCAGAAAGCGTTAATCTTCTTTCAGCAGCATTTTCGGACAATTTTATCCGTCCATAGTATGAGGAAATTCCTAAACAAACTTCATTAAAAATGTATATACTATACAATAATGCAATATTTGAAAAATAAAGAGTGCTGCATAATTTTGAAGGACATCACGACTTACATCTTACAACTCTTTTCATTTCTCATACTAGTGCCTAAAACATTATATTAAAAATACAGGGTGCTTCAGTTAAACGTTTCAGAACTCCTAAGAGTGGTAGAGTACATCCTGACGACTCGAAATCATATAGCATTGCCGGGTCAGAAATGCTTTCGCGACGCGCTAGATGGCGTTGTGCAAAATTTCCGAGCTATAGAATTTCCAACACGCATAACGGCCATATCTGGGCGGAGGAGAACCTCGCATGCAATACGACGTCGTGCAGCACAGACTCGATTTTCGGTCAATGTTTCGGCCGGTATTATAGGAGATCACGTCATCGGACCTTACCTGTTACCGTTTCGTCTAACCGGACATAACTATTTGCTCTTTCTCCAGCAAGTATTGCCCCAACTTTTGGGAGATGAACATATTTCTACATCGATGCAACAGACAATGTGGTTCGAACACGATGGAGCTCCTGCCCATTTCAGCCGAAATGTTCGTAACTACCTAGATGTAACATTTGAGATTTGATCAACAGTGGATCGGACGTGGTGGTCCCGTGTGTTGACCTGCTCGGTCACCCGACCTATCATGTCTTGATTTTTATTTCTGGGGTCATATAAAAACATTAATTTATGACACCCCTATTGACAATGCTGAGGAGCTGGTTGCAAGAATCGCAGTAGCTGCCGGAGAAATTCGAGATATGCCTGGAGTATTCGAGAATGTTCGGATTTCTATCTGCCGGTGATGTGAAGTGTGCATTGTAGTCGGTGGCAGAAATTTCGAACACTTACTTTGACCCATGTACATTTTGCTTTTTTACATGTATTAATAAAACGATTTTTCACTTACGGTGTCTTTTCTTTATGTTGCTTCTGTGTACATCACCGCTTCAGAAAAACATTTCCGACCCCACATTGCTATATGATTTCGAGTCGTCAGGATGCACTCTACCTTTCTTAGGAGTTCTGAAACGTTTAACTGAAATACCCTTTATATTTCTAATTCTAAGACTATTTCTAAGTCCAATTGCTTAGTGGTTAAATAGGCACGCTACCATTCTACATGTCCAGTTTCGAACCTGGACTATGTTCTCTTAACGTCTTAACCCTTAAGGGGGTTGGTCACTCAGCTTCGGAATTCTTCTCCGTAATGTAAAGGCTGTGGGCGTTTGAAGCATTTATATATTTAAAAAATCTCCTCCGTAAATTAATATTTTTAACTTCTTTTTCTGTGTAATGGTCTTTTTTTATCTTTTAATAATGTCTCTTTTTTTCTTAGTTCTCAAAGTAGTTCAAAAATCTATCCTTAATTTATTATTTTATGTGTTGAAGGCTGACGAACTGTGAGTAAAATTTTAAAACTACATAGAAAATTAAATATATATTTGAGAAATTTTTTTAAAACTAAGATAAACAGAGACATCTTTTAAGAAATGCATACAAAAAATAGAAACTAAAAATATTACTTTCCCAAGGAGATATTTTAAATATACAAATTCATCAAACGCCCATAGACTTTACATTAGTGAACTGAATTCGGAATCTGAATGGCCACCCCTCTTAATACGATGGTAGCGCCCAAGACCCATAATAAATAAAACAGATTTGGGCAATGTAGACCGCAATCTCTTAAGATTGTAATGCCACAGACGTCGGTTTTAGTTTACAACTTCTTGTTACGTAGTATATGCTGAATAAGACACATTTGCAAGTTTTCTTTGATAACGAAAAATCATTTAAATATAGGGATTATTTCTTTTTTAAGTTATTAAAAAATGAGGCAACACACCGCATATATTAAAATAGTAAAATTTCACTCACATTTATAACTCATAATAAGAGCATTTTCGGTTAAATATAAGGTACAATACGTTGCAGATAATGTATTAATATGTTACAGATTACACAGATTTTTTTTTTCTTTTTGTACAAAATCAGTTTTTCAATCAATTTTAAACTGAGAAATGCACATTCTAAAGTCTACTTTAACGATAAACAGAAATTACATTGCAACAAAGTTTAATTAGTTTTGCCTATCAATGAATCAATAAACAATTATTTTATTGTACTCTAACTTGAATAAAATTTCAAATACTCTGCAATTTAAATTTCATATCAAATAAAATGAAGTAAGCATAGTCAAAATCTAGCTCCGAAACAGGAGTAATTAACTGCAGAATAAATTAACAATGTATTAAACAAGTAGAAATTTTTCAGATTTATGATTTAACGTCGAGTTGAACTATTTGAATTAGGTTCCGATATATTTACGTAATAGGACAAATCAATTTTAAATTTAATCTAAAATTACCTAAACATTTCCGGCTTTTAATTACACTTTAATTAAATTTAAATAAAAAAAAAATTGTATGCATAAATAATTTGGAGAGGTAAGATGCCGTTTTGTCAGCAGAAAAAGAAAATGAAATTCATAAAAGTACAAAATCCGGTGATCATATGGTATATTGATTTCAAAATAAAATAAAAAGATTTATAATAAAAACTGTAAAAGGGATTTTGAAAAAGAAAAGCTAGAATGTTATCAGCGAACAGTTTAATTATGCAATCGTTGTATAATTGAAAATGAATGCAGATGCAAAAGCAAGAAAAAAGCATGTTGATATGAGGTTACATTTTGCTGACATAGATCGGGCTTTAAAATGATGATACTGACAAGCATCTGAAAAAGATTATAAAACGCAGAGATCGGTCCAAAATATACATGCATTTCGCTTCTGCGGTAAGGTATCAATAAATAATCGATTATTTTTTTCTTATTTCGTAATCGGCAAAAGCTTGTATGTATCAAAATTGTTATATTTATAAAGAATGTTGCATTTCCACATTGAAGATGTAATTCGTGAAGGTTTTGCAATTTTTATTTTTAGTCTAAACAAAAATATTCATACCGCTCTTGTGCTAATTTTTGCAGTACAAATTGATCGAAATTAAACAAAAGACTGATCTGAAACAATTTCATATACATGCTTTACTAATTATGTGGTTTTGATTTCTAAACATAGAATGATGGTTCATATTTTTGAAGACAAAAGAGATATGACGCAACAGCTCAGTAATATCGAATCCAATAAAGTATCTAAGAACTATAGACAAAATAAGAATGCAACTACAGTAACCGACTTTGAAATTTCTTACATTTAAAAAGTTTAAAAAAACTTCCACAAAAATGTTTCTTCAAAAATACTGGTATTCAAAACATTGACCAGGGAAACCATGGAAATGTAGAAATAATAAAAAATAACAACATAAAAGCGTTAACGGATAATAAATAATGAAATAACTTGCGAAAGTGTATTATCATAATAGTTAGTACGTAGAACCCTTACCATTGCTTCGCTCCAAAATTGCATTAGAGTCTCTACAAATTCGATGGCAGTTTTTGGTAAAAATGTAATTTGTCTTGGAATGTTTGGAAAATAAATAGTTCTGGATAAATGTAAAAGGCATCATGCCAATACATTTTACAGATCTTATTATTTCTTATATTACGGCCATTTCTCATATTACGCACATTAAAAAATGTACTTGTAATTACTGAAGACTCTTTCTAATTATATAATATATAATGAATGAGATACATTAGGAATATTATTTCAATGATATTGCAAAAATTTGTTGAAATTAAATGATTACATAGAGTTTTTCTTTTAAAACAGCTAAGTTTGAAAAATTTCCTTTGATAAACGGAACTGATTAAATAGCGTCATAGCAATAACTCATGTTAATTCAGGGGTAAGTTAGGCGAATGAGCTAAGTCAAGATATTAGAAATCATCTTTGAATTACTTGTATTATCCGAAAATCTTTGTCATAGCAGATTTCATAAAAGTTAAGTGATAGGTAGGTTTCCTTTTAGCATAAAGATTGGTGAAATACAGAAAATTTCTTTGGTGAATTTAATATTTCAATGTTCCGGAACATAATTTTAGATTCATTACCAGAATAGGTCACTGACTTTGATGGCGTCAAAGAAATAAAGACCGGTGATGAATGAAGACATAAAGTGATATGGTAATGTTGTATTAACTATACAACGAAATTTGTTATTCAACGTGGAAATTTGTTATTCAACGTGGGAATTTGTTTTATAACAAACTTAGCAGTTACGCGTATTTACCGGACCATTCAGATAAAAATAAACATAATATCTTCACATAATCTGTTAGAGTTATGCCATATCAATTTTGTGTTATTTGATCATCGGATACTATCTGATCAATGAACATTAAAGCACTCCTGTTTTGCTGTAAAATCTCATAATATTTTACGGACCTATCGACATACTTGAAAATGGTATGCACAAACATCGAGAATCCGCATGCACGTTGCTTCTATTATGTACCACTCCTTTTATTGCTTGTTTTATTACAGGAGATACCGTTTCTTCTCTTTTGTATTCTTGTTGGTTTGTGGTCTTTTCTAGGATTTATGACGAACGATCCTGTCTACGTGAAACTTTACAAAGGAATTTAATGTTTTTCAAAAAGTGATTATTCACAAAATTTGTAATTCGTTTCAATAAAAGATATTTGATGGTTATTCTAATGAAGTCATTTTCCTTAATTTTGATCATATTTCAGAAATGTATCTTGTTCTAGAAAATAATTAAAACTAAAATAAATGCTAATTATTGCATTTCAATAGTAATTTTTAATTAAGACTTTGAAAATAATGCAAAAGATGTTTTAATTCTCGCAGCAACTCGTTTTTTGACGGTTGCTGAATGAAAATATGAAAAAAAAAATCACATAAAATTTTCAAAAACGCAGTAACAAAATAAATTTTGTTATTCTACTTTATATTAAATTTATATGTTACATATGCAGTATACGTATAATTCACTTCTGCGCAATTTGTTTTACCTTTCAATGTGTTTTGTGTGCTTTAGAAGCGCTGTTGCTTTATTTCTAGTATTACGTTATCTTTTATGCAACAATAACTCTATTACGCTAGCAGCGTATCTGGAACAGCAGTAATTGAATAAGGCTTAAAATAGATTTAAGAAATCATAAAATTAAAATAATTCTGGAGTCTGAAAACGAAAAACATCCAGTCGTTTAAAAAATCAAAACCACATTTATTCCACACAAACAAGAACTCTCAAAAAAATTTTAACCAAAAAAAACATCGAAATTGCCAAAATACAAAAACAAAACTTTTGCTTAATATTTACATTGAGTTAGAGTTACAGTGCGCGGGTGTAGATGCCATGAAATAAACAAACAAAATCGCTTAAGACATGACATCCTCCCACCTTAAGTTGTTGAAAGATAACTTAACTTACCAAACATTTAAAAATTTCAAAGAATAACACATACACAATAGACATTTCTAATATACTCACTAACACAAAAAATATATAAGATATATACTGAAAGTCACATTTAAAGTTCAAAAATAAATTTGTTTACAAGTCCAGCTTTTGTGGTTTTTTAACAATTCTCCCACTTTTAGTTTTTAAAACATCATCTCTGAAAGTTTCATTGGAAATTTCAAGTGGGAAGATTCTTTGGACTGGTCGTAGAAGTTCTCCTTTTGCTGTTTTCAAACGCACTAATCTGTTAATACCATCCTTTCCAGGCAATAATTTAATAACAACACCTAAAGGCCAGTCATTACATTTTACATTATCACTTCCAATCAACACAACTTCTCCTAGCTTAATATCTCTTTCTTGTTTCTTGTTTTCATTTGTTTGAATTAAAAGTCCCAAATATTCCGATCTAAATCTTTTCCGAATATCCGTTATCAACTGTTGACGATATTTTATTCTTTTGTTGAGAACAACTTCATCTACTTGATCTAAATCCGGAACACCAATTTGCCTGAAATCTTGCAAAAATGAGTTAGGTGATAAAGGTATCAGTTCAGAATCCGTTTCTGATATATGACTAAGCGGCCGAGAATTTATAACACTCTGCATCGCATAAAACGGTGACCATTTCTTAATAAGATAAAAAAGCCTTTCCGAGAACTCTTCTTAGGATCTGTTTCATTACTCCAACTAATCTTTCCCAGAAACCACCCCACCAGGAGGCAGTGGGAGGGTTGAAAAGCCATTGTATTCTTCGTATACTACTAAATTGTGCAATCTCAGCCCAATTCACGGTTTTCAAATAATTTGATGCACCGGCAAAATTGCTTCCATTATCACAATACACAACTGATGGCCTTCCTCTTCTTGAGATGAATCTACGAAAACTTTGAAGAAAAACTTCAGTGGTTAATGATGACAGAAGTTCAAGATGCACAGCTCTGAAAACCGCACAGGTAAATATGCAAATCCATGCTTTACTCCCCTCTTTTAAGTACAGCGGTCCAGCTAAGTCAAAACCGATTATTTCAAAAACTGCAGAATCTTTTATTCTGTTTTCTGGAAGTGACGCAGAGGGGGTAGTCACATTTCTTTTTGCGTGCCTTAAGCAAATAACACATTTTGATAATACTGCTCGAACAGTTTTTCTCGCATTCAGGATCCAATAATGTTCACGTAGAATATTTAAAATCATTTGTATCCCTGCATGTGAATTCTTTTTGTGTTCAGTCATTATCAGTCTCTCAACGACTCGATGATGGGATGGCAAAATGATAGGGTTCTTGAAATCTTCTGAATCCTTCCTATACGTTAATTTTGTCTTCACTCTAAGTATTCCCTTTTCATCTTTGCATGTTGTTAAAGAATTAATTTTCTTTCTGTTGACTTCATGACTAAAATATTCCTCTTGTATCATCTTTACAATCTTTATTTCTGCTTCTTTTAGTTCCGTATAGGATAATTCACCCGTGATTCGAGAAGCGGAATTCCTACAGTTGAAAATGAATCTATTCATCCAAGCTGTCATTCGTAGCATTCGATCATAGCTTGAAAAATAATAGTAGTACCAACCTGAATCTTCGTTATAGTTTTTACTACTACTTTTATTTTCACATTGATTTAAAGAACACACAACCGGAAGATTCTTAGAAGTTGGATTTGTTTTTCTTTTTTCTTTCAAAATAGATGGCTCGTCAAAAACAGGTTTGGTAACTGGCCAGTTTTCTTCAGTTTGTAGAAGCCATTTGGGCCCCTCCCACCATCTACTGCATAAAAGTTGGTGAACAGAACACCCTCTTGAAGGTAGGTCAGCAGGATTATGTACTCCTGGAAGATGCTTCCACGAAGCTGGATCAGTCAGTTCTCTTATCTCTCGAACTCTATTATTTACAAATACGGACCAAATTTCTTCTCGCTGAATCCAACTTAATACTGTAGTGGAATCAGTCCAGTAGTGTTGCTTCATATTGTCCCACTGGAGTGCACTGAGTACAGATCTGCACAGTCGAGCTCCCACCGTTGCAGCCAGCAACTCAAGACGAGGAATAGTGATGGATTTTACTGGAGCAACTCTCGATTTGGCAGCCAAAAGATTTATATGAACAACACCAGAATATTCTATGCGAACGAAAACAGCTGCTGCGTATGCAAATTGGCTGGCATCACAAAATGTATGAATACTTAGATTATGTTGATCACTTATAACAGGAGAAAAACAGCGGCTTACAAACAAATTTTTTAAGGAACTTAAATCTTCAAACCATTTTAGAAATTCACGTTTCAAATTATCTTCAACTTCTCTATCCCACGGGATGTTGTCTCTCCACATCTTCTGTAACATTAATTTGGGGATTAACAGAAAAGAACATAAAAATCCAATAGGATCAAAAACCCTATGTGTAATGGAAAGAATCACTCTCTTCGATATAATTTCGAGTTTGTATGTTTTCATCCAATCCAAATTAATTTTCAGTTCATCTTCTTTACGATTCCAAATTAATCCTAGAACCGAAGTAACTTGTTCTGGGTCATCATCTCTTGTGTACTTCCATCCTCTCAAGTTGAATTTTCCTTCAGCCAAGATATGATGACTCTCCTCGATAAAAGGTAATATTTCTGCTTCATTGTCCAAACTTGTAATTAAATCATCTACGTAAAAACTTCGCAGAAGTATGTCAACTGTTTTCTGACTATATTTTAAATTATTTCGATATTTTTTCAAATGATGTTCAAGCACAGCTTCTAAGAGAAAAGGGCTGCTTTTCACACCAAACACCACACGTGTATACCGCATTATTTTTGGAACTACATTTTCTTTTCCATTCCACCAAAAAAATTTTAGAAAATTCCTATCTTCCGGTTGCACACCTATTTGTAAAAAAGCTTTCTCTATATCAGCAACTATGCCATATTTATGTTCTCTAAACCTGAAAAGAAGATTAGGGATTAGTTCCAATAAGTTTGGTCCGGACTCTAAACACTGGTTGAGCGATGGAGAATCTCTAAGTCTGGCAGAGGCATCAAAAACTGGGCGTACTTCAGTTGTTCCATGTTGTTTTACAACAGGTCTGTGTGGCAAATAGTGTTCTTGCAGGGAAGATGGAGAATCAACTGGATCATCTTCAATTATACCTAACGATTCCCATTCTATGAACACATCATCATAAGCTGTAAACAAGTTTTCTTGATGCAATTTTTTCGTCGATGATTCTAATCGTTTCATAGCAATCTCTTTATTACTCGGTAAAGGCAAATGATTCTCTTTCCAAGGTAGTGAAACTTCATATCTCCCATCTGTATTGATTCGAACAGTTTCTTCGAAATGCAATTTAGTAAGATTTTCTTTTTCGCTTTTGTTTTTCATTTCAACTGGATCACTTATCCCTAAAACCTCTAAACTAAAAAGATCGGAAATAGTAGCTTCTCGTACAAACATCGAAATTACCATCATAGCTGTATCTTCTTTTTCAGAATGCAATTCAGTTTTCCCCATGAGAGTCCATCCTAGATAGTTTTCCATGGCTACTAATCCACTGGATAGAACTCTTCTCTTTCCAGTAAGCAGTCTACCAGCAACATCTGCTCCAATAAGAATATCAATTGGCCCAGAATTATTTTCGATGTCAAACATTTGTATATTCATAGATTGCAATTCTTCAATCCACGGTCCGTACGAAACAGAAGGAACATCATTGCAAATAATATCTTGATCAACTACGTCAAAATTACAATTAAAACTTCCATCTAAGTTTCCTAGTTCAATTTTGTATACATTATGAAACTTCTCGTTGATCTTTTCTCCTCCAAAAAGTGCATGCGACAAATGTTGCTGCCGTAAAGGTGCTAATCCTAAAACGGATACTATTTTTTTTCTAATATAAGACTTTTGCGATCCCGAATCATACATAGCTCTTACGATTAAATTACAATTTTTACCTTTTATTTTAACTTTCAAAGTCTGCAGCAAAACTTGTGGCGCTTTCGAAATACTCGCCAAATTTAGTGATTTATCCTGCTCTTTAACCTCTTTTTCCACATTATTTGATGCAGGTTTATTTACCTTTTTATTTGACTCGGTGCACATAACTCCATAATGCTTCTTATTGCAGATCATGCATTTCACAAACCACCTACATTTTAATACCCTATGTCCGACTTTTAAACATTTGAAACAATAACCTTTATCTTTTAAAATCTTTAATTTTTCCTTATTAGACATTTTTTGAGCCTTAAAGCAATTAGTCGGTTCATGTTTTCCGCTACAGAAAACGCAAAGTTTCTCTGCACCATCTGAAGAGCTCAACGAACTAGCCGACGTAAATATTTTGTCTTTAATTTGCTTCCACTTTTATATGACGTTGCATCCCTCAAACCGAAACCTGTCATAGGTAAATTAATCCGCTCTTCTGATTCAACTTCAGTTTTCAAAAATTTTAATAAAGCATCTAATCTCTTTTTGGAATCATCGCCAGAATCAAAATTCAAACCTCGCTGAAAAGCTCTAAGCAAATCCTCTGGCATGCAAGACTCAACTAAAGGATAAAGTAAACATGCACATTCGGCAGTTGTAACATCAAGCGTTTCAAGTGCACGAATTTGGGTTTCTAGATTATCATACAATGCACACAAATTATTTGAGGAAAAATTTGAATTGGCATTTTTTAAAACTAATTTCAATAATTCTCTGACATAAACCTCTACTTGTAAATCATGGCGACCAAAACGACTTTTCAAACAGTCAATTGCTTTTGGATAGTTCTCGCCAATTGGCGGAAAGCTTTCAATCACTTCTCTAGCACGAGACCCTTCAACTGTAGATTGTAACAAATATTGAAATTTATGTGAATCTTCAATACTAGAATTAACATGAATTTTTTCAAATTGGCTCCAAAAATAAAGCCATTCTTTAATATCGCCATCAAATTTTCTTAATTCTAATTTAGGCAATTTAAACTTACTTTTATCAACAGTAATATTTTCGACAGTATTAATTACAACAGAGTCATCATTAGTTGAATTTAAAACACTACTCACGTTTTGTTGACCGTTGATTATTCTTCTTGCTTTCGTTTGAATTCGTATAGCTTTATCCCGAAAATCTTCTACAACTTCAAATTCTGCATCAAATTCTTTATCGGGCAGAAGTTCAAAAATATTTGAATGGTTTTTTTTCTAAACGATCAGCTTTCCCTTTGAAAACATTCAGTTCTGCTTCCAGTTCGCAAATATCAACACTTTCTAAGGTTATCAGCTCTTCTACCTTATTATAAGATTTCGTAAAAGCGGCTCTTTCAACTTTTCTTAATTTCTTAAGATTTTCAATATTAGCCATTTTTACAATCACCGGTATTCGCCGAGGGTACCAAAAAATATATTACGTTATCTTTTATGCAACGATAACTCTATTACGCTAGCAGTGTATCTAAAACAGCAGTAATTGAATAAGGCTTAAAATAGATTTAAGAAATCATAACATTAAAATAATTCTGGAGTCTGGAAACGAAAAACATCCAGTCGTTTAAAAAATCAAAACCACATTTATTCCACACGAACAAGAACTCTCAAAAAAATTTTAACCAAAAAAAAAAAAAACATCGAAATTGCCAAAATACAAAAACAAAACTTTTGCTTAATATTTACATTGAGTTAGAGTTACAGTGCGCGGGTGTAGATGCCATGAAATAAACAAACAAAATCTCTGAAGACATGACACTATAATAACCTAATGAATAACAAAGAATCTGATAGCTTCGTCGTTAGATGTAAAACTCTTTCATAACGCCTTATATAGGAGTAATTTAGTCACGTTGTGTATTATGTAAATTTTCCACAATGTTACGTATATGTTTCTCTCCTGTCGACCGAAATGAATTGTTTTTTTCCAACGCAAATTCAAGTTTAATTTCTAGGAAAATACCGTATGTATCCGCGTATAAATCAAACCCAAAGATCCGGGGAAAACCAAATAATTTCTTCTGCAACAATATGTAATTCCCCTTATTTAATCGCAGAAAATTATCATGGATTCTGTTACAAAAAAGATTACTAAAACAATTGAAAAATCTTGATGTCCAAATGAAAAAACATGTTTTTTTCACATGTTTTGTAGTTGACTTGTACATGATTATACATGGTGTATGTAAAAAGAATTATTGCTGTCAACCGAGTGGATTTTACATTACAGGGATGTAAACATTCTCCACCTAACTTTAATCAGACAGTAACTAACTTATTTAGCTTTCCACTGTGTCACAACTATATATCCCTGGTTTAAATTCTATGAACACTAAATTTGTTCGTTTTCAAATTTTCATATGGTTCGTACGGGTACAGTTATTTTTCAGGTCGAATACCAGCATTTTTTTTTTTATAGAAAAATAAATATAGTTCAATAGCGCAAAAATTCGTGTTATTTAATCAGAGATTTTCTATAAGAAAATACTGGTACTGAAGAGATACCTAGTCATGAAATTCCAGTACCTGTACGAACCTTCCATATACGTTGAGCCATCCGAAAGTTACCATAATGATCATAAATCTATTTAAAACCATAAGTTATATTTAATGAAATGAAACTTATACTTTTCTGGTACATTTTTACTAAAGAAAGATTTGTTAAAAGATTTTTTTTTAAATCGGGGATCTATACAAAAGGGATTCTAGGAGACTTTGGATCCCACCAAGCATGTTCTATGTAGAATAACAAATTATATCAATGGAAGAGCGATAATAAGCGTTCAACGAAGACCAAACAATAACTGCGAAAGATTTTTCGAAATAAAATTAAAGAAAAGTTATAAGGCTTGTTTAATATCTTAAAATGTCACAAATATTAAAGATGTTTTATCATATATAATATAAAATTAGAAACTAATTTATAATTAATTATTTTTTTAAAACTATATTATCATGTACTAACATCTTTTATATTTGCGAAATTTTAATATATTAAATGCATCTTTTAACAAGTTTCGGTATAGTTCAAGATAATTGTGATATTCCAACGATATATGTTTTCACATATTAATTTTTTGGAAGATTTTTTTAAATTCTTTCTGCAGGAAAATGTACATTATTTGCTGTTCTTTTTGGTGGGGATAAATGCTGATGAGTATCAGTTTCATTAAACAGACTAAAGTCATTCTTACATGTTATGCATGTTTTCAGCTGTCATGCGAAATGTAAAAGTCACAACCACGATCTTGACTTTCGGACGTGAATAATGAATCGTAAGTTCAAACGACATGAAAAAGGCAATTGTTATTGGGTGTTAAAATCATAAATATAATCCTCTTGTGTGAATAAACATCCGTTGAAACTTATTAAGTAGGTTATTAGACTCATTAAATGTTCTTTAATATTTTATTTTCTCTCTGGAATATGCTTACCAAATGACGAGTTTATTTTGAAGTAAGAGTGAATTTTAAGTTCAAAGACATTTATGCTAATATAAGTTTTCTCCTCGTATTTTATGGAATCTGATGATTTTACCAGATCAATAAAATGCAGTCAAAATGCTTTTAAGAAAATATTCTAGATGCATTTTCTGCATTCTCTTAAAATGAAGTTTATAACTAAGAATGATGTTTATTATCACTTCATCTGTAAAGTTTGGCTATCGATACCTCTTTTAAGGGTACACAGTACCTTTGAAACCATCGCTTCCATTTGGAATGATACTGTAAAATATGTAATGGCACAGTACTTAATACAAAAAATTAAATAAAATTTAAAAAACAATCTTGTAGAACAACCTATTTTACTAAAATTTAAGTTAAAAAACTTAACTATTTCAAAATCCTACTAATTTTTTTAAATATGAATATTATTTTTTCTTTGATTTTTTTTCATATTCATTAGAATATAGAACATAAAAAAGTCCATATATTTTTGAATGTATGAAATTTTACGTCTAATATGATATTTTTCTCTCGCGTGCAATAAATAAACGGTCAAGTGCGAATATTACTCGCGCTCAGAAGGTTACTTACAATAAACATACGTATGTATTATTAACCACTTGTAGACGGACGACTTGTATACGTACCACTTAAATTCTCAGAATAGTTCATTATTCCCACCAGTTATTTTTTATTGTAAATTTTAACTTATTTAATTTAGGCATTTTCACGATTTAAGTACAGAAAAATTTCTATTTTGCAAAACCGGTGGTTAAAGATTAAAAAATAAGAAAAGCACTCGCATCGTGACGGAATCAACTGTATTATTTAAAAAATCGTTGCTGAAAGAAAAATAAGACTGTAAAAAATATACAAAATAGGGTTGGTTATAGCTGAATATACTAGAAAAGTATAAATGGGTATACCATAAAAGTTCAAAGACATATGAAGCCTAAATAACATCAAATATTGCTATTCTGTTCCATAGTCTAGTCATTATGCTCCCGGGCCTAATGCAGGAGTATTTGACGATGATAATTCGTCAACAGGGGGCATGAATGGGACGTTAGCCCCGTAATCTCACATTTAAACAGTACCAGCTGAACTGTATGCTCTGGAAGAAATCCACTTTGACCTTATTGTCTTGGGATATGAATTAAGCCAGTCTTTGATGCCGATTTTTCTTTAACAATAGAGAGAGTCGTCGACCTCTTTTCTATTTGATAACACTTGAGCGTAAAACGCGATGGCTTTTACTGATGGTTTCAACATCATTCAATAACTTTGTGCAAGTACTAATAACGATATGTTCCAAACAATCCATGAGGCATGCAGTTTCGAAGTTATTCGTTCTGAGTCATCGGGCGATTGAATTCTACCCTCTATCAAAGTAGCTTAGATCAGGATCTTTAACCCTCACAAGCTGACGTAAGCGCAAAAATCATACCTGAGACTCCCTAGCACCATTTACGTACCATTCAAACCGGATTATGTGCTTTCCGCGTCATCCAGTCAAGTTCATTTCAAAATGTGGGGGTGGCTATAATGTTTTGGCTCTTGAGTGTACATAATATATATAGTAGCATACTTATGCATGTAAATTCTAGTTGATTTTGCTATGTAACAGAAGGCACAAAATTAAATTTCAAAATTGAGATTATTAAATTCATATATTTAATTTAATATTATTTTATAGATAACAATAGATAAAAATGGCAATAAATAAGACAAGTTGGTAACAGTAATTATAAGGGTTTTTTTATATTCTTGTTCAAAACTAAGAAAAAATATTTATTTTTATAGGCAGATATAAAACTTTTCGCCAGTTATAATTACTTCGCATGGTTTGGTTCATCCTGCCAATACCCTTTTCTCGAATTACAAGCATTACTACTGAATATGATGTGCATAGCATTCCTCGTTCATTTACAGGAACACACAAAAACGTTCAATCAGACTACAGTCTGTAAACGATAGTCATTGGTGGTGATACATAGGTTGTGATACGCATTTTTGATTTAACTGCATTGTGCTTAACACTTGGTGTGTATATATTCTATAGATCGTACGAGGCAGCACAGAATATCGCTGATACATTTCCGTATATTGAGGGAAATTTTAAACTTTGCTATGCGTTTCTTAACTGAACTAAATTTTAGCATCTTATAAGGCACATATATAAATCTATTGATTACATACAGGGGCTACACAACAGAATTCGAATATTTTTCCAACTGTTGGTGGTAATTTCTGAAGTTGGGTTTTTTAATGTGTTATGCGCTTTCAGGCCTCTTTACCTTGTTGAACCTTGTTTACTTGGATATAATCTACTTGATAACTACATTATAAATGGGGATACTACATTATACTAAGGAAAAAGCGGGAAAAGTGACAAAGGTCTTGGCCAGAATGATAGAATTCGTTTCATTCAGAACTGAATATGCCACAGAGAAGGCGAAAGCGTTTTTCTAAGTAGAAGCGGGGAGGAGTACTGTCTGATAGAATTAACAACTAAGGCAGAATTTTGGAATTTTCTTGAAATTTTTGTAATGATAAAAGACACCAGAGAATTTTTTAATTTGAACTTTAGATTTCTTTGAGAATAATCATTCCGATCTTTTTTGACGTGGATGTTTTTAAAGAGACTCTGTTTTTAGAAATATTATTAGATTTTTACAATGCAACACGAACATACTAGTTTTGCAGATAAAGTTTAAATGAATTTTTTTAGGAAGCAATGGAAAGTGTATTTTATGTAATGAATTAAAACATTTCTTAATAATTACATTAAGATTTTTTAGCGGTTATCAAAGAAAACAGGCATGCATGAAAGACCCCGTTTTTCAGTGGAATAACATCTGATGAAAATCGTAAGTATATGAATATATGAGACATCATCTTTCACCTTATTAGATGGGGAGGTTTTGTTAGAATATATTGGAAGTGATTTTTAAAAGTTTTTTTGTGAAGTGTTTTATAATTTTTGCATGACGCATAATTTTTCGGGTTTTTTTTCTTTGAATAAATTGCTTACCGTCTTAAAAACATTAAATAATATGCCAAAAGTTATTATAAAACACTGAAATCAAACGAAAAGTTCAAACGAGAGCCCTCTTATTCTAGATAAACCGATTATGTCTATTAACACTTCCAGAAACAAGTAATTGTGTTTCTGTAGCGTTGAATTCACACAGGAATTTTCGAAAAAAAAATATTTCAAAATTAGGAAAATAAATTTCATAACTTCTTGCATCGAAGTTATAAAAGTAAAATTTAATTAAAAGATTTTGGTACAATTATTGACTAAAATCAGATAAATCCCTCCGCCCTTGAACGTGTTATAATCTACTAAATTACTTACATAAGGAAACTTTTTTCTTCCAGCAAAATAAATCACACAAACAAAATTGAAATATTTTGATTTAAAAAAAGTATTAAAACGTATTATAGTGGAAGCATTCAATTTGATCGATACTTCTGTTGAAATCATTTTAACATTTACTTTTCGCAATAATATGTTTTTATTCTTTATAATTTATTGTGCAGTTGAGAAAGAAGGTCTATAAATATCTGATTCTTTTCTCTAGTTAAAAGAAAACAAGAACAATTATCTTCAATTAAAATTCTCCAAACTCTGCTAAATAATGCGGAAAAAGTCAAAAAGTCTCATAAAAGATTCATCACGCGTAAAGAGTTTTTCATTTACTTCTATTTTATGAATTCACACTTTATCACAAACAGTAAGCATCGTGAGTTACGCGTCAAAGCATTGCTACGGAAAGAAGAAAATAAAAATGCATCAACACCCACCTTTAATAGCTTGAATTTTTTAAAGCTATTTTTTTTTTTGTTCTTTTAAAAAGTAATTAGAAAACAACTCCTTTACAGTCGATAAAGCATTTCTAATTTCCAAATACCTCCCAGTCCCTCCCTTATTCCAGGGTCTTTTTACCGTAAGTAGTTCATCAAAGTTCATTTAAATAACATTTTATTCACTATAAAAGTGGGGTATATACACGTTTTTTTAATGTTGGCAAGTGTAATAATGTATACAAAACTTTAAATGGTTCCAAGAAAAAGTTTTTTCTACAACAACGGTGCTTTTTATAGAACATTAAAACTTCCACATCACTGACGGCCATTATTGTGCTTTATTCGGATTCATAAATTTTAAGTCAGCTAGAAAGACAGAAAATGAAAAGACATTAGCAATGTTTATCACTGTTAGAGATGCTTAAATCTTTAAGCTCAAATTTTCTTAATTGTAATAATAAAAGTATAATTTAATTAATTAATGCTAACTCTGGTCTACAAAATAAATTTTCTTTTTTCCCTTTTGAAAGGTATATATTGTTATATTAATTTGTAGCCACAGAATATGAATTAATGATTAAAATTTCAATGTTTTAGCTCTAATCGTAAAAAGATGACTAGTTTGGAACATTATGATTTTAAAATAAATGTTCCAGAACATAAATTAATTTTTATCAAATCAAATTATTTATTTATTTTTAATTTTTTTACATGAAAATAAGAATTTATGAGCAACATGTTAATGGACCTTATATCCCCAATCAATGTTCTCTTCTTTTTCGCTTGTTGCTGAGTTTAGTTTTATGGGCATCTCCATTCAAGTAGTAGTAGTAGTCTAACATCGAGTATTGCATGGCTCTGATATCTTTTTCCATTGTCGATATGTCTTTGATATTTTTTAGTATTCAGTCCTAAATTTTACATCATATTTGGATTCATCAATAAATTATATTTTCATTTTTCAAACAGGAAATCATTTGCTGAAGTACTTTAGGATAAATATACAGCTGTGATATTTGGAACTTCTAATGTTAAATGTCTTTTTAGAACTCGTCTTATTTAATGTTAAATGTCTTTTTGTCTTTTTCACATTTGAAGCTTCTATAAATCGATTTATATGAAAAACTTTATATTTCATACATTCTTTAAAATATTAATTTAAAAATCCATATTTTGGGGTAAATCTTAACTTTACGAATGTGTATTTCCAAAACGATCCAATGAAGGCTCCTCGTAGTCCTATTCTTATTCTGTGGGTTAATCCAGTATCCTACACTTTTAAATGAAATACCAACATTGTTATGTAGAAAAGCTCGAATTGTATAATCCCGCGATAGCAAAAGGTAAGTTTCTCTCTGAGAAAATATTGGTGTTTATTTGACTTAAAGTTAGGAAAATTTCTTGTCTTGTATGAACCCTGTTAATTTTATACATTATTGCGAACTTGTTCTTCAAGGGTAATTTGATTGTCGTACTACTTTACAACAACGAAACGTGGATAAAATTCACGATTAATTATTAAGATGGTGTTTTTGTATTAAACGTTTTGTACAGAACTATTATAATTAAAATTCACCTATTCAAAAGGCTCTGATGATAGTACTAAAACCCTAAATGAAATAAAATTTCGGTAGCGTTTATAATGAAACTGAAAGTTACAAATTGAATTATAAAAATCGAAAAAAGTCAGTGGTCTGTGAAACTCGTAAGGTCAGTTAAATATTAAACAATAACATATGTTTTAGCAACATGATTAAAAACAAATATTTTATTTGCAAATATAAACCACTATAGAATTGAATGAAAATTGTTAAATACTCAATAAAAAATAAAGAAATCGCAACGCGTTTCATAAGAATTGCTGTTTATTTTCAGGCACAAAAAATGTTGGAACTATGAGAATAGAAACTAGATATCATCAGGTCTAAAGACATCAAAAGAATGTCCCTCAGTTTTTCTGCCTCTGTAAAACGTCATGCTTATGCTGTAAATGTTTCCTTAAGCGCTATTATAATATTAAGTTTTTAACTTTCCGATGATTAAATTTAAAAACACGTCCTAAAAAACATTAAAAAAAGAAAAATCTCTAAAATCGAGTGTCAGATGGGAAGAAAAAAATCAATTGTAAAAAAAGTTAACACGTTGAGTGCAAAGTCTATTTTGTCTATCTTTCCGTTTGGGCCACGAAATGAGATTCCCGTTACACAATCCCAATGCCGGGGCCAAAGCGGACTTAACTAAAAATTCATTGCCAGTCATTGGTGGCTGATGTGGCACTTAACGTGTTAAAATAATTCCTATAAGCGGATACTAGTTTGTATGACGTAGGTATTTGATTAACCAGAGTTTTCAGGTGGGTTGTTTTTAGGGTGATTTAACGACATTGCAATGCATCCAGGGAGGATATATATATATATACAGGGTGATTCTAAATTTCTTTTACAGTAAAAGAGGGGTGAAAGTACACATCAAGACAAACAATATTAAATAGGAGACCAAGGGTCCCAAACGTCTTCCAAAGGAGATAGCCGCCATTAAAGTTTAGGGACCAAAATTTCAAATAAACATAAAAGACGGAAAAATCGATCGACTGATTTGCGGTTTTCACTAAAATTATTCTTTATGTCAGCATTTTCTTGAAATTAAATAATAAAGATAAATTTCAAAAAATGCCGATAGAGGGCGCTTTAGACTTTGGAATAACGAACAACTATTTTTTTCCGGTATTTTTTGCATCTCATTAAATGTTTTCGTAAGCTTAGACTCAAATTTTGAGCTCAAAATGTGAAAGTGGGAATGGTTGAGTAGCACAAACTGAACTGTGTTCAGGGGGTTCAAATTTCAAATGATTATACAAAACGGAAAAATTGGTTCATTGATTTGCTGTTTTCACTAAATCTATTCTTTATGTCGGTATTTTCTTAAAAATAAATTATAAAGATAATTTTCAAAAAATGCCGATAGAGGGCACTTTAGACTTTGGAGTAACGAACAACTCTTTTTTGGCGTTATTTTTTTGCATCTTATTAAATGTTTTCGTAAGCTTAGACTTAAACTTAAATTTTGAGCTCACAATCTGAATAGTTCGGAGTGGTTAATTAGACAAACTGAACTGTATTCAGAGGGTTCAAATTACAAATGATTATAAAAAACGGAAAAATTGATCAATTCGTTTGCGGTTTTCGCTAAAACTAATTTTTAAATGAGGATTTCCTTGAAAATAAATTTTAAAGATAAATTTCACAAAATGCCGATACAGGGCGGCTTAGACTTTGGAGTAGCGTAAAACTATTTTTAACATTTTAACTATTATTTTTTTAATCTCATTAAATGCTTTAAAATGCATAAACTTAAATTTTAGGCTCAAATTCTGAATCGTTGGGAGTGTTTAAGTAGCGAAAAATTGAATTGCGTTCGAGGAAGGTGGAGGGTTAAATTTCAACTCCTGAAGACAATTTGCGCTACTTAACTACTCCTAATTATTCAGAATTTGAGCTCAAAATTTAAGTTTAAATCTAAGCTTCCGAAAACATTTAATAAGTTTTTGCAAGCATTTAATTAGAACAAAAAAATAATGGTTAAAATTAATTGTTGGTTACTCTGAAGTTTAAGGCGCCCTCTAATGGAATTTTTTGAAATTTATCTTTAAAATTTATTTTCAAGAAGATACTGACTTAAAGAAGAGTTTTATTTTAAACCGCAAACGAATCGACAAATTTTTCCATTTTTTTATAATTATTTTAAATTTAAACACCCTTCCCCCTTAACACACAGTTCAGTTTGTGCTACTTAACTACTCCCTATTATTCAGATTTTGAGCTCAAAATTTAAGTTTAAGTCTAAGCTTCCGAAAACATTTAATGAGATGCAAATAATAACGGCAAAAAATAGTTGGTCGTTACTCCAAAGTCTAAAGCGCCCTCTATCGACATTTTTTGAAACTTATCTTTATAATTTATTTTTAAGAAAATACCGACATAAAGAATAGTTTTAGTGAAAACCGCAAATCAATTAACCAATTTTTCCGTTTTTTTTTTTTTTTTTTTTTTTTTTTTTTTTTTTTTAATAATCATTTGAAATTTGAACCCTCTGAACACAATTGAGTTTGTGCTACTTAACCACTCCCACTTTCAGATTTTGAGCTCAAAATTTAAGTTTAAGTCTAAGCTTACGAAAACATTTAATGTGATGCAAAAAATATCGGCAAAAAATAGTTATTCGTTAATCCAAAGTCTAAAGTGCCCTCTATCGGCATTTTTTAAAATTTATCTTTATAATTTAATTTCAAGAAAATGCCGATATAAAGAATAATTTTTGTGAAAATCACAAATCAATCGACCGATTTTTCTGTTTAGTTGAAATTTTGGTCCCTAAACTTTATGGGAGGCTATCTCTTTTGGAAAACGTTTGGGACCCTAGGTCTCCTATTTAATATTGTTTGTCTTGATGTGTACTATCACCCCTCTTTTATTGTAAAAAAAATTTGGAATCAACCTGTATATATATATATATATATGTATATATATAGAACCATTAGATAATACTACAAATCAACATCAATATGTGGAATATGTGGAATTAAATCGTTAATGACTTGACAAACTATATCAAACATAGGAGTTGGCAAAGATATATTTATCCTCCCATCCCTCACCCACACAACAGATGCACCATTATTAACTTTTAGACATTTTTTAATGGGAAAATAGGTTATAAAAGCACAGGAAATTTTTAATAAATTAATTAAAAATGAATAATTGCGTTTTTAGTAATAGTATATTTTGAATTACCCCAAATTAATTAATTTTTAGTAGACTAATTTTGAAAAATAATTTAAATTAAGTTTTTTAGCCAAACTTATTTGATTATTAGTTACTGTTATCTGCCATGTTCTTATAAACGTCTGGATTTTTATCCGAAATACTACCTAGAAATAACGTTCTCTAATTTATATAAGTGAAGGACAGTTAAAATTAATCATCATTTGACAATATAATGTTGTATTATTAAAATAATTTTTTCACCAATGGCGACCTGTGAACACTTGCTACTACTATTTTAAAGCATATATTTCAATTTTGCTAGAAATCTACCACGAAGATTATTGTTTAGAAATAGTGGTAGCCAGAAATTCACCTAATGGCTATCCGTACATTACATGAGGCAAGTACTTTCTTTGAGCGATAATACAGTGCATTAAGAAATTATAAGACCACTAATGAATTGGCGCACTTTTGAAAACGAAAATACAATATGCAAATTTTTAGCGTGTGTATTTAAGATTAATCGTTGAACGTTTGCTGTTATAGTTGCTACATTAAAATTTAAGTTACATTTATTAAAATCTTCTAATTTTTAAAAAAACGTAAATAAGGTGACTCTTAAAAAATAATAAGACCACTTGATGAAAATAGCACACTATACGTCACATCAGAATCCTTATAAAGCGTACGCGTTTGTATATCGTGAAGCTATTCCCGAGAAGCAAAAGTGAAGATTTGCATGTGTTATTTACGATACATTTAACCCTAGAACCGCGGAGATGGGTCATTTTGATCCGTACTCTGTTAAAAGATGTCGATTCGAACCAGATAAGTCTTCTAGAATGAGTTACATGTAAGCTGCTAAAAAATTATTTAAAATAAGTTAAATAGACTTAAATAAAAATTCTGATGTGAATTATTTTTATAAAACTTGGGTAAAATTTCCCGCGGTTCTAGTGTTAAAGGTGCCGCGGGATAAAGATTTGTCCGCAACCGAAGTAAAAAGAATATAAGTTTTATAAGGGTGCTGATAAATCTGAATGGGAACTAGCTGGGTATAGAAAGAGTTCTAAAACTGCTACTTACAGTGAAAAAAATTACAAAAAAGATTAAAATAAAAGTGAATGATCAGGAAGAAAAAGGATTTAGATAGCATTGGATGATCGACAAATATTTCGATTATCGACTCAAAAAGATCATTCAAGTTGGAAAATTTCATACCATTTCAGTAAAAAAAACCTCACAAATAACATTTTGGAAGAATCTGAAATCAAATAGTAATGCAAATTGTATGAAAACATTGAAAAACCTAGCTTAATGAAATTTTAAAAAGAAGAAAGTCTATGCTATGCTAAACGTGCTAAAAATGTCATTTCACGGGGCAAGAAATGGAAATAAGGGATCTTTACAAATGGAAAAAAATTAACCTTGACGGTTCAGATGGTTATAAACAAAATGGTTATAAACATTAGCATGATTTGAGGAAAAACCGAAACAATGCTTCAATCAATAAATTGGAGGAGGATCAGTAATAGTTTGGGGACATTTAGTCATGATAGATTGCGCTATTTACGTTGAACTTCGAGACGTATGAACTCTTCGCAATATCAGGCTATGTTATATGATCCTTTGATACCATCTGGACCTTTTTAGGTGGTGCTAACTGGATGTTTCAGCAAGACGATTTTTCTTGCCATGTGTCTAAGTCCACCCAGCAATAATTTGAAAAAGAAAAAAAAAATCATGTTTTGTCATGACCAAGTCGAAATCCTGACTTGAATCTTATGGATCTTTGGGACATATTAAATCGCAAAGTTTATGCTAATAATAAACAGATTTTATCTGTCAATGAACTAGAAATAGGTATTGTAAAAGAATAGCACGGTATTTCTGAATCTGTACTTAATCATCTGGTCATTTCTATGAAAAACACAGTGTTTGAAATTAGCAGGAAAATGGAAGACCAATATCGTATTAATTTACATATTGTTTTTGTTATTAGATGAATGGATTTGTAAACACTGTATTTTTCAATCATTGCTTATAATTTTGTTATTATACTAACTCATTGCAATATTGAAAATTATGGCAAACTAATTTAAATAAAGATATTGTATTTTGATATCATATGTGTTTAAATTAGAATTAAAACCTTTATTTACCTCATAATTTTCAAAATCAAAGTTATAATTTCTTAACGCACTGCACATTAACCGTTCATCTCGAACTACATTGTTTCAAATAACCAGAGCTTTCAAGTTTCCTATCAATATTTTTATTCTGAAAATATCTTTTTATTTAAGTAGAATACTTGAGCGATTTAAAAGAACAATAATTTCTCTAAAATTATAGGGGTGTGCAAAAAGTCGCAGATTCAAAGTATCTGATTCAATCTTTTGGGTCAAAATGGATCCGAATACCTTAGCAGGGCTTGAATGTAAGTATTATTTCTTTTTCCTTTCTCGTCTTTTATCATAAAATGACAATTATGTAAGAACCCCTGTGCAAAATCTTAGAGTTGACAGGCATTTGAAACAGATCAGTTCAGTATTTTTTACATGCTCGGTAAAATTTAAACGGCTTTGAGACATTTTTAGTGATCTTTGTTTTAAATTTTGATTTTAAAAACTTATAATCTTCTCATTGTTATTAATATTTTATTTAGAAATAGTTGTACACAAACTAGAATTTATTTCTGTCTTATCTTTTGTGTTTTACACTTTCAATGCAATTCTCTCAAGATAACGTTTTTGCGAATTTGTTCAATTTCAACGTTTAGGATAAGTAAGTACTCTTATGTGTACTATTTCTATATTTTTTAAATCGTGATTTATCTTATAAGAAACGCAAAAAAACTCATTTTTTTGCATAAAAACATTTTTTTCGCAAACTTTTTTGAAATTTTCTCCGACATCAAAGTAGTAAGAATTTGTGTAAATATATACTTATAGTTGTGCTGCTTATACTTTTATAAATCGTGACTTAATCTTTAAAAAACGAACATAGTTTTTTTAAAGAATTCATAAACATGCACAAAAAAGATTTTTTGTTGAAAAGTATCATGTAACGAGTAAAATATCTTATATATAAAAATCGTAAAATATTTTTTCACCTCTCTCTAGAACTTTGCAATATACTCTAACGTTGTTTCGAATGTTTAAATAAAAAAAAATATTAAAACTTAGCAGATCCTTTGAAAAAATATACAAATCTCGTATAAAAAAATACATAAAAATGTAATACAAATTATGTTACCACATAAAAGAAACAAAGTTTTTTTTAATATGTAGATCTGCAAAAAATAATAAATAAATAAAAGGAATGAATAAATAAATAAATAAATAAACCCTTCTTCTTTTTTATGTTTATCTTATTTTTCAATTTGAGTGTTCTATTTAAGGAAATCTAAATTTACTGTCAAAAATATTAGTTGACATAATAAAGTGTCTTAAAATTTCGTTTAAAAAAAAAAAAAATTAATTGCATTATATATATACAGGGTGTATCTAAACTACTGGTCAAAACTTTAAGGTGTGACAGTACACATCAAGACAAATAATAATAAATGGAAAACTAAGGGTCCCAAACGTCTTCCGAAGGAGATAGGCGCCATCAAAGTTTAGGGTCCAAAATTTGAAATAATTATAAAAAACGGAAAAATTGGTCGATTCGTTTGCGGTTTTCACGAAAACTATTCTTTATGTCAGTATTGTCTTGAAAATAAACTATAAAGATAAATTTCAAAAATGCCGAAAGCGGGCGCTTTAGACTTCGGGGTAACGAACAACTATTTTTTGCCATTACTTTTTTCATCTCATTAAATTTTTTTAGAAGTTTAGACATAAACTTAAATTTTGAGCTCAAAATCTGTGGTTAAGTAGCGCAAACTGAACTGTGTTCAATGGGAGTGGGTAGGTTCAAATTTCAAATGACTATAAAAAAACAGAATAATTGATTGATTGATTTGCGGTTTTCACTAACACTATTCTTTATGTCAGTATTGTCTTGAAAATAAATTATAAACATAAATTTCAAAAAATGTCGATAGAGGGCGCTTTAGACTTTGGAGTAACGTACAACTATTTTTTACCGTTATTTTTTGCATCTCATTATTTTTTTTGAAGCTTAGACATAAACTTAAATTTTGTGCTGAAAATCTGAATCGTTGAGAGTGGTTAAATAGCGCTAACTGAACTATGTTCAATAGGGGTAGGAAGATTCAAATTTTCAAATGATTATACAAAACAGAAAAATTGGTCAATTCGTTTGCGGTTTTCTTTAAAACCATTCTTTTTGTCAGTATTTCCTTGAAATTAAATTTTAAAGATAAATTTCAAAAAATTCCGTTAGAGGGCGCCTTAAACTTTAGAGTAACCAACAACAAGTTTTAACTGTTAATTTTTGTATCTAATTAAATGCTTGCAAAAGCTTAGATTTAAATTTTGAGCTCAAATTTTGAATCATTGGGAGGGATTAGGAATTAAGGGGTTAAAATAGCAAATAAAGCCTTTGTGCAAAAATGTTTAAAGATGGAAACCAACGATTATAAGTGCACAAATAATGTATGAAAAGGCAGTAAACAGCTGTTTTGAATCTACTATCGAGATTCTTCATCAGTGGAAAACTCGGCGAGCTAAAAAAAAAAAAAAGCAACAATAATGAAATCAAGGCCCGTTGACGCCAAATACATTAAAATAGCAAATAAAGCCTTTGTGCAAAAATGTTTAAAGATAGAGAACCGACGATTATAAATGCACAAATAATGTATGAAAAGGTAGCAAACAGCTTGTTTTACATCGTTCGTTTTTTATAATTCCTGGTATCCATAACAAATTTACAATTCCAAACACAGAGAAACAATCCCAGATCATAACAAATCCACTGCTGTGCTTTGCAGATGGATCCACTCAAGTTGGAAGCATCTTTTCTGAGACACAAAGGTGAACAAAGATTCACTTTTTTGTTACAAATATTTCGAACTTGCATTTGTTATCTAAAGAACTTTTTTTAAAAAATCTTTTACTGTCCAATCTCGTTAGGAAAGGTCCCACTGGATATATTTCTTCTCATTCTGCGCTTTTAATAGTTTTTTTCGGATGGCAGCGTGGCCAAACAAATTAGCCTCTCAATCGTCTTTTTACGTTAATGTGTGATACAGATTTGGATCGAGATTTATTTGCTTCATCGCGAATTTCTGGTAGGCCTTTTTCTTCTTAAGCCTCTATTTCACTTGCTTGTAACAACAAGAAATTATCCTCGCTAGAAGTGGTTCTATTCGGACTTCCTACTCACGTTCAATCATGATTACTGCCAGTTTCCTTGAATCGAACCGTTGAGCGATGAACACATGTCTTCAATAATTTTAACTTAACAACAATCATACGATCAGATTTGCCCTCATTTTGTATTAAAATAATGGCAAACAGTGTTTCAATATTGATTTGCTGTATTTTCACAATTTTTAAGATGTTTAGACAGAAGTAACCTCAAAATCAAACTAAAGAAGAAAGTGGGTGTTTAACGTCACGAAAATAGTCTATCTGAATGTAAACCACACACACAAAAAAAAACCTAAGATTATAGTTAAATAAGAGACCAGATAAAGTAAAACAGCAGTTTAAATAAACACCTGGAAGCATTAAATAAATAAAAATCACTCTACCTGAATTACTCATACTTGGCATCCCTTGATGTTCGGAAATATAGCATTTATTAAACACTTTCATAGTAATTAAACAAAAAAATGTTCTTTTTGGATATTCCACAAGGGCTATGGAAGATGTACAGGTGCAGTTTTCAATATGTTTTCAAATTTTTTTCGAGTATTTATAGATAACAAAAGATTTTTTGAAGTAGTCTTAAACTTTTGGCCTGCAGTGCATATATATTTATATATATATATTTCCAAGTAATATTTTGTCAATGATGAATTTTTTTTTTTTGTATTACTCAGAACTAACATTTATTTTCAGTTTTTTTTTTTTTTTTTTTTTTTTTTTTTTTTTTTTTTTTTTAATTTCCATTTAAGATTTGTAAAGAATTACCAAACAAAATGCACAAAACCAGTTTCTTGAACATTTCCCGTTGTACCATATCAATATGATCATATATCCTGGGGAACTATAATTCCATTTGTTCATCGCTCATAGACTATCAGACATTGAAGGGAAAATCAACTTTAGAGAATACATTTTCAAAGACACATTGCGTTTTACTGCTTCATAAAAAAGAAATAATTTCGCCTTAAAGTACTTAGTAGCTCTTGAAGAGCAGGAGTGTTCTCTACCTAGAATACTATGATAATTTTCTGTAGGTAAGTAAGCTCTTTTTAGATGAGTTCCTAAATATGTAAATACGATACACCTATAGTCGTCGTTCAATCCGTCCGTCTGTCCGCATATAACAACGCAAAAACTAATGCAAATTCCACCAAATGCTTTGAAATTTTAAATATATTATTATTGCAAAATTTTGTCGAGTCAATTAAAATTTTATGAAAATTGGATGCATCGTTTAATTACAGGGACGGTTAAAAGTTTGCCGTTACATTACATCTAATAGGAAAAAAGTTTCAAGTGCATTTTAATGATGTTACTGCCTTTCAAAAAGAATGAAATTGATATGCATTTACTAAAGTGTACTTAAACATATATTTTGTGCAATATGCGGTGCAAAAAATGTTTATTATTCTTTTACAGGGCCACGAAAAAGAATTCCGTGACATAATGGTATAGGGTTAAACTTTGTTTTCGACGTATTTTAATCATCTTAAATTATTTCACATGCAATAAAATTGATATGCGTTGTTAAGGTTTATTATGAGTTATATACTGTATCATAGAATGTGCATGGTATGAACAAGGGCACACAAAAGATTTCGGATACGATACTGCAACCGAAATACTGTATATTAGAGATAATTGCTCGAAGTGCATTTTTAGTTCGGATATGAGTTTTTAAGTTTAACTAATATTTTGCATATTCCGTTGTGTGTATAAATGCTGTAGATCATATACAGGGTAACACAATAGAAACTGCGCAGATTATAGAACATGAACGAAAGTAGCTTAAAGGTAGTTTTTAAATAAGCTATGTATTTTTACGCTGAACTGAATTTAGTAAACCAAGATGTGTTTATAGAATGTAGAAAAATGCTATACAGGGCAATACAAAGAATTAGATACATGGCTGTCTATGAAAGATGTTCTCTGGAAGTGTGATTTCACTAGATTTAAGAATTTTTAGTCTTAACTAAATAGTGGCATATACGTATGCAAATATAGTAGGCAAAATACACAGCTGTACAAAAGAATTAAAATATGCTACCGTCTGTTGGGTACAAATTTCTGAAAGTCAAATTTCAATCTATTACGTGTTTAACACTGTATAGCATAGTAAATTTTTTTAAGAATTCAGTTTGCCTGTTAGTACTCAATTTCATTTACTGAGCCATGCTCGGTATTGAAAAAAAAGTACATAACGTTCATAGTTTATTTACAGAGCCACTCAAAAATATTCCATTGTGTTATAGTCTATCGGAAATGTCATATTTATATAAATATGATGCACATATAATCGTCATCTGGTCTGTTCATCTGTCCGCATAAAACAGTGCAAATCTTTTTAAATAAATGGTTTAAAATTTCATTTATTTAATTGTTCGAGAAATTTGTCGAGTCATTTCAAATTTTATTAAAATCGAATCAGAACTTTAAAAGATAATAATAAAAGCTTTCATCATTCTACTAAATCCTATCATACGTAATCAATTCAATCATATCCCGTAATAGGTAATGATTCTAGATTTGCCATTTTCATTTTCAAAACAGTTCTATGAAGCATCGGAGAATCAGTTATTCTCAATACCCGTTATTTCAGTTCATCAGCGTCATGAATTCGGGATTGACAAATAATATATTCTACGTTTTCCCATAAAAAGACAAATCTGAATACTGATTATGTAGAGATCTAAGCCACCATGTTATTAGACCTTCTGCTTTGAGCTAGCGTCGTCTAATGTTTTCTTCTTTCAAGCAAATAAATAAATAACATTTGACATTTGCTTTGTTGAATTCAAATAAAAACTGTAATTTAATACCTTTGCTTTTTTTTTTTGATCTTCTTAGCTACTTATCTCATATGTATAACAAAGTATAACATTGTAGCAGTAAATTATGTTAGTCAGATTGGAAAAAAGCTATGTTTAGCATGCTTTCGTTAAATTAATCAATAAATCTAGATGTATCCTATCATATCTGATTGAGTTAAATTATTTTATGAAAATCTTTTCAAATCGCTGTAACTAATTTAAACTGAATAGCCTTTGTTATTATTAGCAACAATAACGAAAGAAATTCAAGGCATATAATAAAATAAGGTACATAATAATGCATAAAGACCAAACATTTTTAAACGACAGCCAACAGCGTTCTTCCATTAAACTTCATCGTACTGATACGAGATTAAAACGTCAAGTATTAAACTTATTATAATTTTATTTTCTCATCATTAGCATTTTTATCAAAGTATCTTTTAGGAACGTTGTTTATATCACAAAATTCAATTGATTTATAGAAAAAATATTTCATATATTTCAAAGAAACTTTCTCTTCATGTAGATAAAGAAAATTCTCATCATCGTAATCTTTTATCGCATTAAGGATTTCTAAAAGCTTGTATTTGAAACATTCCATTGCCGTTAAAGTTTGGACTTTTCAATATTTTGTTCAATCAATCTAAAAATGAGGCAAAGAATCATTTTTTAGTAAAATTGCAATTTCAAGCAAATCTCTATGTGGATCTTTAATATCATTTTGCTTTTTTGCATGTATTTTAAACTTCGGCTATTTTCTACTAATATTTTTCAAAATTATTGATAATTTCGGAAATTTTCCTAAACCACGTGTATAAAATTAATATTTCTGTAAGTTTAATTTATATTTCCAAGCCAAAATAATTTAACCGAAAAAATAGCGTAATTACATTTCTGAATTGTAACAGTTTTAGGTAGGTACTGCATTTCATAATTAAAGAGACATGTTCCTAACTTAAACTCAGCATTAATACATTGATGTAATCACTGCGTACATAGAAAAGACCTTATTACTATTCATTTACTTAGTTGTGTAATTTGGGACGCTTTTAAATCAGCCATAATTATTCATTCGTCAAATGGTAGATTTCTTTTTTATTATTTTAAACTTATAACAAACCTTATTTTTTTTAAACGACTTAAGAATATTAAATAAAAAAATTAAATGAAACATTAACACGTTGAGTGCCACAGTGACTCACACTGAACTTTCCATTTAAGACGCGTCAGGCACCGATGACTGACGGTGTAAAATATGATATAAAACTAAAAAAAATATTTTGTTTTAAGTAACTATTAAGAAAGTATAATCCTGTAATAATTAAAAGATAAGTAAATTTTAAATAAATTTTCGGTAATTACTCAAAACAATATATGTTTTTTAGTTTTATAACATATTTTAGACTCTTAGTCAGCAGTGACTGACGCGGTCCAAACGGAAAGTTTAATATCTATCACCGGTGACTGACGATGCACTCAACGTGTTAAAACGCCACACTAGTCATCGAAAAAGACCTGGATGATAATGTTACGTCTATGGAGGCATTATTTTCCAATATCTCGCTCAAATTATAATATTTTGCCATGATCTTTTTTCATGGGATAGCTGAGGACTATCTACAACCGGGCTAGCTTTTACTTTTTCGATTTTGGTCTTAGATTTTAAAAAAATACTTTAACTTTCAGAACCGGTTTGAACCGGTTATGAAATTGAAACTATCCTAATATAAAAAAAAGAATATTGCCCAGTTAAACTGATGGCATTGAGCTCACAGGCTACGCATACTAGTTGTACATTACAGCCTTATATTTTCAAGGGCTAATTCCGTTCGAAAAACAAAATTAAAGGAGGGAAAACAGCTCCCACTTTCTCCTTTTTATACTTAATAATTGAACCCCCTAAACTAATCATGGACATGCTTTATCATATAAAATATCTATATCCAAAATCCAGAGCAAATCAGAAAATTCTTAATAATAAAACCCATTTATATAATTTAAGAGGAGTTATCCCTCTCTTTTATACTTAACCATTAAACTTCCAAAACTATTCAGAGATTTGAACGAAATTTGATAATTCTGCATGAAAAACGCATTTATATAAATTAAGGGGAGGGGCATTAAAACCCCCGTTCCCCCTGTTTATACTTATCCAATGAACACCAAATACCAATTACGGAAGCACCTCATCAGAATGATCCTATATCTAAATTTTGAACGAAAACTGATAATTCTTCATGCAAAACCCATTTGTATCAATTAAGGGTAGGGGGATGAGCCCCACGTTCTCCCTCTTATACATATCGAATGAACTCCAAAAACTAATCAGGGAAGTGCCTTATCAGGATATACCTATATACAATATTTCAAGTGAATCGGATATTTTTATTATGAGTTATCGCGTTATGCGTGAAGGAACGTACGTATACACATACAGAATGGGCGGGCACATAAGATCTCAGGCTATGATAGCCTGTGAGCTAAAAATATAACCAAAATCGTTAATCGTTAATCGTCCTCAGGTATCCTATGCAAAAAAAAATCATGTAAAAATATTAAAATTTGAGCGAGATATGTGAAATAACGCCTCCATAGACTTAACATTATCATCCGGGTCTTTTTCACTGACAAGTGTAGCGCCTTAAGGCATTTATTAAAATTTCAACCTAGTACCAGGTTATGTGATACAAAATCCCCACGAATTTTGAACCATCAGAATGATAGTCATTTTATTTTTATAAGATCATTTTGTAAGTTGAAAACTTTTATAAATATATGTGCGTGTGTGTGTATATGATTCGGATAGAATTTTAAAATATGATCCCCTTAAGAGTTCAGTACGCCCATTTCCATTTTATAAGGTCCCTATCTCCTACTTGACTTAGTGAACTCATTTCACGAATTGAATTTGATGCATCGGTAGAATAATATTGCGAGTGGATAGCTGTCAAGTTGTAGGGAAAAGAAAAGGAAAGGGATACTTTAGAGAGAGAATTGGACAAATCTTTCAGAAATGCCATTAGGATTCAATTCGCCCGAAGGAAATTTCTTTATCTCAAACCATTTTGCTGAAAACAACTTTCGAAATTCTGTATATAGCTTTTGATTTTTTTCTACGATCAAAGTATACATTGTTCGAATTTCTAAATTAGTAATATTAGCTTTTTTTATTTATCTGGAGGCATTTTAAGATTAATATATATATCTGACGTTAAGTTCAACTAACATCACTTTTTGAAATCATTAAACTACAACATCATTTTAGTTTTTAAATTTTAACATAAATCAGAGATGATTTTTTTTTTCAGGATTTCCCTAACCACCATTTCTGTGCAGTTCTCTTTTCCTAATTCAATGTAGAATATGTAATTCGAATATTATTATTCGGAAATACTGCTTTCAAAAACCCAGAAATATAACCACCCTTGATGAACAGAATAGCCAAGTTGCATTAAGTAAACGATTTATAATATACTATTTCAAGCAAGCCTATTGCTTATGTTACATAATAATCGAATAATTTAAATAAAATATTGGAGATTGTTAAAAATAATAAAAATTAAATGATAAGAAATATTATAAAACAGATTTTATATTAATAATAAATATGCAAATCATTCAACAAAATAATTGAAAAACAATATTTCTAAAGCATTCATTGTTTTTAGTGACACGATAGACTTCCATTCATGTACAGTGCTGTTCAATGATAGTGTATTACTTTGCAATTATTACATGTGGCTTGTTTCTGGGCTTTTTTGACATAAAAATGACACAACTAACACTACAGTGTAAAAAACATCATTTTCTGAACTTGTAAAAAGAAACAATACAACATTATGCGAAATAAATTCTATACCTGAGAGTCAAACTATCATAAGTCGCATTTCACTTATTTTTGAGGGGAATTAAAAGAAGACAGTAAAAATATCTTTATACTTTGAAATTACAACTTATCCATTGTCCAACCATTAACATTGTAGTGAGGTGGAGTCTTTTATTTTTAATTGTACTTCAAATATATCGAAGTTTCATCTTGTTGGAGAAAAAATACTGATCTCCCTCGGATCCATTTGCTTCTATTTTACTAGTCAACTTATACGGTCCTCAACTGTATGTATCATTTAAGGAACATAGGAAGTTAACATATTAATAATAAATTATAAGCAGACGCAAGTGTGAAATAATTCTTTGTTTTGCCATTTCTCGTTATTAGAATTAAATATCTAAAATTCACCTATCCATGTAAACATAAACAGTTCAGTAATGTTCAAATTCAAATTATTTGTGCAACTGTCAACAGAGTAAGCTGCTGTGATAGACGAACCAAGTTTATACATACTATCAAAATCAATGCCATCTTCAACATATTTTTCACCAACTGACATATATTCTTGGAGACCCATGGACTTTTGAATAGACTTAGACCTCGGCTGGTTACATGAAAATAATTAAAAAATATTTTTAATACAGCTGAAATGTAAGGTGCACAGGGGGTGGGCCGAAAAAATTCAAAAATTGTTTTTCAAGTCGTAATACCGCGGAAAAGTTGCGACTTGAAAAAATTCAAAAATTGCTTTTCAAGTCGCAATGCCGCAGAAAATTTACGAATTTAAGGGATTAAAAATTGGTTTAAAAAAAATCGGTTTATATCTTCCGGTCGCACATGTGCTGTAAAATTTGCCGAAATTTGGGAAATATTCACATTATTACAGTTTTTTTTAATTAACCTCTTCACGAATTTAATAGCTGAAATTCTTATGTATTGGAATAAAAAAAGCATATTATCTTATTAAAAGCATATTAATGTCTAAAAAACATATTAATATTTAAATCCATCAACATCTTCCGGTGGCGCATGTGCTCTAAAGTTTGGCAAGAATCACATTTTTATGATAATCTTTTATCTTACTTAGCTTGTGAATATTTAAGCTCTTTCCAACTTTAGAGAACGTGCGCAACCGCAAGATGTTGGATTTGAATAATGTTTCAGCACTATGTTTTGTTATTTTAATACATAAGAATTCCGGCTATTACATTCTTGGAGAGACTAATTTAGAAAATTTTGCAATGTGAATTTTTCCACATTTCGGAAAACTTTACACCTCATGCGCGACCCGAAGATATAAACCGGTGTTATTTCTTTTTTTTACAAAAAATTCGCAACTTTTCCGCGGTATTATGACTTAAAAAACATTTATTGATTTTTTTTTTCTTTTTTTTTGGCCTTCCTAGTGCCACTACTAGTGCACAGCCTTAACTCGTAATCACTGTGGAAATGCATCCGTCCTTCAGTAGATATAGTTTCGAGAATTAATTTTATCTGATACAGTTGTAATAATTTCAATAAGAAACAGAATTTTCCATTGGTTTCCACAAGACTTGGTATTCCCGTTTTCAAACACAGTAAAATTTCACTGATGTTTCAAAAATATTGGCAATTTGCGTGATTTAGTTAATATAAATCGTAAATTTTATTTAATAAATGAAGAAAAACACTTCAAAAGATAAACAGAGCTTGTATTCAAATTACCTAACAAAAAAAAATATATATATATATATTCTGTTATTCACCAAAAGCAACTATGCTACAATATTTTTATCATCACGTAAAATATAAAGAAGATATTAGGAGATGTAGCACAATATAATACAAAATTCTGACCTGTAGCTACTTTCGAGCACCGAAAGTTAAAATCATCAACATGAAACATATTCAGGGCTCCCAAATAGTCCGCGAACTGAACTGTTGTCTAAAGCATTTGTGCTAAAACCAACCTCCGAAGGTATTTTCTGCGCAATTTGCAAGAAAAATATAAAACGAAAATCTTTCTAAGAAAATATGGATGTTCAGTTGGCGAACCATTTGGGAGCCCTGCATATTTCATTTTAGTGTTAAGAACATTTAATTAATCCCTGCTTGTTCACGTTTACTCTTTTGGATTCTTTTACTTTTAATTAACTTTAAATTTAACGTCATGACTTCCTATCTCTTTTTATGATCATTATTTCAATCTGTATCAAAAATATACAATCAATGGATAATGAAAATACAAGTTTTTATCTTCCTTCATCAAAGATACATAAAAATCAATGCATTTGATGCAATAGAAAAATGAAAACAATCTAACTCTGTAGCTTGTTTTTTATGCAATTGAACCAATCAATTTGAAAGACAAATCCATTAAATTCTAAGAATCCTTTTAAATAGATTACAATAATCTGCTGAAATTACTCCAAACTGAAGAAGGGAATTTATGAGTTATTTTATTATATTATGTTTTATTCAATTAAAATTTTTCCTGAGTGAAAAATCAGACATCCAAATTGAAGAAGTTTTATACATACAGCCTTTCACAAGTATTGTTCACTGCCAAACGTAAAATATTACTTAAGACTTTGTTTGGTTGATGACATTTATTAAAGAAATCATTCTTTGCAGAAAATGTTTCCTTCAGAATATTTTGACATTTCATACAACTATCATAGGTCTTCTTTTGAAATTTTCTTATTAGTTATATATTTAATTTATATGCAAATATATCGCAGTTGTATAAATATATTTAACGGGCAATGTTGATGCATGAGATGAAAAACATATTTGTACAAATTAATTAGGTACATACATATTTCCCTTTTTGTCCAAGACAGTGAAAAATAATATATATGATTTTCTGTAAAACTCACTTTTGCCACTTTCTCAAATCGAGTCAATAAAATAAAATGCTCTGATTAAATAAGATTTGATTTCTTTATTATTATTATTCGGGAACCAAATCTGAGTTTCTCAAGTTAAAGAATGTAAGTGAAAAACATTCTTTTAAATGAAAACTCCAATATATATACCGGGTGTCCCAAAAATGACTGATGGATTTTAAAATTCAATAACTTTCAAACGGTGACAGCTATTTAAAAATTTTTTGCAGGAGAGTTATGTATAATATCAGGAGTTTTTTACCGTAATTTTTTATTTTAGTTCGCATCTCAAACATTAGGTGGCGCTGACGGCGATTGAAGGCCAGGTGATCAATGCTGGGTGAAGCGTCGACCTGGCCTTCAGTCGCCGTCAGCGCCACCTATTGTTTGAGATGCAAACTAAAATAAAAAATTATGGTAAAAAAACTCCTGATATTATACATAACCCTCCTGCAAAATTTTTTTAAATAGCTGTCACCGTTTGCAAGTTATCGAATTTTAAAATCCACCAGTCATTTTTGGGACACTCGGTATATATATATATATATAACATTTAATATATTTTTAGATTTATTGCTAAGAAGACGCATTTTTATATGAAAAATATTAATATTGTATTCAAATAGAATTTTGTAATTTATTAAAAGCATTACTTTCGTAGTAGCCAAAATGCCAGTCATTTCTTTATAGTCGAAGAAATAGCCAAACATTTTGCTACTTACAGCAGCTTTTTTGAGTCTGTAAATTTCCATGGTTTAAGGGCATAGTTCGATTATATGTCTATTAAATCTGTGTTTTATTTAAAATATTTTATTTATTGAAGTTTTATTTATTTATGAAATAAAAGCCAGAAATAAACACTAAACTATATTGTTTTAAGTGCGAACGGATTAATCATTCAAATCCAGCTGTACGCGATAGAGATTTTTTTTTTAATGATTTAAAAATATTTAAAAAATCTTTTTTTTAAAGTAAATTGAGATATACTTTTTAAATAATTTTCAGTTGAAAGAATGTTACTTCCGTATTAGATGGTGTAAAAACTGAAATTGTACTGTGTTTAAAAGTTTAAAAAATTTCCAATAAAAGCGAAATAAAGTGGTCAGATTTTCCCACCGTTGGTATTATTCACAGGTAATTTTAGCTTTATAATATAGATTTAATAAAAGTTAATTTAACTTCGGCTTTATTATACACGGGGAAACTCAAAATGTAGCACACATTTATAAGAAAGCAATCTGTTTTATACTTAATATTTTTTTATTTTTAAATATTTATTTTTTCGAGTTTTCTTACGCATTCACAAGAAATCAAATCAATTACTTTGTAAAATTATTTCTAATATGGATGCTTCACAACAAAGAAAAAATATACCTTGTAATAGAAATATACAGGATCTATTCATTCATGTTAATAATGTGGTAGTAAATTCTATATGTAACAGATATATTTACTTCCTATTTTCGGAAATTTTCGTGAATAAAGCATAATTCTATTTATTTATTTCCTTTTACTTATTTTATTTTCAGAAAGCTAGATAAATGAGATAAGTAAAAGAGATAAAATGAGATATATAGATCTATCATAAAATTTGGAATTATGAGAACTTTTTAAAAATAATAATTTTATGTTAGCATCGCATAATTTTTTGTTGTTATGTCCATTCAAAAATCCCAAAGTATCCCACATTCAAAATCTGAAAAAATTCAGAAATTTTGTCAAAAGATGTCATTTTTTTTTAAATCCTCCAATAACTTGTGGGCCATTGTGTGTGTTATTCGAGCTCATATTTGAACCCTGTAAAAATATCTCAATTTTGGAGCCAGTGGAAAATCACTTAACCCTCGAATGCCCTTGGGAGCATACATGCTACCACCATTGTTTCCAATTTAGTGTATTATTTTAAAATTCAGATATCCCAAATTAATACCAGAAATCGAAGTATAAAATATTGTTTTTTTTTTTTTTTTTTTTTTTTTTTTTTTTTTTTTTTTGGTAAAAATTACGACATTTACTTTTTTTAAAAGATAAAAACTGTTTTTTCTTTAAAACAATTTCTTTCTGTTATAAATACAGTTTTTTCTGCAAAAATTACTTCATTTTTTTTAACAGTGAATATAAATTTTAAATGTCCTGAAATCTACAATAAAATAAATAAAATTAACTACTTCAAAAGCTATACCTGAAAGAATTATATGTTACATTTCATTCTTATGTAAAAATTTCTTAAAGATATAGCATTTTAAACTAGATTAGAAATTCTGTAAGTAACTGAGATTTTGAAATACTTTTTTCAAGCCTTGAACCGTTTAAGAAGCAAACCTTTCATTCTAAACTTGTTTACAGCAGCTTTGAAATTTACAACTAAGAACATGACATTTCGCGTAGTTTTATGAGTGGGATATTATGAAGACGTAGGAGTCAAAAATAAGATAAAATAAATATAGGGAAAGGAAAATGTGAGACTCCTGAACACGCGCCTCGGAAAAAAACTCAAATCTGTCACGGTAGGAAGTAAGCTGTCATAAGGAATGTCACAATGCTTTACTCCCTAGGGAACTATTTAACAGTAGATAAAGATGATGAAACTCATTTTGCTTCATTGAGAACACTTTAAACTAGGCTGCATACTGCTGCAATAGCAATCTCAATTTAAAGCCGTAAAAGTTATAGGAAAATCAAATCTTAAGGAGTCTGGTCACTAAGCTTTGGAATTCTTTTGATGCATATTTAAAATATCCCTTGGGAAAATTGATATTTTTAAATTCTTTTTTCTGTGTACTCTTCATAAAGGATGTTTCTTTTCTTTCTTAGTTCTCAAAATATTTCTAAAATATATGCTTAATTTACTGTTTTATGTGTTAAAAACGTACGAACTGGGAAGAAAATTTTAACTCTTCCTATAAAATTAAATGTATACTTTAGACAATTTTTGAAAACTAAGAAAAACAGAGACTCTTCCTAAGAAGCGTATACAAAAATAGAAGTTAAAAATATGAATTTCCCGAGAAGTTATTTTAAATATAAGAATTTATCAAACGCCCATAGACTTAACATTAGTGAGGGGAATTCGGAAGCTGAGTGACCAGCCCTCTTAACACTGCAGTTCCCGCATAGGATCTATTGGATTTGTATAGTACCGAATATTGCAGCTTTAACTAAGCACTTCAGTAAAAATTATTTGGTATGTCTTTATGCACAAGACTTCTAAAACCACAGTACCAAGTATAAATCGTGAAATAATAATAATAATCACCTTTTACAAGTCATGGTAAACGAAATTTTTAGAAAATGTCAGAGTGCGCACGTCAAAACGGCAAAAGCAGATTTAAAAATTTGCATATGGCATCGACCATTTACACCATTATGATGTTATACCAATGGTGTCTATGTAACACCATTTATTGGGCATTAAAACTTTTATTAGTTCCCCAAGAATATAAGAGATTGGCTTGAGTTTGCCTATGACGATACTTTTCAATTATTTTTGAGCTGAAAAGTGCATTGAGAGCTATAGAAGTTTAATGTGAAATTCCGTCTTGCTAAAATCGTAGTCCCATTTAGAAAATGGAAATCGTTATATAGATTATAAAATTCCCATATGTAAAGGCACTTATTATAAATTACACGTACAATAGCATACTCGAGATTTTCAGTATCAAATTTAGCTCTCGGTGTTATTTCATGGATAATTATTATCATTATTTGAAAAGGAAAGAAAATCAACTTTTATAAACACATAAAGCATTTTTTTATATGTATTACAGATTAAAACAGAGTTTATTTTAAAATACTACAAATAAAACTGTATGTTATCTCTATCTGATATAATTTTGTTTATTGCAGTATTCAGCACACATTTTATGCAATATGTATCGCAATATTAATTACATTAATGCATCTATCAAATGACGTTTTATATTTTATCCTAAAATTCGTGCTTCTTGATTACAAATTAAAATGATCGTGATAACATAAGTAACTTTATCGCAACGAATTATTAAATAAAAAAAATGGAAAAATAAATAGGAAAGGTGAAAATTATCGTGATGGCAATTAGCATAAAATATAACCTGATCTGTATACAAATTGGTTTGATAATTATTACTAAAAGCTTTTTGATAAGGAAAACTGCGTTTCTACATTTTCTAGATTTTATTTATTTATTCATTTAATCATATTTATTTTTATGATAATTATATCCTCAAGATTTCATACAGGCTAACATTCTAATTTTTTATAACTGCGGCATTAGAAGAAGCATTGCTCAAATATACGCGCTTTTAGGTTAACAGTTAATATAAAATTTAAGGATAAATCAGAGGAATATGGTAATATGTAGGAAGCTGCAAATATGTTGCTTTTAGTTTATAAATACCGCCTGTAAGATTTTTTAGATAATGAGTAGATTTGGGAAAAAATAAAAGAGGACACAACCTTTTTATTTAGTGCAAATTACTTTTACATACTGGAGTGGATACATTAAAATTCCATTTATAACTGTATAATTAATGAGTTTTTTTAGGGGGGGGGGGGAGGTAAACTTTTAGTTATCAAATCACAAACAGTTGGTACATAAAGTACATAGAGCTATCCAACTGCAAAAGTAAAGAAAGAAACGCATTTTATTGGTTGTAAAGCATATTTTCGTAATTTTAATTGAACTCAAAATCAGTAACACATGAAGAGAAGCATAGAATTTTTTTTTAATGCGATAGTGATACAGCTGTTCACATTTACATATTTTCTTATGGTCGTAAAGTTATTTTCTTTAAATCAGTTAAGTTGAAATTCGGGTTATTTATTTATTTTTTATAAACAGAATTTCTCATCAAAGACGCCAAGAAAAACACCTTTAACCGACAGCACTTGGCATCGTAAATTGCAGTTTGTGAGGTGTTATTCAATGAAATGGATATAGAGTATCAGTAATGCAAAATGACCATTAATGTTATGAATATTATTCATAAAACATTTTCCACAGCCATTTTAAATTAAAATGAATAGGCATTTCTTTCTGAATCACAGGACACTAGTGCCATTTGTTTTCCACATACTTAATCTAGGATTTGTTTTGCTACTTGCACCAAGGATGTAGTGGAGGGTATACGCGGGTATACACCGTATACTTTTTTACTCAAGAAAACTATAGTATATACCCTATAGGGTATACTCTCTGCCTTAAGCGTATACCCTCTGCTTTTTTCTGTGACTAACCCACTGTACTGCATCGAACAAATTATTGCCTACTGGGCATTTCCATGTGAATTTGTTGGTCTGTTACACAACTGAAAATCGCTATGCTTGTTGGCCACCGTTATTTTCGAAAAGTTTGCTTCGCCTTATTCAATTGATGATATATCTTCGATAAACTAAGTCACATTTTCTCGTTTTAAAATACTGGTAGCTAAAAATCGTAGTACGTAACAGACAAACAAGTTCGCATGGAAATGCCCTATTGTAATATATTACTGTAGAATAGGGGCAGCGAGCCTTTGGTACAATATTTCCGACACGTTCTTATTGTGATTCTAAATTAAAATAGAGTGGAATTACAGATAATAAGCCAATAAGCCTGGGTTTCTCTGAATTCAATTGGTTAAAAATTAAACAAATCAAAATGCAATTTAATGAATCTCAAGGCAGAACGATATGGGCTAAAAAATTTATCAATTTAATCAAAAACTTAGATACTATTGAAAGGGGAAGACAGTCAAGAATTACAAGCAAAATTTCTCTTGATAAAATTATGATAAATTAAAATTGAATTACCGACACGAATAGCTGTAAAAAGAAGTTGACGCTTATCGTTTTGGCGATTTGCCCCTCTGCACATGCTTCTAAGTCAATATTTTTGGAAACGAATATTATGAAAGTTCAAGTAGAAATCTCTCGTCTATTTCAGAAACTTTAGTGTGAACCTGATATCCATTATTTTCCATGCAAGATGGAAACAGCATGCATCACATTGTTTTCTTTTTACATTCTAAGATGTAACAACGTATGCTACCCACACTTTTTAATCTCAATAATATAGTTTGAAGTATTTTTGTTCCATAATCTTGAAAAAAAAATTAGCGTAATTGGGAAAAAGCTTACCATTCACTGGTGTATGAGTTCATCTTAAACTTGTTTGATCCATCTATGGAGATTTTTTGTTTTCAAACATTTGCTGGTAAAATCAGTTTAAAATATTGAAAAATACTAAAAGAAAACTACGCTAAAAATTTTTCTTTTTATTTGGAAAAATGCAAACTTCCTACATATGGGAATATGTATATTTTTTATGATAGTATAATATTCAAAATTATACGTTTTGTCCAGATTTATATAACATATGTTTTTAAATTATATATTGATAACTATAATTAGTATTTTTATGTACTATTTCTAAACATATACTAATAAGATTATAATAATTATTATAAATAAACAAAGAATAATCATATTTAACGCTTTAAAATAATGTATTTCATAATCTTCTTGAAAACGATTATACATTAAAAAAAACTCACACTTAAAATATTAATAAAAACATATACCTATTCGTACCACCCTTGTATATGTATCTATCAGATTTTTAAGTCTTGTTGTTCTAAATCATTAGTTTCTTCAGTAATATATAATGATAAGAGCATACTTTTATACACATAATTTTTTTCATTTTTTTTTTACCCAACTAACATGAAAATTAACAAATGAATATTAATCTGAAAGGTTCAATGCAATTCATCATGTTGGTATTTATGTTTCTATGTGGTACAATAATTAAGGTGTATTGTAATGTAAAGTCTCATTTTCCATTTACTTTATGAAACTCGTTTTTTTTCACACAGCACATGGGTCATTCAGAACTAAAGTGAATCAGGTCATTTTTTTAGTTTAACCAAGCTTGGGCTGAATTTTCTCTCTATAAACCAGTGATACTGATAATAACGGCAAAAAATTGTATTATTTTTATTAAATGACAAAAAAGCCTGTGGTAAACTGAGGTAAAGATTTCTACTATATGAAAGTGGTAACTTTTCAAAAGTCGAACTACGTAGAGAGTACCGCTTCTATATACAACAACGTTTTCGACGCAACAATAAACCAAATTTTACATTAACTAATCCTATGTAGAAATTCCAAAACTTCCTTCTCGCTCATACATCTTAATACTTCCTTAAAATACAGCATAGCAGCGCAAACGATTAGGTGATTTACCCCAAAATCTAATCAGCAACAACGGATGTCAACTTCTAGCTGAATCTGGAAAGTTATGAAAATACTTGAATTAGTTTCTGAGATAGAGCTTTTGTAGAGAACTTTAAAAAAATCTTCATTAACAATGTCACCTGTTGGGCGATGTACACCAAAATCTAATCGAGACCAATTTTTATCAGGTACTAACTGAATCTGAAGTTTGGTGAAAATCCATGCATTAGCTCTTGAGATACAGCTATTGTAAAATCGTGAAAAATGCAGTAAACAGCGCCAGCTGTAAGACGATTTCTACATAAAACTAAACCACACCAAATTATATCATGGACTAACTAAGTCTGAAGTTTTGTGAAAATACGTGCATTAGTTCTTGAGATAGATCTATTGTAGAAATCGTGAGTAATACAGCATAGTAGCGCCACCTGTTGCACGACATACACCAAAAAATTATGAGCTCCGGACTATATCAAGGTCTAACTGCAACTAAGGTTTTGTGAATTTATATGCATTAATTCTTAAGATAGAACGCCTACAAATTTTTTGTCCCATACAGTCTCACAGAGTGTCAGAGTGACCGTGTTGGCAGACAGAGTCACACACAGACATTTTCTAAAAACCATCAAATCGTGTTCAGAACCTTCTAAAACATATAAATGCATCGAAAACCGAAAGTCGAATTTTTTCACGTATCCAATGCTTTCTTTTTATAAAGGTAGAATAAAGTAAAAATCTGAGTAATAAATATCGTTAGCCTTCTATTGGTTTTAATGAAATGCAATGGCGCCCATTATCTTCACCTCCAAATACAGAGAATGGTTTATTTGTAATGATTTTGGAAAAAAGAAATATATAAACAAAGATAATAATTTTATTTTCTAATATGCTCTGTCTGATAGCCCTTTTGTTGACTGATTATATTGCATCTTGATTTCCAAGATAAAAGAACTTTTTTAAAATATCAATGTTGATCTTGTTCCTCTCTGTCTAGTTTTGATGAGTAGATACTAAGAATTATTGTTATATTACGGTATCTTTTTACCAATATATTGCATTCGTGTTAATTTCTGTGTACATGGGGTTTTAGGTAACATTTTTTTTTCTTGAAGTTAATCTGTGCTATTATAGTTAGATAGCATTGTATGTAAATTCCTTTTGTATCAACAAGTGACAGCCTCTTACTATTCAAAAACGCATACTTGAGATAGGGCAAATAATGAAGTCCGAGACTATCTAGCTGAGAGAGAAATTTGATAACAGCCCGTTCGGTCAGAGATGTAGGCCTTTTACTTTTGAGTTCTCACGGGGGGATAGCTGAGTGAGAGGCAGTTTGGTGCGTGGACGCCAATGTGTATAGTTGCTGTTCACTTCGGAGAGTTTTGGAGAAAGAGCGTAGGCTCTTGTCGTATATAATCAGTGTATTGGGAAGATTCAGAGTGATCTCCAATAAATCTGTTTTAAATAAGTGCAGAAGTGCCAGTACGCAGAAGGTGTTTGCTGCATTTAACTTAATGTCGGACTGGATCATCTGTATGCAAGTTTTTAATTGTAAATATTATTTTGCTATGTATAAATAATGTGAAAATAAATTATTCGTTAATTTTAATTGATTAAGTTTAACTTTCTTTTCACAATCCTTCTCACAAAGTGCCCAATATTACTTAGTTATATCGGTTGTGGTAGCATAGTAATATAGAAAGACATTCTTCGAAGTTGTGTTGTCTAAGAAACAGTGCAACACTCTCCTCGACCACAAAGTGCCAGAACGCATCCAATTTCTTTTGATTCCCCGAATAAAGAGATTGTTTCAAAAACGCACAGACATAATAATCATAGGTGACGTCGGGGATTTAGAGGACACATTTAAATAGAATAGCTTAAATTGAGATTTCATATCTCATTTTCACTAAAATACATAGCAGTAGATTTAGAGCTACGACTGGAACTAGCTTATCCTAATGGAAATTATCAAAAGCAAGACTGTTTTGGTGAAATGATGGAATACCTTCTTTTAAAAAAATTCTGGTCAGACTCCAGGTTAACTTTTACATATTTTCCACTTTCCTTATTTTAAGTTTTCCGTTGTAAGAGAATCCAGCAACAACTATAAAACCTTTAGTAAATATTCCTTGTTTTCAGTCAACAAACATTTTAGATGTTTTTCTTCTTTGAACGTATATTAGTTAATATAGTATTTTTTACAGTTAAATCGAAACTTTGATTTTTCCTTTTTACTTCCTTCTGTGCTTACGAGAGCATTGGATTCATGAAAATTTTTCAATTCTAGTTTTCGAATAATTTACATGTTTCAGGGGTCAGATATCCTAAAAAACATGTTTTTACAGAATGTCTGTCTGTGAGTTTGTCTATATGTAATGAGTCGCAAATTTGGTGGACGCTCTATCACAATAACTAATAAAAGGAATTTAATAAAACTTTAGATTCAATTACTCCCTGATACAAAATAGTGCTGATTGATTTTTACTGTAAATCGTTCAGCAAGTGACGCTGCTATGCAACACAGTATGCTATCACAGTATCTATCTCTATCTCACGAATTTTAATTGTCCCTGATATAATTTAGTATTTAGTATTTTTTAGCGGTTTTTAGCGTAGATAGTCTTACAAGTGACACTACTCTGCTCCATTTTTCAAGATTTCCGCAGTTTTTCAAGATTTTTGCAATCTCAAGAACTAATGCATGAATTTTCAACAAAATTGAGATTGAATTCGTCCCTCATATTAATTGGCCCTGATTAGTCTTTAAAGTAAATCGCCCAACAGATGGCATTGCTATGTAGAATTTTTTACAGTTCCTGCAATACTTCTATTTACAAAACTAATGCAAGGATTTTTATCAAACTTTAGATTCACATAGAAGTTGACATAAGCTATTGCTGATTAGATTTTTGTGTAAATCACCTAACTGCAGTTTTCAGTAAATTTTAGCATGTATTAGATAAAAGAAAGTTTTGTGATTGTCACATCCCTCTAGTTTTATTAATTACGTTAGGTACATTATTTACTTGTAGCAATATTAAAGTCGTGTTTTTCATGCTTTTTTAAGTAATTGTATAAGCAAATTTTTCTTAGGAAAGCCAAGTATTTTATTTTCCGATGATATATTTTAATACTTTCAAGAGCAAGTAATTGTGTTTCTGTAATGTTGAAGTCACGCCATAATTTTTGAAAAGTTTTATTTGAAAATAACGAAATGCATTTTTGCAACTTTATTTTCCCAAAATTATAAAATTAAAATTTTACTGAACGATATTACTGCAAATCTTGATTAAAATTATGAGGGTATTAGTATTTATGACCACCCCTCAAACGGTTAAAGCAAAGAATATTTTTAATGATACAGATGATAATTAAACCTTATTTCGAATTTATGTAACATAGATTTTTTTTAATACCGTGATTTCGGGTGTATAAGCCGCAGATCAAACAATTCTTTTTCGACCCAGAATTTTTTAAGAAACAAATATAACTGGTTAGATCGCCGTAAATATTTGTCTTCAATCACTAAATAAAATTTCTGGGTCCAAAAAGAATTGTTTTATCCGCGGCTTATACACCCGAAATTACGGTAATGTTTAAATCACAGAGAAAGTCAAAATCATTAAATGATGCATGAACACCAGGGCTGCCACAGGCGACTATTTTTTAATACTAACTATCACCACTTTCTTAAAACAGAAATTCTTCACACAAACCTAGGCAGCATTTGTAAGAGAAATATACTTCAAAATGTTTATTAGAAAAATACTGGTGTGAACAGAATATAAAACTAGTCGCCGATGGCAGCCCTGATGAACACCTGTATCTCCGAGTAATGTTTTGTAAAACTTACATGCCTTGATTCTGAATGCTTTATACAAAAGGGTGTCCACTCTCAACGGTGGTCAATGCCTAATTCCTAAACCGTTAGCCATACAATTCCAATTACAAAAATGTTTTAAATAAGGGAAAGGAATGTTTTAAAAACGTTTTGAGTCAGTAAAATCATTTTTTTTTAATTACGATATTTAAATTTTATACGCTCTCCCGATCCTATAAGTTATGTTTAATATTTTTTCCTATTACACTAACAAGTAAGACAAATAAAATCCCATTCATAAAACACTAAAAATGACCGAGTTATGAAACTTTAAAAATGCATGGCTTATATCACTCTCCAGCATTGAAAACAAATGAGTTGGACCATGATATGAGGAATCGTGCTTCCAGTATTCGAAGTTTTTAACTCAATCATAACATTTGTAAGACTTTTTTCAAAGCTTAGATACGTATTAAATAACTTTTATTAAGTTTCAGATTGTCAAAATAACTACATTTTAATGTAGGTTTTATTTTGTAAAGATTTCAGACTGTTTTCTCTTCTTGATTACTTTTAACAATTATTATGTTATTTTTATAAGTTTTTATTTAACTTCAAAGATAGTATGTATGTTTTTCAGTACGAAATTTGTGCTAGAACTTTAATCCACTTTCAAATATCCGATCAAGATTAAATTTTACATACTTTACATAAGTCCAATGATAATCTAATATTATTATTAATTTCGGTGGTTACCATTTATACTTATTTTACAGGATAACACAAAAAATGTCCGATAGATTACCGCCAAGAAGTTTAAGAAAATTTTTTAGATTAGGTAACACAAGATGATGATGTTTGTGTTTTTTAATTTTTATGTACTTTTTGTCGCTGATACTGAAAATTATCCTAAATTTTTAACTTCATGTCAGGATTCTTCGTAAATTATAAATTATCATTGTTAAAAAATAACAAAAATTGGATACTATAATGTAAAGGAGATGGCTATGTTTTTTATTCTTTGATATTTGATTTTGTGTATTTCTTAGCACGGAATCTCAAAATGACCTTCATTTTTAGGTCATCACGTCAGATTTTTTTTTAATCATAAATGTCAAAGTTAAAATACAGAGAAAATTTAATTCCGTAAAAAAGATGTAAGACTTTATTATTTAATTTAATTTAATTTAATTCAATCAATTAATGTATTCCAATTGTTTTATACTGGGATTTTCGTAGCTAAACAGCTGAGGCGCCGATGAGGAGGGGGAGGATTTTCAATTTTAATTTTGAGCTTTTGAATTTTGAAATTTACAGTTTGCGTGAAATCATGACACGATGGTCAAAAACGAAGGTTTTTCTGTTTCAACGATAAAAGCTACACAAAAAATAATTATCAAATGTTAAAAACACATCGATTTTATAATATTAAATTTTTGCTTTTTTTTCTTTTTTTGAACTTTAAAATTTATTATTGCAAAAAATCGTTACGTGGTTGTAAATAATGAAGGTCAATTTCAGATTCAGCGGTACAGAGTACACAGGATTCAGCTATCAAAAGATAAAAAAACATGACGTAACCCAACTTCTGCAGGCTAGTTTTATGAAATAACATTTTAAAATATGTATCATTTTGTCGGCAGTTAATTTTCATCATTTTATTTAAACAAAAATTACATATTTTTTCTTCATATGTTTATTAAAAATTGTATATTTTGTATTTATATGTCAGAATGGTTAAGGATTTGAAATTTGCATTGCAATGTCAAGTTTACTCTCAACCAATTTTTTTTATTATTATTGTCTAACGGAATTATATATCCACTACATTTCTAAATGATCCCTAATTAGCAACAGAAAATACGCTTGCATTTTAAACAACTATTACTTGGTTAATTTTAATCGTAGATTAATGGGGCAACATAAGTGGCCGAGAGGTTCTGCCCTCCAAACTGTTAGACGGTAGGTCCGTTCGGAGTTTTCAATGGTTTTCTTCGAACTTTGGATTTCCTTGTGTAAATATGGGTTACGTTCCTTTAGAAAGACCTCCACGGAGAACCCCCTCCCCTTAGCGGCATAATCCCACGTTTAATAATTGGCCGTCATAAACACAACCAACCATAGATTAACGGGACTTTTTTGTCTCACTTGTCATTGTAACAGGAAAATTCTACTAAATATAACTTGTAGGGCCGGGAGACCGTATAAAAATTTAAGTTTCGTAATTTTTTAGACATGTTTTTAGTCACCCAAATCCCTTTTAAATTATTTTTTTACCCCAATTAAGACATTTTTGTAATCGGAACTGTGTGTCTATGACTATCGGTTTAAGAATTTGCCATTGGCCACAGTTGAGAGTGGACACCCTGTATAACATATAAAACCATACAAAGTAAGAATGAATGTCGGAAGAGGTAGGTTGTACAATGGTAAAAATGAGGAAAATAATTTTTAATGCCTGACAATGTTCAAATTTAGATTGCTTGGGAGTTCAAGCAGTCTAAGCTTTTATTAACAACACAAGTTTGTTTAAAAATTATTCTGTGCAACAATTGTGAGAAAATAATTGAGAAAAAATATGCATCTGAAAAAACAGACTGATTTTGTGACGAAAATCAGACTGAAAGATGACTCAAAGCTGATTAAAAGTTTACCTTTTTTTTTTAGACTTAGGCTCTTGTTTTACCCTGACAACATTTAATACTACCTAATCCTGCTCAAGAAAAGTTATTTTTTCGACTCTTTTTAAAAAATAGCGTGTTTACTTGATCTCCAGAACTCAGAACGATAATCTGTACATGTCAAACTGACATGTTTATGAAATTTATTTTTCTCTAGGAAACTAGATACCTTTTTCTTTACAGATAATTTGTCACAATATTTGCTGTAAAGTTGTAAAAAAGGTTTGCAGTGGATGCAATGGATTTGTCATAAAAAACAAAATTTTCTGATTTATTTAAATTTCAAATATTAAATTTGATCTATCGTCGACAGTTTTAGAATTTGAGAAATTAATGTGATATGTTATTTGAGAAAAATATATTCCTAACAACAAAAGTTAAATTCACGAAGAAAAGAATTGTTTTCTGATTTCTATTTTTATTAAGGGGAAGAATTATTTTTAATGATGTAATTAACTATTATTACTTTTAAGTAATTTTTTTAATTCCTGCTTAAAAAAATGAGGTTATATAAAAACACTTCCTTTAACTTTTTAAAACTGATTAAAGCATTATAAAAATCACTCGGAAATGGTTCCGAAAATCAGAGACGGTAAAAGAAACTGTTTTTATAAAGGCTTTTTTAATTCTTGAAAGTATATTGGATTCCAAAGTTTTTCAATATATAGACCACTTTTCAAAATCGTGGAAAATTAAGGGAGGCTATTGTCTATTTTTGTTTGCGGTTATATTATAATTTCCTAGATTAGGAAATAGGAAATATTTATATGTTTGTTTGTTTGCAAGTACACTGAATGCAACGGTGATAAACTTATATTGTTGAAGTAAAATGCACATTAGAAAGAAAAATATGTCTCGCTTCGAAGATAATTTCGCAGATAATTCATTGCATAGGTGAACTTTTGGGAGGAAAATGCGAATAAAACAATTAGAAATAATCACTTTTGGATTTTTAAATTTTACTCAAAAATCAGTTACTCCAGTCACTAAAATCCTGTCTAGCTCTGTTAACTTCAGAACAGCAACAGCGCCAGTTACAACCATATATTTGATGTCTAGGTATGATAAAAAGAAAAAGCCATGCGCTACGCGAAAACACTACTCGACGGCCGCCCAGATGCATTGTACGTAGTTATCGATCCTATATGGTAAGCAGTACAAAGTACACAAAAAAGTCAAACTGAAAATTGCAATGCGTTCGCCACTTAGTACGAAATGAGACATTATGTGTAAAAAGAATTTTATTAAAAGCCCCGAAATGTAAATGTTATACTATAATAATATATATTCTAAACAAATGTATTAAAATTTGCATGCTTCAAATCTTTCATTGAGTCATCATCAGACTATACAAAAACTATCAGTCCAATGCACTAAAAATAGCCATTAAAGTTGACATACAGCACCCCCCTATATTTCCAAATGCCACCAGATGATCACTTTATGTACCTATTCCTAAAATATTTTAACTACTCTCTCCATATACTCAAGATTTGAAAAGATAAAGTACCGTTACAAATCTTTAAAATAAACTCTTAATTAAATTTCAGTTGACTCCCTTCTAAATAACTCTAAACAAGTTGAATGTAGATTCTGCCATTGCAGAATTCAGTTTCACCTCAGATTTAAAAAAAAAAAATCGATAGAGGTCTTTTAGAAGGGCAACCCCGTTTAGAACGCAATGAACTAACTTCATTTTTCTTGTGTTTATCAATATAATAGCAAACAGAATGGCGTGAAATACCCAATTGATTAGCAATTTCTCTCTGAGACATTGGAACTGCAGAGTAATAAAGAGATACAATTTGAAGTGCTACTTCTTCATTGACTAGATTCATCAAAAATGGATTTTTTTTCTTTAGTTTAAACGCTTTTTTATAGACTTTGAGAAAAAGGAAATGCATTTTAACAATAAAATTGTATGAATGTCTCGTTTTAACGGCCAGATTACGAAACTAGTCGTTGGGGGCCACCGTAATACTTACCCATCATGGATATGCATTATATAATATGTGAAAATAAAATATGTGAAAACTATTTAAAAAATGCATTGCAATTCCAAAACAAAATTTAAACGTATATTTAAATATTCTTAATATACATAGTAATGCTCCATTAATGAATTGCTGATGAACCTATTTCGACAAATTATGCAAAATACCAAACTACACAAGTAGTACCGGATTACGTAAAAGAAACATCCTTATAACTCCAAAAACAATAATCATATTAACTAACAGTTTACTGAGTCAGATTAAGCGTTTCATTTCCAATTAAAACATATCTTTGAATTGAAATGTGAAGAAAATACAGGGTCATGAAAAATCGAAGAATGTAGAAAACAGGATTACAAATATCTCGGCAACTATTAATCCGACTGTTCTTGATGCAAAATTTGTGTTTTTTTATTGCCTTTTATGTCCTTTCCTTAAAATACAAAAAATCGAAAATTTTTATATACATTTCATCATAACGAATTTTTCGAGAGTCCGAAAAAAATAGTTCCGGGTAATCGAGGTTACTGATATTAAATAGGCTTCGTCCTATTCTTACTTACTAAGTATATACAAAATTTTAAGTTTCTATCTCCATTTGTTCGTGAGATAGAGCGTTTACAGGCAGACAGACAGGCGGACGGCAATTTTTTTTTTTCTAAAAATATGTTTTTCGGAATCTCCAGTATCTGAAACGTGTAAATCCGTCAAAAAAAATTTCGATTTTCAAAACGATTGCAAGATTTAACCTATACTACGTATGATAGGTAAGTAAAAGTGGGCCACAATTTTTGGCACGACACTTTTTAGCTTGTCTGAAAGAAATAGCATCGGAGGCTAATAAAAATAAAAGATGTAAATCAATCTAAGCTCGTTAAAAAGCATGTTAATATTCTCTTTTATTCAGTTTTGACAAAATTGTATTTCCTCTGTTATATTTTTATCAGCTATATAATCCTTACATCTAATATTGAATTTTCTCTGGGTCATAACTACATAATGATTTCTAACTCATCTTCCTTAATAAATGGAATCATGTAAACTCATCCATAAACTCATCCATAAAATCATTCTCAACTTCGATGGAGGACTCGCGATTAACATAAACCAAAATCTTTTAGAGGATATTTTAATTCAAAGAACCCCGGGAAATAATTTAAAATCACCCTTTTCAAACTAGTATTACTATCAGTTTTATTTCTATAGAAGCATCTGCGCACATTTTACTAATAGAGCTCTGAATCAATTTATTAATTAACTTTACCTGATACTCATTATCAATAACAGTATGTGGAATTTTATCTAATTCAGCCCTCACGTTTTCTTTGAAGGATTTTCTGAAAGCTCTATTAATTAGGAAAACACTATTAATTCTTAAAGTAGATAATTTATAAGATAATGGAGCGTACGCGTCAAAAGGTATAAATTTTAAATGCGGGATAGGTTTCCGGTAAACTAAACTGATTAACTCACAACCCCCCCCCCCCCTTCGTTAACACAACATCTTTAAAAGATAATTTCCCCTCTATCTCCAATTCAAATGTAAATTTAATGTTATTATCAAATTCATTTCATTGCTTAAATAATATCATTAAATTATTATTACCCTCCCTCCCCTAGACACACGTATATAACGTAAACATATATATATATATATATAACGTATTAAACATATATATTATATATATTATATTGTAAACATATATATTATATAACGTAAACATACTAAAGGAACTACTTTAAAAGTGCTGAAAGCTTTTGATTCGAGGGAGCGTAATTTAAATTAAACAAGATGACCTGACACTGGGAACCTCATTGGCGCACCACATGATTATTCATAAATAACATTATCAAAATAAATAAATAAAAACGTTATTGGTAATAATTAGTTTCACACCACTCTTCATTGTTCTTTTTGGGTAGATCAAAAGTTTCTGTATTGCCAATAAAAAGTTCTGTATTCCTGGCTACCTCTATTGTATAGGTATTCTGTTTTTATTGAAATCATGTTTTTTATGTATTATATTTTATTATGTGTTTTTGAAATTTGTTTAAAATATATGTTATTATGTTATAAATAAAAGTGGATGTAATTAAGGCTATTTTACTTGTATTTATATTTGTGTTATATTTAATCAGCACTTTAAATATGCCACGAACTTGTGGTAGAAGTGTGGCATTATAAAAACAGATGCACATTTACTAAACAACTTACATGTGTAAGCCACATACAATTTATTTTAAGAAGAGGATCAAATTAATACATTACAGACTGACGTTGCGTTTTCACAACATTGCATTTGTAATTTTTTTTATTTCATTATGAGTATTTTTTTTTAACAAATTATTATCACATATTGTATATACGACTTTTATTTTCAAGAAAAGAAATGTTAATAGATTTAATAAGTAAATGAATAGAAATACGAGTGAAAATACAAGAATTTTTTTTTAAATTTTTGTCGATAAATTTCCGATTGTATTCATAGATGCACTTGAAATAAAACTCAACAATTCAAGATGCAGATATTGTATCTAACTAAGTGTAGGAAACGTAATGTACCGCTACATAGTAGTAAATACTTTAAAAAATTATTATATGGAATTTTCGCACCCTTATCATATCTCACATAATAAATAAATTAAATAGTTAAAAATGTAATATTGCTTTTTTCTCTTAATTAATAATTAATGTATGTAAAATAAAATTTTATTTCATTTATGTCAAGTATAAAAAGGTGCGGTCTTTAACCCCTTGAGGGGCAAAGCACTTCTGCTACTAAAATGTTTAAATGATTGATTGACACCGGTATTTATAAACAATTTTATATAAAACAAAGTAAAAGCTTTTCTTCGAGTATATCATATCAAACAAAAGTTGATTTTTAAATTTTGGTGTCAATGCGGCATTTGGGAATTAAAATTAAGTGGTATATAACATATACCGGTGCCCTTCAAGGGGTTAATCTGTCATCCCTGCAGCGCTCGTGTAGCATATTGTTACGTAAAAGATCTATCGGCGTCTGAAAAACGCCAGGTATATTTTTGCTGCATTAACCCCTTGCGGCGCAGTGGCATATCTATGAAACTACTTAATTTTAATTCTCAAACGCCACATTGGCACCGGAATTTTGGTAAAAAAATTTACGGTTCATTGATTGTGAGAAATATAGCCTTTTCTTATTTACGAATGAAGCTATTTTCAAATTCCAGTGTCAATCATTAATTTCAACATTTTAGCAATGAATTTGATAAGGGTTAATATATATTTTGATCATTCAATTCAAATTTATAAATGCAAAGGGATTTTTGAAAAAGAAAACATATATGAAATACAAATATATTAAATATAAAAAAAGAAACATTCCTGGCGTCTGTGATACGCCACGAGAGCACTACAAGTTTAAGCATGCTAAATGTGCGCGCCATCAGCAGCAATACATGATGCATTCTTCATTTGTTTCGATAGTCGACACATTTAGCATACTTAATTATCTTAGTAAAATAAACTGCCCTTTTCTTTCATGCGTTAGTTTTATTAGTAAATCTGCATCTACGGTATAGGGCTATACTTCTGTATACAATTTGTGGCGTATTTATGAAGAAATAATTTACATTAATTATAAATTGTTTACATTTAAGGGCTACTAATAGCGTTATTTTTATTTATAAGACAGTCCTCAAAATATTTCCCCCCACTCAACAATATGAAAATTTCTGTAATATTTGTGGAATCATTTTTATAAGCAAAAATATGAAATAGGCAGGCATAACTATTGAAATTATTTATAATTAAAAGGGTTTTTTCTCATTTATTTAATAAAGGATACCCGACTTGATATGCGCTACCATCATGAGCTATAATTGATATCTATCTTAAAGACCGTTTTTCCCCTTTCTCATCTGAAAATTCAGGTCAAACCGCCAATTCTGACAGCATTTTATGAAATATTGCCTGCATTCTCCGGAAAATGTAATAAAAAACTGATTGATTAGTTAGTTTCTAGCTGCCAATTTCGTGCATCTGAGAAAAAAATTAATTCAGAAATGGATCTGAGAACAATCGTAAGACATCATTGCACATAAAATTGAGGCGCTCGACAACTTTGTATTTGATTTTTGACGTGACAACGTCTTGTAAATTGGTTTGCCGGGAGACACTTCAAGAAACTGCGTTACGTTACGTTACGCTCCGCTCACGATACGCGCTCACTTTTCTCTTAACTTTTTCCGGTCACTTGTGGGACCATTTTCTGAACGTGAATGTGAATTCGCTGCAAGGAAGGGGCGGTGCTTAATAGGAATTTTAGATAGTATCAAACTAAGACGAAATACGTTATGTATTAGTTATCAGTATAAAGTACAAAGAAAATAAGTGTAGTTTATTTCGTAATTCGGTGGTATATTATGGAAAACTAATGATATGTGATTAGTGAAAGCTATTTTACTTTAGTTATATTCTGCTCATTGAAAAATTCTTTAATATGCTGTTTACAAAATTCAACATTTGACATCAATAAACATGAAGTAAAATGTGTTTAACAAACACAGTGTATTGCAAGTTATTGTATGTATATTTGTATATAAATACGTATGTATGTGTAAAGGTAAAAATAAAATTTTGTTAATATGAAATTCAGTGCGAGATTCTTTGTATAAATTAATGTTTTAAATATAATTCTTTGTATAAATAAATGTTTTAAATTGTTACTATTATTTCATCCTTCTTCCTACTATACGAATGAATATTCACATTAAAATTATTTTACAACTCAAAGTCGTTGTCACGTAAAACTTTCGCCCGTATACCGACTTTACAGGCAACCAATTTTTTCTCCATATTACATGCCGTTTTTAAGATAGGAACGCTAACTCCATAATTTTCCGCTAGTTAGTGCCATGTGCAATCTCATCGTTTAGCGCATAGCCACTTAAACACCATGTTTATGATCATAGCTATAACTGTTCTGAAATTAACAATGGAGGGCGTGACTTTAGTTAGAACCCGATATATAAGAAAAAAAATATTATGAAAGTTTTTGTTGTATAGTAAAAAAGCTAGATACCGAAAAAATTCCTATTTATACTTTCAGATTCCAAATTCCTGCCTTAGCAGCTATAATCGAGGTTTTCGCCATAACTATAATGTACTTCCACTTAAGACAAGATTCCATGCTCCGTTTTCAAAGTTTTACAGTATAGTTAAATTTACGGTTGCAACGTCAGAAATGCTCTTTCTTCCCTGAAGTGGATTTTGTTTTTTGGTTTAAAAATTTAATAAAGTTTGAAGCATCCTGATTACTTTTACAGCCCCTACTAGTGGAATGGCAGTATGGATAATAAAAAATAGGATAAGAATAATTTTGAACAATTCACAGCAATTTTGAGAAATAATTTAAATCTATCTTGTAATTCATACCCAGATACCAAAGTATGTATTTTAGACAAAAGTTATATATAATTGCAATTATTGAGATTATAATTATCTAACTTCAGATTACATAGGTATAATTTTGCTTGCACTTCATAAATTAACAATCTAATCGGGTTTTTTATGAACATACTACTTAACCCTTTCAGGGGCAAGGTATTTCTGCTTCGAAAATGTTCAAATAATTGATTCACACCACAATTTAAGAACAGATTTATTTGAAAATAATCAAGAGCTGTTTTTCGCGAATATTATAAAATCGAAATTGTACTAAAATTATACTGGTGCCAGTTCGAAATTGGAACAGTAATATTAAGTGTTTGCAGACTGCAAACACCGCCCCTGAAAGGGTTAAAATGTAATCATAAATATCTTTCTTTCTTAATCACTAAAATATGATTGCATATGAAACACTAAACTAATATTAAAAGAAAAATAACCAACACTTTTTTTTCATCTAATTGATATACGCGTATACAGAAGTCTAGCTCTTTTTCTCCAAGGGGTCGTTTAATTGTCTTCAAAATACCAATACCATACCGGTTTTAATAAATTATGTATGACATATACTTGACGTTCGTGTACTCCATATAAGTACTGTATTTAAATTTCTAGAGAACTCCAAAAATCGGCCCTTTATAAAACAGTTACAGTTAATCATAGAAATGTCATAAACATTTCTATTTAGGATAACTAAATGATTTAGCATTTTTTTGTGTGAATTTGCGAAGGTTCACGAAAATTCAAATTTTGTGTTTATTTTTATATGTACAGTATCCTTCTAAAAGAAATTACAAATATAGCATAAAAGTAAATATCATCATTATCAATCGATCAGCATCTTTTTATTCCTCTATGAAAACGGGTAAGCAAAACAATTTGGGATTATTTTACTTAGCGATTATTTTTTCTTTTTTCTTAACTATAGGCAGACATATATGTGTATAGGTACAGATACATACACATACTTATGTATATGATCTAATACACACATATACTATTACAGAAAAATACACTTACATTTATAGCAGCAAACAGAACATTTTTATTAATGTATGTTGGAAAAAAAATAAAATTATTAAATTTTTTTTCAAACATGTGTAGTTTAATTTTAATTTTTCCTGCCATTTCAATTTGTAATTTAATAATAATTAAGAAAGGATTTAATCTGTTAAAAAAATTTAATCTTTTCTGCAGCTGTTTCATTTAACAATAAGAATTCTACATACTATCTCTGACAATAAAGTTCGGTGAATAGTCCTGTAGCATTAATGTGGATGAAATATTAACAAAAGTTACCATACCATCCTTCAAAATAGTCCTCTCCTATAACTATGCACCGTTGATATCTGCTATGCATGTCCTGGGAAATTCGCAAGAAGTCTTCTTTTGGGATGAAGTTCAAAAGCTTTGTCACGTTTCGTTGTATGTCAGCAATATGGTCAAATCTCTTTCAAAGAGAGTTTGAGTCGTGAAAATAGGAAGACGTCTGGAGGATTGAGATCTGGCGAGTATGGTAGGTGTTCAATTTGCAACATCCCTCATGAATTTCTTTCGGTGTCGTGCAAAGCTTAAAACCAAACTTTAAACTGATCTTTTATTCGTTCATTTTCCTGTTTTCAGTTAAGAACCAACACACTGAACACGCACTTAGTAAAGCACGTCTAACACAGAACATAAACGACGCTCAACTGAACAACGGTGGGGGATGATTTTCTACACTTGCCTCTATGCAGGTGCAGCGTTTTGTTTTCCCAGTGTTGCCAGATCGGTCGTTCTGAATTCATTCACCGAACTTTATTGTCAGAGGGTGTATTACGATTTTTTGCACTCCTCTATCTTCTTCATAAATTTATTCTAAACATAATTAAACGTAAAGAATATTTTATGGCTTATCTCCGATCGAATGAATTATTAGATATCTATAAGTCCTTGAAAATCAATAATTAATCTTTTCTAATTTTTAAAGTAATTTTTAATATGAAAAGATTTTTTTTATAGCGAAAAAAAAGTTAGAGCGAAAATTTTAAGGCTGCTTGAAACAGATTATGGTATAGATGAGAAAAAAGGTAAACACATCATAGTTTTTAATAAAAATTCTATATTCCTATATTATGATTTCTTTTTGCAGAAAATGCTTTAATAAGTTTTTTTTCCTTTAAATAACTATATATGCCATTAATGAATGGGCGCTTTGAATTCTAGGCATTTTGTCGAATATTTAAAAATGTACTTGTCGGATTCTTCTGGAACTTAAAGATTATAAAGATTATGTTTGACCTCATATTTATCAACGCCTATTTCATAAGGAGGACAATTAAGGGGACGACAAAAAATCAAAGAGAAATCATAATATTTTCGATTATCATGCACATTAAAATGCACGAAATCGCTGAAGAATGCAGAACTTTAGATACTATACAACATGGCCACTGATTTTAGGTAGATTTCGTAAGAAATACTACCTATTGCAATCGCACCAGTTTATATATATATCTATCTATCTATCTATCTATATATATATATATATATCTCACTTTTTTATGGACACGATAACTTCTATAATTCTTCACCAATCTCCACCAAACTTGGACATAAAATCAATGGGGATAAAATCTTGGATGAGTTCGTTAATGGGCAAAATCGGACCAAGGGGGTCGGAATAGGGGGCGTTTTTGTGAAAACCGAAAAAACGCCATAACTTCTTTATTAAAGTAGATATCGAATCGGTTTAAAGTTTATATTACTTCTTAAAAATGGGCCAAAAGTATATATATGACAGATTTTTGATAAATTTAGAAGTGGGCTCAAGGGGCGAAAAAAACAGGGATTTTGAGAGAAAAAAATTCATAACTTCGTCAATTTTCAAGATATCAAGTCCAACTAAATTTTTTATAAATGTTCTTAAAATTATCTAAAACTTTTGTATTTACAAGTTTTTGATAGGACCAACTTTTACCGATGAAAAAAATTAAAAACGAAAAGAAAAAGGGCGCTGAAAAAAGAGAAAAATCCATAACTCCGTCAATTTTTAAGATATCAAATCTGATTAAATTTATTTTACATCTTCTCAAAAATATCTACAACTTTTATATTGACAAGTTTTTCATAGGACTAATTCGTATAGCAAAAAGAAATTAAACAAAAATAGGAGTTGGAGAAAAAAACCTCAAATCCAAACGGCTTATATTCTGACTCATTTTTAAATTCATTTTTGATTTTAAACGCATCCAAATGGTAGTCCTCTTATTTAGAAACTGTATAAAGTGACGCATTGGTCAATTTTCTGATAAAGACAGAATAAATTTCAAAAAAAGGCTACCAAAAAGGGTATTTTGAACAGAATTTCCGAAAGTCATCGGGACTTAAAATTGAAGGAAGTATTCAAATAAGAAATCGCGCTTTTTTCTGACTCGTTTTTAAATCCATTTTTGTTCTCAAACGCATCCAATTTACAGATCCTCTTATTTAGGAACTATATAATGTGATGCATTGGTCAGTTTTTTGATAAAGACGGAATATATTTCAAAAAAGGCTACCAAAAAGGGTATTTTGAACAGAATTTTCAGAAATCATCGAGAGTGAAAATTTAAGGAAGTGTTCAAATAAGAAATTGCGTTTTTTTCTGACTCATTTTTAAATCCATTTTTGCTCTCAAATGCATCCAATTTACAGATCCTTTTATTTAGGAACTATATAATGTGATGCATTGATCGGTTTTTTGATAAAGACAGAATATATTTTGAAAAAGGCTACCAAAAAGGGTATTTTGAGCAGAATTTCCCGAAGTCTTTGTGATTTGAAAATTTAAGGAAGTTTTCACATAGCAAATTGCGTTTTTTATGACTCGTTTTAAAATCCATTTTCGCTCTCAAATGCATCCAATTTACAGATCCTCTTATTTAGAAACTATATACTGTGACGCATTGGCCAGTTTTTTGATAAAGATAGAATATATTTTTAAAAATGCTGTCAAAGTGAGTATTTCGCACAAAATTTTCCGAAGCAATCATGATTAAAGAATTAAGGATGTATTCAAACAACAAATCGGTTATTTTATGACTCATTTTTAAATTCAATTTTTTTCTCAAATGCTTTTAACTGACAGTTTTTTGTTATTTAGGAACTGTATAATGTACTGTTTTGGTCAATTTTTTAATAAATTTAGAATCTATTTCAAAATATGTTGTCATAATGGGCATTTGAGCTGAATTTTTCTTAAGATGATTCTGATAAAACCAGTTTTTGCAGGAAAATGAAATTAAAAACTTTTCATAAACGGCCAAATGAAGTTATTAAACTGGGTTTATCTCTAATCATATATATTTTTTATTGAAATGAGCACTCTTCGAAATCTACCTCCGCCTATAGGCCCAGCCGACAGGGATTTTTTGTAAGAATAGCACGTACATTTATGAAGCTGTAGGAGTGTTTTACAAGTTCAAAAATTGCTTGCATGTTCTTAGCTTATATCATGCAGCGTTTTCAACTAAATTTAACACCAGTTTCAGAAAATTTTTAAAAATGTAGTAGAAACATCATGGTTCAGTTGGAATAAACATATATTAAATATTTCATGAAATATGAGTAGTTATGTAAAATAATTTTTATCTGCGCATGCGCCAACGATAACCAAGATCTTCTCAAATAAGTTAATCGTAAACACTATGGAGCAACTCATATAAAAAAAAATCAGTAAATATTGTGAAAATTCAAAAACATATCGGCAATAAGAGTGAAGATGATTGTTAGTTCCGTCTTAAAGCAGCTAAATGATAAGAAATTTTTCACAAATTGTCAATTTATTTATTTATTTATTTTATACTTTAGTTCTTAGATAATTACCAAAACGAAACTATTCCATGATAAAAAGAAGTATCAAAATCGAAGCATTTGTTCCAAACTTCCTCATTGATATTCATTTATTACTAACTTTTTCCTAAAACTCAGTTAATAAAAAATGACAATTTGTGGAAAATTCCCTTATAATTCCCTTCTAATTAGAAATTCCCTTATAATTCAGCTGCTTTTAGAGAGATACTAGAAAGCAGCTCACTTTATCGACGATATATGTCTGAATTTGTACGATATTTGACTGGGATTTTTTTATGAGTTTCTCGATAGAGATGATTATTAGATTATGTAAAAAGATCGCTGTTATCTATCGCGCATGATCAAATAAAAATTATTTCATACTTCTTACGTTTTAAACTACTTATGTTTCATAAAATACTTAATATATTTAAATTCCAATTCGCACTATGGTGTTTCTACTACATTTTTCCTTTTTTGTTTTAATTTGGCGTTAAATTTGATTGAAAACCCTGCATGATATAAATTAAAAACATGCAACAATTTTTTGAACATTTTAAAACATTGCAATATTTCCATGAATATACGTGCTATTCTTACAAAAATCAGAGGACATGTTGTATATTATCCACATATCTCTATTCTGCGGTGGTAGATTATTTTTATGTACAGGGTAACCTAATTATTTTTATTATTCTACAATATTTTGTCGTTTATCTAATTGTCCTCCTTATCAAATAGTCGTTGCTAAAAATGAGATCAAGTATAATCTTTATATTCCTGAAGTTCCAGAAGAGTCCGACAAGTCTATCTTTAAATATTTGAAAAAATGTTTAAAATTGAAAGTATCTGGTCACTAATGGCCATATAGTGCATATATATGTTAGGTCAAGGAGAAAATTTTCATCATCTTTAACATAAATACTTCTACTGATTCAAAAGGTTTTCATTGTCATTAAGATGAACATGTAAGTTACTGTATTTCAATTAATCATTTATTTTTAACAGCATATTAGAGAAAGCGATATCTTTACAAAATCAAGGAAATATTTTGCCTTATATATATACAAAAAACGATTTCACGAGGATTTTAAAATATGCTTCTGACTCATCATCCACATCTGCAAAATATAGTTTAGAACATAAAGAAAATAAACTCTTTGCTCTTTCTCTAACCTTGATATGATGCTTTGAAATCAAAAAATAAATTTCGAGTTTTAAAGATGATATCTATTTTTATGACGCGCTCGTTATTCATATCATTTTTGGTAACTTCGTAAGCGCAATTAACATATATTTTCAAGGTCTAGATGCTCTAGAATATACTATTTCATATTGACAGTGTATCATACTTTTTAATATTGTTTTGATAAAATCATAGGTTACTTTCATAAGATCATTTATCTTCCATGCATGAATGCGTTATTTCTCTTATTGATTGCATTTTATTTGATAATATTCATTTGGATAATATTATAGTTAGCAACTTCACTTCGTAAGATATAAGGTCATGTCAAATTAAGCTGTCAAATTCTGTCTATATACACGATAGTTTGGATGAGCGATTTTGTTAAAGAAATCTAAATATTATTTACTTTATGCACTATACAAAGTATAGAAATCTAGATTGATCGTAATGTTGTATAACAATATACTCTACTTGATCATTAGATTTAAACTGCTTCTTGTATCCGAATTTCGAGACCAAATTGAAAACTATTTTCAAATGACTAAACAAATTAAAACAAAATAGTTGGAATGTATGAATATATGCATTTCTTGTATCAAAAATAAGCAGAAAATGTACAGGGTAATTATAAATGAATATCCCACTTTATAGGGTTATTAAAAGAAAACAAAAAAAGTTCAAATTCATTTCAGTTGTAAGTGTTTAATGTTATACTCTCCAGAAAAACGGACGATATCGAGGCGATACAAAAACTCATCTCACACTTTTCTCAACAAGATTTTTTTCTTTTCTTAAGGGGACACATCAAAGATCGGGAGTTTTTTAAACGCTACCAACTGATGTTGAAAAACATTTGGCATGTATACATGCAGCCATTCAAAGCACATTCAAAGCACATTTACAACACCTGTGTCTGAGTACAGGACAGGCTGTGAAAAATGTGGATGACTTATCGTACCCCCTCGATATCGTTCGTGTTTCTCGAGGGACTGAAATTGAAGATTTATAATTGTGCCGAATTTAAACTTTCAAATGTTATTTTTCATTTACAATTAACAGTAGGTATCTACTTTTTTATTTTTTAATAACCCTGTAAAGTTAAAGTTCATTTATAATCATCTGTGCTGAAAATTCTTTTAAAATCCATAACATTTTTATTTCATATTGTTCTTTTAAGCATTAATGTTCTTGCTGTAATACAAATCAGTCTTTTCCATATTAAGTCAAGTAATAGTATGATGACATGTTACACTATGAAACAGAATGTCATATGTGAGGTATATTTTCTAATTTAAAAGAACACGTAAGTCATCACAAGAAATATGCTGCCTAAGTAATATGCGGTTCAATATTGTCTTATGTAATGAACTGAGAAATTTAAGGAAATTTTACACGCTAAAAAAAGAAATAATGTTCAATTAAAAAGTAAGGCAAAAAATTTATATAATTTTCTGATTATTACAGGATAAATTATCCGTACATTATCAATAAAGTTTAAAAAACGAAGATTGGAAATTAAATTTTCCACTGAAAATTACAAAGTTTGTGTGCTTTATTGAATTGTAGTATAAAAAGACTACAGTCTATTTTTTCCTCTTTTTTATGTAGATATCTTTGATTTGAGTTTTCCCAATTCAGCTCACGCTTCAAATAATACCAAAGCATTTAACTAAAAGAAAAATAATTTAATAGTAAAAACAATCAATAATTACATTAAAACATTAGTATATATATATCAAGAGAGAGAGAGAGAGATAGAGAGAGAATAGTGGTAGTATTTCCTATTCTTCCTTTAGATCTGTCACCATTATATAAATCTCAAGTTATATTAGCTTCTGAACTAGAAATTTTAAGCAATTATTTTATGATTTATAGAAGGGATATTTCTCTATGTACAAAATGCGAAATTTTAAATACATCTGTTTTTAACTCAAATATTTTATATAGTTTTTTTATAAGTGAGGTAAAGTAAATTTTAGTTTCATCTTATTTAAGCATTACCAACGAGGAAAACTTGCTCCAGTAAAAACATAAGGAAACTCTTTTCTTATTTATGACATAATTTCTTTATAAATAAAGTATTTGAATTAGGCAAAAATTTCAGCTAAATCCTACTGGTGGAAGTTTTCTCCGATGGCAATCGGGCCCAGAGCATTAGGTTATTTGTAAACATCGAAATAACGGTCAGAGTAAGATAATTGTGTTATCAAATGAAAGATTATCCGTTCAAGCTGTTTTTTTTACAGAGATATGGTTGTTCTAGTGAAAGTGAAGTTTTAATGCCGATAAAGTTTAGAACGGCGTATTTAGTTTTGCTTTACCCGAAGAAAAAGATTAAACTCTACTTGTACTCAAGACGAGTTTCTCGAGCAGTGTAGTTTGATGAAAAGTAATTTTTCCATTTTTTTAAAATCTTGAATATGTTAAAATATCTTTATTTATTTATTTATTTATTTATTTATTTATTTATTTATTTATTAGAATAATAGTTACTAAATTAATTTAAATTAAGAATATTTCGAAGAATTTTAAATGTTCAATTGTGCTGAAAATACTTTGAAATTATAAAGCACAAAAAGAAAATTCTTTTTTTTTTTTTCAAAAATACGAACTATGAATGATAAACCTATGTCCAAGAAGAATACCACCTACGTTAACAATTTAACTCCAGTGGTAAATGCATATTATTTCAATAAAAACACTTTTCTTCATATTGACCTAATTTTTAGTTTTACATTCTTTCAAGAGAGTTTAGATTTATAGCATTAAATTCCTCTGTCTCTCACTTTTATAGTTTGAGTTCATTGAAGTTTCAGTCTGTGAGAATTTTTTTTTTTTATTCCAGACTATAAATCGTTACCTATTAAAACTTGTTAAATCATTTTAACGGTCATCTCCCATCTTTTAAACTCGTTCCTTTCAAAATGCAATCGAGACGAATTGACTGAAACTTATAAAAAATAATAGCTATATAGGTCATTTCTTAACTTTTCACGCATGTAAAGACGCATGCATATAATACTTTGATACATTTCTTAATTCGAAAATTTTGCTCTGTAGTTCAAGGCTGCTCATTCTGCATAATCACAAATAATCTTTTCAGTCAAATACTTATTTCATTCTGCTAGAAATGCTCAAAGCAATGTAACAGAGTATTTATAAGAAAGGTATTTGCAATTGAAAATATGTTATATTGTATCTTTAGTGTTGTATAAATGAAGTATCCATTAAAATATGTAAATAATTGTTGCATACATTAAAATATATAAAAAATATATATTTTTCCGAAAAAATAGTGTGTCTAAAAAGCCTGGAAAATCAACTCTAGAGCTCTATTTATTACTCATTACCACCCAAGCTGATTTAAAACATTTCATAATATATTATTAACATTAAATTTAGTGCTTTGTAAAGGTAATCTCAAATTAAATTTCAAAGAGTAAACTTGTTTATTATTTTATTACCGAAACGTCAGTGAATGCTTACTTTGGAGACACGAAATTTTTTGGTTTCCATCTGTGTGTCTGTTCCGCAATAACTGCCGTGAAAGTATCAAATTTTCTAGAAATTAAATAAGTACTTTCATGAAGTACCCGGATTTAGCTGTATAGTTTTTTGCTATGTTTGGTTCATTCGTTCGGAAAATACAGAACATTTTATTTTGCACAATAATACTTTCCTGTGGCAATTCAGACAATTTTCAGTTTTTCATTAATTGAAAAAAATGTCTCTTTTGATTAATAGATTTAGAGGATAAATTATAGATATTGCGATTTCCCAATACGAGTCTTAAATTATTCCTATTATTTTGAAATTTTGTCTATGCATTTGTCATAATTTTTTTAATTATTTCAGTAAATTTTTATGTTTTTTTTTTTCATACACGTATTCCAATAATATGAAACATTTTGTTTTAGAATTTTTCTTTTATTTAAAATGTACGAATTTTTTTTATTAGTTGATTAGCAACGCTAAATCATCTTAATAATATTATAAATGTGACTAATGTGTGGGTGTAATGTTCAAATAAATGGCAAATCGGATGAATTAACTGTACAAAGATTGTAATGGCCTTGTATCTTTGTGTGTAGATGCATTTTATAATCCAGAAATGAATTTTGTTTTAGAAATATTCTTACTTCAAATGTACTTATTTCATTTTTTTCTTTTTATTTGTTGCCTAGCAACAATAACTGGTCCTTGTATTATTATAAACATGCATAATGTAGGAATGTAATATTTAAGTAAAAAAATGGCAAAACGGGTGAATTAATTGTACAAAGATACAAACAAATATGACGTCATATATTGAGAATAAAATTAATAGGTTTTGATATTGAAATAAAATGAACTTTGGGGTTATGATTTTAATTCTTATTTGTTTAAAGAAAATTGCTATGTGCATTTTAGAATTTAACGTCTACGCATAGTTAACATAAAGATTTTTTTTCTATTTAATATCATAATTAAAAAAACTGTTGTAAAGCAAGAGTGTAGAAAATGTCAATAATATGCACTGCAAAGGTAACAGTGTCAAAAATAACGTCATGTTTAGGGGAAATAATAATTTTCATTCTTAAAACTAAAAAAATGACAAGATTGCCTCAATAATCATGTTCGAAAATTACCTTTACTATTTAGTCAAATAGTACTAGACACGATGACAAATGATTACCGATTAGTTTTATGCCTCAAAACATGCTTATTTTTAAATGCTTTTGGTAAGGTAATGTTATCAAATACGTTAGGATTTGTATTTAGATAAGATCTTAGATTTAAGTATTATAGAACGGTAATAAAAGATAATTTTGGGAAACAAAAAATTAAAAAAAAAATTAAATTCTAAATTAGACAACTCCTATACATTTCGATAAGTTACTAATACATCAAATACAGATGTTTGTGAGAAGTAAATAAAAAAAACCCTGCTAATTAGAAAATGTAAAAAGCTTTTCTAAACTGTTTCTTACCCTTCAAAATCATAGTATGAAATGAAATCTGAGATGCATTGTAACTATTCGCACAATCAATAAAAATTATGAATGTAAATTTAACGAGTCCACGGGCCTGGAGAAATGTACTTTTTATCTATAAATTTATTATACTGTGCACTTCATCAGAACTTTAGAATATCATTGCATAACAATATGATCAACTTAACGCATCTAATTTCTGAAACATTCTAAATATTTTTTATTCTTATAAATATTTATGTTACGTGAAAACTTTTAATTGATGCTTGTATGCAGTTAAATATTACGCTAAATGCGGTAAAAAACAGTGATTTGCAGAACTGACGTTGAGGCACCTGATCTGCAGATTTACTAGTAATACAAATAAAGTAATTGAAAGATTTCGCAGGTTGTCATTTTCCTGACATGTTACACTGTGATGTGTGCAAAGGAAATTACATTCTTCTATACTATATAAATATCTTTTTCAAGTTTTTTTTTATTATTATTTCTAATTAATATTCATACCTTATAAAATACATATATGAGGAAGGTAATAAATTTTGTACTTTACAGTGAATTTTCCATAATTGCGAAACGTCAGTGAAGGATTACTTTAGAGACACGAATTTTTTTTCCGTCTGTCTGTCTGCCTGTTTCGCGATAACTGCCGTAAAAAGCATCCGATTTCCTTGAAATTGAGTAAGCACGTTCATGAGGTACCCGGATATAGCTGTATAGTTTTTGTTATGTTTGGTTCATTCGTTCGGAAAATACGGAACATTTTATTTTGCACCATAATGCTTTCCTACAGTTTCAGACGTTGCATTCAGATTGTTTTCATTTTTTTATTTCTTTAAAGAAAATGGCTATTTTGATTAATGGATACTGAAATTTCTCAATACGGGTCTTAAATTATTTCTGTTATTTTGAAATTTTGTCTATACATTTGTCAGATTTTTAATTATTTCTGTAAATTTTGATTATTTTTTATACATATGTTCCAATAATATAAAACATTTTGTTTTAGAAGATGTCATTTAAAATGTACATATTTCATTATTTCTTTTTCTTTAATTTGTTGCCTAGCAACAATAACTGATCCTAATAATACTACAAGCATGCATAATATATGAGTGTAATATTTAAGTTTAAAAAATGGCAAAACTGATAAGATAATTGCACAAAGATACAAACTAATATGACGTCATGTATCGAAAATAAAATTAATAAGCTTTGATATTGAAATAAAATGAACTTGGGTTATGATATTAATTATTATATATTTAAAGAAAATTCTTGTGAATATTTTAGCGTTTATCGTCTGTGCATAGTTAACATAAAGATTTATTTTTTCTATTTAAAATCATAATTGAAAAAAATACTGCAGTAAAGCAAGATTATAGAAAATGTCAATAATATGCACTACATAGATATCAGCATAAAAAATAACGTCATAAAAAATAACGAGAATGCCTCAATAATCATGTTCAAAAATCACGCTTGCTATTTAGTCAAACAGCAAACGTTATTTTAGTTTCATTTTTATGAGAACAGCATGTATTTTTTTATACATTTTCACAATAGTCTGTAATCAAAATAAAAAAATAATAAAAATTGTATGAACAATGAACAAGAGTACTAAATATTTTTTTACTGCGTATGCGTAAATGCTCTTAAAATCTTGGCAAAATTTTGGACTGTTTCTATAAAAACCTTAATTTCTCTATGAGTAAACATGCTATCCGCGAACACAATTTATTGCAATAAGCCACTTAATCATAATCTACAGTTTGAACGCTTTGCTACATTATTTTTGACAGGGTTATCCAAAAGATATTCGTTCTTTTTCAATTTGTTGACGGTCCCCTTTCGGGAAAAGATATTCAAGAAAATATATGACCTGTACTATTATATTTACACGTTCAGAGTTTCAAGATAATTCCTCATGTATTTTTCTAGATATTTAACAAACGTTTACAATCGCAAGTGCCCAGTGAGCTTAGGCCATATAGTGTATCACCAATATTATATTGCCCATGTATCTTGACTTCAACGACCTCGCAGATTATTATACACTATTAAAATTGTTTCTGTGTAATTACAAATAATCTAAGGGTAATCCTTTATCTTAAGTCTTATGTAAAATTACAGAGATTAGAAAAACTAATTTTCTGTTAAATAGCAGAGAAATTAATGGTAAATTTACAGTTGACTAACATCGTTCATTAATAACAACAATTAACATCGTTAGAAATAAACAAGACTTTATAAATTTGTTTTTAATGATAATGATTTAATTTAGTTTTCAAAATAAATAAATCATTCATTTTTCAGTATGCCTGAGATAATTTGAATTCTTCGAGGATTTTTGAACTGCTGTGTTATTTATTTTTTGCACAATTTGTTTCTAGCCGCCCTGGGGTTTGAATTACGAGGTTTCTTGACAGTTGTGGAACAACCTACTGACCAAGTTGTAGGAGTTTTTGTTATTTTGTTGAAAATATGTCTTTTATGATTCAGTGGGGAAAAATCGATAGAAAACACCGGTAGCATTGGGGAGATTATTTTAACCTTTCTAAATGATTTTGACCTTTCTAAATTAATGTAACTTAAAAAAAATCAAAAATTTTCAGTTTTTATATTTTTAATAAAATTTCAAAATAATTTTATAAGTGTGTATTTTGAATTATAAGTTTTAACAAAGAAAAAACATCTTTCAGTAAAGACAAAATCCTTACAGGAATTTAATATAAGAGAAATGACGGTAAAAAAATGAGCGAGAAGTTCGATTGAATGCATTCAATCAAGAACTAGTTTACATGTACAGAGAGTCTTGCTTTTTTCTGTGTTTTTTACAGAAATCTTTTACAATGCAGTTGATTTAATACTCTTGTAGATTCCTAAATATCCTTTCGTGCTTTACTGTAACATTGTAGTAATTCTGGCGTGCTTATAGTGAAGCATTCAATCGAATGCATTAACACTCCTACAGATTCAGTGCAACAAATCAGTCGTACATTAAATCATTATATTTAGATAACTAACCAATGCCTTGTTGACGTTGGAGCAGATCGTGAAGTGGACGTAAACAGGCAATGGATTTTGTTAGCAGCATATCCTTGAAAACATTTCCAGCATTTTCAGTGAAAAACTCATGTTTTATGATGTTAAGAAGTCACCTTTAATTTCAGAAGAAATTGGAATGAGAAAGATATTGTCATCAGGAAACTACTATACGGCATGGATAGTGGCAAGCGAAAAATCAAACAAATCTGTCTCCTCATTTCATTGCATCAGCTTTTCGTCAAAAGCTCACATAACACAAATTATGACATCCCACTTGCTCTAGCCAACGAGTTAAAATAAAGACACGCGTGAAGCCTTCGTTACGTCCAATCAGAGTAATTCTGTAAAGTGTTCTGTCACTTTGGAAGCGTAAGAATTTTTTAATAAAAAAAATATCCCAGCGTGTGAATGTTCTCGGAATAAAGTAAGTAAAAAAAAGGGTTCTTTTAAAAAACATCCGAATTTACACTAAATAATAGAAATTGTGAAAAATTATGGTACAATTTTTAAAAACTAAAAGCTTTACATTTAGGTAAATTAAGTAAGATAAAAATTAATTTAAGTAGAATTTAACAGGATTTTAATGATGGAAATTAAACAACAAGAAATTAGTAAATATGTGGGTAATTTAGCATAATAGAAGGAAATATTGCAAAAAAAAGTCAATAATGTAACATATAAATATTTGAAATTGTTTTTCAGAAAATGCATGACTGAAAGCGTGCGTTTCGAGGAGAACGACCCACTTGCATTTCTATTTTGGGATATTCTTGTAGATTAATCGCGTCAAGAAAGTACTTCAATAAAATTCTTTTCAAAACTTTTAACCTGAAAAAAAACTTATAGACTTAGGTACATTGAAAATTAACACGATAAAGTACAAGCACGTTTTTATCCTTTTAGTGCTACCAATCTTTGCTTCTCGTGTTTCGTTTAAAATTATCAGATTAAAAGAGTTCTTTGAAAATATCCCTATCTGCAACTAATAAAATAGTCATTCTTTTTAGCAGTGAATAATCTATTGGGCTGTTGAAATCAGTATGGCAACGTATCAGACCGTATTATGAGGACGAAATTAAATGTTAGATTGCTTTCACCATTCATAATACCTTCTATTTATTTTTATTTTATTTTATTTTATTTCATTTTATGCTCGCATTATAAATAAACGCACCAAAGTAAGCTAAAAGATTATTCCAATGTAACACATAATTTTCGAAGCAATAAATGTTCCGTATTTTGTAGAAAATTTCTCGAGACGATTATGTTATATCATAATGGCAGATCCCTCACATTTGAAAAAAAGGTAATACGTGTTAAACAAAATCAAACGCAAGGTCGTACTACTGGATATCCATTTTATAAAATCAAAGCATAGAAATAATCACAAAAGAAGAAAGATATCATTTTCTAAAAATTGTACCAAACAGGTTTAGGAAAATTAAAAATACAAAAAAAGTATTTCATATAAATTAACAATAAGTTACAGTATTAATTAATTCTCCTAAATATGATTTTAGCCTTTGATTTTTTTAGTTCCATTTCTTAGAAGGTTTTTTTTACTATTATAAACCATGTTCTCAACAACATTCTTCTTTTTTCCTCCAAAAACATCTCCCTACAAATTCAGTTCTTTTTTCTTTTTGCTTAATTTCTTTTGCTTAATCGCTTTTTGTGTAATTGCCACAATACTGCTTTGGTAACTATAACTAAGTTTCTTCTTTTATTGGTATTTCCTATTATTATTTCATTTTGTAATATAAAAGGAACTATTGGAGGCTGTTGTAGTGGGCACAACGCAAGTATGACGAATGCTTTCAGCAACAGGATAAAATGTAATGTATTAGAGTTTTTATTGTTATTTAACATTTATTATATAAAACGCTACAATAGATATTTCTCGAAATGTTTTACGTATTTTTTTTAAATAGAGATGTTGTTTTAAAGTCGGGTACAGTATAAAAATATCAAGAAATGCAAAAGAATCAAAGTGAATAATAAGCGAAATGAAAATAATGGGTGACATCGAAATTTCTAGAACATTGCAGAATGTGATGAAAATTATACTAACCTACTACAAGAGAATTGTTTTCAGTTCTATTTATTGCATAATACAACGTCTGTATATGGCATTCTTCGCTACTGTATATATTCGCATATAAGCCAACCCCAAATTCGATAGTAATAATAGACTGGATACCAGTGTTTGAAAAAAAAATCTTTGCCTTACTTAATATTAAAAAGTTTTGCAAATTCTGCAGTTAGATATAATGAATATAACTTTTTTTTAAATGCGAGTATTCATTCTGTAATTTCTCTCGAATTTCTGAACGGCTTATACGCGAATATAAGCAACATTTATTTTTTCTCTTGTAGAGTTAGCAAAATTTAAAATTTTTGTAATAGTCATGTATCTTTTTATCAATTTCTCTTACTTAAAGTCGTTAATAGTAAAGTTTACTACTTTATGAGCAAACATAAACAAATATGCCATTTAATGAAATCTGGTGAATAGCTTCAATTTGCACATTATTAATTGGACAATAGAACATAGAAGAAATTTTAAAGGCGTTTGGAAAATGCAGCATTACCACAGCACTAAAGAAAAGTAAAACGTTCCATTTTCACCGGTTTTTTTATCTTTAATTATTGGTTTAGAGGAAATAATTCTCAAGTTTTAAATTTAAGTCACGAAAACATTTTAAAATAAAGGTTGCATAAATCTTTAACGGGAGATTTTTCTTATTTTACTAAATTTCGAAACATAAATGAAGTGATAGTAGCAAATGTAAGAAAAAAGATATATAAATACAAAAAAAAATTCATTAAATAAGATGAAGAAACTTTAGCAACAAAGAAAGTACTGTTACCTAAGTCTTAGCAGTTGGCATTCATGTAAATTTAGAAGTAGATACCATCATTGCTGCTGATAGATAATAATAAAATAATAAGACACAATAATTAGGATGAGCGAAGCGAATCCTCTACTAGGCCACTCAAATTACATTTTGTCGTACACTTTACAAAAAAACTATTCAATATTTTAAATTCAAATTAAACACAAAAATAAATTATGATCTGTAGATTTGCACAATATAATTTTTTTACAGTAAAACGTTAAAAAAAATTATTATTTTAATTAATTTATTTTACATGCATTTCCAATACGGACGCATTTTAGCAAATAAATAAAAAATGAAACGCGTATATTTTTAGAAAAATATATAAATCATGGAATAAATAATTATAGATAGAATCATGATTAATTTAATAAATAAAACATTTTTTCATTATTTCGCAAAATCGTTTGTACAGATGACACTTAAACATTTTAAAAGATTTGTATTATGGATTTTTTTTGTAAAGTGGCAACAAAAGAATTGCAAACAAAAATATAAACAAATATATAAATGAAAAATTAAAAGAACTGCGTGAAGATGTTGCCTCGATTCAAGCTCTTTATAAATGTACTAAAGCAAAGTTGCCCGATTCAGAAACGACAAATAGACTTTAACCATTTCTTACTTTATCATTTGGATTTAAAGTAATGTTACGTTCTTATTTGTGGGCCGAAAAAGGTTTAGTGAACGGGACTTTAGACTTTGTTGCACGTATTAAAGAAAATCGCAAGCCACCAGACCAGATATCGCGAATAATCATGGATAAATTTGAATGCTGCAGTAATTTAACTTATAAGAATTGATGCGTACCGATTTCGCCAATAATTAAATTCTGGAAAAATGGAAGCATAAATTGCTCAAGGAAAGAATTTCTTCTGCAGTTAGCTTTTGCTGTTATAATTCATAAATCCCAAGGTTTAACATTAGATGAAGCAGTTGTAGATATTGAGGATATATAGACACCAGTTGGCTTAAAAACATACGTAACGTTGTCGAGTGAAAATCCTTCAAAATTAAGCATTCAATATAAATTTTCCTTACGAAAAATTCTACAATATCAAAAATTCTCATAAGCTAACATGTATAAAAACGAAGAAATTAGAATAAAATGTTTTACAGTTAAAAATTCATAGTATTAATGAAAGCAGATTTCAAATGTTTTTCCAGAAAATAGGATTTTGAAGAAGTATTTTTCTTCAAGCTCTCTTCAAATATATTATTCTAAAATAGCTATCAAAGATTATCGGATGTTAATTATAAAGATTGGAAACATGGTTCAAACAACTTTAAAAAACACCAGTGGCTACTGGAAATTGTAAAAACATCTTTAAAAGAGCTTTTAGTTCAAAATTTACAAATATTTTGTAAAAGTTTGCTTCGAAAATATTTTATTATGCCAATCTTACATCATAAATAAAAAAGTAAAATGTGCCAAAACATAAAATAAAGTTTTTGTTTAATAAAGGTTCAAAAATAATATTGAAAAATATTGTTACTTTCAAATATCTGTTTTATAAAATAATGCTTCGCGAATCCAAACAAAGCATGGCTTTTGCTAGTAGTAAATAAAAGCAAAATACTAGTAAATATAAATGTAGGACATATGGTTAGGACGCCAGACATGAAAGGGTTAATTAAAAAGTGGTACATACAAGGCAATAAATGCTGAGCACTATTTTTGCTTTCAGCTACTTTTCACAATGTGAAAAAAAAAGAAAAACCTTATTTGATTGACACGTTCCGAAAATGTATTTTAAATATTGAATGAAATAACGAAGTTCTTTGTTTCTAAAATTTGTAAAGTGGAGATGTCAGAAGACATATTTGGATATAGGATGACATACTTAAATAAATGCGATCTCGACGTAAGTTATTTAGAGAAAATGTGTTATGAATATGTCAAAATTCATTAAGAATAAACTAATAACGAAAATCAAACAATATGCTATTGATGTAGGTCAATGACTAACAAAACTTCAAAAATAAGAAAGAAAACTTTATTTGTTCAATTAAATTGGCATTTCTGGTGGTCCAAAATTAAAACTGACAATTTAAAGGACATTTTTGGAAATGTATTCAGCTTGTTATAATGACGTTTATGTATAATTAACAGTATAATTTAGATATGTCAAGGATGAATTATTTAGAAGTTCATAAAAAGTCTAAATTTATTTTTTTAAATATATCTATGTTTAAGAACGTATGTTATTTATTTATGCCCTGGCCTACATCTCACATTGGTAGCCTAATATGAGCTGGTGCGATATAGTCTGAACGAGTTTTCAATCGCTTCTTGCGTGTGTTTTGACACTTGCTTAAATTACTTAATTATATTATGCGATCCAGTAATGTAGAGTCTTTACACTGAACTCTCTTAAATTATGACACGTAATAATTAGAATTTAAGCAAATGTTTTCTAAATGTTTGCAATTTTTATCTTTTTTTCCTTTGACCATGTTTTTGTTGTTGTTGCTGTTGTTGTTTGTTTGTTTGTTTTGTTTTTTTCTGATGCTTATTCCATTGGTTGTAGCAACATGATGAGTTTTTTTTAATTCCCGACTCCATTTTTAACCTCTGCATCAAGCGTAGTAATGTCCATAAAGTGCATATAAAAAATTACTGTTACAAAATATTCTTTTAAATTAAAGGTAAATTAATAATAACCTATTTAAATGTATCTATCGTTGAAAATTCATTTCTTATTAAAACTAAATATACAGTTCTGAAAACAAAGAGAAAAAAAGACAAGTCGTAAATTGCACGTCAAACGTTGACAATGAAGTGCGTTCGTACTATAATTTTTTTAAATATACAGTGCTTCGGATACGGTACAGTATCCGAAATCTTTTGAGTGTCCCTGTAAACACTGTTTCTTTTCTATTATACAGCAATTAACTTGTAATGAACCTCAATTACATATGTCAATTTCATAAAATGTGAAATAGGTTAGTATAATTAAAAAGCACCTCAAACAATGTTTCCCCCTATAACATTATGTAATAGAATACTTTGTGTGGCCCTGCAAATTAATAAAAATACTCTTTGGAGCACAGATTGTACAGAATGTATATTTCGGTATATATTTCATATATGCATATGAATTTTATTATATTCGAAAAAGTGTAACATCATTAAAATGCACTTGACATTATTTTTTCTTGTTGATCGCAATCTAATGGAATACTTTTGATTGTCCCTGTAATTGAACTATACATCAGATTTTCATAAAACTTGGAATGACTCGACAAAATTATGTAATAATAATATATTTTAAATTTCAAACGATTCGTTTGGGTAGTTTTTGCGGTGTTATATACGGACAGATGGACGGACTGAACAACAACTAAAGGTGCTACGTATTTATATAATTACGAACGTACCTGAAAAGGAGAAAGGAAAGGAAAGGAATTAGCCATCCATAAATGTGAATGTTCAAATTATAAATTCAAAGTTCAAATAATAAGTAAAAATGTAGTCATTAAATTTAGAATTATGTCTTCTTTCAAATTATACGTAAAAAGATATAAGTTTAAGGGATCTTCTTCATAACGATATTGCCACAAGTTTTTAGATTTTTTAATATGAACACGCAATTTTGACAGCATAACTGGTTTCTTCGGCAAGTTTTACCTTCTGGCACCAAACGGAAAGCCATAATTTATAAATTATGCTGGTGTAAAATTTGTCCTTAAATAATGTTAAACTCTTTTTAGGTAGATTTCGTATGAAATACTACCTATTGCATTCTCTCCCATGTTGGAATTTCTGAAAAATTTTTGCGGATCTACACGAATCATGACTCCTAGACCCCAAAACTACCATCAGTAAAAAATTTTATATATATATATATCGGTGTATATCACTTTCTTATAGACACGATAACTTTCATAATTATGCTCAGATCTTCTTCAAACTTTTACATAAAATCAAGGAGCTTAAAATCTCGGTCGAGTTCGTTAATGGACAAAATCGGACCAAGGGGTTGGAAGTTAGGAGGGGTTTTCTGAAAACAGAAAAAACGCGATGACTTCTAAATTAAAATAGATATAGAATCAGTTTAAAGTTTATATTACTTCTAAAGAATGGGTCAAAAGTTTATGCATGACAGACTTTTGATAAAGTTAAAAATGGGCTCAAGGGGCGAAAAAAACATGGTTTTGGGGAGAAAAAAATTCATAGCTTCGTCAATTCTCAAGATATCAAATCCAACTAAATTTTATATAAATGTACTCAATATTATCTAAAATTTTTGTATTTACAAGTTTTTGATAGCACCAATTTTTATCGATGAAAAAAATTAAAAACGAAAAGAAAAAGGGGGGAGAAAAAAGAAAAAAAACCCATAACTTACTCAATTCTTAAGCAATCAAATCTAATTAAATTTATTTTACATCTTCATAATAATATCTACAACTTTTATATTAACAAGTTTTTCATAGAACCAATTCTTATAGCAAAAATAAATTAAACAATAATAGGAGTTGGAGAAAAAACCTCAAATCCAAACTGCTTATATTCTGACTCATTTTAAAATTCATTTTTGATTTTAAACGCATCTAAATGACAGATCATCTTATTTAGGAACTATATAATGCGACGTATTGGCCAATTTTTTGATAAAGGCAAAATATATTTTTAAAAAGGCTGCCAAAAAAGGTATTTTGAACAGATTTCCCGAAGTTATAGTCATTAAAATATTGATTAAGTATAACAAATTGCGTTTTTTCTGAGTCATTTTTAAATTCATTTTTGTTCTCAAACCCATCCAATTTACAGCTCCTATTATTTAGGAACTATATAACTTGACGTATTGGCCAGTTTTTTGATAAAGGCAGAATATATTTTTAAAAAGGCTGCCAAAAAGGGTATTTTGAACAGAATTTCACGAAGTTAGTGATTGAAATTTGAGGAAATTTATGAAATTGCGTTTTTACCGAGTCATTTTAAAATCTTCTTTTTGTTCTCAAACGCATCCAATTTACAGGTTCTCTTATTTAGGAACTATATAATGTGACGGAGTAGCCAGTTTTTTGATAAAAGCAGAATATATTTCAAAAAAGGCTGCCAAAATAGGCACTTCACTCAAAATTTCCCAAAGAAATCATGATTAATGAACTGTGGGTATTCAAATAACAAATTGGTTATTTTATGACTCATTTTTAAATCCAATTTTGCTTTGAAACGCATTCAATTGACAGTTTTTTTGTTACTTAGGAACTATATAATGTGCGTATTTGTCGATTTTTTGATAAAGGGTGAATATATACTTTTTAAAAGCTGTCAAAGTAAGCACTTCGTAAAAAAATTTCCCAAAGCGATCATGATAAAAGAATTCAGGTTGTATTCAAATAACAAATTGTTTATTTTATGACTCATTTTTAAATTCAATAATGCTCTCAAACGCATTCTATTGACAGTTATTCGTTATTTAGGAACTGTGTAATGTGCCGTATTGGTCAGATTTTTGATAAAGGCTAAATATATGTTTAAAAAAATCTGTCAAAGTGGGCACTTCGCATAAAATTTCTCAAAGCGATCTTGATTAAAGAATTGTGGATGTATTAAAATAATAAATTGGTTATTTTATGACTTATGACTCATTTTAAATTCAATTTTGCTGTCAAATGAATTTAATTAACAGTTTTTTGTTATTTAGGAACTATTTAATGAGCATATTGGTCAATTTTTTAAATAAAGTAAGAATATAATTCAAAATATGTTGCCAAAATGGGCATTTGAGTAGAATTTCGTTTAAGACGATTTTGATAAAACCAGTTCTTACAGAAAAATGAAATTAAAAATTTTTTAAAAGCGGCTGAATAAAGTATTTAAACTGGGTTTATCTCTAATCATTTTTTTTTCTTATTTGTTGACATGAAAACTTTTCGAAATCTACCTCCGCCTATAGGCCATGCCGAAAGGGATTTTTAATATTTGAAAAAAACATTAATTCAGATTATGTTTTAAGCATAACTCAAAAATCGTAATTTGGAACGAGTTGTAATTTGGGATTCACATATTTATAAATTCTTTCAATTAAAAATTTTATTGGTTATAATGCATTGCATTTTACAAATAATAATTTCATTTTTAATGTATTATGAAATGAATCGAATTGAAATTCGCAATTATATTGAAAGAGGACATAATCCCCAAGCGAATGACAATTTTTGTTATTCACGGCGACAATTTGCCAATTATAATGAATAAGAACAACTTTTTGACGACTATATAATATCACATGTACAGAGTAGATGTTTATAAAATGTAGTATAAGTTTATAACCTTCTATCAGTACAAATGAAACATATGAATCTAGTTCCTTCTTGAATTTGCATACATTTATTTTTTATGTATTTATATAAAGCTATGAATCTAGTTCCACTGTGGTGAAAAATATATTAAAATAAAGCATTTAGTTTTCTATTTATATTGCGTTTAGTCGCTTAGCTTTTTATCTTTTTAGTCATTTTTTCTTGCCAGTTGTAGGATGTGCACAAAATGCTCTAATGTTTTAAAATATCATTCATATTACTTTTACTTTGAAGAAAACTTTTTGTAACAGTAGATACTACTGGGCTATACACGCATGTTAGAACGTCATTTGTTTAACCAGGGTGAAATCTTTGTCAGTCTTAACTGTATTTTTCAACAAGAAAAATTCTCCAATATGTTTGCAAAAGATACAAAGAATTGATTTGAAGATAATCCCAGCTAAAAATGAACTGCAGTTTTTTTGAAGAAGTAAAGTATTTTTGAGGTTTTTCTAAAGTTAACTATAAATTCTCTATAGAGCAATCTCAACTATAAAATCACTACAGTTATTTTAAAGTTAATTTGAGGTGATTTTGTAGTAATTTATTTTAAATATACTATGAGCTGTTAACTTTAAAAATACTGTAGTTCTTATGAAGTCATTTTATAATCATAAACTAAAAAATATGTGAGACTTTATAACCTCAGAAATACTGCAGTAAATTTGAAGTTATAATCCAATCATTAATTTAGAAATATATTTTCTGATGTATCTCCAGTATAAATCTAATTATCGTCCAGTAAATTGACAGACTTTAATCGGATAAAAGTAAACTCAATTATATTTCAAAATCAAAGGAGGGATTTTCCACCGCATCCAACCACTTCCTTAGTGAAAACTTTATTAGTTCCTACTTTATTTCGTTACTCAAAAATTACATTTTTTATTACAATAAAAAAAAAAATAATAAAAATAAATTTAGGCATGGGCGTATCTCCTCTTCCACCCAGATGACATTTTCAGTCCCTCCTTTATCTTTCAAAATCGAAGAAATGCAATCACTACCCTATCCCCTTCGCCCCCCCCCCCCACCGCTTTTAACGGGGAATTTTTGATTCCCTTAATTTTAAAGATACTCGCAAGTAATAAATTTTTCTATGTGTTTCAAAACAGAAGAAAAAGAAAGTTGTGCAACTTATCTTGAAAAATCTAGGAGACGGGGGGGGGTCAAATGACTGTCCCATAATTCCCCCCCCCTTTTCACGAAAAATTCTTTGTTTCTTTTTCTAGCTACTTGCAAAGAATAAATTTTATTGTGTTTTCAAAATTTAGAGAGGAGTAATTACTGTCCCATGTCCCCCCCCCTCCTCCCCTTATCGGAAAATTCTCGTTTCCTTTTTTTGAAATTTTCGTAAAGAAAAAAGTCCTTGGAGGGACATCTGAACATACTTTCCGCTGAAATGACTTCCAGTTTTTATGAAAATTACTTTTACTTTATAGACGGAATTTTCTGTAAAGCTCAGGCCGAGGGCGCTAGTGTAGCCGCTTTCAGCCCATACTTCCGCTTGTTGTATAAAATATACGGGATTTGAGTAGGCTGTTTAAAAAAAGTTAAATAACTATTTCTACTCCTGTCAGTTTTCATTTTTCCCCCTGGTAATTCGTAAATAAGTAAATACTTATGTACATGGTTTATTTATATTATAATAAAGTATTTATGTATATTTTTAAAGGAGTAAAAAACTTAGAATATTAGCTCGGAATCTGATTAATTACATTAACCCTTACTTTTGGCGGTTGTGCTCGGCGACATTTTTTGGCTCGGCATTTGTTTACAAATCTGAGATAATCAATACGTACACTTTACGGTTCGAGAATTTGCAGAAGATACATTATTTGTTTATTTACTTATTTTTTCTTTTTGTCTGATTACAAATAAATTGTATTTGCAAAAATAAAATCTTATTCAACAATAGAGAAATATATATCTCTATGCATCTAAAATTAAATTACATATCTTTTAATTTATTTTTGGTTGATATTCCTGCAGTTTAAATGTATTCATGATTTTTTTTCTTTACAATTTGATTACCAAAAATGTCTTCATTTAATTATTCATTTTTCTCGTTTGTATTCAAATTTTAAAAAGGTTATCTTACACGTAATTCTTATCTACCGTTTGCACAAAAAAATAATGTGTTGACTTTTAGATTACCCTTGATTGTGTTTTCATTTTTATAATGTGAAACCATGCCTAGTGAAATAATAACATTAAACAAACAAAAAAAAACATAATTCTTATTAAATAGTTCATTTTAAATTTACATTTGAAAATGTTATTATTTTTCACGCAATGGACGCTGATTTCTAACTTTCACTATTTAGCGAAACCAGATTGACTAATCAAAACCCAGCTGTTTTGCCAAGAACCAAGAGATCATGAAGATACAGGCCTCTGATTGGCCAATCCCGTTTCGCTAAACAGCGAAAAATCTCTGTTTCCCCACCATTATTTTTAGTTGTAGACATAAAACTACTCAACTTTGGATATCTTGATTGCTGGCTTAATGTTTACCATGTGAGAATCGCGTGTCTCCCTTTCCCGCTCGGTCTTGTAATAGCGATTTGGCAATCTTTTATTATTATTTTTATATGCTTTTGCTTAATTATTGTGTTTGAATAGAATCACATTAAGATAAGATCGTAAATTTATGCCCCGAGTTAGATTTATTGGCGTATTATTAGTATTACCGGCGTGTATTTATTGTTCGTAATCCGTTTTGTGTGTAAATTTCTTTGATTTATTTATTTATATATTTTATATATATAGCCATGAGTAAAATTATGCACCGAGCTATATCTATCTTTTTGATTGAACTAAATAATTAACAAAACACTGAGCCTTGTTTTAAAAAAATCATAATTGATAAAAATATTTCAAAGGAGGATATCTACGATCAAAAGATTATTAATGTTACCTTTTTTAGCCTTTAAAAAAATAATAGTAGAGGTGCAGTTAACAAATAGCTATTTATTATAAATTTGAATAATTCTTTATGACTATAATAAAGAAAAGAGTTCAAGTATCAATATCAGTTTTTTATTGATTGCTATTTTTGTGTATGTTCGTGTTTTTTAGTAAGTTACTGCTGCTATGGTTTTAAACAATGCAATGTTTTTAACTTAGATTTAAAATTTATCAAAAAGAATCTGCATGACTTATTAAAATTTGGAATAAAAGCTAATTTTAAAAATAAACAGGCAATGTATGCTTCCAGACAGTGCAGAAACTTTTTGTCTAATTTTTTTTCTTTGAATTAAATCTGCCCACTTCTGACTGTTACTGAACATTAAACTTGGAAGTCGCAAATGGCGTCCAATGACCTTTACCTAACCCTTTTAATTTTTTATGTCTTTAATCCTGTTTTTTTGGTCTGATGATGTCAGTTCATTTTTTCCCTTCTCCAATCAAATTGTCCTTGTTGAACTGGAAGTAAAAGGACCTTGGATGGACATAAAAACCAGAGCACTGTTCCACGAATTTTGCTGCAATTGCCCCACCTGAATGTCACAGAGACTAACTTTAAGCTCAAAACTTCATCGGTCATCTGATGGCTTCAGGACCCAAACCAACCTTTTCTGCTTATCGATGTCTTTAATATATTTATTTTAAGTTTGATCAAGTGGCTTTTCTTTCTTATCTTGCTTTGGACGATTATTGGAGAATGATCACTGTTCATTAGAAAGTAAAATTACCTCAGACAGACATGTATGTGGGCTGCAATAGTGGCACAACTCGAACAATACGAATTTTCAGTTAATGCACTCTTAACATTGCAGATTGGTATTCTTTCCAGCAGCAACAGTGGCATATCTTGTAGTTTAGTATTTCACCAACAGATAGCAGAAGTGCCACTGTTGCCTTCCTTACTTTCATTACGAGGCAAAACTTCAAACCCATTTATCTCAGAACCTGATTTTTTGAGTTGTGCCATTATTGCAGCCCACAAGCGATATAGTCAATTAAGATTGTAATATTTTCTCTAAGCTTGTTAATTTGTGTGCATATGAATGTTCTTCCTACGCTTATAGAAGTATTTGTTATTTTCAAAATTCAAAAATTATGACAAAATTATACTCAGTAAGACTAACTACTATTGGCACACAGATAAAAATATTACAGTATTGAGTAGATATTTACAAAAAATATTTGGAAAGGTTCTTTCACTCGCATGAAAGCATACGCGTTGTCATTTTAATCTTATAAGACATTTTTTTAGATATTTTGTTTGTATTTCCATATTTTTAAATGATTCTTTACGCTAGCTGAGGTCAATCTACGATGCTCATTTTTTACAGTTTTCATTTTGTTTGCAGGATTTTTTTTTTTGGTCTGAAAATAAGTATAACTTCCTCATTAAAAAAAAAAAAAAAAAAAAAAAAAAAAAAAAAAAAAAAAAAACTATTGTACAGATCAGTTACCCAGTGAAAACAAAATCGTTTAAATTTATGGAACTGCAAATGAGATATTTAAAAAAGGTTCTCCTTAGATTAAGATTAGCAAATGGGTGTCTGTGCATATCAGTGGAATAGCAAAGTAAAATGGATTTCACTATTTTTAAAATGGTCAGGATGCCAATTTAAAAAAGGGTAGGCACTGCATCTGTAAAAAATATTCTAGAGGGAACACTATACATTAAATAATAAAACATATTTTGTATTTATAAGCATTATGGTTTTAAGTATAAAGTTGGATTACCATTTCACCAGTAAGTAATTTTTCTTTTTTCTCTATTGTTTACATTGCTTAAATCAAAATACATGCGTGGTGTTTATATTATGTGAGTCAAAAATATTTCCTTTATTTATAAGTAATTTGCTTAGTACTTTGAAACAAAAGTTTCTCTCTTTGTTTTAATTTTCTTTTCTTTTCTTTTTTTTTTTTAACCTATGTGTACTGAGAGCTGTTTCAATGATTATATTTTTGATAAATATGTTTTTAATACCTTAAAAACTGTTTATGTAATTGAAAAATTTTACAATATACATTAAAAATTGTGAAAACAGGTCTGTTTATTGCTATTGATAAATTTAAATGATAGAATTAGTGTTACTTCTAAAACAAAAAAGCCATCACATACAGTTGTAAAAAAAAATTGTCAACAAAATTTGTGATTTTTCCAGGTCTTGATTGATAAAATTGTGATTTACAAAAGGGGGATGAGAAAATTCATGTTTTTCCATGCATAAACAACAAAATTCGTAATTTATACTTTGCCGATTGGCAAAATTCACAATTTTTCGGCATCTGGTGAACAAAAAAATCAAAATTTTTATGAAGCCAATTGAGAAAGTTCACAATTTTTACGAAGCTGATTAAGAAAATCCACAATCTCACAGCTTCTCATCATTCAGAACTAAAAATTTTTATGAAACCGATTAAAAAAATTTAAGATTTTTAAAAAGCTGACCGTAAAAATTCATAATTTTTATGATGCTGATTGAAAAAATTCATGATTTTTACGAAGCCAATGAAGAAAATCTACAATATTTCTGCGTCTGGGATTAACAAAATTCACAATTTTTGCAAAACCGATCGAGAAAATTCATTATTTTTACAAGACTGCAGAAGGAAATCCACAATCTTTCCGTGTCTAATCAACATATTTCACTATTTTTGCAAAACCGATCGGGAAAATTCATTATTTTTACAAAATCGGTGAGGAAAATACAAAATCTTTCCATGTCTGATCAATAAAACTCACAATTTTTGCAAAACCAAACAAGAAAATTCATTATTTTTACAAAATCGGTGAAGAAAATCCAGTCTTTCTGCGTCTAATGTACAAAATTCACTATTTTTGCAAAAGCGGTCAAGAAAATTCATTATTTTTACAAAATCGATGAAGAAAATCCAAAATATTTCCATGTCTGATCAATAAAATTCACAATTTTTGCAAAACCGAACAAGAAAATTCATTATTTTTACAAAATCGGTGAAGAAAATCCGCAATCTTTCCGCGTCTGATCGAAAAAATTCACTATTTTTGCAAAAGAGATCACGAAAATTCATTATTTTTACAAAATCAATGAAGAAAATCCAAAATATTCCCATGTCTGATCAATAAAATTCACAATTTTTGCAAAACCGAACAAGAAAATTCATTATTTTTACAAAATCGATGAAGAAAATTCACAATCTCTCCACGTTTGATTGTCAAAATTCACTATTTTTGCAAAAGTGATAGAGAAAATTCAATATTTTTACAAAATCGGTGAAGAAAATCCACAATCTTTCCACGTCTGATCGACAAAACTCACTATTTTTGCAAAAGCGATCAAGAGAAATCACTATTTTTACAAAATCGATGAAGAAAATCCGCAACCTTTCCGCTTCTGATCGAAAAAAATTCACTATTCTTGCAAAAGAGATCAAGAAAATTCACTATTCTTGCAAAAGAGATCAAGAAAATTCATTATTTTTACAAAATCAATGAAGAAAATCCAAAATATTCCCATGTCTGATCAATAAAATTCACAATTTTTGCAAAACCGAACAAGAAAATTCATTATTTTTACAAAATCGATGAAGAAAATTCACAATCTTTCTACGTTTGATTGTCAAAATTCACTTTTTTGCAAAAGTGATCGAGAAAATTCAATATTTTTACAAAATCGGTGAAGAAAATCCACAATCTTTCCACGTCTGATCGACAAAATTCACTATTTTTGCAAAAGCGATCAAGAGAATTCATTATTTTTACAAAATCGATGAAGAAAATCCAAAATATTTCCATGCCTGATCGACAAAATTCACAATTTTTGCAAAACCGAGCAAGAAAATTCATTATTTTTTCAAAATCGGTGAAGAAAATCTACAATCTTTCCCCGTCTGATCAAGAAAATTCACTATTTTTGCAAAAGCGATCAAGAAAATTCATTATTTTTACAAAATCGATGAAGAAAATCCAAAATATTTCCATGTCTGATCGACAAAATTCACAATTTTTGCAAAACCGATCAAGAAAATTCATTATTTTTACAAAATCGATGAAGAAAATCTGAAATATTTCCATGTCTGATCAATAGAATTCCCAATTTTTGCAAAACCGAACAAGAAAATTCATTATTTTTACAAAATTGGTGAAGAAAATCCACAATCTTTCTGCGTCTGATGGACAAAATTCACTATTTTTGCAAAAGCGGTCAAGAAAATTCATTATTTTTACAAAATCGATCAAGAAAATCCAAAATATTTCCATGTCTGATCAATAAAATTCACAATTTTCTGCAAAACCGAACAAGAAAATTCATTATTTTTATAAAATCGGTGAAGAAAATCCGCAACCTTTCCGCATCTGATCAAAAAAATTCACTATTTTTGCAAAAGAGATCAAGAAAATTCATTATTTTTACAAAATCAATGAAGAAAATCCAAAATATTCCCATGTCTGATCAATAAAATTCACAATTTTTGCAAAACCGAACAAGAAAATTCATTATTTTTACAAAATCGGTCAAGAAAATCCACAATCTTTCCCCTTCTGATCAACAAAATTCACTATTTTTGCAAAAGCGATCAAGAAAATTCATTAATTTGACAAAATCAATGAGGAAAATCCAAAATATTTCCATGCCTGATCGACGAAATTCACAATTTTTGCAAAACCGAACAAGAAAATTCATTATTTTTACAAAATCGGTGAATAAAATCCACAATCTTTCCCCGTCTGATCAAGAAAATTCACTATTTTTGCAAAAGCGATCAAGAAAATTCATTATTTTTACAAAATCGATGAAGAAAATCCAAAATATTTCCATGTCTGATCGACAAAATTCACAATTTTTGCAAAACCGATCAAGAAAATTCATTATTTTTACAAAATCGATGAAGAAAATCTAAAATATTTCCATGTCTGATCAATAGAATTCACAATTTTTGCAAAACCGAACAAGAAAATTCATTATTTTTACAAAATCAGTGAAGAAAATCCACAATCTTTCTGCGTCTGATGGACAAAATTCACTATTTTTGCAAAAGCGGTCAAGAAAATTCATTATTTTTACAAAATCGGTGAAGAAAATCCGCAACCTTTCCGCGTCTCATCGAAAAAATTCACTATTATTGCAAAAGTGATCAAGAAAATTCATTATTTTTACAAAATCAATGAAGAAAATCCAAAATATTCCCATGTCTGATCAATAAAATTCACAATTTTTGCAAAACCGAACAAGAAAATTCATTTTTTTACAAAATCTGTGAAGAAAATCCACAATCTTTCCGCGTCTGATCGACAAAATTCACTATTTTTGCAAAAGCAATGAAAAAGATCCAAAATATTTCCATGTCTGATCAATATAATTCACAATTTTTGCAAAACCGAACAAGAAAATTCATTATTTTTACAAACTCGGTGAAGAAAATCCACAATCTTTCTGCGTCCGATTGACAAAATTCACTATTTTTGCAAAAGCGATCAAGAAAACTCATTATTTTTACAAAATCGATGAAGAAAATCCAAAATATTTCCATGTCTGATCATTAAAATTCACAATTTTTGCAAAACCGAACAGGAAAATTCATTATTTTTACAAAATCGGTGAAGAAAATCCGCAATCTTTCTGCGTCTGATCGAAAAAATTCACTATTTTTGCAAAAGAGATCAAGAAAATTCATTATTTTTACAAAATCAATGAAGAAAATCCAAAATATTCCCATGTCTGATCAATAAAATTCACAATTTTTGCAAAACCGAACAAGAAAATTCATTATTTTTACAAAATCTGTGAAGAAAATCCACAATCTTTCCGCGTCTGATCGACAAAATTCACTATTTTTGCAAAAGCAATGAAAAAGATCCAAAATATTTCCATGTCTGATATATATAATTCAAAATTTTTGCAAAACCGAACAAAAAAATTCATTATTTTTACAAAATCGGTGAAGAAAATCCACAATCTTTCTGCGTCCGATTGACAAAATTCACTATTTTTGCAAAAGCGATCAAGAAAATTCATTATTTTTACAAAATCGGTGAAGAAAATCCACAATCTTTCCGCGTCTGATTGACAAAATTCACTATTTTTGCAAAAGCGATCAAGGAAATTCATTATTGAAATCGTTTCTAATTTAAAACTATAATAGATTCCAAATTATTTCCAAACTAGTTAATTTTTGTTTTTATATATAGTTTTTTTTTTTTTTTTTTTTTTTTTTTTACTTTTCATGAAAATTTTCCTTTTTTCATACAACTGAAATAGTATAATCCTTGTTTTGTTTTTTTAGTTTTCGATAGTTTGATTTTCTAGGTTTGTGAGATGTGAAATTGAAAAAAATTCTGTAAAGCAAAACTGGTTTTTTTTTTCTTTTTTTGAAAGTGCAATCTGCATTAAAGAATCTCAGCATGTGCTATTTCAATCAAAGGATCACGAAAAAATGTGATTTTAGCCGAAATATCATAGGTAAAAGCACAAATTTCATTAAAGGATACCGAGAAATCTTGATTTGTAGAAAAAATGAAATTTACATGAAAAGACGGCAAAAAAAACTGATTTAAGTCAAAAAATTTCTTAAAAACACAATTTATGTCAAAGGATGAGATTTACTTCAAAAGATCACAAAAAGACGAGAATTTCAGCAACACACCATTAAAAAAAGCGAATTTTGTAGAGAGATCTGGAAAAATACTCAAATTAACTCAGCATCAAAATAATAGGTAGAATTTTTTAGCTACTGTTTTGGTGCTAGTGTTAATTTGAGTATTTTTTCTGATCTTTCTTTGAAATTCGCTTTTTTTCAATGATGTGTTGCTGAAATTCTCGTCTTTTCGTGATCTTTTGAAGTAAATAATCTCATCCGACATAAATTGAGTTTTTAAGATTTTTTTTTACCCTGGCAATATTCAAGGTTATTACATTTTCATATGATTGTCAAGTTAACCAAAATATTTGTTGACATGAAAAAGAAAGGTTCCAATTAAGATTGATTTTGTAAACCGTAGAAGTGTTTAGCTTGTAACAAAAAGCTAAGAAATTTTTTTTCCAGCAAGCCTTGATAGAAATGAACTGCAGAAAAAACTGCAGTTGGAAGACTGTGGTGAATTGGCCGATTCCACTACAGAATTTTTGAAGTTGATGCAACTACAAAATAACTGCAGTATTTTTAGGTCGATACAGCAACCACGAAATTACTGCAGTTTACAAACTACAGTAATTTTGTAGTTGTATCAACCGCAAAAATTCTACAGTGGAAATGGCCAATTCACCGCAGTCTTCCAACTGCAGTTTTTTTGTTAATTTTCTGCAGTTCATTTTTAGCAGGGATAAGCTTGGAATATTTGATTGACAGGCCAAACGTTTGGACCTAAATCCTACGGAGAACGTTTAGACTATTATAGTGTGCAAAATATGCCAAAATATTGAAAAGGGTCCAGTATAACTCGAAAGCAGAAATATAATCGGCCATTTTTGAAGCATAGCGTGTTTTGTCACTTCAACATATTCGTAACCTTGTCAACTCTATCCCACAACGCTGCATTGAAATTGGTAAATACAAAAGAAGCACGATTGAAAAGCAATATTTCTATAATTTAGAAAAAATTGCTTTATGTATAAGGTTCCCTAAACAGCTATTTAAAAAATTCTTAAATAAAGCATACATTATCAGTCTCATGTATGCAGATAAAAAAATTTATGTAAACAATTATATCAAATATTAAATATATTTATTAATTCGGCATAGTATTTCTCTTGAATTCTGCCAAGTTTACTAAAATTATTATAAAACTAAATTGGAACCCATACGTGTTATTAACAAACATACGCGAAAATGTGTTTAATTTTTAAAAGAAATGTTTCTATCTTCCTAAATATGTTTTCTGTACCTACACAAATGCATTTAATCGTTTAGCAGATCCTTTACAAATATGGTTTTTTAAGTTGCACATGGTTTCTAACTTTTTAGGGCACAGGGTAATCCAAATAATTCTTTTTCATTCAATTTGTTGTTGGTTACCCAATTGCACTGATGACTAAATCTTCCCCTAAAAATATGAATTCAGGCATTTTCTTTCCGTATCAAAAGCTCAAGAATAATTTGTTAAGTTTTTCTCTATATATACAACAAACCTGAAATCAAAATTGTCAGATGACTTTTAGCTATACAGTGTGTTTTGGTAAATTCTGTGTTCAGCATCGGTTGCAAATTTAATATAGTTATCTTTTACGTGCTTTTGGTACTTACTTAATATCATTATTAAAAAATTTATTCATATTTTTTGTAAGCAATGTTTTCAACTTACATCAATCTTATGCATTTAGCGCATTATTATAGTACTGCATCTCAACATACTAAAATAAATTAAGGCAGATTCAACTGAGTCTTTAATAAGTAATTAGATGAATAATAATCTGCGGTTATACGGAAGTAAATCTTCAGTTTTCCATATAATTATTAAAGATCACACAGCCGTAGTTTTGCGAGAAATTAATTTATGTATTCTCATCTTCAAGTGAGATTAACAGGGAATATAGATATCCAGGCAATATTAAAAACAGCTCTGTTATCGGTACATAAAGAATAGTTTTTATCCTTTCTTTGCTAATCTCACCTGAAGATGAAAGCAGATATTTAATTGCTCTTGAAACTTAAGTTGCAGTATTTAATTATTATATGATGAAAATAGAAATTTCATTTCCTTATAATTTTCATCTGCAGTGAATTAATTATTTTTTGCACACCATTTAATTATTTTTAAATAGCCTTATATTAAACATGTTTTTTTTATGTGAAAATTACTATAAATTTAGTTATAGTCCAGTCAAATTAGAGTTAAAAGTGGAAAATTCTGGTGTACTTGTTTTTAGTGTCTTACTTTGTGTTTTTTGTGCTTAACACGAATCGGAAGTTGTCCTACAAGACTTTTTCTCGGAAAATATGAAATATCATGAAAAACAACTAAAAATCGCAGATTTTCCAGGGTTTTCGCTTATAACTTACAAAGTAAACTTTTTGCGCAAAAAGTAACCCAATATTGAAATACAGATGAAAAAAATTACGTATAGTTCATGTTTTTATAATTATTTTGTACGTTGTATGGTTCTGTTGAACGTTAAAAAATCAACGTAAATCAGTAATTTTAGAAAATCGCGAAAAAAAGCATATTTTACACTCTTTCTGTTCATAATACTAAAAGTAAGAATTTCAATGAAAACATTTGCTAACTGACTTATTATTAGGTTATATATTATTATTATTATGTAGGTACACACTGTGACTTTAAAAATCCGGCATTGAGACATTCGGCAACTTAAAAAATCCGGCATGAAAATCATCTATCTCCTTCCTTTTCTTTCGCTTCCAATTTTCGGTAGAAGTAAAAACAGTAATTGCTTGTGAATTAAAAACTGAAATCATCAAAGATTCATTAGCCGATAACGAGATAGCTAATGTTATACTAAATAGAACCCTCGGTAACACTAGTATCAGTTCAGAGGAACGACGACATACACCATTGGAAAATCTCAAAATACAATTTTTTACAACTTTTCTGTTAGTAGGACTACAAGTGAGCATTTCACTATGTACTACATCTTGAAAAAGTTGATAAAGTTCTCTACAATTTATGTGTAATTTTTTCGGACCAATAATTATGGGAAAAACAATGAAGTAGCACGCAGTAGTCAGCTACCTCTTTATTGAAAACATACAACTTAAATACGTCATTATACGTGTGCACAGATATGAAAAACGTTAGCATTAAGTTATATAGGTACCACAAAAACATAAACAGTGATTAATGATCGGTTAGTATTAAAATTGTTTAAAGTTATACAATATAATGAAATGGGTAGATAAGTGTTTTTGTATACACCACTTTATTACCAATTTATTACCGATTATTGATTTGAAATAAGACTCAACAGTCAAACCAAACCTCTTGGGCAAAGATTACATGGTTGCAGGCATGCCTTCCAATTCTTCTATTCCTGAAAAAAATGTAAGAGTAATATTTATTTACGCAACCGAGTCCGTTTATGTCTTGCGGAAGAAGATTGTTGCCTCACTCGTAGGCGAAGGCTGTAAGTACCCAAAATTCAAAAATTAGGCTCCTGAGAGGCCGTGGTGCGCATATCATTTTTTTAAAACGTTGGAGCTAATTTCAATTAGTTAATTAAGTAACGATTCATACAACATTTTATCACAAAATGATTCTTACAAAATTTTTTGTTCGCCCTCTTTTACAACTCAAGTCATGAATCGGTTAATTTTGGACATCGATTTAAGACATTATCCTATTATGTATAAATATAATCCTATTATATTACGAACCACTATCAAAAGGGAAAAAAATAATTATTATTATTATTTAGTTCTAATTGTTAAAAAATTGAATAGTTGTCCACATTATATTAGGATACATATTTTTAATATGCAAATAAAAATTTTAGTGAAAAAAAATGTGAAATGGAATTATTTAGTATAGTTACTATATTAAGTATAGTTACTGTATTTAGTATAATATTGCATAGTCATTTTCAGGTACTTTAGGTAATTCAGGATCATACTCGTCTTATTTTACTTCAGTAATACACAGTCTTGTAATTACTGTAGCATATTGTATTGGAATTATTCTAATGCACAATATAACCTCGAAAATCTCGAATTATCGAGACCGAAACTAAACCGTATTTTTGAAAATCACAAATTATTTAAAGGTATATAAAAAATACTTACGATTTTCTTGATAGTGACATTTGTTCGTAATTTAATTCATACTCAAGTGATAATGATGTGAGGTAAAGAGAAAAGTGAAAAAACGTACTTTATTTGATATTTCTAATGTTAAAAAAATCTCATAAGCTGTGCAGTCTTTTCTTCTCATGTAATTTCTCAAGCATAATTATCAAATAACTATCTTCTTTTTTTAGAATTATACAAGTGACGAATTTAGAAGTACAGTCTTGTTTCGCTAAAGATCACATTAATTTTGTGGTCAAATTTATGTAAGGTGTTCTGGTGTAAAAACGCCAGGCGGGGTAATAACTTCAATGGATAATATTATGCATAATTATGAAATAATCTGGTAACTGGCACCCATGTGCTCTGCGCAAAGGGTTTTGAGTCATATAAATCGCAAAAAACATCTTAAAGTTAATTTGTTCTATTTGTAGGTCTTTTTGCTTTTACAAGCAACTAAAATTAACGCTTGATCTAAAAATTGAGGTATACGTTTTGTAATGTGAAGAGTATTTTTTTTTAATCCGGAAATACTTTGTTTATTACATAAATTTGTAGTGCATTTCATGTACTTTCAAAATGTTGTAGAAGATTTTGGATATCTTCTCGAGATAATTTGTAGTTTAAAATGTACTGCGCAATAAGTATAGGGGGGGTAATAACGCCAATCCTTGGCATTAATACCCCGGTTGATTCCGTGGCGGAGCTACATCCTAAATACTGATTCAAATAAACACAGTTAAAACTGTTCAATGTTTCTAATAATTATATTTAAATGGTCCTTTTTAAGCAAAAAGTAACTTAGAATCTGATATTTTTTGCCTCCCGCCCCCCTCCCTTCACGCCACACCTTTATTTTTCTTACACTTTCACAAAAAATTGAACATTTTCAAAAGCTTATAATGCAATTTGTCAATTTCTAGAGCTGTAGAGTTTGTATTTTTAGAATTGGACAATCTGCATGCCATTTATCCATCTTATTTTATAGTTTTGCTTGCATGGCGTTATTACCCATATAGGTGGGTAATAACGCCAAATAGCATTGGTCCAGAAATCATGCCATTACATTTTATGAATACATATCTGTTAAATTATTTTTTTATATAGATAGTCAATGATTTGCTGCATCAAATCCTGTATTTGTTTGAAAAATACAACCTTAAACTAAGCCGTGAAAATTGGTAGAACCTTAACGTGGCGTTATTACCCCAGGATGCCTTATTTTCTCGGTAAGATCTTATTTTCTGCCAGGTTCTCGTCTTCATTCCTCTGAGATGTCACCAATGATATCGTGGATCCTATTAAGCTCAGTGAAAGCGATCTCGCTGTCCGCTAAAACATAATTTTTGATCTCAGTTTTTAATCCATAAACAATTGCATTTTTACTTCTCTCGCAATTTGGAAGTGAATAAAAAAAAAGGGGGGGGGGTAGATGACTTTGATGCCGAATTTTTTTAATTGCCAGATCTCTGAATACTGGATTTTCGAAGTCTCACTCTATACTTATAACATAATAATATGTAATCGAATAATAAGTGAGTAAGTTAGCAAATATTTACAATGAATTTTATACTTTTACTGTTATGAACGAAAAAGTGCGAAATTATACATTTTTTTATTATGATTTTCCAAAATTGTTCGTTTCCGCTGATTTTTCAATTCTTCAACGGAAGACATATGACGTATAAAAAATGATAAGAACATCAGTTGTAAGTAATTTTTTTGTCTGTATTTTAACATAGGTCACCTTTTTTTGTACAAAGCTTGCTTTGCAAGTAATAATCCAAACACCCGGAATATCTGAGATTTTTAGTGCTTTTTTTCAAAATTTTTCATATTTTCCGAAAGAAATATTTAGGACAACTTCAGATTCGTATTTTGGGCCCTCTAAAATATAAAATAAGACACTAAAAATAATTACACCAGAATTTTCCACTTTAAGTTGTTTTTAAAAAATTTTACCGGACTATTGGGCTAATCACTGACTGGGATTATTTTTTTAAGATTCTCATGCCAATTCTCGAAATGAAAAACATAAAATTTTCAAATGTACAGATATACAGTTATATACACTCATTTCCGAAAAAGAGACAGTGTACAAACTAAAAAATTATGCACATCACATGTGTATCTGAATTAAAAGCAAGAAATTTAAAAAAATAACTTTGAAAGTGCACATTTATATATATTAAGTTAAAAAACAAAACATTGTAGCTTTAACAACTTATACATACGTGCAAATTATTCATTTCATTTTCAAAATGTGTTCCGAGGTTTGTGAAATATACGATACAAAAAGAGAGGAAATAAAAATATTTTTATCAGAAATCGTCATTAGCTATAATATCTTCAATATCATTTAGCAATTAATTTTAAGTTATCGAATATATAATCAATTCTGACAGATAAATAATTATAAGAGTAAGTACACCTTACATAGTAACAGACCGGAATGATTAGAAAAAGACGTGCCATAACAGCTTTAAAAGATTTTTTTTGTTATACATTCGATAAACCTGCTCAGCGTTCGAAATGAGATCACGTTAAATCATTAAATACACATATAATATCTCTAAAATATTCGAGCTTCAATAAACATACGTGACACGAAATAGCCACTTGTATCATCACGCTACAAAGTTTAATTGGCTTAATGAAATTAGACAAAAACTAAAGAGGAATTCATTTTCCACCTGTTTTTTAGTAACAACATTGAATACTAATCATGTATTTTTTATATTTATAAACTTGATAAACTTGTTATGAAAATCCCCGAATAATATAAGTGCAATTTGTGGGCATTTCAGGCTATTAATTAAATTTTTCATGAGCGAATAATGAAAATTAAAATAACTATTCACTTTACATATAGTCAATTTGAGTGTCTTTTTTTTTTTTCAAATTACAGTTTAATCTCCGTTAATTAAACTATATCATTTTTTTTAAACTACTGTCAAAATACTTAAGTTTTTTGCAAAAAATCTCAACGATATGCAACTTTGATCAATAAAATTTTGAAAAAACATGGAATAAAAAGTTTTAAAATAATACGATGAATATAAAAACTAAAAACAAAAAGGATTTTAGCGACGTAACGGGATTATTAGAAACATTGTGGAATGTAAATGACTTGTATTCAACAAAGTCCTTAATGAGTTTTTCTTAGTATTAATGTATTTTTTTTATATTTATGCGACATTCTTAACCCATTTTTGGATTGACTGCATGATACAAAGTAGACAAAAAAACATTCGTACAATCAATTTACTTTGACGTAACACCGTAACTAAATATTACGTCATACATAAATCACTTTGCAAGAATTAGAACCAAATTCCATCTCGTGAACATAGCGAAATGAAAAACACTTAAAAGAATACAGTAAACACTGCATGCCCAAGATGCCAAAGGGAGAATTTTAAACTTTGATTGCCTCATTTGGCTGTATAATTTTTAATCCATCTCACATGCACCTGTTTATATTATATATTGTTTTATTTCATGTTTCTAAGAATTACCAAACGCATTAAAGAAAATTTCTTTAAATAAGTGCCTAAATTTAGAAGCGTATTCTACGTATTGCGGAATATAAAACGCACCTAGTATTTGAGACAATATTTTTCTATTTTTAAATGTGTTTGTCAAATACACGTTTTACCTTCATGAGACATGTAGCATGAGAATATTATAAAGAGCATTATTAAATATAATAAACAGTAAAAACTATGTAAAAACGAGTGCACTTTATTTTTAAAAGTTAAAATGAAAGAAATAAAGGGTATAACGAGGTAAGAATGGCGAAATGGATCCCATGGTCAATGACTGAATTATTATTTGTACTAGTATCAGCAATCTAAAAGAGTACGAAATTAAATGTCATTAACCCCTGAAATACACTTGACTTTAAAATATTCGAAAAAGTTCGTACGCGCGCCGTTATTTTTTAAATGTATTTTTCTGAAAAACTATGAAAGCTAGAAAGATGGGACCAATCGCGTATATTAATAGACACTTTGAAAAATATTTTGTATTTTTTTTTCAGAGTTTTCCTGAAATGACAGCTGTGCAAAATAATTAAACAAAGTATAAATCTTTTTTTAGTACTGTTCTGTTATGCATACCGCGCCAAAAAAATATATAAGGTATTTGTACCCTATATGGACAGGGTCTTCCTCTCTCAATATGGACACCCTTAATATTTTTAAAGGTAATAATTTTAATCGAGAGATGGCTCAACATTTTCGCGAAGAAAAGCAGTTGAAAAGATAATTAAGGCTGGAAAGTGTAAAAAAGCGCGTTGTTCGCCATTTAGGAGAAAACCTGTTGTTTCGATATGTGCTGATCTTAATTACTTGTAAGCTTAAATTCTTATTAGATATGGTAAAATTACATTAAATGTTGAAAAGTGGAGTATTTTAGAAAGCTAATAAGACATATTTTCGATTGCTATTGCATATTTTGCTTTGAAATATTTTCCTTATTCATTTGTTACTAGATTTAGTAAAACTACGCCCAGTTCCCAATATGGACAGCTTATGTCCCCATCGACTACAACTGTAAGAAAGAAGAAAATTCAACGTTGCCAAGCAATAAATTGAAAAGGCATCAAAGTGGTAAAATCTTTGTTCACCAAGATGCCATTTATAGGCCAAGGCCATTTAAGGCCAAGATGCCAATCCCCCCAAAACCTTCCTCCAAAAACCCTTGCAGAAAAATATAAAAAAGCCCAACCCCCCTCGCCAGTAGAATATCTGTTGACGAAATCGTAGGCACCAATGGTATGACTTCCTCAACAAATGAGAGCTGGTACTGCTTCTTTTGCAGTATTGATGCTTTTTCAAACATGCGTCCATGCATCACATGTGGCAGATATGTTCATAAGGATTATGTGGGACTTACTGCCCATGGTGAAAAAGTTTCTATTTGTCCATGCTGTGAGGACTGAGTAATAACAGATGTAAATTCGCAGACAGATGCTATAAAGCTAGGCAAAACCAACAATATTATTTCATAATATTAGTAACTAAGGGGCTTTGCATGAGTCTTCGAAGGGTAAAAACCGAGAATGATCCTCCCCTTTCGAAAAGGCATGTTCTGAAGATATTTACTGTCCCCCCCTCCTCCTCCGAATACTTTAAGATACATTTTTTTTATTCCCTCTCCTGTAAAATCCCTTGGAAAAGTGCCTCTTCCATACACACTGTGTAGAAAGTCAATAAGGAAACACCTGTCCATAATAGGGACAGGTAGTTCCTTATATGGACACTTGTATACATTTTTTGTTTTTATCATATAAATTAAACCAGAATAATTACAAGGTCGCTAATTTTAATAATGATAGTCAATCGTCCAAGGATAGTGGACACACATTTTTGGAGTCCTCTGACTTGTACATGGGGGTGAAAAAAATACATTTTCCTTAAGGTGTCCATATAGGGTACAGGTACTATATAATATTATTTAATTTATATACTTATACCACACAAAAGCTGATCAAAATCAAAGAGGTGCTTCTTTGAGTAATATCTAAGAAGAAAATAGAAAAGGAAAAAATAGAAACTCTAAATAGAAAAGGAAAAAAAAAGAGAGAAAATGATGCTGGACAAATTTAAAAGAAAAGGTAGACAAATTAAAGACACTGAAATGTGGATAGTGGGTGAGTGAGGCGATGAAATTAGCGATCGCCCCGACCTACATCCCGAATATATTTGTCCTGCTGAAATTCTGTCAAAAAAATTTTTAAATGATGAAGTCAATATTGTAATAAATGAAAATAGGGATGATAATGATTGAAGTTATATTTATAGTTTTTCAGAAAAATACATTTAAAAAATAACGGCGCGCGTACGAACTTTTTCGAATATCTTAAAGACAGGTCAAGATCAGGAGTCAATGACCTTTCATTTCGTACTCTTTTAGAGTGCTGATGCTAGTATAAATAATAATTCAGTAATTGACCATGGAGGCCATTTCGCCATTCTTACCTCGCTATACCCTTTATTTCTTTAATTCTAACTTTTAAAAATAACGCGCGCTTATGAATTATAATAATTTTTTTTTTGTTTCAAAAGTGTGCGTTATATGGTATATAAAAAAGTTAAAAGAAAAAAAAAGGCGACCAATGTAGATAAATTAATTTTACATGTAAATATAATGTATGGTAATAGTAATTCTTTAAATGTGTTTTTCAAATGAATTGTGATTGTATAAATATATTTCTTTTATCTTTTATATCGTGAATTACTTTTAAACTGATTAAAAACATATTTAAAACTTAAAACAGATATGAAATGCTTCGTTATGAGCAAGTAATATTTTTTTTAACTCTTAGATTTATTACAAAAAAATCATATTATATTTAGAATCTCCATGAGGTTATAGTCGATTTTTATATAGCTTTTTTATGATACTTTAAGCATTGGTTACATTAACACCAAAAGAAAAAAGTTTGAAAAGCATTTTAGTCACATTCTTGTTTCGATTCAATAGCTGAAATTATTTCCTATTAAGTCTAACAAGGAGACAAACTTATGACAAGTGACTTTTCTAAATGAATATTCCAAATGTAACTATTTTGCCATCACTTACTTTATTATAGAAGAATTATTGTACTTTATATGAGGTTTACAAATGATGAAGGAGTAAAAATACAATATATATAGCTCTCTGAGGATTGTTTTATGATATAAACGCATATCAGCTTATCATCTATGATAAACAAATGCGTTCAACTATGTTTTAACGTACAGAAAAACAAATCCTCTCAATAAAACAGCAAAATAAAATACCGAAAATAGCCATTACCAATTTTAAAACAGATTTAAAAGACAATGTTAAAATTCACTTTTATCATAGTTCGCCTTTAAGGAAATGGATACTTAGATTCGAAGTTCAAAAATAAACTTTTCTGCCAAAAATTGAACCGACTTCAAAAACTATTGCAAAGTGAAAAATAATGTTTTTACATAATAGTAATAAGAAATTAAATTAAGACATAGTATTTACCATGCGTATTATGATATTTATGTACATTAATTTGATTTTTTGGAGTCTGTGCCAGCCAAGCCTTTATTCTTTTAGGAATTGAATTGGATATTTAATTTTAATTTTGAAATTGGCTTGGCTGGCACCGACTCCAAAAAATCAAATTAATGTACATAAATATAATAATACGCATGGTAAATACTATGTCTTAATTTAATTTCTTATTACTATTATGTAAAAACATTATTTTTCACTTTGCAGTAGTTTTTGAAGTCGGTTCAATTTTTGGTAGAAAAGTTTATTTTTCTCGTTTTAGTTAAAAGTTAACGATTTTTTGAAGTCAGTTAATAAAAATTATAATACGTAAAAAAATATTGTAAATTATACATAGATGTAAATTTTGTCGGAAATAGGGTTCGAACGCATGCTCTCTTTCCAGCATCAGAGCTTAAATCTGGCTCCTTACACCGCTGGGTCATCCTGACTGCGCTCCAATCGGCGAGTTTATTCAAAGTCCATGTTATTACTTACCCATCATACGTAGTATAGGGTAAGTCTTGCAATCGTTTTGAAAATCGAAAATTTTTTTTTCACGTATTTACACGTTTCAGATGCTGGAGATTCCGAAAAACATATTTTTAGAAAAAAAAATTTGCCGTCCGTCCGTCTGTGTGTCTGTGTGTCTGTCTGTCTGTCTGTCTGTCTGTAACCGCTCTATCTCCCGAACAAATTGAGATAGAGACTTGAAATTTTGTATGTACTTAGTATGTAAGAATGGGACGAAGCCTATTTAATATCAGTAACCTCGATTATCCGAAACTATTTTTTTCGGACTCTCGAAAAATACGTTCTGATGAAAGGTATATAAAAATTTTCGAATTTTTTTATTTTGAGGAATGGTCGTAAAAGGCAATAAAATAACACAAATTTTGCACTAAAAACAAAGTCGATCGGATCATTTGTTACCGAGATATGTGTAATCTTGTTTTACAAATTCTTCAATTTTTCATGACCCTGTATTTCATTCAAATTTCAATTCTCAGATATATTTTGATTGGAAATGAGACGCTTAATCCGACGCAGAAAATTGTTAGTTAATATGATTATTATTTTTGGAGTTATAAGGATGTTTCTTTTACGCAATGCGGTACTACTCGAGTATTTTGGCGTTTTATATAATTTGTCGCAATTGGCTCGTCAGAAATTCTTTCATGGAGCATTATTATGTATGTAAAATTATTTATTTATGCGTTTAAATTTTATTTTGGAATTGCCATAGATAGTTTCCAGGCATTTTATTTTCAGATTTTATATTATGATGGGTAAGTATTACGGTGGCCCCCCCAACGACTAGTTTTTAATTTGCGAAAAATCACAAATTTTGTTAAATTTTGCCTAATTACTAAAAATGTACTAAACCAATTTCAATGAAATGGAAGTTGTACCAATTGGAGAGTAGCCTCTTTTATTAAATACAAAAATTAATCGGTTGGATAGTTTCAGAGTAATTGGTGAACATACATAGAAAAAAAATACATACGCGTCGAATTGATAACTTCCTCTTCCTTTTCTGAAGCCGGTTAAAAATAAAAATTGTAATACGGAAAAAAAATTGTAAATTTTACATAGATGTAAATAATGTCAGGAGCGGGGTTCGAACCCACGCTCTCTTTCGCAAAACAGAGCTTCAATCTAGCGCCTTAGACCGCTCGGCCATGATGTCTACAGTCCATTCAGCGAACGTATTCAACACTTTTAATTAGCGAAAAATCACTAATTTCATTAGTTTTTGCCCAATTACTAAAGAAGTACTGAACCAATTTCGATGAAACTGAAGTGGTACCAATTCGAGAACATCGTCCTTCATTTAACATCAAAACCAAGTTAATCGGTTGCATGGTTTCGGAGTAATCTGTGAACATACATAAAAAAAAATACATACGCGTCGAATTGATAACCTCCTCTCCTTTTTGGAAGTCGGTTAACAAGCTCGGTTCAAAGCTATGATCATGCTGGAGCAGTCTTTCTATAACTCATACTTCTTCACTAATTGTAGTGACAAAGCAACAGTATAATAATGAAGGCTCCTTTTATTTTCAGCATTTAGTATGAAAAGAGAAAATAGCTTCTTTAAAGCTGTTACAGTTATTTTAAACATTTTTTCATTCATTAAATTTGAAACTAGGGACTACTTTTCTGAATAAAAAATTCATTATATTATTATATGTATATCATATAGTTACCATCGGAGCTCATGGAAACAGTGACCAGTATTATTTACTTTTGGACATAACGCACAAGATTGACCGAGGAATGATTTAATTACAGACACGCTAGATATTCAAATGAAAGAGCAAAACAGTCGCTGAAAAAATAAAGGAGCTTTATTATTCTCCCAAAAGTTTTTTAGAGAGATGCTCCCTAACTTTCGAAAAACTTCACTGCTAATAAGGATCTTAGACATCTGACCGAACACTATATTTTCAATAATACATTAACCGAGCACTGCGACTCCTCTATATAATCAAATCGAACACATTAGCATTTTCCAACTCAACTCGCTGTCCTATATCTAGCTAACCAACAAGTCTAATCTGCTCTCATCCCTATACTAATTGATAGATTGTCAGAGTTTTTTAATCTTCTCTGGCGTAAGATCACAAATAAAGTCAGCTGACTCCTAATCTCCAATCAGCATTGCTGAAAAAGGATTAATTTACTACTTCAGGTGCATTAATTCTGGCGAGAATCAATTTCCGTGGCGCTAAAACTTCTTCTATAATTCTCAAAATCCTCGACCAGGTGCATGATGACATGCAGATAAAAAATAACTGTGGAGTCATGATGGCAGCTAAAAATAGTAAATTTCAACGAAAATTCTGTCAATCTAAAAATTTTAAATATTCACTAAATATAAAAGTTATGTCTAGATTGATAGATTGATAGAATTTTAGTAAGAGAGCACTGATTTTTTTGAAAATTAAAGTTTCATTTCTGTGACACCCAATACTATCTCACTATGTTGCTGCTGTTTCGTATTCCGGAATAAATTATTTAAACTTGACGTTAATTAAAATATAAATCCACGTTGAGAAATGATCACGAAATAGACTTTATTCGAATATTAATGCATATTTTTTTAGTTGTTTCAAGTTATATCCGATATGGTTCAGTTGCGTTTTGATTTATCAAATAAAAAGAGTAATTTTATGTAGTATTTTATTACTTTTTTTTCTTTTTGGGTGAGATATTTAGATCGAGTTTTTAGATATAACTTTGTTGAAAGTTATACATCCTTTGAAAGAGATTTTTTTAAAAAGGTTGTATAGTTATAGAAAATCTGAATTAGAATAATACATTTATACGCGGTAAGAAAAAAAAAGGAAAAAGAGAAAAAAGAGAAAAAAAAACTGTTTCTAGATCTAGCAAGAAGGTTTTCGATAACCCCTTACTCGCGACTCAGAAAAACGTTCTTTACTATCTTAAGGAACATCAGAAATTAATAGATTTCCGAAATTTAAAGAAGCATTTCTTAAACAAAAGTTTTATTTTCTCTTCGTAATTTTCGGAAACTTTTCTAGTGATTTATCTGTGTATTAATCCGTTTTCTTAACCCTATACATATTTTTTTCGAATGCTATTAATTTTCAAATAAGTATTTTTAGAAACGTGGCAAATTTTACCCTTGTAAGAGGAGCAAAAATAACGTTCATTTTATGCTGTTGATGGAGCATGTTTGTCTGTTGAACATGAAAATGTTTCCTTGATAATTGACAGAATTTGATATCCTTTTGCTATTAGGTTGAGAAAACTGATGAATACATTGCAGAAATTACTCTAACGTTTCCGAAAATTACGAACAGCAAAATAAACTTTTCTTTTATAAATGTTTATTTAAATAACAGAAGTAAATTTTCCAAGGGGTGAAAAAAGTCCGGGCTGGGATTTGGACCAGGGATGTATTGGCTGAAGCCGTCAATGCTCTTCCAACTGAGCCATCCCGGACGAATTCTGGAGGGCTTTTTCACCCAAATGGCCTCCTTCTGTTTAAAATTAATCTAAGTTAATTTCGTATGCAGCGATTTTCTGCAGTTCTAAATATTGACCTTCGATTTATTCTGTTGAGTCGATCCATTGTATCAGACCTGATTCTGCGTTCGTTGAGGTCATTTGGGTGAAAAAGTTCTCCAGAATTCGTCCGGGATGGCTCAGTTGGAAGAGCATTGGCGGCTTCAGCCAATACATCCCTGGTTCGAATCCTGGCCCGGACTTTTTTCACCCCTTGGAAAATTTACTTCTGTTATAATTATTTACCGATTTGATTATTCGTGTTTAAAATTAATCTAAGATAATTTCGTATGCAGCGATTTTCTGCAGTTCCAAATATTGACCTTCGATTTATTCTGTTGAGTTGATCCATTGTATCAGACCTGATTCTGCGTTCGTTGAGGTCATGGGTGAGGAAGACCTCCAGAATTCGTCCAGGATGGCTCAGTTGGAAGTGCATTGGCGGCTTCAGCTAATACATCCCTGGTTCGAATCCTGTCCCGGACGTTTTTCACCCCTTGGAAAATTTACTTCTGTTATAATTAATTTACCGATTGATTAATCGTGTTTAAAATTAATCTAAGATGTTTATTTAAATCTCGGAAATATATTTGTTTCTGAAGATAAAGGAACGTTTTTCGGAGTTTTGGTAACTCTGTAGACTTTATATTATTTTCTCGTAAACCTTCTTGCTAGATCATTAAACATGCTTCTGTTTTTTACTCTCTAGATATATGGATGAAAATTATTTCGTAATATCCCGCACGATTGAAAATAACATCCAAAAAACGCATTTGCAACTTATAAACAGACTTGCTGTAAAAGATAAAACAAACACAACAAAATCCAGACAACATATAAAATATTCGATTGGTTAAACATTTTATAGCTTCTAAATGGTATTATTTACATTATTATTTGTCTACTGCAATATCTGTAGAAGAAAAAAAATCTCATATATATTCATTCAAAAGAAATTCACAATTGCACGGCAATTTTTCAGGCTGCCGCGTTTTGTTACTGCCTAACCTCTTATAGTATTGATTTTAAAAGTTTTTTGAAACCTTTCTCATCTGCCGATATTTGAGTTTTAAAGTTTTCGCAGTTAAAATTCCTTGAAACTCAAATATTTTGCAAATCGATAACCATTTACGTCATTTTAAAACTGAAAAACAAGTATACTGAAAAGTACTGTGTGTTGATTATCTTATTCATATAAAAACATTCTTAATTAATGAATATATGTATGTGATCACTACTTATTTGTTTATAACGCGTGTCATTTATTAAATATTAAAAAAAATGTATTTTTTTTTATTTATGTTTAACATCTGTAATAGAAAATTTACCTTAAATAAAGTAAATTTTATTTCAATAAAATTGAATGATATGAAAAGTATTAGAAATTAGTGGACCAAATTTTAAAAAGGCTTAGAAATTAAACTTTTCTGAAACTGTTTTTAAATAGCTAAAATAACAAAATGTGGTTCACTATGTTGAAAAATATATCGAGTCGAAAAGTTCATACTTACATTATCCAAACAATTTGAGAATATTTGCTTTACAATAATATTTCTGTTTTTTTTCATCTCCGTTTCAAATGTTATAAAAACAGCGTATATTTATACGTATAATTTATTGTCTGGTGCTACTGTAATGTTAATCTGTGTGTCAGTTATGCACATTCTGAATAACATGTATTCTAGTTCGTACTTTTTGCATCTTTGAATATTTATTCTTCAAAATTTATTGTAAAAACATAAATGTGATAAATGGACTTAATGGAATAATACTTTTTTTTCATGAAGAATTGTTTGTTTTTTCCCAGCACGTGTCACACTGTAAAAAATTTTGTGTAAAGTTCCTGAAAAAACCTGTTGAAGCTGTTCTATCACAGGTTTTACCTGGATTTTCACGGAAAAAAAGCAAGGAAATTTATAAAAGTCAGGAAAGTCCAAAAAATATATAATCTGAGATATGAAATTTCAGTTAAATTCCACCCTTCTTGAAATCTAGAATCTGGAACGTTGTTCATGAAATCTCAGTTAGGTTCCATCATTTTGAAAAGCTTTTTTTTTTTACTTTAGAAAGTGTGTGTACAAGAAAAAGCTTCTTTTTTTACTTGAGTAACCCAAACTTATTAAAAAAAGCATCAAAAATAATACATGAATTACATTCATTAACCTGTAACTAATGTTACCGGTCTTACAGACCGCTGTTTATTTGAATTTTTATAGTTTAACTTGTAACTTACAGTTTAAATACAAACAATACCGAAATTTTGATTCATTTTGAACTTTAGTACTATCAACAGAGTGAGAATACGTGAATTATAATTATAACAGCACTGTACATAAAGTTTATTACAAAAACACCATTCTGTGAATTAATCACACCTTTTATTCACCTTTTGATGATGCAGTCTGTGAGATCGCTTCACAGTAGTTGTGTAATAATTTCTATTACATTAGTTAAAGGTTAATATGTGAAACTCGTCAAAAATATTGTTTAATGGAAAAGAGCAGTAATAAATAGAAGTGTGACGAAATATAGTTTTACTTATAAATGCATACATTAATAGAAAAATGACATTAATGCTTTTAAATTTTTAAATACGTAAAGGAGAGCGAGGAGGAATGGGACACTTTTTATAAAGAGGAGAAAAATCAACTCTGTTTGACCAAAAGACAAAAATTTCGAATTATAGAATACAAGATGAAACACTTTCTAATGTACTTGAACAATATAGAAATATAATTTTCTGAAACAATTTTATAACTAATAGCCTGACCGATACCTCCCCATAAACAGGAAGGTATGGGACAACTATAAAACTATGTATTATGAACAATAGTGTAAGTCTAGTGTTGGCTATATATACAATCTAATGTAGATTGCAGATTGATAATGTCCGTGCTTCAGTATCTTCATCACTGGAATGAAAATTCGGGATTGTCAGTCAGAGATGACATTATAAAATCATTCATTAAATTAATTTACATTTTGAAGTAAATGAATATATTTTTAATGCTATAATTAATATACTTCCCTCTAAAAATATTTACATGCTAGCAATTTACACTCATCTTAATAAAAAGAAGGAATTAATCTTGTCTCATTTCTCTCTTTATTGCCATGCCCCATTGCTCCCTTTACCTTCTTTTATATAAATGTTCTTGTATAAAAAGAAATGCTGTTTTCAGGCTTCATTTAATTAATAAATAATATACAGTATAATGTTCTATCATATCATATTATCATATATGTTCTATCATACAGTATAATGTTACTATCATATCTATGCATAAACAAGCCATTAATATACAGAATGCATAAAAAATACATGAAGCAAATTTACTTTTGATTCTTGAAATAGCCTTTTTCTTATTCGAGCTTATGCAGATTAGCTACTTTTTTCACACGAAGATTAGGGTAACATTACTTCATCTAATGTGTGATTGATGAAATGTTTTAGAATAATACATAAAAAGAAAAACCTACTGCCCCGTTCCTCCCACTGTCCCAAATTACCCCACTCTCCTCTATTATAAATAGCTTTACAAAATTGAAAAGAAATGGGGAACTTCTATGAAAATAATAAATAAAATGATGCTGGAATGTTTTTGGATATGACAATACAATAAATATACGAATATAATAATACCAAAATACGGATAGAACAATACCATAACAAGTTATTCGGTGTTGTTATTAGTCTATTTACTTCTTTTAAATGTAGTTTACTTCTTTTAATCAAATCTGAAAGTTCAAACAAAAGTCATAAAAGCCTAAGGCGATAATGGAATTTGAGTAAACGAAGGGATTAACTCGAGCGGAATGTAAATACAAACCTTTTTTTTAGCTTTTTATATAATAACGCTAATATATTTTAACACTTAATATATAGATATTTTTTTAGCATGCCCACTAACAATACCAAAAGTCATATTTATATAAAAAATAACAATTATGAATTCAAATAAAGTTTGAGTGATGTATTAAAAGACACATGATGTATTAGATGTTTTTACTGACATCGTGCAAGAATTAACAGTCGAAGATATTACCAAAGATCATTATTCGGCCTTTTTCATCAGCCTTTTTTATTTTAGTTAATTGACTGTTTTAAATTTTCGTTTTATTTACACTTTATTCCTTTATTTATTGATCGATGAATTTTGTTGATGAATTGATTTCGTTATAGCATAAGAGCTGGAAAAAAAAAATTCTGAACTATTTATATCAATTTAAGGCAGATGGATTTTCTTTTCGTGATCGGATTTCTTTCGTTCTTTTCGTGATCGAAAATTACAGTAAAATTGCATGTCTTAAAATTGTATTTTATTTATATATAATTGTTAAATTTTAAATTTAACACTCTGGTGTTGCCACCGTCAAAATGACGTCAACGTTAAGTACAGACATGATTTTTCTTTACAATATAGATTGAAAATTCAGTTAGATTCTAAAGATATTTAATAATCTTATAAATATTTAAAAATTTTCTTTCTTTTGATTTTCACTGTGGCTTTATTTCTTCATCGTATTGTTTTCAACGCTTCAAGCTTCAAAGATATTTGTTTTCAACTGTAGCTGTGTAGGAAAAATATATACTTCCCTAATACACTAATAAAATCGTATTTAAAAATATATTATTTTACTTTTTTTAAGAGTGTGCACAACTTTGTTAGATTACTATTTTATTTTTTGTCTCATTTGGCGTTGTTTAACCTATAAATTATGCTGTTATTGCAAATAAAATATCGACAAGAATTTGACTATCTGTAATATGAAACTTCAAATGAATTATGACTGATTTTTGCTTATATTTGTAAATCTTGTACCTCTGACGAAGTTATTTACAATATAAGCTTTCTTCTCTATTCATCGACATGATTTTTCTTTTGTAATTTTCATAAGTCATTTCATAGTACTGCATAATTTAACTAGTATTTTGTGCTTATAATAGTGATTTCATAATTTTTGGTCAATATCATCTATTTAAATGGTTTAATTGTACAGAAAGTTTATATATATATATATATATATATATATATATATATATATATATATATATATATATATATATATATATATATATATACAGGGTGTCCAGTAAATGACTGACCCATTTTAAAATTAAATAACAAAAAAACGGTTTGAGATAAAAGTGCGCGGTTTGCGGTATTAGTATTAGAATATCAATAAATTTTTAATACGCACTTCCTTAAAATAGTTCTAATTTCGGCCAAAAGATGGTGCTGGCGGCATCAGACTGTAGAAATACAGCCTGTTTTCTTCTTCTGAAGCTGGTGATCTTTCCGGCTCATTTTCCCGAGTCGAATCTGAGTCGAAATGTTGAATCGACTCTCCACTCAACTGCAGAAATAGGGTATGTTGATTGGAACGAGATTTAAAATAACATTTAAGATTGAATTAGATCTATTGTAACAATCTATGTCTATTGTAACCTCCTCAGACAAATATCACGGGGAACTACAAAAACCAGTTTAAAATTACTGTAAAACATCTCCAAAGGTGTGTCAATCTATGAATACTATTTATGACAAGCAAACATTTGTTAAAGAAACCTAGAAATATTTTTAACAATTCTAGAAAAATTTAAATTGATTTAAAGGATGTTCTTTAGTGTTTCAAAATTCTCTTCAGAATATGTTATTTTAACCGCTTAACTGATACTCTTTTCTACGTGTATATAAAAATATATTTACGTAAATATGATTTATTATCTTTTTTAAATTATGTATAAAAAATACCAATGTTCAATTTATTTTTCAATATTAATATTTATAAAATTGAACTAAAATAAGTAGACATTCAGTTTTATCTAAAATATCTATGGCCCCACCAGTAGGCGATAGGTTCTGACGTCTCAACTGGTAGACGGCAGTGCTGGGTTCGAGCCCAATCGCGTCTGTCGGCATAACCGTTCGGAGTTTTCCGTGGTTTTCTTCGAACCTTGGATTTTCTTCTGTAAATACGGGTTAGGTGCCCTTAGAAAGACCCCCACGCAGGGCATCCCACCCCTTTCTGACCTATATCCCACGTGTACATAATCGGCGGACATTAAATAAACCAAACCAAACTAAAATATCTATAGGCAATTTTACACTGTAAAAAAAAAGTGTCGATCTACTAAAAAAACTTTAGTGATCCTTGTAATTACTAAAAAATTTTTAGTAATCTTAGTCGGTTACAAGAAAATCTGTAAGAATTACTAGAAAAATGTTAGCAACGAATAGAGTTAATAATTTTATATTTTTAATACCTATTACTAAAACTCACTTGGTGTGGCTTTGATAGCATAGTGGTTATAGTAACGGACTCCAGGCTAAAAGATCCCGGGTTCGATACTAGCCACTGCCAAATACGCCTCGAATGAATGCAGTGTAATTAATCGTTAATAAAGGGATTATGAATATCCTGACGGAGCAGTAGCAATGTTTGGTGCTGCCATCTATTGCGGTTTTGCCGAAAATATTCCGCTCCAGAAGTCTGGATGCAGCGCGAAGGATGCTCCTGCCCTTCGAGCCCACGTAATGGTTATTAAAAATAATTTTGGAGCTATTACTAAAATTTGCTTGGTGGCTCATACTAAAAATTTTTAAGTTAATTTTACAAAAAATTCTTTTGTTCAGTTTACAAAAGAAATGCTTGTTTCGCTTGCAAAAAAAAGTTTGTATTGGTTACTAAAAAATTCTGTGGAATACAAATTTACTAAAAAATTTTTAGCAACCTCTTGAATTTTTTTTTTACAGCGTATGGTAAAACATTTTTAAGGAAACTTTTTAATGAAATAATGTTTCGTTTCTTTTTGTTCTAGTTTTTTTTTCTTTTTTAATATTGCATGAGACAAAAGCTGTTGAAAACATTTCAGAAGCCAATGCAGTATCCACTGACCCGATCCTTTCTTTCATTTACTATCTCCTGATTCTACATTTTTCTCCTATTGGATTCGATGAGTTGAAATACGAATCGATTTTAAAAGCCTAGATTTCAACTTTTGAAGCTATATTTGTGTAATGCAATAGCGAATAACAGTAAAAAAAGCAATAAACATCATATTGATGCTCTTAGCACAATGTCAAGTTTAAATTTTGAGGAATTTGCGTCATCTACACTGTAAATAGAAGAGGTTATTACAATGCTGATTTAAACGCCAGTTGAGACCTCAGAACCTATCGCCCACTGGTGAGGCCATAGATATGTCTACTTATTTTAGTTCAATTTTATAAATATAAGTATTGAAAAATAAATTGAACATTGGTATTTTTTTATACATAATTTTAAAAAGATAAAAAATCATATTTTTAATAATATTTCTTATTTCAAATCAGATACAGGAGATATTTTCAGAATGTTTTTTCTCGTTCTTTTCCTTATACCGGGGGAAAAGAACGAGATTACATATGTCCCTCCTATATGGGGGGATATATTTCAGGATCTATGATGCTTTTTGTAATGAAGTTTTGAAGAGGGATGACTTACAGGCTATAAAAAAAGATACGTCTTTATTTCTTCTTAAATATCCGTCAATTTTAGCGTAGATACGTTTGCTGCCGTGGGTGGGTGGGGGGAGGCGAGATGTGTGCAAAAGACACCTTAAAATCTCTCACGTCTTTCGTAATAAAATTTTTGGATACGTTAAATGACGAAACATGAATATAAAGTAGGGATGAGTTCGGTTTTCGGAAAAATTAATAATATTTTGTTTTAGGCAAGTTTTTGCTTTAGCAGGCAGTTTTGTATGTTTCTTTCTACTTCGGAATCAATAAACTTTTATGTTTAAGACAGAATTTGTTGTAGACGGATTCCTTTATAGTAAGATTTAGAAAATTTTAATGTGCCGATTTATAAGTTACTTAGACAGGAAACTTGGCAACGCTATTTGCATACCATTGTTTTAAAATTTTAACTGATTTGACCGTACAACGTACCGGCAATAATAGTTTGCTTCTTCCATCACTTAAAGCTTTCTGACACTACTAAAAATTTTAAATGCAATTTCATACTATTTAATAGAAGAAATATTTAAATTAAATATTACGATTATTTTAGCTTTAAAAAAGCGGCGTTTATCCCTTATTTTCCTTTTATTGTGAATAAAAAAAGCGTATCAGTTAAGCGGTTAAAATAACATATTCCGAAGAGAATTTTGAAACACTAAAGAACGTCCTTTAAATTAATTTAAATTTTCTAGAATTCTTAAAAATATTTCTACGTTTCTTTAATAAATGTTTTCTGGTCATAAATATTTATTCATAAATTGATACACCGTTGGAGATGTTTTACAGCAATTTTAAACTAGTTTTTGTAGTTTTCCGTGATATTTGTCTGAGGAGGTTACAATAGACTTAGGTTGTTACAATAGACCTAGTTCAATCTTAAATGTCGTTTCAATCAACAAATCCTATTTCTGCAGTTGAGTGGAGAGTCGGTTCAACATTTCGACTCAGATTCGACTCGGAAAAATGAGCCGGAAAGATCATCAGCTTCAGAACAAGAAAACAGGCTGTATTTCTACAGTCTGATGCCGCCAGCGCCATCTTTTGGCCGACATTAGAACTATTTTAAGGAAGTGTGTATTAAAAATTTATTGATATTCTAATAACAATACCGCAAACCGAGCATTTTTATCTCAAACCGTTTTTTTTTTGTTTGTTTGTTTGTTTGTTTTTTCTTTTTGTTATTTAATTTTAAAATGGGTCAGTCATTTACTGGACACCCTGTATATATATATATATATATATATATATACCATTGTAAATTCCATATAGTGATTATGTTTGGTTAACAAAAATTTAAAGTTTGAAAAAAAAATTATAATTATACATTAATAATTACATATAAATTATTAATAATCATTTATTTATTTATTAATTATTTATAAATTATAATATAATTTAACACATTTTTTTGATGGCCATTTTATAATTCAGAAATTCAAGAAAAATCATCTTGGGATTGACAATAAGCAAATTTTTTGGAGTTAAAGAATAAATAAATCATTCCTTTTTAGTACGAGTTATTCCTACACCACAATCTCTTAGTAGATATTTGCCATTTTTTAATTGTTACAATAAATCTTTTTTGTCTGTTGAATTTTTTTCAATTAATTCTACTTAAAAAAGCTAAATGATTCAAATTGTGAAAAATTACAATAAAAAATGGTGTTTTTAGAAAGGGGTTTCCGTAAACTTGTTTCCAATTCGAGAAAAGGAAAAATAAGAAAGATTATTTTAACACTGGACAACACGTTAAAAATACCTTTAAATATTGAATTTATTCTTAACTGGATTACATCTTAAGTAGCAAAATCATGAGATAATTATTGGAAAATAATTTGAATATCATTCTTATATTTCATGTACAGAAAATAACGCGATGAATTCATCAGAATACAAACTTCGACGAATGAAAAAGGTATGAATTTCAACTCATAAATTTTTAATAAGTGCTTTCATATCAAGTGTTAATTTGTATCTAAAAGAGGATAAGGTAACTGGGGATAAGGAATATCTTTTAAAACGTCCATATTTTTTTTTTTTTTTCGTCATAAATTCAGTCACGATATCAAAATTCTTTTTACTTTTTGAATTATATTTTTTAAAATATTCAAGAAAAAAGGGGTAATGACATTTATTTTTGTCTAGTATTTTTTATAAAAACTAATATACCCGAGAAAGTTTTAAAAAACAAGAACAGGGATTTTTAGAAGCATATTGTACAGGGTCCCCTAAGTGTCTTTACCTGAATTCAAAAATTACTCATATCCGCTATGTAAAAGATTGACATGTGAAACTGGTGCCAAAATATTAAAAAACTAAACAAGTTTTTTTTTTTTTTTTTTTTTTTTTTTTTTTTGTACGGTTTTTAGTTTAGTAATTAGACTGTATTATACTGCCCAGGAAACAGGCAATGTTCACAAATCATGAAACACTTCAGTGTATACTCCAGTACCACGAAACCACGTGCAGCAGGTTCCAGTTCTTTCACGTGAAGAGACGTGGGCTAATGCTAAACCATATGGGATATTTATTTTCCAATAACTCGTTTGTATTTCAATGTATGTATATGTTTTATTTATCGTATTTTCTTTTTATTTATTATTAATATTATTTATCTTATTTTTATTTATTTATTTATCTTGCATTGTACATTTAATGTCAATTTCTACAGCCGTTTTTTTTTTTTTTTTTTTTTTTTTTTTTTTTTTTTTTTTTTCGATTTTGATTGCAGATATTTTTATAAAGTTACTTTTACTTTCGGAACCATATCTGGAAGTGAAAGTTGTTCTCATGGATAAACTAAAACCAAAATTTAAAAAGTAAAAGAAGACCACTATAGAGACTGACTTAGGCTACCCATTGAAAAAAATATCTAAATTCGAATGGTTCGAATGGTTCGAATTCTAAACTCGAATTTCCGAGAAATTAATTATTTTAATTAAGAATATTTTAGGGGCTGTATCCAAATTGAATTTCGATACTCCATTGTTAACCGAGGAAGCCCTCTTCATGATCAAGGTATCTTAAGAGCCACTCAAACTGTCATTGTAGACTGCTAAATTACAGGATAGTCATTTCTATCGTAAACGGCCCCTTAAACCAACATTTTGCCTTTTTTAAAGCATAATTTAAAAACTACTTGGGAAAAAAATTGTAAATTTTAGATTTCCATAAAAATAACTTAATAAATCTAAATCCATGAAAAAAATTGCATGTTGCAAATCATATATTTTTTCGAAATTTTATTTCATAATCTATACATACATTACAAAGAGGTAAAATTTGTTTATTTGTCTACACATACATTATAAAGAGATAAAATTTGTTTATTTGTAGAGGGTAATCGCCGGAAATGCCCAACCAATTTCAAAAGTAATGGTACCAAAATGATGGTATTCGCTCTGAATTAAACATAGAATATATCTTATGTCAATGCCACTAATCGAAAGGGGGTGCAGGAGCAAAAAACGTTCTAAAAATGCTATTTTTGTATTACTGAAGGGCCTAGAAACATGAAATTTGGAATTTTAATTATAATGTATATAAATGGATCACTAAGAACATTTTTTAAAAAATACAAAATTTAAAACGAGTAAAAATTCATGAAAAGCATCCTAAAAACGTTCTGAATGGCGATATGTAAGCAATCTTGCTAATTTGGTGTAACATTAGTCGCCAGATGTGGCGATATATACCCATTTCGCGACAAGCTTAGCGACATTTCATGACAGAACCGGGTCCATCCGATAGTAACCCCTTGCGGTTTCGCGGCATGTCCGAAGAATTTTATTGTTTCATTTCTAAATCGTTAGACCCATTTCCAAACTGTTACTTTTATCTATACCTGTATTAAAAAGAGGTAAAGTTTGTGGGCTAATAAGGGCTAATGTCCAGTTCTACCGAACCGATTTCAAAAGTAATGGTTCCAAATTGATGATGTTTGCCCAGATTCAAACATAGGCAATATCTTATGTTGATGCCACTAATCAAAGAGGTGCAAGCGCAAAAAAAGTTCTAAAAATGCGATTTTTTTTGTCGTTACTGAAGGGACTAGAAGCATGAAATTTGGCATGTTTAATTACTTATAAGACATAAATTATCTCTAAGAACATTTGCTAAAAAATACAAAATTTAAAACGGGTGAAAATCACCGAAAAACATTTAAAAACGTTCTAAATAGCGTTTTTTAAATAATCTCGGGAAGTAACGAACTGATTAAAAAATAATGAAATCAAAATGATGATAGCAGTCCTTACTCCAACATAGGCTATATCTTATGTCGATGTCGCTACCCAAAACGGGAAGCGGAAGCAAAAAATGCTCTAAAAATACGATTTTTGTGTTACTGAATCGCCTAGAAACATGAAATTTAGAATGGTAGTTACTTATAAAATATAAACGATTTTAACTTTTCCTTAAAAATTTGGATTTTAAAAGTGGCAAAAATGCGTGAAAAAGCATCCTACACTGTTAAAAACTGGCAAGATTTGCTGCATCATCATTCCATCTCTTTGATAAAAAGCCGTGAACTATAACTACATAACGAAGCATTCGCACTGGTCAGAATAAAGATTATCTATAAAAGAGGTGGAATGATGGTGCAGGAAATGATGTAGATTTTTAACAATGTAAAAAGTTCTAAATGGCGATTTGTAAGCAATCTGAACACGTATTAAACCGATTTCAAAAGTAAATTGGTGGTGATAGAAGCTGTTAAAACATAACAAACTAAGCTATATTTTATATGGGTGACACTATCAACAGAGGTTTGCAGGGGCCAAAAATATTCAAAATGGTGATTTTTATTGTATATGACATAGTAGTAATGTAACGAAATATGACATAGTAGTTACTTATAAAATATAAATGTCTTCTAAGAACAGTCGGAAGTAAATTTGAAATTAAAAAGTTGTGAAGCGAATGGACAGAGCGAAAAGCGTACTAAAAATTTCCAAAATTACGATTTATATGCAAGCTCAGGAAGTAATAAACCCATCATAAAAGTAATGGTTTCAAATCAATAGTGAAACTCTATGACCCCACACAGTCTATTTTCTATTCCGGTGCCATTATTACCTGGAGTAAGCAGAAACAACAAATGGTCTAATTTTGACAGCATTTTTTGAAATATAGTTTGTTTGTATGAGAAAATCGAACAATACGGCACATTATATGGTTCTTAAATAAGACGAACTGCAAAATCAATGCGTTTGAGAGCAAAGTTGGATTTAAAAATGAGTCAGAAGGTAAGTAATTTGTTATTTGAATACATCCTCAATTCTTCAATCACGATCTCTTCGGGAAATTCTGTTCAAAATGCCCACATAGACAACATTTTTTGAAATAAATTCTTCCTTTATCAAAAAACTGACCAATACAGCGCATTATACAGTTCCTATATAAGAGAACCTGTCAAATGGATGCGTTTGAGAGCAAAAATGGATTTTAAAATAAGTCTGAAAGTAAGCAGTTTGTTATTTGAATACTTCCTCAACTTTTCAGTCACGATCGCTTCAGGAAATTCTGTTCAAAATGCCCATTTTGACAGCAATTTTTTTAACTATATTCTGCCTTTATCAAAATACTGACCAATAAATAACATTATATAGTTCATAAATAAAAGAACCTGCAAATTGGGTGTGTTTGAGAGGTATTAGGATTTTAAAATGAGTCAAAATATAAGCAATTTGGATTTGAGTACACCCTTAATACGATTTTTCCTTCAACTCCTATTTTTGTTTAATTTGCTTTTGCTATAAGTATTGGTCCTATCAAAAACTTGTCCATATAAAAGTTGTAGATATTATTGAGAAGATGTATAATAAATTTAATCGGATTTCATATCTTAAGAATTGACGAAGTTATGGATTTTTGTCTTTTTCACCTCCCTTTTTGTTTTCGTTTTTAATGTTTTTTTGTATCGTTAAGAAATAGTCCTATCAAAAAATTGTAACTACAAAAGTTTTAGATAATTTTGAGAACATTTATGAAAAATTTAGATGGATTTGATATCTTGAGAATTGACGAAATTGTGTATTTTTTTCTCCCAGTAGCCCTAGTTTCTTTGCCCCTTGAGTCCATTTTTAACGTTATCAAAAATTTGTCATGCATAAACTTTTGGCCCATTTTTTAGAAGTAATTAAAACTTTAAACTGATTCGATTCTATTTTAACTAAGAAGTTGGGTTTTTTCGGTTTTCATAAAAACCCTCCCTGTTTCCACCGTCTTGGTCCGACTATTCCCATTAACGAATTGACCGAGATTTTATGCCCCATGATTCGTTTGGAAGAGATTTGAGCAGAATTATAGAAGTTATCGTGTCTATAAAATAGTGATATATATAGATTGACAGATGAATAAAGTTTTTTACTGATGGTTGTTTTGGGTCTAGGGGTCATAATATAAATAAATAAAATAAGTAACATAATAACACAATATAGCCTAATAAACTAATAACAAGAAGTGGATTTTTTCACTTTGAAATTCAGCGGCTGAAATACAAATATTAATTTTAGGTACATTTCGTATGAAATACTACCTATTGCGGTTGCTCCTATGCTGGAATTTCTGAAAAATTTTGCAGATCTACACCGATCATGACCCGTGTACCCCAAAACTACCATCAGTAAAAAAGTTGATTTGTATAAACTTTTTAGATAATTTTATATATATATATATATATATATATATATATATATTTATATATATATATATATATATATATATATATATATATATATATATATATATATATCACTTTTGTATGGACACAATAATTTCTATAATTCTGCTCAAATCTCCTCCAAAATGATACATAAAATCAAGGGGCATAAAACCTCGGTCAAGTTCGTTAATGAGCAAAATCGGACCAAGTGAAGAATTCAATTGTTCGAAAGTTTATTTTATTAATATTTTACTCAACTCAAAATTAAATACGCATCTCTCATTTTAAACAGTTTATTCTGATGAGTAAACTCAACTCAGGTTCTTTCGAACATTAATAATTTAACAAAACACAACTCCAATAAAAACCGTAACATTTTTACACATATCCTCATAAAAACATTCTTATCAAACTCAAAAACAAAAAGAATATTGTTTCACACAGCTTAGGTAAAAGCTGAAGAAATAAAACAGATAATGTATTTATCACAAAAAATCGTTTGCACAGAAAACTTTTTACATTTTGAAATAATTAGGTATATCTTGGTTGCTAGGTGACAAAGTCAGTAGAAAATTAAATAGCCTTTTATCAAACATACCGCCCCTCTTGAAACCTCTGAGGGGGGTTTCAAACTAAAACACTGCAATTACAACCATTGTAAGAAATATAAAGAACAATACAATTAAATACAATATAAATGAGTCACAGTTAAGTTAAATTTAAGCAAATATTTAAACAATTTTACATAATACATAATAAATAAAGAAATTTTACAATAATGTACACTTTCTTATAAAAACTGAATTACTTTTCAAGAGGTAATACAGCAATTTTGGATACTGCTCTTTTATATATTCCATTTGGGGTTTTTATATTTACAACTCTTATTCTATTATCATTACCAAAAAATACTTCTACAATTCTCCCTAATAACCATTTAGACACTGGAAGATCATCTTCCTTTATTACAACCATATCTCCTATTTTGAGGTTGTTTTTTGATATCATCCACTTATGCCTTTGCTGCAATGTACTTAAATAACTATTTTTCCACTTTTTCCAGATGGTCTGAACCATTTTAGTGGTCTTTTGCCATAAGTTTAGTCTATTATCTTCAATATTACTCAGGTCAGATTCAGCAATGGCATTAAGTGGGCGACCAATAAGAAAATGTCCCGGGGTCAAGACCTCCAAGTCATCAATATCTGTACTCAAGGGAGTAAGCGGGCGCGAATTTAAGATACCTTCAATTTGGACAATTATAGTTAACATTTCTTCATAAGTTAATTTAGAGTTGCGCACAACACGTTTAAAGTGATACTTGAAGTACTTGACTCCCGATTCCCATAAACCTCCAAAATTTGGAGCCTTAGGGGGAATAAATTCCCAAGCAATACCTTCAGATATCAAGTAATTAGTAAGGTTCTGGTCTGGTTTGTTTACCAATTCATGCAACCTTTTAAGCTCTACATTAGTCTTCACAAAATTGCCTGCATTATCACTGAAAATTTTTCGAGGTTTGCCTCGTCTGGCAAAAAACCTCTTTAATGTGGCAATAAAAGCCTCAGACGTTAAATCAGTAACTAATTCCAAATGCACTGCCTTTGTTACCATACAAATAAAAATACAAACATAAATTTTATGATAAATACCTTTACGTTGACCTCTATATCTAATCAAAAATGGACCACAGAAATCAGTTCCTGTGCAATTAAAAACAAAGTCTACATTTATTCTTTCTTTTGGGAGCTCGCCCATAATTTGCTCTAACAATTTAGGTTTGGCCCTAAAGCATGTAATACATTTATGTACAATTTTTCTACAAATAGCCCTACCGTTTAAAGGCCAAAATTCTCTTCGAACACAATAAAGTAAATTTTGTGGTCCTATATGTAGATATTTTTTGTGATAAAACTCGATAATTAATTCTGTTAATTTGTGTTTAGAGGGCAGTACAATTGGGTGTTTTTGGGCATAATTTACCGTGCTATTTTGGAGACGACCTCCAACTCTGATTAAATTATTTTTATCCAAGAAAGGATTTAATGAAAGTAATCTACTATTTTTTGGTAACTCCTTACCCTTAGATAACAATGTGAATTCAGAACTGAACTCTTTTTCTTGAACAGATTTTATGATAAACTGCTCAGCCTTCTTCAATTCAGCAGCTGTTAGCTTACCTGAATACCTTTCTTTTGACTTCTTGACATTCTGAATGAACCTGAAAACATAGCTAAGAATTCTTATTAATTTAGCATAATTATTTCTCAATTGCAAAAAATAGTCAATAAAAAATGAACAGTCTGATATTAAAAGTGAAGTCTCTGAAAAAGTCTTTTTAAGTTCACTTCTGTATAGATCCTTATCATTTTGCTCAAGTTCGACAGTATTTAAAGAAGGTTCAGTTTGTTGTGTTAGGAATAGTGGACCCTTCCACCATAAGTTACTCTGGAGAAGTTTGTCTGGATCTACACCTCGTGACACAAGATCAGCAGGATTATCAGAAGAAGCCACATGTCCCCAATGACTGATATCAGAAAGATTCTGAATCGTAGCCACACGTGATGACACAAAGATTTTTAAGTCACACGGCTGTTTTCGAATCCAACATAATACAATAGTACTATCTGAATAATAGTAAACAGCTTCTTTTGGAACTTTTAAGGTTTTGGCAGCCTTAGTTTCACTCATACTTTCAAAAGTGTAATTCTCATTTTTAAAGGCTGGCTCCATTAATTCTGGATGGTTACTAAACCATTTATGTAAGTTCATGCCACACGTATTTAATAGTTGAATAAGCTCAATTTGCAGTCTCTTAGCCGATTTTAGGTCAGCTGCTCCAGTCAGGACATCGTCCATGTAAAAGACTGATTGTACCACACCAGAAGCATACGGAAATTGAGATTCACCATCTATACCAAGCTGTTTAAGGCAGCGCATGGCTAAATAAGGGGCACTAGTTGTGCCATATGTGACTGTACATAGTCTGTAATATTTCATCTCACCATTTACAGAATCTTTCCAAACTATGCGCTGTAAATCACGTTGACTTTTATCGATAAGTATCATGCGATACATCATTTTTACATCTGCTGTAAATGCATAGCGGTGTGTACGAAATCTAAGTATTATGCTAAACAAATCATCTTGAATGACACCTCCATTCAGCTGTATGGAATTTAGGGATTCTCCTGATGAAGTTGCATGTGAACCATTAAAGACAACTCTCAATTTTGTAGAACTTTTATCTGGGCGATAAACAGCATGATGAGGTAGATAATTCGCATGTATTGGCTCATCTGTTTTCTCTACTTCCTCCATATGGCCTAACTCTCTATACTCTGCCATAAATGCGCAATACAACTCTAAAAGATTTGGATTTTTGACTAGCCTATTCCAAAGTGAATTTAATCTATTTTCCGCAAATTGTTTTGATTCTCCCAAAGAACTAGGATCTTTTTTCAACAGCATTTGTACTATGAATTTGCCCGTTATATCTCTCTGATGTGTGTTTATAAAGTGGGTGTCGCATGCTAATTCTTCTGTATTTCTCAATGGTGTACTTTCTTCTACTCTTTCAATCTCCCAAAATTTTTTCATTTCGAAATTTAAATCTGTTTCAGTAATTAATCCACAATGTATTTGTTCCTGATCGTTACAATCGTAAACACTCCCACTTACTATGCAACCGAACACCGTATTTTGCAGTATTAATTTAGAATTTGGTAGCTTCATACGACCCACCTTTATCAATTCTAGAAATACTTCAGCTCCTAGCAAAAGATCTATTTTCCCTGGTCTATTAAATTCAGGATCGGCAAGAATAATAGACTCTGAGATTCCTAGCTCTGAAATATTAATATATTTCGAGGGCATAATTTGCGAAATCCTTGGTATGATAAGGAAATCTAACTTTCGGCTATAATCTCCCGAATTATTACTGATCAAGGCAGTAGTTTTATTTTTTACCACTACAGAGGATCCACTTAAACACGATACCGAAATATTACTTTTTTCTTTTCGAATTCCTAATCTTTCAACTAACTGCAATGTTAAAAAATTGCTCATTGAACCATTGTCCAGTAAAGCACGCACCGGAACTTTATTTCCGAATTTATCTCTCATATAAACAATAGCAGTGGAAAGAAGAACTGTTTTAACATTATTCGATCTCACATTTGAAGTACCAGTGAAATTTTGAACTTGGTTATTTAACTCAAATGGTATGGCGTCAGCATTTAACGTTGATTTACTTTCATTCGTCGACAATGCATTTGGCACTTCCTTATCACTATAATTTTTTGTGTTTCCCACCGCATTGGAATTTCTCTCACGCCTATCAAAACAAAGAAGTATATTGTGGCGTTTATGGCATTTTGAACACGAGAATGTTGAGTTACATTTTTTGACGCAGTGGAATTCTGAAAGACAGTTAAAGCACATATTGTTTTTTTTTCACAAAATCTACTCTTTCCTGTACATTAAATTTTTGAAATTTGGGACATTTAAAAACACTGTGATTTTCCTGGTTACATACAACACATTTGCGCATATTTTTCTCATTTAAACTCGCAACCATGGATGTTACCTTTGAAAAGCTATGCTTTGTTTGGCTTTCGTTTTGAAAATTTCGCTTTGTATTTACTTGTTTGGACACACTTAGTGTAAGCGCGTGGTCTCTCAAGAATTCTAGCAATTCAGTTAAACTCGGTAAATTATCCCGCTTAAGATGTCTTTCCCACCACATTTTTGTATTTACATCTAATTTTTGAGCCAAAATATAAGCAAACATAGTAGTAGAAAACCCCTCAACTTTTTGTTCTAAAATCTCTAACGACCTAATACATTCATTTGTTATATCTATTAGATTTAATAATGCTGCTGGGGACTCATTCTGAATAACAGGAATATTTAAAAAACGTTTTAAATGCGCGTAAACTTGTTCTCTCGAATTTGAAAACCGTTCTTCCAAAAGCGACCATGCAAATTCATAATTAGAATCCACGATTGAAATAGATTGAATTATACGAAAGGCATCTCCTCTCAATGAAGACTTCAAATATTGTAATTTCATTGCCCCTGACAAATTAGAATTTTCATGTACAGTAGCCTTAAATATATCTTTGAAAGAAAGCCACTCATGCAAATTACCCGTAAATACAGGAAGAGTTAACTTTGGCAATTTAATGTTATTATCAGCCTTTGTGGCGTTTTCTAAATTAACAGTTTGCACTTTCATTTTTGATAACTTTTTTGTAAGTTCAAATTCCATTATTTCTAAAACTTCATTAATTTCTTCGTTTTCCTTAATAAAATCCTCAATTTCATCTTCTTTACTTATCTTACAAATAGACTCAAATAACTCAGAAAAGTTTTTCTCTAATTTATTCCGTTTCTCCTTTATAAGAATTCATTTAATTCTAGCTCAGTATTCGATAATTTTTCTTTTAATTTTGTCAAGTTTGTTTTGAAAATTTTCTTTTTTGCTTTTATTTCTTTCATACTCATTTTTAATGAATAAAAATTAAATGGGTGCACTTACCCCTCTTGGCTCTTTAAAAGATGAGTTCTAACATCGAAGAAATAGCAAAACAGCACAAAATATTCACCAGTTATCCTTCAATCATTGACGTAGAATAACAACTCGCTGATTTTTCTCCGTATAAGACGGACCATAAGAAGAATTCAATTGTTCGAAAGTTTATTTTATTAATATTTTACTCAACTCAAAATTAAATACGCATCTCTCATTTTAAACAGTTTATTCTGATGAGTAAACTCAACTCAGGTTCTTTCGAACATTAATAATTTAACAAAACACAACTCCAATAAAAACCGTAACATTTTTACACATATTCTCATAAAAACATTCTTATCAAACTCAAAAACAAAAAGAATATTGTTTCACACAGCTTAGGTAAAAGCTGAAGAAATAAAACAGATAATGTATTTATCACAAAAAATCGTTTGCACAGAAAACTTTTTACATTTTGAAATAATTAGGTATATCTTGGTTGCTAGGTGACAAAGTCAGTAGAAAATTAAATAGCCTTTTATCAAACACCAAGTGGGTGAAAATAGAGAGGGTTTTTGTGAAAACAGAAAAAAAACATTACTTCTTAATGAAAATAGATATCGAATCAGTTTAATTTTATATTACTTCTAAAAATTGTGCCAAAAGTTTATGCATGACAGATTTTTGATAAAATTAAAAAAGGGCTCAAGGGGCAAAAAAAATAGGGTTTTGGGGAGAAAAAAATTCATAATTTCGTCAATTATCAAGATATCTCCAATTAATTTTATTATAAATATTCTTAAAATTATCTAAAACTTTTGTATTTACAAGTTTTTGATAGGACCAACTCTTACTAAAAAAAATTAAACGAAAACAAAAAGGGGGTGGAAAAAGAAAGAAATCCATAACTTCGTCATTATTTTAAGATATCAAATCCGATTAAATATATTTTACATCTTCTCAATAACATCTACAACTTTTACATTGACAAGTTTTTATAGCATCAATTCTTGTAACAAAAATAAATTTTAAAAAATAGGAGTTGAAGAAAAAAATCTCAAATCCAAACTGCTTATATTCTGACTTATTTTTAAAATCATTTTTGATATTGAAACACATCCAAATGACAGTTTCTATAATTTGGGATATATGTAATAAGTTGTATTGGCCAATTATTTGATAAAAGCAGAATATATTTTCAAAAATGCTGTCAAAATGGGCATTTTGAACAGAATTTCCAGAAGGGATCGTGATTGAAAATTTGAGGAAGTATTCAAATAACAAATTACTTATTTTCTGATTCATTTTTAATTTCAATTTTACTCTCAAACGCATTCAATTGACAGTTTCTCTTATTTAGGAACTCTATGATGCGTCGTATTGGTCAATTTTTTTCATGAAGTCAGAATATATTTTTTAAAATGCTGTTAAAATGGGCATTCCAAACTCCAAATTTTAGCCCTTTAATAGTTTTAAACCCATTCAAATGTAAACCATTAACTATCTGGCAATAACAAAAACAGATTTTTCCCTTTTAAATTAAGCGGCTGAAATAGAAATATTAATTTTTATAATTATTTCTTTTTTAAGAAATCAAATAAACGCGAATTTTAGCGCTTTAATAATTTCAAACCCATTTAAATGTAAGCCATTAACTACCTAGCAATAACATAAAATGAGTATTTCGACTTTCAAACTCAGCGGATCAAATAAAAAGATTAATTTTTATAATTATTTCTTTATTAAGAAAAGAAGTAACTCCAAATTTTAGCCCTTTAATAATTTTAAACCCAGTCAAATATAAGCCGTTAACTATCTGGTAATAACAAAAATAGTTTTTTTTCCCTTTTAGATTCAGCTGCTGAAATAGAAATACTAATGTTGATAATTATTTCTTTATTAGGAAAAGAAATAATTACAAATTTTAGCCCTTTAACAATTTTAAACATATTCACACGTAAATCAATAACTGTCTAGCAAAACATAAATGGATTATTAGAAATATTAATTTTGATTATTGTTTCTTTATTAAGAAAGGAAGCCCCGAATTTTAGACCTTTTTAAATGACACACTGGCGCACCCATAAGAAAATATACTTTCTGACCCTGAAATCTTGTAAACTAATTCAGTCTCAAAAAACATTTAAACGCAGAAAATTCTGAGAACCGGATGTGAACCATTTCTAACTGCTTTAAAAAGGACGCAGAAATATTTTTCGAGAGCAAAAATAACATGATGTCAATATCATAAATTAATCTAAATGACTAAAAAATCAGCTAAAAAAACTGTGAAAGAGCTAAAACAAACATCCTCATAATAGTTCATAGAAAACACCCATCACACTTTGGTTTATATGTTGAGCTGTTGACAGAATAACACACAGGCGGAAATGTCTGTGAAAATAAATATTAACTAATGTTTGCAAAACTCTTTGAAAGAGCAGCACAAAGTCGAACTGCATTTAATGAAATTTCGTATTCAATTACTATGATTAATATTTTGTCAATTTACTTTATTTCTTGGGACATTCATTCTGTTAGAAAAATAATCTCATATATTTTCACTTAATTCGACACATTACTACCAGAAAATATATATTTTAGATTTAGCTTAGGTTTTATTTTTTTATTTTTTTCTGTTTTAATTCAGTTAAGACGACGTCTCGTATTGTCTCTCTAAAACAAATTTCATAAAATAAAACGCATATATCTGTGTATAATTACAAAGAAACTTCTTAAATAGCGGACCTTGAAACTTGCCTGCTATTTAGATGTAAGAACACACAAACATATTCTTGGGGACTATAAAAGTATTTGCGGAAGTTCCACTTTATTTAATTTGACTATAAAATCCAGAAATTTTATGCAATAATTTACGTAAAATATTATATTTGCATTGAGCATCATACAGAAGTGCACACACACACACACAAAAAAACATTTATTTATTTTTTTTTTCTTTGCTCGCGCCTAACAATGCTTACTTTAAAATTTATTATAAAAAAAAAAATAAGTATTGTAAGTATAAGTGTCAAATAGTATTGTAGAATGTCTTAATTTGCTGCAACTGTAAAAGTAGTCTATCACTTATTTTTCAAAATTACATAAATAAGCAACCATTTATCATTTAAATATCAAATGTACAAACTTTATAATTAGTTGAATTAAAATTCTTTATTTATTTGATAAACATGAATTATTAAGTATGATTAATAATGACAATTACTGAATAACTGAATATGAAACATAATTTCAGAAAAGTTAACCTTGCATTAATGTGTTCTTTTATATTACTCACAAATATTATTGCAACACTGCAATAATTACATTTCATATATTTTGTTTAATATATCATCGAATTATACAAAGTACATAGTTCATTAAAACGTGGCGCTTGTGCATTTGCATATATGATGAAGTATATAAAAACTGGCATATAAATTATAATTATCATATTCGTAATTGTGGCAATCATGCATAAAATGTTTGACCCGTTAAACAATGATATTACATTTACTTAAACGATATATTTTTATTATTCTTTAAAGATTAATTCCATAGCAGTAAAAAAAAATATTCCTTTAAATTAACCTGATTCTAGCTTTTACGAAAAATATTTAAGTTATATCCTAATATCAAGTGAAATACAAGTAATTGTGTAACATCAACTTACGTTAATATATTTCAGTAATACCAATGGTTGTAAAAATAAGGATATTCCATACCTTTCGTAACTATAAAAACGCATTTTAATTTTTTCTAGTATAAGCTGAAAGTCTGAGTGACTTAAGCTGAGTGCCTGAAAAGTCTTTTCCTTCCTATTTGCGAAATTGATTTACATGAGCTATAAATATAAATTTGACTTGTGAAACTGGTGCCTAAAGGAAGGAAATCTAAAACGATTTTTATGCTGTTCTTGTAGTTGCAGGTTTCACTACCGTGGCTGTAGTGTAGCGATTTCAGTGTCCAAAGCCGAACAACGTACCGAGCATAAACAAATATAAACTAAGTAATTTTCTGAAGTACCGAGAAGTGGCCGGCTATCAACCTCACAAGAAATCTGTGCGTTAAGCTTGATGTAAATCACAGAAGACAAAAAGCTCATGATATCAAAGGACACAGAGATATTTTACCTGATTTGTGAACATTTCCGGTGTCCAGGAAACTGTCACTGGTGCACTGCAGCAACGTGATTAGAAACCTGCAAATGGTAAAAGTTCCAACATTTGCACCTTCAGTTTCACAAGTTTGTTTTAAGTATACCAGATAAGAATACATTTTGCAGTCAGAACAGTACTTTCGATACCCTGTACATATTTAGTATCATAGAAAATTTTCTGGTGCTCTCTCAATATATCCCTTTTTATTCATTTTCATTCTAATCTTTTCAGCATAAGTTCTGATTGTTTCATACCTTGTCAACTTAATCTATTCTAATCTTACAAAGAAGTGAAGTTTGTGTGTTTATTTGTAAGAGGTAATCTCTGGAACTATAGAACCAATTTCAAAATTAATGGTATTAAAAAGGATGTTCTTAGTCCTTGTTCCAACATAGGCTATATGTTATGTTGATGCCTCTAATCCGGTGGTTCTCAAATTTTTATTGCCTACACCCCACCAAAATATCTGTAAAATCACAATGCCTCTAAGCGTGTAAATATAATAGTACAGGTCATACATTTCCGTGAAGATTTTTTCCTGAAACTCCACAGGGCACCGTCAACAAATTGAAAAAGAATGATTATCTTTCGGATAACCCTGTCAAAACTAATGTAGCAAAAGCATTCAAACTGTAGATTATGATTAAGTAGCTAATTGTAATATACTGTGTTCATTTTTATTGTGGATAGCATGTATACTCGTAAAAATGAGGAGGTTTGTTCAAATATACGTGCCATATTGTGTATTCTATATTAGCACTAATCAATGAATGTATGGATACAACCCCTCATCGTTTTGCTTCACTTTGGGAATAACGGATTTTAAGCTGATTCTATAGACGATCACTTTCAGAATTTTCAAACTATGTTTTTGAAACTTTTACAAAAGTTGCTTTATACATTTAGCTAACGAGCATGCAAAATAAATTTTAACAGCCTTCATGCATGCACAATGAAAAATTATTTAGTAAACCTGCTCATTTTTCACACAATTTTTATTATTTTTAAATTCTGATTAGAGGATATTGTGTATAATTTTGTTTGTTATATTTTCGAAAAAGAATATTATTTTATATTAAAGACTCTGCAAATTATAAGCAAAAAACTTGGAAAAATTTCGAACTGTTTTCATAAAAACCTTACTTTTTGTACGAGTATACATGCTATCTACATAAAAATGAACACAGTTTATCACAATAAGTCACTTAATCATAATCTACAGTTTGAGCGCTTTTGCTACATTAATTTTGACTGAGTTATCCAAAAGATATTCATTTTTTTTCAATTTTTTGACGATCCCCTGTAGAGTTTCGGGAAAAAACGTCTTGGAAATGTATGACCTGTACTATTATATTTACACGCTTAGAGTTTCAGGATAATTCCTCATGTATTTTTCTAGATATTTAAAGAAATGTCTAAAATCGCATGTGGCCGGTCATCTTTGGCCATATAGTGTATATCATTCTGTTTCACAAAAATTTTTGTTTCTCCAAGTGCTTTATAGCAATCGGTGCATTTAAATCGCATGCCACTTTTTTAAATTTTCTTTTCTAAATAGACCCGTCATTTTCGGGACAACTGGTATATCATTATACAATGTATAAACTCTTAAATTTTCTTAAAGAAGATTATCCGAACCTTTCAAAGCGCTGCTCATCGAAAAAAGCTTACAATGTGAAAACTTAGGAAAAAATTATATGGATCAATTTTCTACAAATTGGGCGCTACGTCATTTAAATATTTCCTGAATATTAATTTTTTAGCAGGTGTTTCAGACTAAGCGTTTGGTGAAATATTAATATATTATCTTGTTTGAAAGGCTTATTAGAAATGTAAAACAAAAATTAATGTGTAAGATGTAGCTATATAAATCATTATTAAAAATTGAGAAAAGCAACTCACCATTAAGTGTACGAAATTTATCTACACATTGTTTGAAAATGCTTCTTCGAAATAATTTAAAATTTGTTGACAAATATAGAAATACAATGCATAATTCAGATGTTACCGCATAAAGTTTCAAATTTAATTGTATTTTATGCGAACCATTTATTCATTTAGTATATTTTATGGACAACAATTAACAGACAAAATAATATCCAGTTCCTTCATTTTCATTCAAAAGGCAAACTGCATTTAGATAATTTTAATTGGTTTTTCCCTCTTGGTAATTGCTTGTATAAAATTCAAGTAAACTAGAATAAAAGCATTAAACCATTGATAACGTATACTAAAAGACTTGCGAGGAATCGAGCGATAATTTCCAATCTATTGTTTTAATTTAAAATTATTTAATAGAATTTGATTTTCCACAAATTTCCTTTTCATCATTTAAAAGTTTCCGTTTGTAAATCTGAAAATTTGGCAATGTTATTTGCTCATGGTTCGTACGGGTATCATTATTTTTCAGGTGAAATACCAGCATTATTTTATAGAAAAATAAATACAGTTCAAAAGCGCGAAATTTTATCTTTTTTAAGTACAGATTTTCTATAAGAAAATACTGGTGCCGAAGCACTTTCTGGTCCTGAAATTCCACGACCCGTACGAACCCTGTAGCTTTTTCGATGGTGGCTAGACAGGGCAGAAAAATTATGATTTCAAAATGATGAAATAATTGACTCACACCTGAATAATAAAACAAATTTCCTAGAAAATATAAATCTGCTCTTTTACATATTCATTGTAAAAGCAAATTTTTTTTAAATATTCTTGTTATCGGTATTCGAATTAAAATTACGTGATCATGCCGTGTAACTACTGCTCTTGAAAGGGTTAAATTCAAGATAGCTGTAATCGTGTTCAATTGTATTTTTGTGATAATTCCTAGTAAAAAATGTGGAGAAATCAAAGATTAACTAAATTATAATATAAGTACAATTCGTATTTATTTCTTTGAAGGCACAGTTATGCACAATACAAAATCTTCAATATTCTTACATACGTAATATGATAAAAAAATAAACACACAACATTTCTAATAAAGCTTAACATGTATAAGAAATATTAACTTTTCTGTATGAAACTTGTTAAGAAAGTTTTCAAAGCAATTGTCAATAACTTCTGCAACCTATTATGTATGTTCACGATGACTTTATTATTCAGACTGTTATCTTTTATCTTCAGGTATTTCAGTTTTTAAAGAAAGTAAATATTCTAACTTTTGTGCATCGTAAGTCAACACACTGAATACTTAAGAGTTGCTTTTTAAAATATCATGCATAGTTACAAAGGAAAAACTGCATGAAAATTTCCTTTAAAATCTTTCGAAAAAAAATATATTTTGTATAAACTATAATTCCAAAAACCTCGTGCCACAAAGAATAAATGCAAAGAAAAGTAACGTAAACAATTATATTATATATAAAAATGGTGAAAAGAAAACTCTAAAAATGCCACATAAATCATAAAATGTGAACGTAATTATCCTTCATTCAGTTAGATATTTCAGACATGTCTTATTTATTAGAAAGATAAAGTAATTTGTTAGCATTTTACACGCATAAACCATTAGACTACTTTTTCTTTTGTAACTTCGAGTTTCACAATTGCACGCTTAGGAAAAAATATCAAAATAAGAAAGGAAAAAATGGGCTATTTAGATGCTGTTGAATGCCTCGTCTTCTCGTTTTCTTTTTACTTTTCTTTTTATCCTCCAGGATAGTCGCGCTTATATTTTATTCTTTCTTGACTCCAAATATTTTTTCTCGATATGTTCTCCATGTATTTCTCTCTCTTTAGTTGTTTCGATATTTATCATGTACATTAAATTTTGCATTGAAAAAAAAGTCGTTATTCGCTAATACAATTTCCGTATTTTTACGGAGGTTATTTTGTTTTCAATGAAAGTGATTACACGCCAACAAGTAGCGAATATGGAAATGAGAGTATCTTTGACAGACAGTATTTTATAAAGGTATAATTAAATTGTTACTTTCACTAAAGCTTTACACTATAATGTTACTTTAACACTGATTTTTAAAAAGTCGGGTGTAGCCAGTAAAATTTCTGGTTTTTTATGGATTTTTATTTTTATTTTTTATATTTTTACAGCATAAAAATAAGAAATCCTACAGCCGTAAAGAAAATTACAATTTAACTACACTTTTAGCATTATTATCTGTCAATGCTATGCCCAAATCCACATTCTCTATCATCTGACACATTTACGAAAAAAATTCAAGCAAATAACGTTTATTTCTGTTTCATTTACTTATTTATTTTTAATTTACTACAGTGTAGGAGAAAGCACTTACGTACTCTTGTCGCTTTTTGTGTTTTAATCTTTTATGTTAACTGAAATAAATTTTATTGCTTTATAAATCTAAAAAAATATGTATTACTAGTAATCTTTTTTATGATTAGTTTTTGAGGAAATAAAACTTTTAAACGTTGATTTTTTTAAGCTAAAAATAGTTCACGATTTGTGTTGTTTGATTTTCTGTCTATTTATCCTTACATTCAGTTGTGATTTTAAATTCATAAAAACATTAGGAACTAGATAAAAATTTAATATGTACCTTGGACGATCAACATCTTTTTTTTCTAACAAAAACTATCTCTGTAAATCTAACAATTTACTTTATTGAAGGAAGTTGTTATTAATTGATATGTAATTTTTCACTATTGTCGTTACTTTAGCGATATTATGGTTTGTCTGTTTGTTGATAGATTGCAATATATAAAAGGAATTGTTTTGGCCAAGTTAACATAAACGACAACATTTAAATTTCAAAGAGGGCGATTTTTCGATATTTTTCGATTTATTTAAATTTAAATGACTTGCATTATTAGTATCTTGATTTAATTTTCCTTTTACCTTCCTGGCAACATAAAAGAACTGTTCCACATTTTTATTGTGTTTTTAATTTTGCAATAACACCATTTACGCTGAAAAATTGTCACTTATTATAATTTGGCATGATGAGCTCATTATGTTATTTAACAAGACCAATTTAACATGTTCCCAATTGGGGATACGGGAGAATCGAATTAAGTAATTATTTAGAGATTATATTTATTTAATATTTTTTTAAGTCGCAGCTATAAATTTGCTTGCTTAGTTGGATGTATTTAAATAATTTACTGTTTTGAAAAAAAAAAAAACATAAGAAACGCGCTTGTTAATTCGTTTTTCTCATGTCGCCAATTGGGTGCATTGACTTGTAACTGCAAAATTAGAGATCTACAATGAGAGAAATGAATGTTACATTGGGGTTGTTTTCAAATGTAACAATCGAATACAGATACACTGCATAGAAAAAATTGGTGCTTCTTAATCCAAAAAAATATGATATGATAAAAATATGATATATGAACAACGAATGAACAATGAACGAAATAGAATAATCTCTTCCGCGTTACTTATGTTTCTGAGAAAGGTTTCTTTATATTTAAAAACCTCGACAACTAATATATTTTCGAGATTTAACAAAACAGTTATAAAAACAAAATTTACTTTGCTGTCCGTAAATTTCGGAAAAGTTTCGGCGTACTTTTTTACTTTTTTAAAAATTTATTTTACATAGGATAGCTGAGGACGATGTATAACCGGGCTAGTTTTCACTTTTGCAATTTTGATTTCAGACTATTTTAAATTCTTTAACTTTCGAAACCGGTTAGAACCGGTTCTGAAATTGAAGCTATCATAATATAAAAAATATATAAACAAAATCGAAAAAGTAAAAACTAGCCCGGTTGTAGATTACCCTCAGCTATCCGGTGCAAAATAAATCACGTAAAAATATTTAAATTTGAGCGAGATATTTAGAAAGAACGCCCTCATAGACTTAACATTATCATCCGAGTCTTTTTCAGTCAGTAGTGTGGGCTCTTAAGTCAGATCTGACCTTAAATTTGAAAAAAAAAAATCATTTAATATAGCTTACTAAATTGTCCATTATTTAATCTACTCATTTCTATTCTAGTTTTGAATATTGTTATAGAAAAAATAGTTAGAAGTAGCCAATATCTCCAATTTAGGACAGCATAAAAATATTTTCTCTTCATTTTAATGATTGATGTTTTTAAGTGTATATTAAAGAGAAAATTTGCAAAAAAGCAGTTTGAAATACGCGTTATTCGGTCTTACATACTTCAATATAGTTATCTTAATTAAAATATAACTCATCATAAAAAATATATACATTATTTCAACTAAAACGTATCTCATTTCGGTTTGTAAAAGGTTTAAATATGCAGTTAATAAATTTTGTTTGAAAATAACTTCAATTATTAATATACCGTTTGGATTTGAAATCTCAAACATAATTGGAATATTTAAACGTTTATATAAGGCTTTTGTTTCATGTCGAATTAATAATGCTACTCATTTAAAAGAAATTATTTTAGCTTGACATTCAGCTCAGCTACACTGTTAAAAATAAAATAATTTTTGATCTACGAAGGTGTTCGAAAATATAATGTAATCTGTTCTGGATTACCCACGATTTAGAAAAGTAATCTTATATCTTTAGAAAAACCCAGAAAACTAATAGATTTCCGAAATTCAAAGAATATATTTCTGAAAAAAAAGTTTCTCTTGGTGTGCATAATTTTTGTAAACATTTCCGAGTAGTTTCTATAGTATAGTAATCAGTTTTCTAAACCCAGAATATCGGTTTTTCGGATGCTTCAGTACTCAAGTAAACATTTTCAGCTGCATAACAGAATTTAACAAAATAATTTGAATTTTACTGTTAAATTTAGTCGGTTAAATTAGCGGGTTTGTGTGCTGAAAATGTTTGTTCAACAGAATAAATACAGTTTAAAAAAACTAAAAAACACGCTTTTTAAGTATATCAAACTAAAAAGTGAAAAATAATTCGTACTATAGGCTGAAAATGAAAATAGATGAAAAATACTATATTACTATAAAATCATTGTTATTATAAGAATAAATTAATAAGCAATAAATAAAATTATCGTGGAAAAAAAGCGTGGGGTGCTTCTTAAAATCTGATAGATGGAGCATGGTAGATGGAGCTCCCCACGCTTTTTTTCCACGATAGTTTTATTTATTGCTTATTAATTTATTCTTATAATAACAATGATTTTATAGTAATATAGTATTTTTCATCTATTTTCATTTTCAGCCTATAGTACGAATTATTTTTCACTTTTTAGTTTGATATACTTAAAAAGCGTGTTTTTTAGTTTTTTTAAACTATATTTATTTTTCACTTTTTAGTTTGATTACTTTAAAAGCGTGGTTTTTAGTTTTTTTAAACTATATTTATTTTAAAATTTACAACGAAAGGACATCGATCCAAATCACTTTTTTTGGTCGACTCTGGTTAATTTAACCATGCATCTCGAATCCTATTAAGAATGTATAAAAAAATTCTTCACATTATGAAAGAGAACATTTTTTGCCAGATATAGCCAAATTTGGAGACATTCTTTCATTTGGCACCAAATACGTGTTGTGGCTTTCGTAATCTTAATAGTCAATTTTTCAGCCAAATGTCGCCAATATTTTGTGAAATATCGCCAACTTATTGGTTGCTGCCATTTTCTCATGACCCTGACCAGTATTACCCAAAATGACCCACTAATCAAATTTGATCAAACATGTGACTTAGCTCAAAGGTCTCCAGGTAATCAAAAACAGTAGAATATAAAATTGAATCAAAATCGTTTAATTAGATAAAATTAGCTTGACAGCATTCATCAATAAAGCGAAATGGTCCACTAATATAATTTTGTTTAACTTGCGACTCTGCCCAATAGTCTTCTCGTGACAAAAGACGTTTCGTTACAAAATTTAGGTAAAATTGATTGAATCGTTGTTATATATAATTAGAATAACCCTAACCCATTATGACCCAAAATGACCCATTAATCGAATTTTCGCGAGCGTGTGTCCTGGTCCAATGGTTTTCTCTTGCCCGAGAATATCATAATACAAAATATAGTCAAAATGGTGAGAGACATTTTCTATATAAAATTAGCATGATCCATCAATGACCCACAAATGACTCTAATAATCGAAATCTCTCGAACATGTGACTTAGCCCATTAGTTTCCTCGTGTCTAAAAATTGTTATATACAAAATTTCGTTAAAAACGATCCAGCCGTTCTTTAAATATAAATAGCTTGACCCAGACCCTTTATGACACATTAATCGAAATTTCTCGAAAGTGTGACCTAGCACAATGATTTTCTTGTGCCAAAAAAATGTTACATACAAAATTTCGTTAAAATCGATCCACCTGTTCTTTAGATGTAGCTTGACATGATCCATTATGGCCCATCATGACCCACAAATGATCATTATAGTCGAAATCTCTCAAACATGTGATTTAGCCCATTAGTGTCCTCGTGTCAAAAAACTGTTCATGCAAAATTTCGTTATAATCGATCACGCCGTTCTTTAAATATAAATAGCTTGACCCAGACCCAATATGACCCAATATGACCCATTAAAATTTTTTCTCGAACATGTAACCTAGCCCAATATTTTTCTCGTGCCCGAAAACCATAGAATGCAATTTTTAGTCAAAACTGCGTGAGAAAATCTTTAGATAAAAATAGCATGACCCACAATGACCCACTAACCGAATTTTCTTGAACATGTTACCTAACCCAATGGTTTTCTTGTAATCCAAAACGATAAAATATAAAATTTGGTCAAAATCGTTAGAGCCGTTTTTTAGATAAAAATGGCTTGACCCATAATGACCCAAAAATGACCCACTAATCGAAATTTTTGGAACATGTGACCCAGCCCGATAGTTTTCTCGTGCCAAAAAACTGTTACATACAAAATTTCGTTGTAATCGATCACGCTGTTCTTTAAATATAAATAGCTTGACCCAGACCCTTAATGACCCAATATGACCCATTAAAATTTTTTCTCGAACATGTAACCTAGCCCAATGATTTTCTCGTGCCCGAAAACCATAGAATGCAATTTTTAGTCAAAATTGCTTGAGAAAATCTTTAGATAATAAGGAAAATCTTTAGATAATAAGGAGAGTTACAAACCCACAAACTCACATACAGGTGAAAGTAATAAAAGCGTGTTAAAAATGCTTATTTGAGAATTGATAAGAAATCTGAAAAACGAATATTTTAGATTAAGAAACTGCTTAATACACTGTGAAATTCACTCGGAAATGCTTTCAAAAATTACCATCAGACACAAAAAATTATTCAGAAACTACCTAATCCGCCCAGCATTGCTAACCTGTGATAATAACTTTAAATGTAATCAATGTGGAATTATTTTATATTTTTAAACGAAAATCTTTCCAAACTAACTTAATGTTGCCTTCAGAAGCTCAATTTTTTATTATTTTATATTTGAAATTTGAAATTCTATCCAGATGAACCTTAGTGTGGGTGACCTTTGGTAGCGTACACCAGGTGTGCTATGCATCCTCCGGTCTGATTTGGTTTTATACTATGAAAATACATCCAGACAAACCTGATTTCTTCCGCAGCGTACATAGAACGTACTATAGACGCTAGAAATTGCTTTCTCCAAATGGTTCGAGATTTTTGTACTTGAGCTGAACTAAGTGTTGAAAGTACGAGTAAAAAATGATTCTGTTAAAATACCGACATTTAGTTACTTTTAGTATAGAGAAAAAAGAGTGTTTCCAGGAAACGAGATTTCCAATCTCGAATCCAGTCTCCTCGTCGTAGAGAAGGCAAGATTAAGTGGATATTTTTGGTTTTTCCATACCTTGAAAATTTTGGCAGATGCGGACTTAAAAAAGAGGGGGGTACGAATTCGAATAATTAAAAAAAATGAAAGCGTTAAAATTCGGACTTTGCTGGTCGAATTGCGGCCTTCGAAAGTAAAAAGTATGGAATTTAAGAATGTCTTTATAGTTTTTCAGTATTTCGAGAGATTTCGCCGATGCAGGCTTCAAAATAAGACCGAACATAGAGAAGTTTGAGAATCAAACTTTTTCTTCTTATGAGTTCCGGAACGTTGTTTCGCACGCACCAAAGCGTCGCTTTCGTCCTTTTTTTTTATCAGAGTTTACTGTTTTGGTAATTAGAAAAGAATGAACAATCTAAGCTGTAGAAGCATTACGACCAGCCTTGGATCATTGTGTTATATTCATCAAAATTTTCATACAACTGCGTGCGATAGATTTTTCTAGCCATCGCACACACAGAAATAGAAAAACTCTCTTCATTTATTACTATAGGTGCATCATTCAACCGCGAAAATTTACTTTTTGCGATGTTTCTGGAAAAAAAAATGACGCTTTTAGTATTCATGGTAACTTGGAAGAGGTTATATTATGTATTCTTAATTCGTCTTGCTCTATTAAAAAACGTTTTTTCTTTTTTCTTTTACAGAGTAGGATACACTCAGTATACATACGCTGTGTTGTCAAGTGACTCAAAATTTTGGGATTTACCACGTGGTATCATTGGTATGCGAAAAATTCCGATTTTTATAAGGCTCAAATTGCTCTAAATTTTCTATGTCTTATGTTATTTATTCTTCTGCGTTCAAGTATTTAAAGTATATGTTTAAAGTAAATATTTAAAGTAATATTTAAATAATATAAAGAAAGCCCTTGAAAATTTGTTTGGGATGTATATTTGAGTCTTGTGACATAATTTTAGAAGTATAAAAAGAATTAAAATTTAAAACAAGTAACACTAAACATTTAAGATTAGATATTCACAAGATTTCAGTGTAGGATTTTTACAACATATTATTATTCAGATAATATTCTCTAATGATGCATAAGTACGATTCACGATTAACCCCTTAACCCTTTCCGACACGGGCAAAATCTGTTAGTAAAATGAGATATCGACTGCCACCGGAATTCACAAACGAATTTTTTAGATATTTTGAAGTCCTTAATTTAAACTTTTATTGTAAAAGCAAAATTTTGCTAAAATTTTATTGGTGCGTTTACAAGTTTGGAATTAAAATTAAGTATCCCAGACCGAGCACAGTGTGCCGGAAAGGGTTAACTGGTTTGCCCGAACGGCGTTCGGGCAAGACGAATTTGCTTTTTGCATCATTTAAAGCTTTTCGACACCACTATTATTTTTAAGAGAATTTTCATACTATTGAAAGTCGGAAATGTTAAGACTAAATTTTACGAATATTTTATTTAAATAATAGTGGTTTGAATCCGCTATTTTCAATTTATTGAACGGAAAAGAATCAACCAGTTAAAAGGTTAACCGATTAACACTAGAACCGCGGCGACGGGTCATTTTGACCCGTACCATATGAAAAGATGTCGATTCGAACCAGAAAACTCTTAACAAAATAAGCTAAATACATGCTGAGCAAAAATATTTTTAATAAAGAACTGAAACAGTTTTAAATGAAAATTCCGGTCAGAAATATTTTTATAAAACTTGAATGAATTTTCCCGCGGTTCTAGTGTTAAAGACTAACGTTGAATTTTAGAAACATTTTGTTTGTATTTTTTTTTTTCTTTTTTTTTTTTAGCAAATTTATTGTTACATATTGACTTCTATTTTTAAGGAAAAAATTGTTCATTGATTCGAGTTTTAAAAAATTAGGAACATGAGTGAAATAGTATGAAATATTTTGATTTTTTTATATAAATTTTTGATTACGTTCATAGATGCACTATAAAGAATGAAAAAAAATCGGCATTTAATGATATAGATATTGTAGCAGTCAAACTATAGGATATGTATTAATTATAATGTCTACCGCTACATGGTAAATGCTTCAGAGATTTTCATAAGACAAAAATGCAGTTGATTTGTACTTTTTTCAACATACCATACCTCACTTAAAAGTAAAATTGTAATATTGCTTTTTTTTTCTATTTAGTCATTAATATGTGTAAAATAAAATTTTATTTCATTAGTGTCAAGTGTAAGAAGGTGCGGTCTTGAATGTGTTAAGTAAAATTGCAACTACATTCTCAAGACTAACGCTAAAGTGTATGCTTGTTTTGATTGTTCGAATCAGAGCACTGTTTAAAAAAATCTTTATTTTCATGTTTTTTAGTCTTAGCTATGCTTATTTTATTACAATTTATTTTTTAAGCTGGAATAATTTCAATATTAAAATAAATTATGAGTCTGTGGTAAAATGAATAATTTCCATATTCAGATACAGTCGCCTAGGTGATTTTGAAAATGTTTTAATTTATCGGTATACCCAAGAAGGCCTTAAAATAACTCGACATGTAAACGAAGAAAGAAATAGACATGGGTGTAGCATTTTTATGGAAATGGGAATATTTGCAATAAAATTCCGCGGAGCATGTGGAGTAGATTATCCCACACAGAGTAACAAGTTATTATTTTGAATTATTCAATTAGATTTCCTCACGCGCTACTCGTCAAAACAAATTTTTCATTACACTGGTTTTAAATGTCAGAAAACACATCGTATTCGCCTATATATGGGCTAAAAGAAATATAAACTTGCGAAATATAAAAAAAAAAGAATAAATGATGTATTCCACTCGTCTAGTCATTATAATGCTTACATATTTTTCTTTTCACTTCGTTTTTTTTAAATCTGAGTCTATCGTAATCGTTGGTGCAATGGTGTTTCAAAGCACGTAACTGCCGTCGGTTAAAAGATTGTGAGAGTGTGGAGGTTTCGAGAATAATAAAATGTGATTCTCACATCTGTTTGCCATTACGCGGGCTTCGAAACGAACTTTTCATGGTCATGCAAGTTTGTTTTAACAATTTAGCACATCGGCAAGTGAAGGTCACGTGTTCTTACACTTTTGGCGACTTTTCTCTAACGTCTTTTTTGTCCTGTTCCCGACACTTCCCAGGTCGTCTTTTATCAAGTTCATCTATTTTTTTATTTTTTCGATTCACAACAAACAAACATGGCTCCAAACGTTGTCGCCGATAAAGACAATGAGCATGTAAGGCCACCACTCCTTTGTAAATGATCTGTTTGAAAAGAAGCATAATACGAAATTTATTTAAGAAGTAGAGTGAAATAGCCTTGTATCCTTCGAATAAATTTAAAGTAAATCAGTAAAATGTGGGTGATATCAACTTATCTCGTTAAAGAAGAGAAACTATGTAGCATCATTAAGCTTCTATCAGATATTTTTTTAATCCTATCTCAATAACGCGAATTTTTCAGACACCTTCATTCAGTCATTTTTTGTACATAAAAAAATTAAATCTGAACGCAAAACAATTCAAGTGTTTTTGATTCAAATAGTGTCCCCCGCACATACGCAGTGCTGTAGTCGTAAAAAAATAGAGACTATATGCTAAAGAGTGTTACGCTATAGATTTATTTGAGAAATAAAAAAATTTCGCAGCTCCTTGAAATATCTAGATGGAATTTATTTCTCAGAAGCGAACTTTTTGAGCATAAAAACGTATTTAAGCTATTTTGAAAAACAAAATAGAGAAAGGAGTCTTTAATTTCCACACTGTAATCATAATTTATTACATTGAATTGGAGTTAATGTTGAGACATTTAAATATGGAGAGGTCAGATATACTTCATTTAGCGTCAGACAGATCCTCGTGCAACGGTCATTATCCAATTATAATCTAGCAATTTCGGCTCCTGTCTACATCAAGATTAGAGAAAAGCCAGTTTTGTTATTTTTAGTCATTAGCATTCGTTTGCAAAAGAATCTAATGTAATTGTGGCAATGAAGAAATGGGCATTTAAATGTTCCGTTACCAAAAGCAGAAAAAGCACACTAAAAGCGATTTTTATCTTAGTTCCTGCTTATTTATTTTCATTATTTTGCATGTGCTTCCCACATATCTGCTCATTCATTAGAATAACTTGACTAATTATACTTGCCAGAAATTTTTAATTCATGTGACGGGAAGTACTCGGCTAAGTTTAAATATTTCGAAAATTATTTACAAATTCTGAAACATATTCTTTTATTAAATGTTGCTGTGAAGGTCAAACTTTTATGGCTAAAGTGGTGATTATCTGTGCTATTTGAAAACTCGTACCTTAATTTCTTATATGGCATGCATTCTAAGCGAATGTGTGGGACGTTTATCTACAAAACAGAATTCTAAATCTTAGATCTTTTGTATGTGTACACTCGAAGCATATAAATATTTGAGTGGTCCATAATTCTGCATCTTCGGATATGGATTTTAAACCAGCTCTTAATGTCAAAAACAGATTTTTACGAGATAATTAACTGCTTCCCTGATTTGCCCGTACGTTATACGGCCAACGTGTTTTTGACAACCATGTTTTGCCCGTACTACGTAGGGACATCCATATTCCAATCATGATTTATTATTCTCACCAGTAATTTTTTATTTTAAATTTTGCATTGTCCTATATTAGCATTTTTCTGATTTGATTAGTCAAAAATTTAATTTTTGAAAAACCGGGGATAAAAGATTAAAAATTCTGTAAAAAACAAGACAAAATAGGCATTACTTGAAAGTTTTTTTTTTTTTTTTTTTTTTTTTAAATATTGATCAGTTAAGTGGTTAAAAAAATTACAGTACTCAAAAGTACTTAAAAAGACCCGGATGATAATGTAAAGTCTATGGGGGGCATTCTTTTCGAATATCTCGCTCAAATTTTAATATTTTTGCATGATTTTTTTGCACAAGATGGCTGAGGGTGATCCACAACCGGCCTAGTTTTTACTTTTTCGATTTTGCTTACATATTTTTTTATATTACGATAGTTTCAATTTCAGAACCGGTTTAAACCGGTTCCAAAAGTTTAAGCAATTGTTTAAAGAAAATCTGAAACGAAAACTGAAAAAGTAAAAACTAGGCCGGTTGTGGATCGTCCTCAGCTATCTTGTGCAAAAAAGTCATGTAAAAATATTAAAATTTGAGCGAGATATTCGAAAAGAACGCCCCCATAGACTTTACATTAGCGCTCGGCTTTTACCGCGTGACTAGTGTGTGCTCTTAATATAGATAATACTAATGATGTATTTTTGTGACTGAATAAACAACGCTCTGATGATAGATAAAATAGTTTCTGTAATTTCATGAAGTAACAAATATTGTGGTGTATAAACAACTTTCGAGATATATCTTACTCATTTTGGTTATCATATTATTTGAATCGGCTACCGAAAACAAAAGCTCCTGTAATATCGTGATTATCGTGACATTTTATTTTTTAAATGAAAATTTTTACAAAACTTCTTGCAAAATCTTAAATTTTTAATCATTTTCATACTTTAATGCTTTTTTAATCAATTATTTTCCTGGTAATAATCCAAAAAAATTACAGATAAGTTATTTAACATCTTAATCTCGTAACTTAGTGTAAATTGCTTGACTGTGCCTGTCGTGGTTAAATTTGGTGTATTTTTAGTATATCAATCTAAACTGATTCAAGAAAAGCTAAAAAGGGTGCTTTAAAATGCTTATGCATTAAAGTCTTCGGATATGTATGGAAAAACTAAATGCTATACAGTATTAAAAAAAATAAATGTATTAGAACTTGGAGGTTGTAGATTCTCTTAAACTAACGTATTTTTTTGTACATTGACAAAAAAACGTTGCGAAACGTGTGCAACATAATAATTAGTTGCATAAAGCATGTCCCATTTTCTTTTTAAAATGTTAATTTAGTCAGTTATATTTCTTCTGCGAGAATAAGTAAAATTAATGTTCTTGTAAGTTTTGTCATGTAAATCAAACTTTTCTACAATATTTTAAATTATGAAACTTTTCCGCCAGCAAAACAGTTCTTAATTAATGCAACTATTCTAGCATGAGTTTAACTCTTAATAACTTCAAATGGGAATAATTTAACTTAAATGTTAAAGTATATACTTGGAAACTGAAAATAAATCAGCTAAAAGTTTATTTTCTATTAGATTAAAGATTGCAGAGGAAAATTCTCAATGCTATAATTTATTTAATAAGTCAATGATTGAAGGCTTGGAAAGCTCTTAAAACTACAAAATGACTGAGATTGTCCTTAGAGTGTCATTTAATTAATTATTTTTGATAATCAGAAAGTATGACGAAAGTAAAGTTACTTTTATTTGAAATATTTTGAAGCGAATAATTCCAGGAGGAACAGTTATTAATAATAGATTTATAAACTTTTATGTATGTATTAAACAGAAATCTGTATCCGAAGTTTCATGTGGCTTACGAAATTAAGTATGAATAAAATGGTCTTTCTCTCTCTTTAGAATAAAAGTTGATAAATTAGGAAAATACCGCATTTTCAAGAAGCTATAAAATTTCATAAAATCAACAACATTCTTATTAAGTCATGAAACAATTCCAATAATCTCATTTTACGACCATTTTTAACATTGCATATTTAGACTTCAAAATTTAAAAATCTTTTGAAAAGGCATAAATTCAGCAGAAATTATCTTTAAATTTAATTTTAAAAATATAACATATTTGAAATGGGTTGTTATATTTTAGTAATTATTAGCTCCAGGGTGCTATTCCTTTTCAATTAGATTTGGTTTTATGAATGTATAGATACAAAGGTAAAAGTTTTATTATTATTTTTATATAGATTTTAAGTAAGTGGATATGTATATATTACGAAATGAATTATGAATAAGTATTACGTGCTACACTTACGAGATTAAGCTTGTGCAAAATATCCTTTGTCTCTCTTTAGGATGAAAGTTTATAAATTAGGGAAATACTGCATTTTAAAGAAGCTATAAACTTCCAAAAAATCAATGAAAATCTTATTAAATAATTCAACAACAAGAATAATCTCATTTTTCGACCATTTTAAAGCATTGCATATTTAAACTTTTCATGTTTTAAAAATGTTTTTGAAAATGTGTAAACTGAGGATAAATTAACTTTAAATTCAATTAAAAAATACGGAACATACTTGAAAATGTTTCTTACTATTTTATAACGAGCTCTAGATTACTATTTCTTTTAAATTGGATTTGGTTTCATGAATGTATGTTTCCAACAATAAATGTTTTATTTCTTACTTTAACTATTTTCAGTTCGTGCATTATTTTTGCGTACTCAGTATTACTCAGTACATAAATTATTTTTATTCTCATTTAGATATATGCGATTTAAAGAAAACATTAAATTTTATATCATTGTTATACATTATCGACAGTTATTAATTATTTTAATTAAAATATCAATTGGATATTTAATACATGATGTATCACGTGCTAGCTAAGCATCGAACCAACTGGGTGAAAAATGTCCAAGATCATCGTCCAAGGGCATCGGAAGGACCCTTGACGAACATCGGGCATCGAACCCGGAACATTATTCCAAGGGCCCTTGGAATAGTGTTCCGGGTTCGATGCCCGACTTGGACATTTTTGCGAAAACTTTAAACATCATCCTCATTCCGGTAGACCTAAATATTTTTAAATTTCAAAAAAAAAAATTGGGGTAAATTTGTGATCATAGTAACAACTTTTTATCAACTTGAAATTTTGAATTTCAACAAAAGTTTTTCGTGATTCACCCTAGTATACATGCTATCCACATAAACATGAAATCACTTTATTACAATAATCCACTTAATCATAATCCACAGTTTGAAAGCTTTTGCAACACTAGTTTTGACAGGGTTATCCAAAAGATTTTCGTTCTTTTTTAATTTGCTGATGGTAGAATAATCTCAAAATCCGTTGTTCCCAAAATGAAGCAAAAAAATGAGGGGTTGTATCCAAATATGTATGTACCTTATTGTGTATCCTATATTGACACTCGTCTTTTTCCTTCATTTTGGTAATAACGGATTTTCAGCTTATTCAACTGCTGATCACTTTCAGAATTTTCATTCTATCTTTTTGAGAATTTTACAAAAGTTGCTCTATACATTTGGCTAACACAATATTCAACTGAAATGTTGATGTCGTTTACGCATGCACAATGAAATTTATTTAGTAAACTTACTCATTTTTCAATCAATTTTTAATATTTTTTAATTCTGATTACAGGGTATTGTGTACAATGTTGTTTGGGAAATTTTCAAAAAAGAACATTATTTTATTTTAAGAACTCTGCAAATTATAATAGAAAAACGTGGGAAATTTTGGGACTGTTTTTATAAAAACCTTAATTTTTCTACGAATTTACATGCTATCCACATAAAAATGAACATAGTTTATTACAATAAGCCACTTAATCATAATCCACAGTTTGAACGCTTTTGCTACATTAGTTTTGACAGGGTTATCCAAAAGATTTTCGTTCTTTCTCAATTTGGTGATGGTCCCCTATAGAGTTTCGGGAAATAATCTTCACGGAAATGTATGATCTGTACTATTATATTTAAACACTTAGAGTTTCGGGATAATTACTCATTTATTTTTCTACATATTTAACAAAATGTCTAAAATCGCAAGTGGCCAGCCACCTTTGGCCATATAGTGTATGTGTGTGTTTATGTGTGTGAGTGTCTTTTGACGATGAATTTTGATATATATCGCAAGTAAAGCTCAGCAGACATGGTTCCGGATACATGAAGACAAATCCAAATGCACCTAAGCCTAATATTGTGGAATTTTTTTCTTTAATATGGAAATTTTTGCATACATTCCATTTTTCAAAGTTTACTTACGATTTTGCCTCTCATAAAAGCAATCCAAATTCAATCTTTTAACCTACAACACAATAAATTTTGTCCTGTTTTGAATAAAGTTTATTCGGAATTCATGGAGAGTTAATGAATTTTTCGTCATTTAAGAAAATCACTATTTCTCCGAAAAGTGTACACTTCGTTTTTTATCATCTGATACCTACCGTAATTTCGCACGTAAACGAGTCACCTTGGATAACTCGATTTCCCAGCAGAATTAAGTTTAAAAAAATGGGATTTGCTTGTGCTTAGAACGCATTTGGCTTCTTTTTTTCAATAAATTTTCTGGTTTGAAAAAGACTCCACTAAGCCGCGGCGTATACGCGGGAAATTACGGTACTTGATACCTTGCCTTTCAATGTTATATTTTATGTTCTATATGGAGAAAATTCCCGCGAATAGTTTGATTTTTTTTAATATAAGATATTTATTCGGAATTCGTACTAATTTAAATTTGTATGATATTTTAATAGCAATAAGGAAAAGGAAACTTGTGTTGGTGGCAATTGAAATCCAAGGGTTTTTATTTTTATTTTTATTTTTATTTATTTATTTATTTTTTGCGTTGGAATTTTATATACAAGAGCCTTCGATTGCCCTGAACAAGGTAAATGTGTTCCTTTTTAAGAGATATATAAGTGATTTTCTCTTTTATCTCATAATAGCTTTTTTATTTATTTATTTATTTTTCTGGCTCGATAGGAAAAAACGACATAGAAATACTTTTTGTTTCAACTTTTTAAAAAATCAAATAACTCAAGGAAGTTTGTCGTTGCTGCCTGTGGGCCTGATGCTGGCGGATTTTTTTCTGATTATATTTGGCCATACCCAGGCTTATTTTTTCTCGGAAGATTTGGACTTGTATGGGCCTTTTATATTTTCAGTATTTATTTTATTCATTGTATTCTCATTGTTAATTTGCTTTGTATTCTGATTAGAGTAGAGTCGGATCCAGTCCCAAATTTCAGTTTTTAAAAATAAAACTGGCCAGGACGGGCCCGAAGATCTGCTAGTAATAATAATAATGGTAAGAAAAATATAGACGATATAAAGCTATCCGAAATTATTTTTGTATTTTTCCTAGCGATTTTTTCTAATATTCTCAGTGAAATTGCATTTACCTCTAAAAGAAAAAAAATCAAAATGCGAAATTATCCTAGACGGTTTAGTCGTTTACATTTCTATTGGGTAATCACGTGTGTTTCATGCTACTGTCCGTTAAAATAATTTCAATATTCAATTCAAAGAAAGCAACGATGGAGATGCTATCGCGATTGTTATGACTGATAAAGCATCAACGCTTTCAGCAGAGTCTATTTTTATTCTACTTGATATCCCACAAAAAGGAATTTCCGACAGATTCTCCATTGAATCTTGAAAGAATGCTGACAGAAATACTTAGCAAAATATTCTGTTATTCGAAGAAAGCTATTTTATAGAGATGACAAGATTCAACACGAAGAAGTAGCTAGAAGAAAATATTGCAAGATCAAAACAGTGTCTGTTAGATCAATATTTAAATTTAGCTGTATTAAATAAAAAGAGTAAAAAAGTCAATAAATAATGAAAATAAATAAATCAAAATTTCACATCTCAAATGGATTAGGATAATAAACGCGTGCAAGTTAATTCTTATTGCAACTATCGAAGGAATTTTTCTATAAAACGTATGTAATACTTTAAGTATCAACTTTTGAAGTAAGAAGTAGTCCAATTTAAAGCTTCCCTCCCCCCCCCCCCAAAAAAAAAAAAAAATCCCCCACTGAATAATATGAAACTTTCTGAGAAATTTTTAAATATGACTTATTTTCAAACATTAGAAGAATGATGCTGCTTGCGGGCAGTGTGATGTTGAAAATAACATGCCATTACATATTATTATTTATTACCTTTTTTTAATTAAATTCCCCACACTGTTAGAAAAAAATCTGAAATTCACGGATATATTTTTCCTGAATTTCGCAGAAAAAGTCCCTTTTTACAATAAAAGAACATTTTCCGTTAAAATCTGAAAACTCTACCATTTTTTCCTGAAATTAACGAAACGGATCAAAATAGAAAGAAAAAATGGAGACGCTCCGTTTTCTGGGGTTTTCCGTAAACGAGTGGCCAAGGCAACACCGCGCTAAATGACTGCGAGCGAAGATTATGGGTTCGAATCCCGTTAGTGCCATGAAGTAATAAAAACATAAAAAGTCCCTTTTAATTACATTTTTCTGTTTATTTTTCTCTGATTTCTTCTTTAGAAAATATTTTAACTAATTAGCCCCTCCCCCCCAAAAAAAATAAATAAATTGTGTACGGTAATTTTGAAAAACTGTCTATAACATTATTTTTGTAAAAAATATTTTTTTTTCATACATTCAATCAAAAAAAATAGCGATTTTAAACAGTGATTTTTTTTATTTAAACTAGTTAAAGAATTAGAATTGATTTTAAAAAAATAATAAGTAATATGCATCGGTCTAAAATAAAATAAAATAAACCGCTTAGGAATATTCTAATGAAATATTGAAAGGAAATCTTTGAAAAGCACAGCAGATTTTCCCACTAACTCATAAAATACATACTCTGTACAGCCTAGTATCAGCATCTTTGGCTAAGTCTGTAAGGATCTATTCTGCTGTCAAAGGGTCTCGTGTTCCATCCTCAGGACGGCATAAAGTAAATTATACAAAAAAAAATTTAAATGATTTAGCAGCAAAAAATCACTCGGAAAGTTCGAATTCTTTGACGATTGTTCGATTCATTAATATAAATTAAATTATTGTCATTAAAAAACAAATTTTGCAACAGAAAGTTACCGCTTCTTCAAACGGTGTTTTCTTTTATTTTCCAAAACGGAAAATCAACTAACGGAACGGTAAATGTCTGGCTACTTTGCTGCCATTATTTTTACCGTGAATTCACAGATTTTTTTTTAACAGTGCATTTTAAAATTTAATTTATATTTTCACAATTATAAAGTTAATCAAAACCCCGTTTCCTTTCTAAAAAGTGTACCTCCACGCCTTCTTTTCTCTTGCACTTTAATTTTCAGTTACTTATGCTTTCCCATGTTCAGCCGAAGCCGAATATCAAAAACAATTTTTTTTCTCATCCTTAAATCATTATCTAAACGAATATACTTTCTTTTTGTAAAAAAATATATAAAAAAGATTTTCTTAGACCATACACTGTAAAAAAAAAGTTGATCTACTAAAAAAATTTTTGTGATCCTTGCAATTACTAAAAGACTTTTTGTAATCTTACTCGGTTACAAGAAAATCTGTAAGAATTACTAGAAAAAAGCTAGCAACGAATAGAGTTAATAGTTTTATATTTTTAATAGGTATTAATAAAACTCACTTGGTGCGGCCGTGATAGCCTAGTGGTCATAGCACCGAACTCCAGGCCGAAAAGTCCCGGGTTCGATGCTAGACACCACCAAATACGCACTATGATTTTTTTTTGATAGATTTATAATTAATATCTGCTTTACGTGAATTCTCAATTTCAATTTTTTCTTCAAAGCAGATTTTACTATATATAAAAAAATCGAAATCATACCTTAAAGAAATCATATGTAAAGAAAAGCGTAATTTGAAAAAAAGTATATTTTACAGATTTTATTGGAACATGTGGGCTGGCAATACTCGAAACATACTAAGTTAGTGAAATTGTCATGTTGGCAAGACATAATGCATTAAACGAAAGAACACAGTCCTTCTGTAGCATTTCAGAAATCGAATTTTAGTTTGGATACAGCCTTTAAAATATGCTCGTTTTAAAATAATTAATTTCTCTGAAACTAATCGTATGAATTTCGTGAAAATTTGCATTTAGGCTAATTGAAGGGTGTAAAATTTATTTATTGTATCAAACTCGGGTTTGCTGTTAAAAAAAAAAAAAAAAAAAAAAAAAAAAAAAGTTTGGATTTGTTTTTATACGTAGAGGACCTCCTAAGCAAATATATTATACATCATTTAAAAGTGTATTTTATGTCCAATTGTTCGGTACCAGTAACTTTTTTTTTACAATAATTTATTGCAGAGTTAGTAGGGGTCTTTATTTGTTTTGTTTTGTTTCCCTCGACTGTATCTACATTTTTGCAAGGTACTATAACTTCTTAGAATTCCCAAGATATATAGCACAAAAACTCAGTTTAGAAGCTTTTTATTTAAAATTAAATTGCAGAATTCCTAATCACCTAATTTAATTGAAATATTTGTAATACTTTCCTCCGATTAAATAAGATAAAAAAAAAATTCTATTCAATTATAAATGTGGAATTATAATCACCCTGATTTGAGACACCATGCGTATGAAATTCTGACCCATTATGATATGCGATTCCGAAAGGAATTGTTCATTAGAACTGATAAAAAAATAATCCAAGGTAATTAAAGTCTTTTTATTAAAACTAAATTAATCAACAAACAGTATTATCTTTTGAAGTGTCTTAGTATTTTTAAAATAATAAAATCAAATATATTGCAATATTATCTGTAAGTAAGAGAAGTATTTTCGAATGTGAAATGTCTCTCTACTTTTTTTAACTGCATAAAACCATTCAGAAATAAATAATTTAGAAAACATCCATTTAAAAACATATATTCATTTTGATAAAATTGGCTATGTTATGTATACTAAACTTATTAAAGCAAAATGTTGTTTGCTTAAAATATATAATTTATTGTTTTTAATATACGATATTAAATAAATTTTATTTCAATATTTCTTTAATGAGACTTTTGTCTAGATCCAATCGTTTTAGGAAATCATTCAGAAGAAACACGCTTTCATGATGAATTGTCCTAGCGCTATTTATTTGGCTGATGGTAGAAAAATAGTTAATTTACCACCACATAGTTGCAATATGATAATATTACAGACATTCATTCTTTCAAAAAGATTACAAAAAGAATTATTTTGCCTTATATGAATCGTAATCTTGTGATTTATAAAATATGTTTTACTAAATCTGTTACCAAGTACTGCTTAGTCGGACAATTTCAGAGCAATATTGTTACGTTCGGCTATCTCTATGAACATTTGTCAATTTTTTTTTCATTATATTTGTGATGTTTCTTCGGAGATTTTATTACTTTCTTTTGTTTTTTATTTCTCTCATTATCGTATAAGTTTATTTTCTTCGCCTGTTAAGGAGGTGACTTCCTTTAGCCCCAAAAAGTTTCAACCCGAAAAAAAGGGACTGTTAAAAATTAAGTAATGGGACAGAGATAAGGAGTTTCCTTCTTTCATTTCCACCTTCTCGGACTAGCTTGTTTATCACCACGCATCAGGTTTAACTCCCTTCCCCTTCTTTTTTCCAAGTGCCATTTCTTCTTTTTTTCATTAATCAACAGTTTTATGCACGATTTTTCTTTTTTAAAAACATATTCTAATTAAAAAGTTTTGCTTGCTTAAAATATAAAATGTATTGTCATTATTATACATATTAAATGAATTTTATTTCAATATTTTTTTAATTAGGCTTTAGGCTAGATCCAATCATTTTCGGAAATAATTCAAAAGAAACACGCTTCCATGCTGAACTGTCTTACCGATATATATTTGGCTCATGGCAGAAAAATAATTAATTTATTATCACATAGTTGCAATATAATAATCTTACAGACATTCATTCTTTCAAAAAGGTGACAAAAAAGAATTATTTTACCTTATATGAATTGTAATCTTATGATTTATAAAATGAGTTTTACTTAATCTATTACCAAACTACTTCGTCGGACAGTTTCGGAGCATTATTGTTACGTGCGGCTATCACGATGAACATTTGTCATTTTTTTTTCTTTATATTTGTCTTCGGAGACTTTATTACTATGTTTTGTTTTTTATTTCTCTCATTGTCTTTTTATTTTAGTTTCTTCGTCTGTTAAGGACTAGCTTGTTTATCACCACGTGTCAGGCTTGACTCCCTTCCACCTCTTTTTTTTCAAGTGACATTTCTTCTTTTTCATTAATGAACGAACAGTTACATGCACGATTTTTCTTTTTTCAAAAACATATTCGGGCCCTTCTCATACTTTTGGATTTGGGGAATTCCTGGCGTGGTAAACATGTCCATAGAAAACTATAAATAACAATTATATGTGTTTCTGAGCAGATTAATTAATTAATTAATCTCTCTAAATTGAATATATTTATTATTTACAATTTAAATATATTCTAAGAAATGTTTACTTTTTGCGACAGCCTAATTTCTTATAGTTTTAATTTTGAAAAAGTTTAGATCAGTTAAAGGCGATAACGCATTAAAACATTTGTAAATAATGAAATCTTGGTAATAAAATTGTGGTTTCACTGTTGCTTATAAGATTTGCATACCATGTTTCTGTTTACTGATCATTACAAGTATCTAAGCGTGAACTTCTAATCTAACCATAGGAATGTGTCACAAAAGTTATAAACTAGTTGAATAAACTATTTTTATTTAGGACAAAAAACCTATCTTAGCCATCTCTAATTTTTTTTCAGTGTCACGAAATTTTGAAAGACAGAATCCGAGTTTTCATTTACCAATCAGAAAAGTAATGTAAAGTTCTCAGCTCAATCCCTTGCGCGATTCAACATGCATACCTCATAAAAATCAAACTACAATTTAAAACTAGTCAGATGTGGCAATACCAAAACTATCTCCTATCTTATGCATGATAATACTTCCTGAAAAATGCAGCATAGCAGCGCCACCGGTCAGGTGGTTTAGACTAAAATCTAGTCAACAACAACTTATGTAAACTTATTAATGAATCTAAAGTTTCATGAAAATCCGTGCATTGGTTTTTGAGATACATTTATTGCGAAATTGTGAAACATGCATCATAGCAGCGTCATCTGTAGACGATTTACACTAAAAACTATACAACACTATTGTACATCGGGTACTAACTGATTCTGAAGTTTTCGAAAATTTCGTGCATTAGTTCTTGAGATAGAGCTATTACAAAAATCACAAATAATGCACCATGGCAGCACCACCTGTTGAGCGATTTGCACTAAACATAATCAGCACCAAGTTATATGAAATACTAACTAAATCTAAAGTTTTATGAACATCCATGTGCTAGTTCTTGAGATATAGCTATTGTGGAAATTGTAATTAATGTTGCACAGCAGCGCTACCTGTTAAGCGATATACACCAAAACCTGATCAGATCTAGTTTATATCAAGGTCTAACAGAATCTAAAGTTTTGTGAAATTACGTGCATTAGTTCCTGAGATAGAGCGCCCACAAAATTTTTGTCACATACAGACAGACAGCCTGACAGATTCACTAACTCTTTGACAGACATTTTGTAATAACATGTTTTTCAGGTTCTCTGACCCCTAAAACTTGTAAATCCGTCGAAAACCGGATTTCGAAAATTTCCCCGAATCCAATGTACTTTCTTCTTGTAAAGATAGAAGAATAAAAGTACTCAAATTATTTCTCAGAATGAGCATTATGGTTTTATTTTAATCATGATTTAATCTATTAAATTGCAGTGCATACAAGGAATTTCGGTAGATTATTATTTGATAGCTCGCAAAACTCATATTGGACTGATAAGGCCTTTCCTATAATACCTCTTTATGCAGTTTATTAAATTAAAATAAAGTTATTAAAAAAAATTTTAAATTAAAAATCATGTTCATTGTTTAAGTTCATTTTCTTACATAGAAATAAATGAGAAAATAACTTTATAAGGTTATACAAAATTCAAGAATTTGTGATGTTAACACATTGAGGACTAACAGCTTCACTTAGGTGCCAGATAAAATATTTTAAACCACTGTTTTTTAAATAAAGAAAGTAAATGCTTGCCAAATAGAAAGAAGTTTCATGTTATTAAATAAAATTCCTGGTTTGAAATATGCCTATATGAGACCCGAATTTTTCACGCGATAAGTCTCATGATTCACAGCCTGCAATCTGTGAACTAAGATTTGTACACCGTGAGAAGAAATAGAAGCGAATGTGGATTATCGCCACTCAGCTTAAAATTCGTGTTTTCGCATGCATCTACATATCATTGCAAGCAGGCAAAATTCGATTTAATTTTTTATTTGATTTTTATATTGATGGGGAAAGGGTAGTTAAAAACTAAACGACAGTGAAATGAAGATGAAATAAAGATTTTTTTTTTTTTTCATTTCGATAAAGAAGTTTCAAAAAGTGCTAAAACTCATCCGATAAGTTTATATATATATATATATATATATACCAGCAACAGAAATTTGCTAAAAAAAATAATTTAATATTAGATAAAATATCAAACAAAGCCAAAATACCGTGATTTTCGGTGAAATTTTCCGAAATCAAACAATAATTGTTGAGACATAACAATTTTAGTTAACAATCGAAAGCAAATATTCACCGGGATCTAATAAGTTACATTTTATTAAATGAAACTTCTGTTTACAAACATAATTGTTTGATCCGCAAATTATTTACCCGTTAATACCATAAAGATATTATGTCATTAGAAATAAAGCTTGGGGCAAAAACAAAAAATAAAATAACATTTAAGCGGCTTATGGGCATGGCTTCAGCCATAATAACAAAATAAAATCGTTTTTTTAATTGATAACAGTACGGTGAAACACGGATTAAAATAGCTATAATTCAAGCAAATATCAGTCAAATCATCCGACGCTTGCTCAAACGACTTTCGTGTATTTGGTTTATTGAAATAAGCATTAGGAAGTTGACATTCAAGTACATTGAAACGATGTCGGAAGACCGCACAAGAAGAATGGGTATAACTGACATAGCTGTGTCAAGAAAGAGAGAAATTCGAGATGGAGATATAAAAAAATCAGTGTTATACAACAGAGTTAAACTGCTGCATAAGATACGGATTTTATGCATAGGAAGTATCAAAATTGTGTCTATGAACTGAAAACAATCTTCTATGTATACAAGTACACATATACGCATATCACACTTAAAAAATATATTTTATATCATTAAAGATGCAGTCATTTCATTACATCGTTTCATTTCCGGTTTTCGTTCTCTTAAAAATAACGTTTTTGGTTCATATACATATTGATTTGATTCCGATTGAATTAGATAGTTCAATTTATCGATTAATTTAGTATTTTTCTGAATGAATAAAAGGATTTTATTATAATTTTCTTTTTATTTGTCTGTTTGTTTTCTGAGCGAAGGAAGCAGTTTTATTAATTTATTTATATATTCATTTGTCTTATACAAATGAATATATAAATAAATTAATAAAATCAAATGAAATGAATGAAATAATTTTATTATTTTATTTATTTGTTTATTCGCTTTATGAAGGCATGAAACGTTTTTATTCATTTTTTTATTATTTAATTTTTATATTTATTTGCTGTACGAATGAATGAAACAATTTTATTCATTTTACTTTATTTATTCATTTTATTTTATTTATTCATTTATTATTTGGAAATTAATGCGATTTCTATTAAGTTTTAATCATTTTTTTAATTTCGTTGAATGGCAATTAACAATGCTAAATATACTACTGTGTAAAATTTTAAAAATCAAATCAGCAAATAAAAATGTGTAATTATTTCAAAAAAAAATCTTTTATTGTATTTTCAAGATAAAAATTAATTAAAAATAAACATAAGTTATAAATTTTGGAATAAATATTAATTAATTATGAAAAGTTATGCATTCTGGAATACATAAAAATTAATTCCGTGATAATAAAATACATTTTTTGATTTTACAATGAGAAGAAAATTAATGAATGTAAATATTAACCCGGCAGAACTCGCGCCAGGTCTGACAGACCCAGGATGCGTACTGTTTTTACAATTGTCACCACTATTTTTGTAAAAGTAATCTTCAACTTACTTTCTTGCAAACATTTTAAGAACTGTCGCCAACTAAATAAAGTGACGATTATTATTTTTATTTATTGGTGACAAACTAAAAACCATTCATACCCTATATCTACTCGTGTTGTCCCGGGTTAAATAAGAAATTCTGGTTACGTTAGGGGAGAGTGAGATACCTCGGACACTTAATATTTCTGGAGTTGTAATTAGCACCTTAACGCTACTATTCGTAGGTAGTGATAGATGAGGGTATAAGCTACTCCTGTGTGCAATATGGAATTCATGCTATGAACATAATTTATTCCACTTCTTATTTTGACAACGTTGCAGTAACTTTATTGAGTTATATTCCGGGTGCGCCATAAACTCGTGAAAACATAAATAAAATCATCAAAAAGTAACAATAAATGCCAAAAAATTGTGGTTTGCGCGAATGGGAATTGTGAAAGATACAATAGTTTAAAAAGAAAGAAAAAGAAAAAAAAAGAAAGAAAGAATTGTAGTTCAAAAAGTTATCGATAAATGGAACTGGCATGCATAATATGAAGCAGATTTATGCAAATTAGGTTGACACTAAAATACCTCGATATCCATTGAGGCATTCATTGAGGCTTTATTTGATATCAGCAGTATGTTATCGTTTTCAGTACAAGCGTTATCAGATCAATTATTTAAGGTCTTTTACAAGAACGAGGAATCGGCAAGCGGCTCGTTATGAAAATTAGGCACCACAAAAAAAGGAAAAACATCCATTTCAGGCTCTGGGACACTGAAGGGCATTTCCATGCGGATTTGTTTGTCTGTTACGCAACTAAAAATCACTATGCTTGTTGGCCACCGTTATTTTCGAAAAGTTTGCTTCGCCTTATTCAATTGATGATATATCTTCGATAAACTAAGTCACATTTTCTCGCTTTAAAATACTGGTAGCCAAAATTCGTAGTATGTAACAGACAAACAAGTTCGCATGGAAATGCCCTGAAGCTTGTCAAACGCATCAAAGGAACAAGTCGTTTACCATAAGCCTAATTTGCCTCCATCTGCTTAATATGATGCATGCCAACACCATCTATCGGAACTCATTTGAACCACAACATTTTTGTTACTAAAAAAATCCGATTTTTCCCTAATTCCATTTGTACGAACCGGAACATCTTAGAATTTTTGCCCGATGTACATGAATGTGTATGTGTGCGTGCAGAAAGTTCACTTTTACAAAAAGAAATCAAACTTTAAAAATACACACGTTCAGCATGCTACTAAGCTTTAAAAATTTCATTGTAATCCCGAGTTTAATGAGCAGAACCTGAAGTAAAGAAAACAAAATGGAAAACTCGTGCCTCACGTATAAGATCATGAAACATTTTCGAACACTTCCTGATTACTGCCATGAAATTTCGTTATTTAATAAGGTAAGAAAAAGATATCTCAGTAAACAATTTATAAAATGCATAACACAATTGAAAACTCAATTTCAGCAATTAGTTACAAACAGTTGATAACTTATTCGAATTATTTTGAGCAACTCCGTGTATCATCTACATATATTTGTATTCCCACACGTGGTTTGCTAAATTTTATTAAAGCTGTAAAACGCATAATACATTTGAAAATATATTTTTATCACTTGCGGCTCATAGAAGTTTTTACGTGCAGTTCTTCATACGATCTACAGATTTTTATGCACACCACATATTTAACTATAATTCAGTTCAACTAGAAAATGAATAACACAACTAAAAACTCACTTCTGTAAATTACCATCCATAGACGACCGCCTATGCAGTTTATTGCGTAGCCCTGTACATCCATTTATAAATATTTTACAAACATATCTTAGTAAACTAAATGCAGTTAAGATGGCAAATGCATGATACAATTAAACAACGACTTTTAAAAACTCATGCCATGGACAATGGACAGTAATGCTAACTTATTTTCATACCCCTATACATGAGCTGTGGAATGTATGCATTCCGATTCCACGTAATATAGTAATTTTTTTTAAGCTAAAGAAAAGTGTTCCGTGTCTAAAAACGCACTGCCAGTGATTATTTGTCATATCTAGAATTATAACCCAATTCTTCTTAAAAAGAATGTCTCCATACGAGCATACTCCAAAAAATCTGAAAAAAAGTTTAGAATGTTCTTCTGATGAGATATATATATGTTTATAAATAAAATTTCGGCGGTAACTCCATAGAGCGCCCGTAAAAAAAGTGAAAATTTCGTTATTTGGCGATTTTTAATTAGTTGGCGATGGAATACAATTTCAGAAAATACTTTATTCTGTCAAATGTACTTAAAGAAATAAAATGTTTCATGTTGAACTTGTTTAAATAATTTTAATTTTGTTGGTTTTAGTTTTATTTAACTATAATTTTGGTATATCGGTATTTATATGTATTTATAATTGAAATTTCACTATCAAAAATTACGATTTGATACGAAATTTAAAATTTAATTTAATTAAAATTGTTAAACTCAAAATTAAGTCCAGTTGAGCATTGTCGATTCAATTTTGTCGCTATGGAAACGACTTTTTATACATTAAAATGTATAACATAACTCTAGAATTTTTTATATGGCTTTTTTTATGCTTAAATGCATAAAAAAAACTCAATAATTTTTGTATTGTATATGAAAACATTTTTTTCAATGATAAATTAAAAACTGCTGTATATATATGTGTGTGTGTGTAATTAAACTCTCTCATTGTTCACAAAAAAATCCACACTACATTATTCACAAAAAAATTCTATCTATTGACAGAACAGTGCCCCTCAGAATGATGCTTGCCCCGGGGCCCCCTATAACCTTAGTCGGGCCGTAAGTATTTCAGACCTTCCTTACTAATGCTCCGGTAAATGAACAAATAAATGCTGTGCATCCCATATTCTACAGTTAACATATTTTAAGAGGGAAAAAAATCTTTTAATCTTTTAAGGTCTGGGGGGAAACTATTACCGCCTATTTTTTGTAAAATTTTCAGATGTCAGTGCCACTTATGAGCTTGATAGGCGTTTGGCAACCTTGGTTCGGAGATAAAAAGAATGAAGGTAACATCTTGAAAATATAATTAAAGACACGGGCAAATTAGAAGAAACGATGAAATACCTTTATTAATATCAATGTAAAAATATAAGATCAATAGAAGTCAAAACGCTCGAAAGGGAAAGAATGATAAATAACTATCTCCTAACTATCTATTATCGTCGTTTTTACCCGGTCCTTCAAATGCACGTATTTTCAAAATAGAACAGTTCGTGCCTTAAATAGAAAATGTTTTTTCACCCTTTCATAAATGTCGCATGATTTGGCGAAACGTTAAAGTGTTTCCGTTCCGCGATATAAAAAATAATTTTTTCTTCTTAGAAAATATTCTTTCTGCAGCATATTTAAAATCTCAAGTGCGGTAAAATTTCAAACTCAGCCTTTTTATTTACTTATAAGTTTATAGTAAATTTTAGTTGCTTTTTTGAATAAAATTTGACGAAAGATAAGTCGAGATTTAAATTTGAAGTTGAAAATTAAATAGAGAGGATTTACTGTAATTAGGGTTATGCATAAAAATTCATATGGACAAAATTGAATTACGCATTTCTATTTCCTATATATTTATATGCTTTCTTCAGGTTTTCGCTCTGGGATGATATCTTTAATTCATTTAATATAAAAAAAAAATCTTATTAAGAAATATTCCGTATTACGATTTCAAAAAGTTATTGAAATAATTTATTTCACGTTATTTAAGATAATATCTTAATGATTTCAAAGCGTCATACTTGTATTTTCTGCTAAAATTCCTCCATTCCAAATTTTTTACTAGTTTAGTTGAAAGGCTTTCCACTAATTAGACGAAAAATTACTGCTTTTAAATTATTTTCCTGAAATGATTGATTTTAATCTTCATTTTTTTTTCTTCAGTTCTTGATACATGTATTCAATGAAATTAGTTAATGAGGAAACTGGAAGATAAAATTAAATAAATATGCTCCAGACAGCATCATATATTATAGAGGATTTAATGTGTACATAGATTTGCTCATCAGCGCTGTCAAATATAGTTTCAATCGATAGGTATCTTTAGGAGTTTTAATTTGCAGCAATAAATAAGAAAATTTTATTCTATTGTATTATTATATGCACTATGGCAAAGTTTCTATGATTTTTAATCAATGTATTTGAAAGAAGAATTGTTAACAAGTTTTTAATTATGAAATAAATTAATATTTTTTTAATAACAGATGTCAAGCTTAACTTTTATTCTTTTGAATAAAATGCTGATGCATGTGGTTCAAATTGTCAATTAAAATCATGTATTTATAATTATATTAAGGTACCCTGGGGTAATAACGCCACGTTAAGGTTCTACTAATTTTCACGGCTCAGTTTTAGATTGTATTTTTCAAACAAATATATGATTTGATACAGCAACTCATTGACTATCTATATAAAAAAAATAATTTAATAGATATGTATTCATTAAAAAGTAATGGCGTGATTTCTTGACCAACGCTATTTGGCGTTATTACCTACCTATATGGGTATTAACGCCATGCAAACAAAACCATGAAATAAGATGGAATAATTGCATGTAGATTGCCCAATTCCAAAAATACAAACTCTACAAACTTAGAAATTGACAAATTGCATTCTAAGCTATTGAAAATGTTCAGTTTTTTGTGAAAGTGTAAGAAAAATAAAGGTGTGGTTCGGGGGGGGGGGGGAGAATGAGGCAAAAGAATATCAGACCGTGAGCTTCTTTTTTGCTTAAAAAGGACCGCTTAAATAGAATTATTAGAAACATTGCACAGTTTTAACTGCGTTTATTTGAATCAGTATTTACGATGTAGCTCGGCCACTGTAAAGAATCAACCGGGGTATTAATGCCAAGGATTGGCGTTATTACCCCGTTATAGTTATTGCGCTGTACATTTTAAATTACAAATTATCTCGAGAAGATATCCAAAATCTTCAACAACATTTTGAAAGTCCATGAAATGTAATACAAATTTATGTAATTAACAAAGTATTTCCGTATAAAAAAATAGTCTTCACATCACAAAACGTATCTCGCAAATTTTAGATAAAGCGTTAATTTTAGTTGCTTGTAAAAACAATAAGACCTAAAAATGAAACAAATTAACTTGAAGCTGTTTTTGCGATTTATATGACTCAAAACCTTTCTGCACAGAGCACATGGGTGTCATTTCCCAGATTATTTCATAATTATGCATAATATTAGCACTTGGCGTTATTACCCCACCTGGCGTTATTACACCAGACCACCTTATTTTGAAATGAAATATAGCCTTACTCTTAAAAACACCCTGTAAAGTATATTTCTCTCGTTCTATTAGCACTAATATCACCGATAAACAAGGTTTCTGTTTCTCATTAAATGAGTGGTGACTTTTATATTTTAGGCGGTGTTAAAAAAGAATATGTCATTAAAAATATTCCATCACCCACAGATTTTTTAAAAAATTCAAAATATTGAAAATTTCAATTTTTTAATACTTATTCAATACATGTAACTTATAAATTTTGTTTTTCCACTTTTTAGTAATAATAAACAGCTAAATAAACTGTTATAAATCTTTAAAATAATATTTTAAAAACTGAAAATATACGTTGTTTATCAAGTTTTAAGAAAATGTAAGAGATTTTTTGTGAAAAAAAAAAGATATTCGTGACAAATTTCATATTTTATGTACTAGTAAATGTCTTAAATTTCGATGCTCTCTTGGAGTCACAGTCACTATCTTCTCTAACAAGGTTCCAACTAGCGATTTCCGGACATATTAGAGATCCGCCTGCCTTGATATCTGGTTTCCATTGCAAAAATATCTTGGTGTAATCAATCTCCATGCTCGTCGCTTTCAGCTCCCATACTTTCAGGGGGAAAATTAAATGAGACTCTAAAAGTTAATTGTCAATGATATTAAGCATTCTAAATTGTTGTAACTTTGTAGCATGTCTTTAACCCTTTGACGGTTAAAGCACTTTTATTTATAAAATACTAAAATGATTGAATGACACCAGAATTTAAAAACAAATTTATTTCATAATATATAAATGTTTTTTTTACGTTCTTTGTAAAATTAAAATTTTCATTTAAAAATTCCGGTGTCAGTGTGGCATTTCGCAATTCAAATTAAGTGGTATTCTGGGCGCGTATACGCGCTTATAACCACGGAAGGGTTAATTAACTTTTCATGGTTAGGACTCTGATTGTTTCCTAAGAAATGTGTCATAACATTTTAAAAATCAATCCATACTGATTTTTCTAAATCACTTAATGTATTTTCAAAATGTTTGTCCTTTATAAAGTACTTAATTTGTGGGCCAACGAAAATACCCTCCTTAACTTTTCTTAGCTCAGCGATAGAAATTGTTCCAGCTGATATTCAAATCCACACCCTTCTTTATTCATCGCTTTATCGAAATTCTTCATCAATCCCAATTTTATGTGTAAAGATAGAGAATAACTTTCTTTTGTATATTAAAAGAGTGTTTAAGATATTTTTTGCCTTGCAATATATTTTTTGCTTTGCAGATAATATATTTTTATGTCAGGAGAATAGTTATGTCTGACAAAGAGGAACTTTAACTTAATCAATTTCCATTCCTATTGCTGCATCATTATATGGAAATTTCTTTAAAGGTTTCGGTATTGGTAATTCATCATTATGAAATACTAGTCACATTGCTGAATACAACTTCTTGTCTTAATTTTGCATTTACTTTTTGCAAAGAATTCTAATTTTTCTAACATAAATGTAACAGTCATTTGTAGAACATGAAGCTCGCACCATATAGCAAATTGTATAGTCTTTCTTGTACTTTTCATAAATACTCGGATATTTTTTTATAAAAATCATCACGGTAAAGTTTGACTCTAGCCTATTGCTGTTTGTCCTATCGCCATAGTAAATTTTTAAAAATGTATGTATGGATTAAACGAATGTAAAAGAAGAATGTAATGTAATGATAATTGCGATAGGACAGCCTATATAATCCAAAAACGTATAAATGAAATTTTTTTAACTTGGAGGGTGATAGAAACTTTCTACAAACATATTCTTTTCAAGTACTTTGAAATCTATAAGAAACACCCAATGTAGATAGAGGAATAGAAAATTCATTAAAATTTGTTTATCAGTGATTTATATGTCAAAAAACATTTTTGATTGAGAAGAGAAAAAAAATTACTACCTCGTTTATCATGTCGCATGCTAAACACAATTTTAGGTCGTCTTAAAAGATTTTTTTCGATAACTCTCATAGATGCCATTCGGAAAGTATATCTTATATATCGTAAAAGTATCGGAAGTAAGCCCCCTTTAGCAGACAGGAAATTCTAATAATTTTAAGGGATGCTTATAATTGGAACTCTTATGAAATAGATAGGCAAAATTAGGAGGGTGAGATTTGGAAATTAATTTTTCCAGGATTTATACAGCTTTCAAAATACATGAGGAGTACTATCGGTACTTTACGGTACATGAATTTAGTTCCTGAAATAGGATGTGTATTATTATGCAAGAATTTTGAAAATATTTACTGTTACAATTGCATTAACACAATCAAATTCATTGGTAAATAAATTGCTGATACTTCTATTTACAGTTATGTTATTTTTGTAATATTACAATTCAAACATTGCAGCGTTCACTATAAGGCGCTCTATTCTTAGCATTTATGTGCGAACGCTCTTTGTATACTAAATTGAAGCTGCTCTGCAACTTTATAATTGATTATTTTTCTTATGTCTTTAAATTTTGAGGTTGGCACGCTAATTTCTAATTTTAGGCTATGTAGTGCTATAAACCATCTCATGAAAAAACGCATGTTGTTTCTTATAAGTAGACAAACTTTTTTTCCATAAAATTATGGGCGTGAAAAATGACATTAGTAGACGCCCTGTGTAATAATTACAGAAGAGTCCCACTAATCCGAAAATCCGCTTATACCGAACAGAGATTAATAAAAATAGCGATTTTTTTAAATTTAAAACAGGAAAAGTTAGAAAGACGTTCGTGAAAAAACGTACATTTATTGTTATACAACGAAGTTAAATAGAGACATAAATAGAGCCTAAGCTTGACGAAAATTCCTGAAACCAAATTGGAAGAAAAGCTAGTTATTTACAGTTCATGTTGGCTCCATTAATACAATTCTGTAGAATAATTTTTAATCACTTCTAAACACAAAAAATGACTAATTTACACACACTTAAGAAATAAAGTCAGTGTTTTTTTTTTTTTTTTTTTTTTTTTTTTTTTTTTTTTTTCTGACGAAGAGAGCAGAATAGACTAAGTAATTTCTTTTTTGCCATTCAGATTCATGTGTGGAGATAAAATGTATTTATTACTATCATACTACAGTTGTAGTTCTTATTTGAAGAGTCTATTATATATTAACAGTGAATTTTAAATTAAGTTATTAGAAATAACAAACCCTGTTCAACACGAGCCAATCAAAGTTGTATAAGGCTCCCGCTATCAGATGTCCCAGCATTTAATTTGCGCCGTAACAAGTGAATACGTTGATTATTATTAATTAATTCTAGCTATTCCGAATTCCCGCTAAACCGAAATATGTTCGATCCCAATTAGTTCGGAGTAGGGGTTTTTTTTTTCATTTATTTCTCTTTTCTCAAAAATATATAGTGCACCTCTTGTAATTTTAACCACTCACCATCAACACCACATCAACAAAATGCATTTACCTTCTTGTGTTTTAGTCTCACGGAAATCACAAGTTTGTTGTATGTAGTTGCGCGAAACGTGTAAACATGTTAATATTTCAAATCTGCTTTTCCTGAAAAAGAAGATGAACGCGTCATAAATTACATCTATTCTTTTAATATATTCATTTCCAGTGTTAATGAAGGGATTTTCTGATTGTTCCATCAGATGATATAAGTGTTGTCTTCGAAACATTAATCAAAAGATTTAATATGTCGTTGAGGTTATTTGGATGAAATAGTCCTCCAGTGTTCGAGTCCGGGATGGCTTAATTGGAAGAACATTGGCGGCTTCAGCCAATACATCCCTGTTTCGAATCCTGGCCCGGACTTTTTTCAGCCACATGGAAAATTTAAATCACTTATAATTAAAAGATTTTTTAAGGTTTATGTAGTTTTAGATACGTACAATTTTTATTTATGCTTATACGTTTTATTAGGTAGCTTTCATTACAAAAAGTAAAAAGCTACCTATTGCAGTCGTCCGGAGGAAAGCACGTCCAGAAAATTTTGGTATATTTTCACCGATCATGCCCCCAAACCCCAAGTCCACCCTCCGTTCAAATGTTGACATATATATATATATACACTATATTGCCATTGATTATGGGACACTTGCGATTTTAGATATTTTACTAAATATCTAGAAAAATACATGAGGAATCATCTCGAAACTCTTAGTGTATAAATATAATAGTATACGTCATACATCTCCGTGAAGATTTTTTACCGAAACGCCATAGGGGACCGTCAACAAATTAAAAAATAATGAATATCTTTTGAATAACCCTGTCATAACTAATGTAACAAAAGCGCTCAAACTCTAGATTATGATTGAATGCCTTATTGTAATACACTGTGCTCATTTTTATGCAAATAGCATGCACACTCGCATAGTAATTAAGGTTTTTATAAAAATGGTCCCAAATTTTTCCAAGTTTTTTCATTATAATTTTCAGAGTTCTTAATATAAAATAATATTTTTTTCAGAAAATATGACAAACAACATTGCACACAGTACCCTGTAATCAGAATTAAAAAATAATAAAAATTGTATGAAAAATGAGTAGGTTTACTATATAATGTTTTACTGCGCATGCGTCAAAGATATCAAAACTTCATTTGCATATTATGTTAGCTAAATGTATAGAGCAACTTTTGTAAAAGTCTCAAAATCATAGCTTGAAAATTCTGAAAGTAATCGTCTATAGAAAAGGGACAAAATCCGTTGTTTCCAAAATGAAGCAAAAAAATGAGGGATTTTATCCAAATGCAGTAGTACATCCCATATTGTATATTCTATATAGACACTAATCAATGAATATATGGATACAACCCCTCTTGTTTTTGCTTCATTTTGAGAATAACGGATTTTCGACTTATTCAATTGACGATTATTGTCAGAATTTTCAAGTTATGATTTTGTGACTTTCACAAAAGTTGCTCTATACATTTAGCTAACATAATATGCAAATGAAATTTTGATATCGTTGACGCATGCGCAGTAAAAAATTATTTAGTAAACCAACTCATTTTTTATACAATTTTCATTATTTTTTAATTCTGATTACAGGGTACTGTGTGCAATGTTGTTTGTCATATTTTCTGAAAAAAAATAATATTTTATATTAAGAACTCTGAAAATTATAAGGAAAAAACTTGGAAAAATTTGGGATCATTTTTATAAAAACCTTAATTACTCTGCGAGTATGCATGCTATTTGCATAAAAATGAACAAGGCTTATTACAATAAGGCATTCAATCACAATCTAGAGTTTGAGCGCTTTTGCTACATTAGTTTTGACAGGGTTATTCAAAAGATATTCATTCTTTTTTAATTTGTTGACGGTCCCCTTTGGAGTTTCGGGAAAAAATCTTCATGGAGATGTATGACTTATACTATTATATTTATACACTAAGAGTTTCGAGATGATTCCTCATGTATTTTTCTAGATATTTAGTAAAATGTCTAAAATCGCAAGTGTCCCATAATCAATGGCAATATAGTGTATATGTATAAAGTCCTTCCGGCAATGCCGGGAGGAAGAGGTAGCTTTCATATACTCATATATTTATTTATTTATTTTAAATTAAGTTATATTATTCAAAATTACTAAGCTCAAATTAGTAGAACCTGATTGGTCGAAATCTTAATTCAGGTGCAGATACACACTCATATTGAAATCGATTAATATATAGAGTGCTGTCGCGGGCAAATTGATTTTTAAAAAAATGTCACCCACGTTAGAAATTCAAACTGCTCAGGCGTTTTTTAAGTTAAAGACAAAGCAAAAAATACTCCTGAATTCATTATTAAGATAAATACTTTAAAAAGAACCTTTTTTTCAATTTATAATTTTTTGTTTGTACATCATTATACATTTAAAAGATTTTTGACAAACTTAAATGGCTGCCATTTTGAAACAGGAGGACGGAAGAAGTTGGACAGAGAACGTGGTCAAGGCATTGCTATGTACTATATGCACACGGAGTTATATCCAAATCAGTTTATAAATATGCGCATAATCGCGTGACAAATTTCAGTCCGTTTCAAAATGTGAACCACACTGGAAATTGAAAGTTCTATAACCCAGCCATTTTTCTAGATATAGATGAAACAAAAAATGCTCTGGAATCTTTGTATCAAGGTCAAACTCACAAAAGAAAAATCTTTTTCAATTTCTTACTTTTTTGCACCTAATTTTAAAATTTAAAATTAAAAAAAATTTAATATTCAGCCAATTTGAAACAAGGTGGAGGATGGATTTGGCCAACGAACTCGGTCCAAACATTGGTATGTACTATGTACGCACCAAGTTTCATCCAAATCGGTTTATAAATACGCGTGTTATCACATGACGAAAATCAGATCATTTCAAGATATGAACAACACTAGAAATTAAAAATGCGATAACTCAGTCATTTTTTAAGATACAGACGAAACAAAAAATGCTCTGGAATCTTTGTATCAAGGTCAAATGCATAAAAAAAAATCTTTTTCAATTTCTCACTTTCTTGTTACTAATTTTAGATTTTAAAATTTATAAAAAATTTTAAATGGCCGCCATCTTTAAATAAGATGGCGGATGGAACTGAGTATCGAACTGGATTCTGGCCTCAGTTTATACTATGTACACACCAAGTTACATACAAATCGATTCATAAATACGCGTGTTATCACGTGACAAAAATCAGATCGTTTCAAAATATCAGCCATAAGAAAAATTCAAAGTGCTATAACTCAATCATTTTTTAAAGATACAGACGAAACAAAAAATGCTTTGGAATCTTTGTATCAAGGTCAAATTCAGAAAAGAAAAATCTTTTTCAATTTCTCACTTTTTTGTACCTAATTTCAAATTTTAAATTTTTTTAAAAATTTAAAATGGTCGCCATTTTGAAACAAAATGGCGGATGATGCTGGCCAACGAACTCGGTCGAGACATTTGTATGTACTATGTCCATACCAAGTTTCATTCAAATCGGTTCATAAATACGCGTGTTATCACGTGACAAAAATCAGATCGTTTCAAAATGTCAGCCATAAGAAAAATTCAAAGTGCTATAATTCAATCCTTTTTTGAGATATAGACAAAACAAAAAGTGTTCTGGAATCATTGTTTTACGTTCTAACACGTAAAAGAAAAATATTTTTCAACTTTTAAATTTTTCGCATTGAATTTTAAATTTAAAATTTTTTTAAAAATTTAAAATGGCCGCCATTTTGAAACAAAATGTAGGATGATGCTGACCAACGAACTCGGTCGAGACATTTGTATGTACTATGTACATATCAAGTTTCATTCAAATCGGTTGATAAATACGTTAGTTATCGCATGACAAAAATCAGATATATATATATATATATATATATATATATATATATATATATATATATATATGGTTTTATATATATATATATATATATATGTCAACATTTGAACGGAGGGTGGTTTTGGGGTCTGGGGGTCATGATCGGTGAAAATATACCAAAATTTTCTGGAAGTGCTTTCCTCCGGACGGCTGCAATAGGTAGCTTTTTACTTTTTGTAATGAAAGCTACCTAATATATATATATCTGATTTTTGTCATGCGATAACTAACGTATTTATGAACCGATTTGAAAGAAACTTGGTATGTACATAGTACATACAAATATCTCGATCGAGTTCGTTGGCCAGCATCATCCGCCATCTTGTTTCAAAATGACGGCCATTTAAAAAAATTTTAAAAATTTAAAATTTAAAATTAAATGCGAAAAAATTAAAAGTTGAAAAATATTTTTATTTTATGTGTTAAATCTTAAAACACCAATTCCAGAACAATTTTAATTTTGTCCATATCTTAAAAAATGATTGAGTTATAGCACTTTTCTTATGGCTGACATTTTCAAACGATCTGATTTTTGTCATGCTATAACTAACGCATTTATGAACCGTTTGAATGAAACTTGGTATGTACTGTACATAGCACATACAAATATCTCGCCCGAGTTTGTTGGCTAGCATCATCCGCCATCTTGTTTCAAAATGGCGGCCATTTAAAAATTTTTTAAAAAAAAATTAAAATTTAAAATTAAATGCGAAAAAATTAAAAGATGAAAAATATTTTTATTTTATGTGTTAGATCTTAAAACACCATATCCAGAACACTTTTTACTTTGTCTATATCTTAAAAAATGATTGAGTTATAGCACTTTGAATTTTTCTTATGGCTGACATTTTGAAACGATCTGATTTTTGTCATACTATAACTAACGTATTTATGAACCGATTTGAATTAAACTTGGTATGTACATATGTACATATCACATACAAATATCTCGACCGAGTTTGTTGGCCAGCATCATCCGCCATCTTGTTTCAAAATGGCGGCCATTTAAAAAAATTTACAAAATTTAAAATTTAAAATTAAATGCGAAAAAATTAAAAATTGAAAAATATTTTTATTTTATGTGTTAGAGATCTTAAAACACCATATTCAGAACACTTTTTACTTTGTCTATATCTTAAAAAATGATTGTTATAGCACTTTGAATTTTTCTTATGGCTGACATTTTGAAACGATCTGATTTTTTGTCATGCTATAACTAACGTATTTATGAACCGATTTGAATGAAACTTGGTATGCACATAGTACATACAAATATCTCGATCGAGTTTGTTGGCCAGCATCATCCGCCATTTCGTTTCAAAATGGCGGCCATTTAAAAAGATTTTAAAAATTTAAAATTTAAAAATAAATGCGAAAAAATTAAAAGTTGAAAAATATTTTTATTTATGTGTTAGATCCTAAAACATCGATTCTAGAACACTTTTTACTTTGTCTATATCTTAAAAAATGATTGAGTTATAGCTCTTTGAATTTTTCTTATGGCTGACATATTGAAACGATCTGATTTTTGTCACGTGATAACACCCGTATTTATAAATCGATTTGGAAAAAACTTGGTGTGTACATAGTACTTAATAAAGCCTGGACCGAGTTCGTTAATCACTTCTTTCCGCCATCTTGTTTAAAAATGGCGGTCATTTAAATTTTTTAAAAGAAATTTAAAATTTGAAATTAAGTACAAAAAAGTGAGAAATTGAAGAAGACTTTTCATTTTATGCATTTGACCTTGATACAAAGATTCCAAAGCTCTTTTTGTTTCGTCTGTATCTTAAAAAATGTCTGAGTTATAGTACTTTTAATTTCTAGTGTTGCTGACATTTTGAAATGATCTGATTTTCGTCCCGTGATAACACGCGTATTTATACAGCGATTTGGATGAAACTTGGTGCGTAGATAGGACATACTTATGCCTGGACCGAGTTCGTCGGCCAGTTCCAACCGCCGTCTTGTTTCAAAATGGCGGAATATTATTTTTTTTTAATTTAAATTTTAACATTAGGTGCAAAAAAGTAAGAAGTTGAAAATGATTTTGCTTTTGTGTTTTGATACAAAGATTCCAGAGCATTTTTTGTTTCATCTATATCTTGAAAAATGGCTGAGTTTTAGCACTTTCAATTTCCAGTGAGATTGACATTTTGAAACGGTCGGAAATTTGTCACGCTTTATTACACATATTTATAAACTGAGTTCGATATAACTCCATGTGCTCATGGTACATACCAATGTCTTGACCGAGTTCACGGTCCAACTTTATCCGCCATCTTGTTTCAAAGTGGCGGCCACTTAAATTTGTCAAAAATCTTTTAAATGCATAATGATGTATAAACAAAAAATTAGAAATTGAAAAAAGGTTCTTGCTAAACTATTTATCTTAATAATGAATTCCGGAGTATTTTTTGCTTTGTCTTTACCTTAAAAAACGCCTAGGATATAGCAGTTTGAATTTCTAATGTGGGTGACATTTTTTTTAAAACGTCAATTTGCCCGCGACAGCACTCGTATATATTAATCGATTTCGATGTGAGTGTGCATGTTCACATGAATTAAGATTTCGATCAAGCTCATTGGGGGTTTTTTATCCATCATGCTGCTTTAAAATGGATATCGTAAAATTTGGCGACCCTATAAATCGCTTAACATAAAACCAGGTTGAATAAAAGATGACTAATTTCTAAAAATTCTTATTAATATTCAGTATTGACAAAAACTAGTATTCAATCTTACATAATCGTGTTCCACTATTTTGAGCTTCGTATATTTGATTTATATAACTTAATATAAAATAAATAAATAAGTATATGAAAGCTACCTCTTCCTCCCGGCATTGCCGGAAGGACATTTTTTTATATTTATACCACTTATTTTCCGTTTTATACCATTAAATGCATGCTTATGAAAAATATTTTCTCCGTTTCTCCAGAAAAGTTTTCTGAATTCACGAGGAAAATAAACTAGAAACGTTTATAGACAGAAACATGAAATGAAACAAAACAATTCGAATTTATGTGACTGTAGCTGTTACAAAGTTTAAGCGGCCATAAACTACTTTAATATTCAGAAACAACCTCAAGTTATTTTCGTAGAAAAATACAAATGCACAAGCCAATAAATCCCGCGTAAATGCGAAAAAGAAAATCCTTTATGATCGCTATGCTGAATATAATTGATGGTACCAGGTGTAATGTCTACAGCATTTGATTTAACGATTGGAACTGCTATGTTTTTGGGAATAGGAAATCCAAGAGTGCTACCGTACAAACGTTTGATGAAAAGGAAATAAAAATGAAAGGTTGGCTCGATCTTTCTAGCCTAGTCATATTTTCATTTAGAAAAACACAGCCAGTGTATTGTTTATTTCAAACATTTGTTGTAAAATAACAAATAAGGGGGGGGGGGGTAAGATAGGAAGCTCTTAAATTTGAATTCTGCCCTCAATGTGTTTTTTAAAAAATATTTTATAAATTATTTCTTTGTTTTTATTTAAACCCACGTGACAGAAAGGGGATGTATTGACGTTGTTTATTTTCTGGATCTCTGCAGAAGGTTTCTTTCCACAGCGCTTTGTCACTTCCAAAATATATAGTAGAAATTCAAGGACAAACCCATGTCAGTTTGAAGTAGAAAAAATAATTAAATAATATAGTCGAAAATTACGTCTTTTTACCTCACTAATAAACGTAGATGACAACAATAACGAAAGATAATATGTAGCCATTTTTTTATTATAATTGGTAACGAATTAGTCTAGAAAGGCCCTTACAAGGCAGTCCTTTGCATATATTAATAATTAAATTATTTATTGAAAACAATCGTATTAAAATTTGATTTGCTATTGAATAAGAATGTTTCTTGTTTCATTCTTCGAAACAGTTCGTTTATCGTACTTCGTTTATCAGGAATATTCGAAATATTTATACTTTTAAAAATAAACTAAATTTTGCATTTGTCTTATAAAGTAAGGCGTTTGACAATGATTGTATGGTTTTTAGAAGTTTAATCAATGCCATATTCTTCTAATAAAGCTAGCTATTGTTATTTATTATTATTATTAGCAGTAGTAGTATTAGTAGTAGAAGAAGTAATATTAGTGCTGGTAGCGAGTGGAAAACAGAAGTAGAGAACGGTTAGTAGTTGTAACAGTAGTAATAGAAGCAGTAGAGAGTAATTATTATTAATAGTAGTAGTCATAGTAACAATGGCGTCTGAATTGCCATTATCGCAAAAGGAAAATCAAAATAGAAGAATATTAATTTTGTAATTATTTATTATTTGTAGTTTTAATAAGGGGAACTGGGGCACATTGATACACCCCTTCTACTGTTCACAAGGTCATTATAGGAAGTTTCACAACAGCTCCAAAAGATGATGCTAGTATACACAACTACATACAGAACGTTTTGGGATGATTCAGTAGTTTGATGAAATGGGACGGGGGATTTATTTTTTTTTTTATAGATGAAAAGTAAATTTGAGTTGGAAAGAAGGAACTTTCGTAAAATTAATAATAATAATAATAACGACAATAACAACATTAATAATAATTATATACTAATAATACATTAAAATACGGAAATATATTTAAAAACTGTTCACTTTAACCGATATAAGAAAATACTGATATTATATAGACATTAGTGATTCCATCCTATTTGTGAGCGCAGAAAATGCACTCATTTTACCCATATATATCCCCACATCCCATTTTTTTACTCACTCACAACAAAAATAAAGAATATGCCCACCATAGCTATCTGAAAATATCTGTGGGCAGTGAAGATGACAAAAACTTCTTTTCCTTCACTGTTTTGACATTAAAATCTTTTTTTGTTTCAAAATGTCACATGTTAAGTGTTACATCACCTCCGTTACGTTTAGAAATGCTGAAACAAACTTTAATAAAAATGAGTCTATGTTTAAAAATAAAACCATTTTCACGCTTTTTATTTTAAACGATGACGAAATTTAACTACAAACCTTTGAAAATTAGAAAAATAAATGACAGAAAAAAAAATCATTTTTATTTTTAACATTCGTATTTATGGCAAAATTTCATGTTTCATGAGTCTTTTAATACGTTTTCAAATTATTTAAAATCGTTTAAAAATTAAATATCACTCTGCTGAAAACCACAAGCCAAATTCTTTCCGAATATTTTGCACTCGAAATCAATTAGATTAAGCACTCTTAATTTAATCACATTTTTCAGAAAAGAAGAAAAAATAACAACAATAATAATAATAATAAGCGATCACAAAAGGTAAATGAATCGAAATATCTCCATATCATTACCCGTAATCGAAAAAAAAAAAATAGAAATAAAATTTCCCACAAAAGCCAAAATTTACTTTCTCATGTGGCTCATCAAGTTCCAAACCCCTTCCAGAAATCATTTTTCTCGTCGAAGAACGTGAAAAAATTGCCGAAGTCTTCAGAATATCAAAACAAATGGAATGCAATATAACTCTTTCATCTTACAGATTCATACCCAGTCATTTTAAAACAATTCAACATTATAATAACAGTCATAACTTTCCTTCAGTTAAATTTCACCTATACATTTATAAACGAGAAGGAATCAGTCATGAATTTACATTGCAGAAAATGCAGTAAATTATTTCTACAGCATACGAATCGCAACTCGTAAGCTGCGGCCATCAAATTTACCATTCTTATAGCATAAACGATTTAGAAAATAAAGCACAGTGCATTTTTTTGAATAAATTAAGTTATTGCAAATTTGGATATAGACCACAACTTTACGAGAGACTGAGATATGCTTTGCTAAAATATAATATTAAATTAATAGCTAAACCTCCTACAAAATTAAACGATTTAATTCATAACGAAATTGATCCAATTCCAGATTATGAAAAAGCAGGTGTTTATATGATTCCATTCACTACAGAACTTAAAAAAGTTTATTCTATATTGGTCAGACTTCTCGAAAATTAAAAGTAAGACTGGAAGAGCAATTTTCTGATATACAATATAACAAGCCAAGTACATCCTTATCTAGACTGCAACAAAAAAAATATTTTGATAAATTTCGACAAAGCTAAAATAATCTTTTCAACATCGAACCATTACTCTTCAATTATCCGAGAATCCATTGAAATTTTGCTTAAGAAGGATACTGTTTGTAATGGTGTCATTTCTTATAATATTCCCGCACTCTGGTACATTATCCTTGGTGTTTGATGAATTCCTCGTGACTGTTTGTTTATATGTACTGTTTGTACACGCGAACTGCTTTTGTTTTTGTTTTGTTTTTATGTTTTATATTTCTAATCAATTATCTTCTTTTATATTCCTTTAAAAATGGATGGAAGGGCATCTGAAAGATCTAAGGTAAATAATAAATAAATAATATCTATTTTTGCAACACCTTTTAAGTTTTTTTTTTTTTTTTTTTTTTTGTGTATTTTAAGCTTTTTTTAATTTTTGATTTATTTACTTATTTATTTGTAGTACCTTTTCGCTCCCACTTTTCCAGAAAAAAGATTAAAAATTCTTATTTTAGTTTTATTATTAATTATATTAGTAATTTTAAATTTCGGTAACTTTAAATGTAAAATAAATAAATAGGTAAAGGATAAATTTTAGCTTATAACTACTGTAAAATATAATGATGAATTGAATATAAAATAAATTATCATAATGAGCTTATTTTAAAGTAAAATTCGTGATATATATTAATAATGTTATTAATTTAATAAATTAAGGATATTAAACTTTAAAATATATATTTAATAAAATAATTATTTGATTTAAATATTAACATTATCATAGATCAAATTTTATCAAGACCTTATACATATGATACACTAAAATGTAGAAAAAATCAACAGAACTCCCTTCCTCTCCCTGTTTTTTAAAACGATTAAGATTACCATATGAAATTGATTTGTAATAGTTTGGATCCGAGTTATACGTATATGCGGTTTTCGGGCACTTATAATCGCATTATACCAAAATTTTATGGCCTTCAGTTAAAAGACTCTACAATGTTCCCTATAAAAATTATATCACATATTTCATGTGCACAAAATTTCAGCTTGCTGGAGGAGGGACTAAAACGTCGCGGGACCGAAATGGCTAAGGACCGAAACTTCTCGGGACCGAAATGACTTGGGACCGAAACGACTAGGGACCGAAATGTCTCAAAACCAAAATGTCTCAGGAATGAAATGTCTCGGGACCGAAATATCTTGGGACCGAAACGTCCTGCTTCCCCTTTATTGTGTCATCATTTCTAGTACATGTTGTATAAGTTATCATAGTTTTATGTTATTTCTTTGGTGCATTTTGTATGAAGTTTGAATGCAGCAAATACTGGTTAAATGAATCATGTCCAACATCGCTATTAATTCTACTATCCGGAAAAAATAGCATTACGATTTCATTCGTTAAAATAAGTGATTGGATTAACCGGTTATTCAAATAAATAGCGACCACTGGACTATCAACCACTCACATCATAACCCTCGTAGAACCAAATTCTGATAACAGGAATAACTATGCACCTCTCTTCATCAAGTGAAACAGACATTCAAACACTTGAAATGTAAGCAGCGTGTCTGCCAACAGGTTTTCACGTCTCAGGTGATTGCACGTATGCATTTGTTGCAGAGAACTCTAAAATTATTTCTCACAAAATAATTTCTTACAATTTGCAGTTTCAATTTTTTCATCTCCACATTGAAGAGGGATTAGGTTTCATATATTATTCTTTGTTGAGTGACAGTGTATTGAACGTTGTCGACAATCTACTGCCCTCATTCATCGAGGTGTTAACATCATATCATTGCATCTTAATTCCTGTCTTCTCTAACAAACATGTTCACGGCGCCACAAGATGACTATTTCATTTCCTTTTGTCTCGAAACAACAACATGGCGTCAACCTGACTATATCACGGTTAGAATTTTTTTTTCGATTGAGATTTTTCCCCACTTTCACGGGAACAGAAAAAAAAAGAGGGGGAAAAACATGAAAGGCTTGCATTCCGGATGCTCGTTAATTTTGCCGCAAAATGTCAAGCGGTGAAGGAGCTAGTAATTCCTAGAGTAGGCGTGTGAAGCATTTCAAACAGCTATTAAAACGTTATATTTATTGTTTTAAAAGGGCTTAAGAAAATTTTGACCCCTATTAAAATATTAGAACGGTAAGTATCTAACAAATGCTTCTTAACTCAAATGGCCGTTAAACAGCCTCTTAGAGACATTTTTCTGATTAAGGCTATATTTTATTCCCAAGTTTACGTCTTTATTATACATGAATAGAAATAAAATTATTGCACACAGCACGAGCAATGCAAAAAATACAGATGTCAAGATCCAGGGTATGAGGCGCCTTTAAGCATGTTATATCATTAGCCCCCCCATTAAATTCTTTATCTATGAAAAACAATGCAAAATAAAAAATGCACTCTATTAGAACTATAGATAGATACACCTGAGGAATCATCCATTAACACTATATAAGCCATTAATTGGTCGTTTGACAGCTATCAAAAGAAAATATTTGAATTCGAACCAGAATGTTCTTCATAAAATAAATATAATATAAATGACACAATGATAAGTTAACCCGGGAGAACTCGCTAGCGAGAATTTCTCTCACAGTGCTCAATTGCTTTTCTTTTATTTTACATTCGTTTAATATCACCTTTTTTTCCTCAGCACTTTTATTCATAAAAAACATGTAAAATAATTGAAATAACATTTTGAAATTTTAATTGAAAGGAAAAGAGGTTTAAATAAGAGTCTTAAAAAAGGTAGGATGGTGAGAGAAAATCTCATGTAGCGACTTCTCACGGTTTAAATAAAAAGTTTTAAATAAAAATTATGGTGTGAAATATTTTTATAAAACTTGTGTAAAATTCCCGGTATGTTTTGTATTAATTCTCTCACACTTCAGTAGCATAAGATCCATAAAATGTGACGCAGTTTGACAAGGAAACGAGTAAGTTATCACATTGTGCCGTCACATCTAAAGTGTGAAAACAATTTAATAGATCTTATTTGTTCGCAGATGAATAAAATTTATTAAAAAATATGCACTTTTGTTCATGTAGCATTAGGTATTTATTTTTTATTTGTTTTCCTAAATGGGTAAGTATGATTTCTTTTCCTTTAAATTCCAAAAGCTTGAAGTAAACGCAAACAGGTTTTCAGTAAATTAATGAATACATCGTTTGCGAATTTCTTTTCAAAAATTAGTTCAAAATTAGTTCAAAGCTAGAAAAATGTTGCTCCACAACAGAAGTTATTACTTGAGTGTGATAATGACATATGGGGGGAGGGAGAAGTGAGAAAACCGCGTTATTTACATAATGTAATTAATGGGTGTTCCCAGATATAGCCTAGTGTGTCTATGTCTAGCCAGCTCTGACAAAAGTGCATACAAGTACAGAGATAAAAGTCAGAGTATTGTCAGATGTTCCGATCAGGGTACTTGGACCTTGTTTGTAACCGAAGGTTGTAGGTACACTAGTTCCGATAAACGGGTGTGACATCTGGTGACACTCGACTCAAAAATCAGTGGCATAGATTTTTAAGAATCAGAAGATGAATTCACATGCATTATGCTATTTTTTACACTTAGTTGAGTTCTTAAAATACTGAAATTTTTAAGCAAAATAAATAAAAATCATTGATTTTAAAAAATTGATTGGAACTATTATAATAGATAGTTAACGAAATAATTATGGGCGGAATGAATGATTTACTATTCGAATGAATCATTCGGACATGCACAAAAGGGTAGAGGCCAATCTTTGCATTTTGCAATCCAATTTATACCAAAAATTTTGCATAAAAAAAACGTATTTCGAAAAAAAAAATTCTTATTTTAATTAGGTTTAGCTCAAGAACCGCATAAAAATATAAAACCAAATTATGCTTTCAAAATTTCTGGCAGTAATTAGTTAAAAATATATATACGGAGGCTGGTAACTTATGTTTTTGGGCGAATTCTAATGATACATTCCAATAATGAAATAATTCCTTCTGCCCACCACTCTAACAAAGTTTGAAGACTGTACATTAGGGTGGATCGAAAAGTATAGGAAAAAAATTTTTTTTTAGAAATCACTATCGGCGCGGCGTGCAAAAGTTGCCTTTTATGCATACTAGTTTACAGGGGTTTTTTAATTAAAATCCATTCATATCTTCTGGTGCCCCAAACGCCCCAAAAATAATTAAAAATTGAGTTTTTTATGATTTTTTCTATATTTTTTTGTTTATTTATTATTTCTTAATTACTTTTGGCGCGGGGTGCAAAAGATATCTTTTATCTATCTTAGCTTACATATTTTTTAAAAATAAAATTCATTCTTATCTTCCGGTGCCCCAAGCGCCCCAAAAATAGTTCAAAATTAAAATTTTCTTGAAAAAAAATATTTTTTGTTTTATTTTATTTTATTTTATTTTACTTTTTGAAATTCATGTGGCACTGGGTTGGAAAGTTGTTATTACAATACTACATAACTCTGCAGTTCCCATATATTTTTTTAATCAAAATTCATTCACATCTTTGATGCACGAATTATAATTAAAAACTGAAATTTCTACAAAAATGTATTAAGAATTATAATTTACGAAAAATATTTACAAATTTTGAAAACAGTTTAATTAATAACATATAAGGTTATAAATAACATTAATTGTACAACGACATTAATTGTAAGCGACATATAAATTTAAAAATCAAAGCACTAACTCATAAAAATTACAAAACTCGAACTTTAGAGAAAAGTTTTACATCCTTCATTTTGGAAATTTACATATTTTTAAAGTTTGTAATATTTTTTGGTATCAAAGTGTTTTATATGGCTTCGTGATTTTATTCTATTCAATATAAAACCGCGTATCTTTTCTTGTCCAGATACAGTTTCTGATGCCTCAGACTAGAGGTCTGCACGGGCCGGGCCGCGGCCCGAAGCCCGAGCCCGGCCCGGCCCGCGGGCCGGGTTCGGGCCGATTTCCAATAATGGCATTCGGGCCGGGCCGGGCACGGGCCTTACTTCTGAAGACTCGGGCCGGGCCGGGCCGGGCCTAGTCACTAATCTTTCGGGCCGGGCCGGGCTCGGGCCTTAATTTTTTTGCTGGACGGGCCGGGCCTAACTTTTTTTTTCCGTTCGAAGCCGAGACTGATTCCATTCTTCCTAGTTTTCATGGACCAAAATAATAAGTTCCTATTGAATCTTCCTATATGAAAATCCTTTTCTCGACTTTTTATAAATCAGTAATATTTGGCTTTGTCGAAAAATGTTTGCAAAAAAGGCATATACTTTTAAGCCGTCATTATTCTACAATTAAACATTAGAATTTATTCCTTTTAAAGAATCGTAGATTACTAGGCGTTTTAAAATAGAATTAAACACACACACACACACACACAAAAAAAAAAAACATGATTGTGACGGAATTTTTTTTAAACTGAAAACTGAAAGTTTCTTTTAAAATGTTCATCCATGCAAAATGAATACAACAATACGGGAGAAAAAAAATATATTAAACATTTACATCTGTTAAGAAGGGAATGTATTTTTTTTTTTTTTTTTTTTTTTTTTTCGTTCCTAAGCGATTTCGTCTTTGGAAATTTTACCATATACCGCTTTTTCGACTTTTTGTCTCCCTTACAGGGAATATGGATTAATAATACTAGTGATAACTGAAACATTTACATACAACAAACAGAGATTCATTTAAAAGCGTAAATATCGCAGCCTACGGCACTTCTGCATAAATGGAGATTATAAACATGAAAAAACAAGTTGGAAATTGCACGTGAAGCGTAGCAAATGAGGTGCGTTCGTACGATAACGAAGTTTTAAAAATATCACTCTCATATAGCAATCTCATAAAACTGTAAATAATTACAATTAAAATGCGCACCAAACAATGTTCTCCCTATACCATTATGCAATGGAATACTTTTGTGTGGCCTTGTAAATCAATAACAAATATTCTTTGTACCACAGATTACGCAAAATGTATATTATAATATCTATTTTATAGATGCATATCAGTTTTATTACGTTCGAATGTGTGTAACACCATTAAAATGCGCTTGAAACATTTTTCCCCTTTAACCGTAATGTAACGGAATACTTTTGATTGTCCCTGTAATTGAACTACGCATCCGATTTTGATAAAATTTGAAATAACTTGACAAAATTATGTAATAATTTTGTATTTAAAATTTCAAACGATTAAAATGCCTTTGAAACAGTTTTCGCCATTGATCGTAACGTAACGGAATCCTTTTGATTGTCCCTGTAATTGATCTATGCATCCGATTTTCTCAAAATTTGAAATGACTCGACAAAATTATGTAATAATAATATATTTTAAATTTCAAACGATTCGGTTGGGTAGTTTCTGCGTTGTTATATGCGGACGGACGGACTGAACAACAACAATAGGTGCTTCGTATATACATAATTACGAACGCACCTAAAAAGACTAATATAATTTTTTTTGGTCAGAACTCTTCCATAAGATTAAAGATCAATGTTCTGTAGAAATTCACTTGAGCCGGGCCGGGTTCGGGCCGAATTTTAAACTTTTTTCCGGACCGGGCCGAGCTCGGGCCGAAATTTTAACTTTCGGGCCGGGCCGGGTCGGGCCAATATTTTTTTCGTTCGGGCCGGGCCGGGCTCGGGCCGAAATTTTAACTTTCGGGCCGGGCCGGGTCGGGCCAATATTTCTTTCGTTCGGGCCGGGCCGGGCCCGGGCCGAAATTTTAACTTTCGGGCCGGGCTCGGGCCTGGAAATTTCGGCCCGTGCAGACCTCTACCTCAGACACTAGTCGAACCACGGCCGACCTCGATCTTTAACGCGCTATACGGCCTTAACAAACACCAGTTTTCGCTGGAATCATTAAAGTGTCAAATAAATCGATAGATGGCGCTGATTGCTCACCTCATCCGTACGAGTTAAAGCGCTAAAATGGAACATACTCTGCGTATTAAATGACATCTTATTATCTTATTAAATGACAATTAAAAACAATCTAAGCACAAAATTTTATATGTTTGAAGAGTTTTGCTCCATTTATTTACACAGAACAATGAAGCATTAGAAATATTTATTTAGTATTTTCAATCCAAATTTTTTTAGTGATCTTATATATAAGGACTATTAACAATTTGTTATTGCCTTCTCATAGAAAAATAAATAAATGATATTTAGTTTAAACAATTTTCACCTCGTTTTTTTTTTTTTTTTTTTTTTTTTTTTTTTTTTTTTTCTTTCTTTCTTTCAATCTTCAAATTTCTTGCTTTTTAAAAAAACTGAGGAAACAAGAAACTCTTTGAAATTCACAGTATTTAACATCATCTGTATCATAACCTTTATCAATTTTAATCTAATCTACAAATTTAATAGTTGAATAAGTGTTTTCCAGTAAAAATACTTGTTTTTTTTCTTCTATTCAATTAATTTAATATTTGTTATGAGGAAAAAAAAACTTTAACCTTTTTTTAAAAAACTGCATTTCCTTTTAATAAAATAACTTTATGGTTAAAAAAAAAAAAATTACAGTTAACCAATTATAGAAGGAATTTTTTCAATTGAAATACAGAAAATAACTCTTTACTACATATCAATTACAAGAAAAGAAAAATGCTTTCCCATTCCAATACTGATTATGTCTTTATAAAAATTTGCTTTGATGCCTGTTGAAAAACTGGTCTTTCCTGATTTATTTTGAGATGATTTTTCTGCTTCATGATCTATTATATCATTAGTGGAGGTTTCATGAGTTTCTGTATAAGAATTTTACTAATTTTTGACGCTTATTATTGAGTTCAGCTTCCATACTGTAGGGTCTTTTAGCATCATTTATTTCCGCAGTAGTGTCATTACGAATCAACTGCCGTCTGCTTTTCAATGTAGGAATTTTATATGACGGATAGTTTTCAAAAATGGAAGGCACTGCATTCGAGACTAGTTTTTTAATTTTCAATCCAGGAATAAAATCCTCTTGCTTGAAATGTTTACCACACACTACAGATGATGACGATTTATCATTTACCGTAAAATTATCCCGGGAGAAAACTTTCAGCCACTCTTTAAATAGATCCGAATTTGCAGGAAACTGGTGAAACGAAACACCTTCTTTATTCCTAGATGATGAGTGGCAATATGGTACACAATAATATACCTTCTTTATTATAAAAATAAAATAAATAATACTAATCTTAACACTAAATCATTTGTAAAAGCTAATAGCAAACGTAAAGAAGTCCAAACAAGGCTACATTCGAACTTGACGCCTTGACGCCGGTGTTGACTGAAGTGCCAAATCCTAGCAGCGGCCGCAGCCGAAACTATATTTTGATTCCTTCCCTCCTATTGTATTCCGCGCAACTGTTATAGCCTGTAAGATCGAGTGAAGCCTTGGTCGAACGCATCTTTCTACCGCTTGGGTATGGCATGGATATTTTGACCATTCATTCGTTTTTACAGTTTTATCATATTCTCAATTTCTTCGCAAGGCACATTCATGAAAAGAGGTGGTTCAAAACGTCGAACTCGTTGCCAGTCAATAAGTTCAAAATAATCATTCGCTTTGAAGTTTATTTGGGGTACTCTGAAAATTCTCACTTCTGGTGATTTTCTCTTTTTATTTTTATCACAAATTAGCTTTCGCATTTATAAAGATCTGATATGCTCTGTGTTATCTGTGAGCATATACAATAGCAAATTTTCAGGGTGGCAAAAAAAAAAAAAAAAACTATTTCGTTGAATAACAGCATCTACGATCTTTCTCAAATTGGGTTCCAAATATCTAGAATATGTGATAAGTTTATAAATATGACGCGCTCCTTCAGTTATGGATGGCTTTGTTTTCATATGAAACTATATAGGTGCATATACCTTCATAATATATGTTGTAAGAGTAATGAGATTATCAGAAAGATTTTCTGTAGCCACTTATAACCTTATAATTCTACACGCAGTTGTTAGCCATCTTGAGTAATAAACTGGACCAGGTTTCATTCATGCCAGATCAGAACCACATTCACCACGTAATATTGTTATGTAAATATCATTAAATATTGCTGGTCATTGCTGAGAACTCTTCTATCCATGTTGTCTTCCAAATAATAAAGTATAAAAAAATTTTTTATACATTTAATAAAATACGGTAAACGATTTCTCATCATCATTTCTCAACGATTTTTACGTTTTACGTTAGACAAATTATTCTTTAACTGTTAATTTTACTTGTATTTTTTAGCTCAAAATTTGCATGATACTCGATTTTCGGCAAATAATTAAGAGTTTTGTGGCATTGGAAGAAATTTATCAAAGTCGAAAATTATTTGGATGCATGCTAATATACTATAAAATGCATCTTTTTTATCCCGCTAATAAAATAATTTAAAAGAAATTTAAAAAACAAAAACTATAAATTTTTATAAAAATTTCAATTTTTTACTATTTTTGGGGGGCTTGGGGGCACCGGAAGATATGGATGGATTTAAATAAAAAAAGATGATTGAACTAATATATATATAAGGCAACTTTCGCAACCCGCGCCAAAAATAAATTTAAAAATATTAAAAAGCAAAAAAAATATATAAAATTTATAAAAATTTCAATTTTTAACTATTTTTGAGGCGTTTGGGGCACCGGAAAATATGAATGGATTTCAATAAAAAAACATGTGAATTAGTATGCATAAAAGGCAACCTTTGCATCCCGCGCCGATTCGATTATCCGAATTTCGATTTTTCGATCCGCCCTACTGTACATTCTAATAAAATTTAGGTCTACGTAAAAAAGTAACAACAAACATCGCGTTTTATAGGTTTCATTTTTTTTAGTGGCTATTCAATTTGACAATACACTTTTTATGTTAACACTAGAACAGTAAAAAAATATTATCTAACTAAAAAGTACTTCAATGCATAAAAGCCAATTTACGTAAAAAACGAACAGGCGCAACTATACGCAGTAATAAGCATATTGAATAGAAATTAGTTGCTCAGGTCACTCTAAAATAAACTATCCAAATACAGGGTGGTTATAATTAACGTTACCTTGTTTAGACCTACGTAGAGACCGGTCTAATAGACATATATCGATGAAACTTGGAATATAAGGTATATGAACCATGGGGAAAATAAATCTGCAATAAACAATTTTAGTTCAAATTTTGACCGATAGATGGCGATTTTTATCTACAAGAAAGGATGTTATGCAAATTTGGAGCGATTTAAAAACCCAGTACTCGCTGCCATAAAATTAATATGCAATATGACGTTAGGGAAGAAAGGAAGTGCGTTACTGGTGAAGCTTTTTACCAGAAAGGCAATAATTTGTCTCAGAACTGTTAGCGAAAATATTCTCAAGAGAATATCGTCGCTTGAAATGATTATAAAAAGAAACGATGTCGAGGTATGCTTTAAAAAGATGATATCTAAATTCGAAGAGATTGGGATATTGGATGGTGCAAGGAAAAGGATGGAAACGGATTTCAAATGAAAATGCCGAAAGTCGGACTGACCGTTGTCGAAACAAATTTGTCTTTCTCTTGATTTGTAATACGATTCTTCGATCCATTGTAAAGTGGCATCCATACAACACTCAGCTTCATCACACGGACTCAATTTGCGAGAATGTTTCCGACCAGAATAACCGTTGACAATGTATGGCCTTAGAACATTCTGCGGTCTGAAGGGACGCATTTTACCCTATATAGAGCAGTTAATTCTCAGAACTGTCACATATAGGGTACTGCAAGTCCTAATGTTGTCCATGAACAGTCTTTGTATCCTGATTACATTACTATATGGTGTGGTTTTACGATGGATTTCATTCTTGATCATTTTTTTAGGAGAACACTTCTCAAGGTCTTAACTTTCCTACCCTGAATGGGTCTAATCAACCCATAACTATAATTCGTTTTATACGATTCGAACCAGAGCTTTTATCATAAAGAAAGTTAAATAAGAGATTCATAGAAATAAGTCAATTAAATATATTAAAATGTTTTAAATAACAATTCTGGTGTGAAATGTTTTTATCAAGATTGAGTACAATTTGAACAGGGTAGGAAGGTTAAAAGATGTTCCATTACGGGGACCCGTTAATGCGATCTTCTTCAGAAGCAAGTCATTATATCCTTACAAAATCGAAAGTGTTTATAGACAACCGTATTCATGAAAGATGGTGTGTCACCTCACATAGCACAATGAGTGCAGTACTGTTACGTAATTACTTTGGAGATATCGGGTAGTTTCGAGAAGTTTACCGACAATATAGCCTCCTCGTTCTTCTGACTTGAATCCCTGTGATTTCTGGTTTTGTTTTAGGGATTCTTGAAAGATAATTGTATGGAAGAAGCATACGGGTTCTGCTTGATTTGAAAGCAAACTCGTCATGTTGCTGCGATTGACAGAAAAATCCCTTCGCACAATTGTTTAACGTGCTATAATACGTTTCGAACATGTGCTTGTTGCAAGTGGATGCACATTGAACATAGGTTGTAAACAAAAAAAAAAGTTTTGTGCTTCCAGTTTGATATTTTTGGTCTTCATGGGCCCCCTTTCTCACCTGGTGGTCAAAATTTAAACTAAATATTTTTATTGCAGATTTCTTTTCCCCATGGTCCATATAACTTATATTCCAAGTTTCATCGATACCTGTCAACCAGACCGGATTTCATATAGGCCTAAACAGGGTAACTTTAATTATAACCACCCCGTATTTTCCCTTTTTATGGCGCTCCTGTTGCGATTGTTCAGCTCATTTCTACGTAATCTGTTCGTTATAGCAAGTACTGTGACCTTGATTCGCGTGTGTCTATGTATGTTTGTGTAAATTAGCATTTATAAGTTCGAAACCTTGTAAAGTAGTCAATAGTCATTTTAACCCTAAAATGCATGATTATTTATTTTGTTTCAAAAGATTATATATAATTCCCAAAAAGATTTATTGCACAGAAAAATTAATAAAAAAAATTCAGACATACATTTTTCGTATTTCTTACATCAACCTTTCCTTGTGCTACACATCTACAATACAAGTAAAAGCTACTGTCATAGCTAAAATATTGCTAATTAGTAAATATTAGGTCAACCGGAAAGTTCTGTCGTATAAGGTTATTTCACAACAACTTTTTAAAAATTCAGATTTCTTCATTTTTTTAAGTAAAATTTCCATTGCTTTCTCTTTAATATGAAACGTGAAGACTATGAGGATTTTACCATTTCAAAAAAGTGGTGCGAATGGAGAAATGTAAATTTTTAAAATGTTGGCGTGAAATAACTCTTTATCTACCAACGGTACTTATAAGTACCATTAAAATAACTTATAATAAAATTCTTTTAATTTTTAGTTGTACTACTCTTTATAATGAGTTACAGATACATTACTTTATCTTGTTCCAAAAGTATTATTGGTTATACAAAACAAAAATATTTTTAAAAGGATGATTTCTTTTGCCTTTGCATCTTATCAGCTGAGGGAGGGGGGTGGGGATTTTTCAATGCGGAAATATTTCTATATTTATATTGTAAGTTTTATAATTCTACAAAATATTAAGAAAATAATTAAAAATAAAAGACTTGAGTGGGATAATAAAAATTGCACAAAATCCCTTTAAATTCAAATTTAATTAATCCTTCTTAATCCTTCAATCCTTCTAAAATCCTTTAAATATTTATTAAATGATTATGTAAATCTTTTAATTTAGTTTAAACAGTTTGCGTAAAATGCTTTAGAATGTAAAATTTTCATGAATTCATAATGCGGTTGATAAAGGGTTAACATTATCCGCTTGAGAGACAAGTAATAATGTCTCTTTAATGTTAAATTCTCACCGGAATAATCAAAAATTTTCATTTAGAAACTAGAGAAAAGCCTTTTTTCAGCATTTTCCCCAAAAGTTAAAATTATAAAATTTCGCTAAAAGTTTATGGTGAGAATCACGGTTAAATTGGGTGAGATAAAATATATCCCACCATCTCTAAAAACATTCCGGTTGACCTAATATTTGAATAAGTTATGAATCTAAATAACTTATTTTAAATAAATTTTTATTTTTTAAAGTTTAACCCTTAAATGCATGAATTATTCTTTTAGAATAGTGTTTTTTATTCCTATAAGGAGGATTATACACCAGAAATTTTAAGAGAAATTTTTAACTGTACTTAGTAGCATATTTTAGTACTTTTTACAGGATTAACGTTTCTATAAAAATATAGCGGTTGCTGAGAACTTAATTTTAAGTGATGACGATATATTTCACTATGCTACTTATGCTAATTTAACTGTGAAAATGAAGAAATATTGAATGTACTGTAACAGTGCATTCCGTGCACTGTTATTGATAATATTGTTTAATTAATTGTTTAATAATTGTTAATTCAGTGAAAAATAGAAATATTAAATTATCGTTTAAATATAGACTTTTAAAAATATCATTTACTTTGTTTATTAATTTTCGATTTAATAATTCAGTAATTAACCAGACCAGAGCATATCCATTTGATAAGAGAAAGTAATTCACAAAAAATAATTCACTGCATTCTATATCAAGCCTTGAATATCCTTTGGCTAATACATATTGTAAGAAATTCTATGAATTTGCGAGAGAAAAACCCTCAAACAGTCCAAAAATTTAACAAAGTCCCACATATGGTCGGAAAAGTAGAAAGAAGAAATGCATCACAATCCATCTTCGCGATACACAGTTTTTTAAACAAGCGGAGAATGGGCGCGCCAAAGAGTCGCCCCTTTGAAGTCACCGGTCCGGTGAAATTCAGAAAATCTCTCACGGTCTGACCACGCGTCGGAGTAAAATGTTGCACAGCAAAAATGACAGGCCCGTAACCAGACGGGGGGCAGGTGGGGCTGAGCCCCCCTAGCGTCCTCTAGAGCCCCCTCTAACAATTTCTTTACTTTCTACTTTTTTTTTCTTTTTTTACAAAATCCATATTTTAACTTTTCTCAAAAAAAAAAAAAAAAAAAAAAAAAAAAAAAAAGTAAGAGAAATATTTTAGATATTTTAACTGCCTTGAATAAAATGGGAATACGCCCAGAATTTTGTATTCGGAACCTTATTAGAATAGTTGTTTTCTGTTATCTTGCTAGCAAAATAATGCATTTCTCGAAACACGTTTTAAAGGAACATTTCTTTCTCCTGATAAAAATTAAGTCCAGATGCACTAACTGGTCATCACATGTGTTAGTACATCGTTATATTTTCAAAGCAACAATCTTACGCAGAATGAATGGAAATAGACAGATGGTGTTCAAGTTGACCGATAATTAGTCAAGCGATGTTCAAAATCTTGACTAAGACATAGTCATTAAAAACCCATGTTTCTAAATTTTAATGGTTTGCTTGTTGACAATACGTACTTATCAGTAGATTTAGTTAACGATGAAATATCACTTGGAAACTAGAACGTTTGAAAATTAAAAAGATAAAAAATTTCAATTTATACACGTGGAATAAAAAAAGCCAGTAATTGTTTCATTGTATGGGTTACAAGGGTGTACATTAGAAAAAAAAAGTTTATTTTATTTTATTTTTAGTTATTTTTTTATTTTATTTTTGTTTGTGTGTTAAATGAAATTTTTTTTTTCAATTTGTCATATAACAATCAAAAAATTAAGCAAAAAAAACATGATTAAGGTTAAGTTTATTATAAGATTACGGCAAAAATATCTGCAATTATTTGATGTATGAAATATTAATAAATAATTATAGTATTAGAAAATAAAATATTAATAAAATTTAATAAATTACGATTTGTCGTTAGTTAAAGATATTAAAAGTAGGAAATTAAAATAAGAATAATAAATTAAGTTTCATTAAGTATGTAATTTCTACCATAACATATGCAAAAATACCTGTTAATTTTAAACTAAAAATAAACTCTTTTTTTTATCAAAAAGAAAACAGATTTCAAAAACTATTGCAAAGTATTTTTTTCATAATAATTAATAAGACATTAAATTAAGAGCATTGTATTTACCATGTGTATTATTAATATTTATGTACATTAATTTGATTTTTTGGAGTCGGCGCCAATAAAACCAAGATAAAAAATAATCGTCCTTTAAAAATTATAACAAAATTCAGCAAAAACATTGCGAAAATAAATTTAATTTTAAATCAATCAACTCTAACTTAGAATTCCATATTTTAAAATCTGTGTGTTTGGTTGGTCCCCCCCTCCCCCATTAATGGCCAGTACAAACGCATTATTTTATACTAACCATAGTTATAGTTGCTGATCTTACTTGAAAATATACATTTAAACACATGAGATAAAATGTTACGAAAATGGTAAGATTAAAAATTTTAAACTAAATATTAAAACAGAAAAAAATTCATAGATAATTGGATATGTATCTATTGGACACTTATATTGAACTTGGCTGGACTTGCATAGACACCAAAAAGTCAAATTAATGTACACAAAAATAAATATAATAATACGCATGGTAAATACGCATTCTCTTAATTTAATTTTTTATTAAATATATTGTGTAAAAATAATATTTTAAACCTTGCAGTAGTTTTTCAAAGAGGTTTTATTTTTGATTAAAAAAAAATTATTTTCCGATGATCATGAAGTATTTTGCATTTATTAATTTCCATATAGAAAAATTCCGTTATAGAGAGGTTTTACACTCTATACACTCTAGACAAGAGGTCTGCACGGGCCCGGCAGGCGGAATCGTTCCGAATTTTCTAACGGGCCGGGCCGGCAAAAAAAATTGAACGGGCCATACGAGCCGGGCCGGGCCGATAAAAAAATTTAGTGGGCCTGACGGCCCGTTATAATGATTTAGGCGCAAACGATAAAATAACAGCTGTTGTTAATGAATATGACTTTAATGAAAATAAGTGTTAATGTGCGTCACGAAACAACACTAGTTTGACAACATCAATGCAGAAATGTAACTTCTACAGTGTAGAGATCGGCAACGGACAGTTGCATTGTGTGTAACACGGGCTTAATATTTTTAGCAGACTCGTGCCGGGCCGAAATCAGACTTGCATTGTTTTTCTACATACAGACGAGCCGGGCCGAAACTAGACTTAATTGATCGCAAGATGTGTATGTCAGACAACATGATTTGTAAAATTATTAATAGCGATAAAGAACTTATGTTAACGTAATCTTTGAAAATGTTACTTCTTGGTGATTCTTAAATACAGTTTTCTACAATGCTAAAGTTTCATAAATTTTCTGACTAATTTTTAACTGTAAAAGCATAACATTGACAAGCCTGATTTTTGAAGGATTTTGGAATCAAACAGCGTTTTTATTTTTTGTAAAAATGATACTTGTATAACCTTGTTGAAATATAAGTTATTTTGTCAAATGGCTGTAAATTTTTCTTCCAATCAATGTTGTCGCTTCCGGAAATTCTATTCAAAGCGCTAACTTTGACACTATTTTTTTAGCTTTCTTGTATCAAAAAATGGATAAATTCATTCGATTACACAGTTTCTGAATAAAAACATCCGCTAATCTAATGCATTTTCGAAAAAAAAAAAAAAATGAATTCAGAAAGCAGCTTTTTTGAATTAGAGAATGAATTTGGATTCGGAATGTTTAATAAAATATTTTTGAAATATTTCCATAAATCTATTTTTACTATACAGCTTCAAAAGTTACGATGTTTTTAACTTTCTTTTATTCGAAACCAAAATAATTTTTTAATGAATCTTTGTTTGAATATTGAAAGTCTAAGAATCTAAATAATCATAAATGTTGAAAATGTATATTTCCTGTAAAATATACTGTAAAATCCTCCCGGTGACATAATTCTTTCCCGGTGACATAATTTCCCGGTGACGGTATTCTTTAACCCTTTCCGGCACGGGCAGGATCTGCTAGTAAAATTAGAAATTATCGACTGGCACCGGAATTCACAAACAAATTTTTTGGATATTTCGAAACTCCTATTTTAAGCTTTTAGTATAAATGCAAAATTTTACTAAAACATTATTGGTGCCGTATGCAAGTTTGGAATTAAAATTACGTATCACAGACCTGGCACAGTGTGCCGGAAAGGGATAAAAGAATCTTAATTATACGATAAAAATCTAAATTTTTTAGAAATAATAGAAATATTGACGGGCCACAACGGGCCGGGCCGGCCGGACTGGGCTTATTTTCACTCATTTTTGTACGGGCCGGGCCTAAAAATGTAAAATATGAACGGGCCGGGCCGGGCCCGGGCGTGGAAATTCCGGCCCGTGCAGACCTCTACTCTAGACACTATAGGCAGGTCCATTTTATCAGTTTTTGCTATATTTAGTTTGCTTAAGATATGAATTGTTAAAAAATGTTAGCCCCCCCAGAAAATTTTCAGAGCCCCCCCTGGCATGTCTCGCTGGTTACGGCCCTGAACCTGACTCGACCAATAAGAAGACAATTTGTTAATGACATAAGAAAAATAAGTTCTAAGTGGACAAAAAATAACGGTTGGTTTTTACGGGGGGTCGGGAGAAGAAGATGAGAAGAGAAGAGAGAATCTCGTTCTCGGAAGCCAAAGAGGAAGGTTGAAATACCTGTTTTTGGAGGAGAGGGATTTTCTCTCTAGGAAAGAGGCTTGACAGTTCAGCGGTTTAGCAGAGGGTCAAGGTATATTACTCTGGATATTGGAATATGAAAAAGTGACTGAGGTCAGGTCATAAATTGAACAAAAATATCACCTCGTAATGAACAGGTGATTTGGATACTCATTGTGAATCTATGATAGAGACTAATATTCTTTGTTCAGGGACTATTGACTATATTTTCATCTGACTGACTTTTATTGAAACTAGAATCCTTCATAATCTAAATAATTAATGTTTGTGAATATGACTTATGTAACCAAGAACTTATTATTACATTTAATAAAATGTTTCTATTAATTCATACATGAGTCAGCGCCTTGCCGAAGTAACCGCACCACGCTACCCGGTCTTCATTGAAGGCTTTACAATATGTATGTCACACAACGTAAAATTTGGTATTTTAAAATGCAGAGTATTTTCATTTACAGATTTTCAACATATCGTTAAAACGCATGTAACGCAATGAATGGTTGCATCTACCCTAACAAAAGAGGATAAGAAATACGTGTATAAAAAGTCGAAAATTTCACAAAAAAATCTAATTCAGTTGGTTCGGGTTAGTGTTTAAGTGCAGCTGTCCTCTCTAGTTGTAATGCTCTCTTTTCGGATATCATTATGCCCAATACCCTTGATTTATCTCTGAAGTAAGAATAGTAATTTAGTTCATTGTGGTCCCTTGTGAAATGAGGTTTGAGGTTTGTTTAACACTAAAACGGCCGTGAACGGTCATTTTAAACACTACCATATGAATGTACAGTCGACTCTCGTTAATTCGAAATCGGATAATTCGAATCTTCGCTTAATTCGAACTAAACATGAAATCCCGAAATTTTCAATGGCAGAATAACGTTAAACATTTTCATTAATTCGAACTCATTTTATCTTGACTTCGTTTAATTCGGACTAACGACGATTCCGATTTTTAATTTTTCCTTTCTTTCTCGCGGATTTCCAGATCATTTGAATAACTTTCTTTTTTTTTTTTTTTTTTTTTTTTTTTTTTTTTTTGAAAATTGTTCCGTACGAGTATACATATATAATCCAATGCATTTGATGTCCACTTTCTTAGTGCCCTGTCTGTCCATCAGTGACACTTTAAAATTTTCTTCCATTGTGCTGTTTTCTAATCTTAATTAGTTTGTGTATTTATCCATTCTAATTTAATACTAAGTCATATTCTAATGATAACAGACGTAATAAATTTTAAAAACACCATAACATTAATTCCTTTGTAAAAGTACCATATAAAGTATGCTCTCATTTCACACTTTCCATAATTCGAACTTCGGATTATTCGAACATTTCTTGTGGTCCCGACGAGTTCAAATTAACGAGAGCCGACTGCATTTCGATCCAAACCAGAAATTTCATTATAATGTAAGTTTAAAATTCACAAAGAAGAAAATCATGAAATAAAAAAATTATATTGTTTTAAATGAAAATTCTGGTGTGAAATATTTTTAAAAAATTTGATTAAAATTTTCGGCTTTTCTGGTGTTGTTAGATCAGCTATCATCTGCATACTTGGGCAACACTCAAAGTCGATTACACCTGTTTGCTTAAGTTGCTCCATATTGTGAAATTTTATGTTATTATACTTTGTCTTTTAGTCCTGCTTGTGGCTCTGGATCAACTTAATGCATGAGTAGTTGTGTTTGAACATCGTTTTTGGTCTTCTTTATGATAGGTCTAAATCACTTAACCCTTTAACGCGCAGTGTTGCCGGGTCGGCAACACCTAAAGTTCCCCCTGTTTAGAGACACAAAATCTCCGTGAATATCTCAAAAACTACTCTAATGGCTACTTTAAATCTTTCTTATGAGTTCTAGATGGCAGCACAACAGAGATCAAACAATTCTGTTTTTAAATAATAGGTAAAATGTTTTACTGTAATACGCGCTTCACAGCAAAACTCTTCTCACTGCGCTTATCAATGCTTTACTTATGGGAGGTTACCACTTCGGCAACATCTGTATACCGTAATTTCGGGTGTATAAGCCGCAGATCAAACAATTCTTTTTCGACCCAGAATTTTTTAAGAAACAAATATAACTAGTTAGATCGCCGTAAATATTTGTCTTCAATCACTAAATAAGATTTCTGGGTCCAAAAAGAACTGTTTTATCCGCGGCTTATACACCCGAAATTACGGTAATTAAAATGGTTAGTGCAATCTTTACAAAACAATACCTGTGTACTCCTCTAGGCCTAAATAGATTGCCTAATTTTTTTTTCTTTAAATTCCAACTTTAAAGAGTAGTGCGCCGGAAAGGGTTAAGAGGCTTTTTACCCAAATAATTTCTTGAGAGGCATTGTTACCTGAAACATATTCAGTTTCCTCTGATGAGAATGGGTTTTGTTTCTTGATGATCCATATAATATAAAAGTGTCACTAAGTTTAATAAGTTTTCATTACAACTAAGGGCTTTATGTTATAATATCTAATACTATAAACAAATTAAATATTTCTATTCAACGTACACTTATTCATAAAAAGAGGACATAAAATAAACACATGAATAAAACATATTTCAACGTTTCGGTTTATTCTTCTAAATCATCTTCAGGAAAAATTGTTAAATGTCGATTTGCATTTTATTTATTTTTTTTCCTGAAGATGGTTTAGGAGAATAAACCGAAACATTGAAGTATGTTTTATTCATGTGTTTATTTTATGTCTTTTTTATGATTAAATGTACATTGAATAGCAATATTTAATTTTTTATAGTATTAATAAGTTTTCGCAGGTCAATTTTCTATCACATTTATCATACACCCAATCTGCATCAATGTAAGCTGTTAAGTGGACTCGTTATATTTATTTATTTATTATTATTAGCTCTTTTGTGGTTTTTAATATTTTACATCGTTTTGATGACGTTCGAGTTATTTAGTCTTGGCTTTTCATTCCTGTGCAAAAAATGTTTACAATTGTTGCTAGATATAACTGTGCAACCACAAATTGCCTCTATTTTTATTGTCCAAGAGCTATTTGTCATCACCATCTAATTTCAAATATCCTAGTTCCATGAAAGTATCGCACGGTATTGCGTCTTTAATATTAAATTTTTTGATAGTTTCATTTATTTTCTTTAGTCTAAAATAAGTTCCTTTCTTTGATCTTCTCCACGTTTATTTCGAAATAATATTTTAACTATCTAGTATTCTTTACTTCGTACTCCCGGTTTAGTTCTTCAAATATATTATCTATACCCCTGTCTTTTTCGCCAATTAATAAATTGCCTACATAAACTTTCATACATAATGCATTTTCTTCTTTTGGACTTATAAAAACCCATAGATGGGCAGAGCTTTGCGCAAAACCAAGTTTCGTTTAATGAATCGCCTACTTTTATGTTCCAATCTTTAGTTGCTTGTTTTAAACCGTAAATATCTTCATTCAGATTACATATTTTGCTTTCTTCGACTAACCTAATATAGTCTTACAGTTGAGACGTATAAACGTCTTTGATCATTTTTTTATGTCGATTTTATATGTTATGAGATTTTCAGATGACTTTCAAGATACGCAGCCGTATTTATGGCTTCATTTAAAGTATTCCATGGTAAATTTCGTTCAGATAACAAGCAGCGTGTCATTTGAAACAATGTATGATTTTTTTCTTTCTACAACCCAAATATGCGATGGGCAACATTTTGCAGTGATTTGGTGTTATATTTCCATTTCGCTCGGAAAGTTTTCTGTTTCTGTTATTGCATACTCTCCACCATTGTCGGATCTAAATGTCTGTAATTTTAGGCCAAAATTGTTTTTGGTCATGCGATATATTCTTTCAATTTTGTTAGTACCTCTTATTTTTTTAGTTAGCAAGTATATTGTAGTAAATCTCCTAATATCGGCTAGGATAGTAAGGAAAAAAGTTTTTCTCCATTTTTCGTGATTTTGTATCGGGAAACAATTGTTATAATTTATGTGCTTGGATTTTTTTTTTTTATATAAATTAGAAAGAATTTCAAACAATGATTTCAATTATTTCTCGACTAATTTTTAAAGGAATTCCATTTTTGTCATTTCTGCTACATAAACAATTTAAAAACTGAATATTTAAGATTTTAATCTCTTGTGAATCTCTATGAAAATTTTAATCTCTTCTGAAAAGCATCCATACATTTAGTTTATTTCAAAAATTCGTTAAAAACAAAAAATATATATAAAAGGAAGGTCATTTAGTTTAGCTGTAAAATATCATTTCTTTCTACTAAAAAAGTCACACAGAGCTGTAATTCTTTCGGAAGCAGGGCTTAGTTTCCAATAGTGATGTGGTAAAAAAAAAAAAAAAAAATACAAAAGTGATACGTTAGCTTTAGAACATGCATTAGGAGTAAGAAAGAAGGAGGAGAGGGGCAGTAACAATTCGCTTTTTCAGCAGTTTAAGTACCTTTTTGAATTATTGGAACGGCAACAGTTAAGATATCGTAACAGATTACATGCTGTATTGTCAGTTACACTTTCGTCTCATATAAGAAAATAATTCCTCCCGAAATGTGTTTTTGAAAGAGTGGGTCGTCATAAGTCCTAGTAGACAGTAAGCCGATTCCAGAAAGCTTCTTTTAAACATTCAGTGATAAGTTATTGGTTTTTTTTTCCTTTTAAGAGAAAAAAAAATGAAACTGATATCTCGGTATCGAAATGATGAATTAAAACGAATTTTTCAAAGATAACATTTTTGGCATTATTTTCATTTATTAAAAAGTAGCTGAATCGCCCGCCCTTTTCTGAGTCCGTTTATGTATATTTAAAGTTATTATCAAATAACCTCAAACATCATAAAATCTGTGTTTAATAACTTCATATTTTTAGACAAAAATATTTTCAAAAGAAATTAATGCTGGAAAGCAAACGCCTTCAACAGCGTAGTCACTCTATTTCCTATGATTTTATTTTTAACCGAATATCTATCCGAACGAACCTAAAGGTGGCTGGTTGAACCTAAAGTCCATTTTCGGCACCGTATACCGGGCATTCTAAGCACATTCCAATTTATTTTATAATAACATTTTAAAACGGAAATCTTTCCAAATGAATTTAATGTTGGGGGGACACTGTTATTAGCAACTTACACCCTAGAATTTGTATGAGTAAATATCTTTAAAAGATAATCTGTCCAAACTAATCTAGAGTTGAGGTTCCCACTGCCTTTGGTAGCATATACTGGACGTACTATACTCCAGTCGTTTTCATTTTATATTTTTATGGGATAACCTATCCAAATGAACCAAATGTCAAAGGCCTCACTGCCTTCGGCAACGTATACCCACAAATTTGTATGATTTTATATTTTAATACAGAAATCTGTTTAGACCAACCTAGAATCGGGACAATAATACCTTTGGTAGCGTACACCTCTGTACCCTCGAATATGCGTAATTTTATATTTTAAAACGAAAATATATCTAAACGAACTTCAGCTTGGAGTTCTTATGGTCTTTAGCACGCTTGGGTTACTACACATGTTCTGAAATGTTTTTGGAAAAGAACTTCGAATTTGTATTATTTCATATATTTTAACCTCTTCAGTCCCTAAGTACCCAAATGGGTGCATCAGTTTTGTCCCATTTTATTAATGATACTCAAATATAAATGAAATTTCGATGTAAGAGTAATATGTTTCGAATTCCAAGATTCGAGCTAATGAAAATAAAACAAAAATCTAGTTCTGAAGTCAAACGAGAGAAGAAATAATTCAGTAATAATTAAAAATACTGTAATAATCGCCAGTAGTGAAGAGGTTAAACTAGAATAGGGGGGAGCCCATTCTAGTAATTGACGACAGAATTTCTGACATTTAGATGTACTAATTTTCATTTCTGACCAAAAGTTCCTAAGAAAACCTAAATAATATAAAACGATATCAGCCTCTCACTCTTTTAAAACGCGAAGTAATATCTTCCAATATATTGACAACGTAGAGGATTCCTCGGACAAGCGAAGAAATGAAAACCTCTGAAAAAATGTTCTGTAGCACAGTTAAAATGGAAAATTATACCTTCAAAGGCACTGAGGGATTAAAAAAAATCGTTGACGAATCCGTGAAACGACTTCATGAATATATTGTTTCTTTTTTTAAATACTAAATGTTAATAATTTTTCTCCTCGAAAATATTGTTAAAATCGGGAATGTGCCAAAAAAAGCGATTTTTTTTTTCAAAAATGACATGCATTTTAAAATAAGTGACTGAAAAATAGTTCATATTACTCATGGTCATACAAGTTGTTCCTTTTTATAATTGACTAATAACTAAATCCTACACAATTAATCATAGAGTTTACTTCCACTTGCAAATTTTCTTTTAAAAATGATTTTTAAAACAGCCATTTGAGTCTACGTATATGCATTTGAAAATATTTTACATTAAAACCTTCACCCAGTCTCTTATTTATGTTTTACGTTAACACTAGAACCGCGGCGACGGATCATTTTGACCCGTATCATATGGAGACAAAGCGATTCGAACCAGAAATTTCTTAATGAAATAAGCTAAATATAAGCTAAACAAAAATATTTTCAATAAATAATTTAAACAGTTTTAAATTAAAATTCCGGTGAGAAATATTTTTATAAAACTTGAATGAATTTTTTTCGCGGTTCTAGTGTTAAATAAAATTCCCATAGCCCAATCCATTTCACCAAATCAAACTATATATAAAACCAAAAAAGAACATCTACGACCAAAATAACAAATACTAATTTAATTAATCCCTTGCGCTCTGGCGGTTGTATGATGTCCCTAGCCACCAGTGTTGCCGCATCTGGTAGTTTCTTTTCTTTTCTTTTCTTTTTATTTTTATTTTAATTTTGATTTTGTTTTGTTTTGTTTTGAATTCACACCACAGAAATGTAATTGTTGTTTTCTTTTAATTTATTTACGGAAAATCAATCATCTTATGAAGCAAAAATAAGAGTTAAAAGTTCCTATTGAAAATTCAAAATGTCTAATTAACAAAACAAGCCATATATCATGAAGTAAGACGCATACGACATTGTTGGAAATGACTAACATAGCAGGACGTATGATCGAATTGTGTTATTTTTAATTCAGTCATACTGAATGTTAAAGATATGCGAAATGAATATTCCCAACTGAGTGAAAAAATGCCCAGGCCGACATTCGAAGCTAAAATCTGTGTACAACGCTCAACCTAATGAGCTATATATTTTTTCAGAAAATTGGAAAAATTCAGTTCGAATGATAACTTAATTAAGTACAGATTTTTAAGTAACGGATCATCTTAGAAGTGTTAGAAATTTACCAAAGTCATCCAACAACTCTAATTCGTATAGAAGTATTTTATATATTATGTATATATGCTGTAAATAAAGGAGTTTCGGTTTAGATTAAAGATGAGTTTAACTTCGTCTGAACATATCTTTTTTGATTAAAACATGCAATTATTTTCGTGAAGACAGTCCTTTTTTTAATCCCTTATGTACGCATTATTCTGTTGTATCACTCTCATTTTGTTACAAGTTATCCTTAGCTGTAAAAGCAACAGGAAGAATTTTGCAAGACATTTTTGAACAAGTTATGTCAATAAAATATTCTTTTAGCTTTCTTGCAATATCTTTTTGTATAAACACCTGGAATTTTTTTTGGTGAAGCTCACAATTTTCCGTTTTATTTCATAAATTTTGAAATTATAAAATGCGACCGTACTTTTTTCAAACCAGGTATGTGCCCGCCGGATACCACTAAAATTTTATTAAAAAAATCGATTTCTTAAATTGCAGAGATTCGATGACTGGATAAAGCAATGTTTACTGTAAAATTTTAATGGTATACGACGGACCACAATTTGACACCCCTGATTTAGACCATGCTTCATTTTGTAAATAAAATTCAGAACTTTTCTTTTGGTATTTGCTCATTAATAATTTATCAGTTCAGTGGGTTTTTCTAATTTTTTTTTTTTTTTTTTTTTAAGAAAAACGCTGAAAAATGCTTATTTTTTTATTCCAAAAATCTTTCATTCCACTATTAAACTAAACATTTTTTTTTAATAATTGCATATCAAAAATGAAGATGATATATACAAATATAGATTTATGTATTTCTGTCTTAAAATTGGCTTTTTGTGTACACGTCGTGATGATGAGAGAAAAGCTTTCCTTACGTACCTTGCATTTTCCATCCAATCGAATTTTGGAAAGAACGCTAAATAACTTCAAATTGATAAATTTCAAAATAAAAATTTCAAATTAATAAAATTTCAACTGTGCTCCGATATATCAGGTTTAAAAATCCGAAGACCTGCCAGATTCACTCCCAGAAATTTTACAATCACTGAATCACGGATTCACAATTCGGAATCATGGATCTCAGTGTCATTTGTCTGTAGCTAATACAGAATTTTACATGTTATATGGGCGGCTAATGCTATTTATGACCAAATTTGTCGACTAGTTTGAAATATACCGGATAATAAACAAAAACGTAAGCTTTTAATATGCGAGATGCCCGTACGTAGCACGGACATCCCGCATTTTATGTGGTATGTCTCGCATGTGGTAATCTCAAAATTTTCTTCTATCTCATATATGTTATACTTCAAAATTCGCTATCGCAGTACCAAAATTAAACACCAATCTATGTTCATCATGGGGATTCTAACGATATGAACTTCCGAGCATTTGTTCTTGCGATATGATTGTCTCTTAAGGTATGTAAATTCTGAAAAATGCAGCATAACAGTGCCACCTTTTGGGCGATTAACACCAAAATCTAAACGGGAGAATTTTGTGTCAACGTCTAACGGAATCCTAAGATAAATGAAAACTTGTGCATTAGTTCTTAAGATACTATTGATGAAATTGCGCAAAATTCAGCATAGTAGCGCCAAATGTAAGGCGATTTACACCAAAATGTAAACAGCTTTAAGTTATATCAAGGACTAACTGAATCTGAAGTTTGATGAAAATCCGTGACTTAATTCTTGAGATAGAGTTATTGAGGAAATTTCACAAAATGTAACATAGCAGTGTCACATGTTGAGCGATGTATGTCAAAATGTAAAAAAAACTAATTCTCTCAAAGAGTAACTTAATCTAAAGTTCGATAAAAATCCTTGCATGAGTTTTTGAGAGAGAGCAATTGCGCAAATCACAAAAATTGCAGCATAGCAACGTCACCTGATGGGATACAAATGATTGTCATTCTGGTCTAGATAACATACGCTGCTTGTATGAGGTGTGGGCAAAACCATTGCGACCAAGAGTAGTCAAGGTGGTCTAGAGCAGGGCTGTCCAACCTGGCGCCCGCGAGATACCAGCAAATTCTCACAGAAATCAAGACCTTATTGAATCGGAGATATTCGGAGATTTATTAAGGCAAAAATTTCTGTAACATTTTTCTGGTGTTTCGCGGTCGCCAGGTTGGACTGCCCTGGTCTAGAGTAATCTATATCCAAACTGCTTATTTTCTTATTTATTTTTAAAATTCATTTTTGCTCTCAAACGCATCAAACTGGCAAATTCTTTTATTTATAAACTACACAATGTGCCGTGATTATCTATTTTTTGATAAATGCAGAAAATGTTGCAAAAAATGCTGTCAAATTTGGCATTTTAAACCAAATTTACGAAAAAAATGGTCATACTGAGAAAAGAATTGTTTATGAATCAAATTGTAATTAATTGAACGAAAAATGAAATGAAATCACACGGCTTCTTATACATCTCTTCAAAAATCACCTCAGCACGTTTCGTGTTTTTACTTTTAAAAATGAGACTGAAAATGTCTCAGAAAATTTCGAACTGTTCAGGGTGGAAAAATAGTTTTTCGAATACACCCTTAACAGGGCCCTGGGTATACCAAGTCACTTTCACTTTCCGAATAAAAAAGAAAGCATATTCTTTTTCTACTATGATATACTATATTTCGAAAATTGCCATCATCATGATCTGAAAATTCAATTTCATTTTTTCCGTTTCCAGTTTCTTCCTCGTTTTCGCATAGTTGGGTGGTATTTGCAACCTGGTTATTTTTATTATTCAATGTAAAATAACTTCTATAACAACCCTAGTCAAATAAACCAAAAATAAATATGTTTGAAAACATTATTTTTATGCATAGATTTTCAAATTACTTTGAAAAACCTCGTCTTCTTTTAATAATAAAGTATATATTAAATAAAAATGTATACAGAATTCTTTTTAATAAAATATTCTCTTTTGAAGTAATCACTAACACTGTAATAAGTATAATAAGGTCTGCTCTAAATCGCAAACTTTTTCCCTAGTCAGAATGCATACAGCAGGGCTGTCCAACCTGGCCCCGCGAAACACCAGAAAAATGTTACAGACATTTTTGCCTTATTAAATCTCCGAATATCTCCGATTCAATAAGGTTCTTCTAATAAGGTTAATTTCTGTAAGAATTTTCTGGTATCTCGCGGGCGCCAGGTTGGACAGCCCTGGCATACAGTATCATACAGCAAATACACAAATCATATATTGTTAACTTAATTGTTATTGACTCATGCGTCTTTGACTAAACTAATGTTATTTAGGTGTTCTTCATGGTTCTTCAGGAGTTAATTCTAAATCAAATAATCCGTCAATTTGACGAAAATAAGTAAGCATACATTATAGATGTACATATATGCGAAATCAAAAGATTTCTGAAAAAAAATGCATTCAGGTATAGCGATATAATTTCGAAATTTTACTGAGATAACAGTTACCGACTCACAAGTCTTTGACAAATCGTAAACAACGTTATTTGTTAAATCTAAACTAAATAATCCGTCAATATGACGAAGGTTCGGATACATATACATCAATATACAGATAAGCAAAATCAGAAGGTCGGTGGAGAAAATGGCTTGGTGTAGGTGTTAACTTTAGGGGAAGATGGGGATACTTGAGCCATTTTTTAAATTTTAATTTTTTTAAATTTTTTAGAATTTCTTAGAACAAAATAAAATATTGAAAATGAAAATTTGATATTTTTTCTTCATTTGAAAACCACTTTCAATTAATTTTGAACTATTTTTCTATGTCTAATAAATTTTTACTTTTTCTTTTACATTGTGGCTCAAGTATCCCCATGGAGGGGATACTTGAGCCAGATGTCACATTCGCACCAGTATTTTGCAAAGAAAAAAACCGATTTTCAATATACGCGAAAAAATGCATTAAACCTTTTTCAAATAAATTTGGTCGAATTTTCTGGTGTCGTTGTGACATTTCAGAATTAAAATTTTGTGGTAGAAAATTCTACCAGCAGAGCTCAAAGGGTTAATCACCATACTTTAAAAATGGTACCAAGGTATATGATTTCTTTTTTACATGTTCAGAACTATAAATATGTTACCATGTTGCCAGTTTTAGAAAGAAAAATTGAACAACTGTAGAGATAAAGGGGGTGGCTCAAGTATCCCCTATGCTCAAGTATCCCCACTCTCCCCTAATGCTTTTTCTATCAATATTTTTGAACAGAAAAACTAGTCTTATTTAATCGCCGAAAGTTAAAATTTAGTAAGGTTTTTTTAAATTATTATTATTTGTTTGTTTGGTCAAAATTAAACGTAAGATAATCGAAACTAGTAGTTAATAACCGCAATGGTTAAAGCTACTCGCCATTCTGTTTCAGAATTTCTTCCGGTAATGTTAAATCTATGGGCGTTGATGCATTCATATATTTTAAATATCGCTTCGGGATATTAATATTTTTAATTTATGTTTTTCGTATACTCTTATTAAAGGATGTGTCTCTTTTTTAGGGTTTCATTCATCTGACGAAATCCTATTCGTCTATGTCCTCTGACCATCCGTCACAGAGTCCGTACACAAAAACTGTATAAGTCACAGACTTCAAATTTTGTGTATTCAAAGCTGAATACCTCGTGTCACACGACAAATCATAAAATTTAGAAAAAAAATATTTTGTTTTAATCAAATAAATTTTTTCAATGTCATCCGTTTAATTTTACATATTAAATTTCCAAAGAGAGCCTTAATTTCGACGTTTTTCGTGTTGACATCATAGCTTGGAGGTAAAGCGTCTTGCTAGTAAACAAAAGGTTCAGTTCGAACCCTGGTGTTGGAACTTGAAATTTTCCTATTTTAGATAGATTTAATTTTTAAAAAATCGTATTTTTTGCCAATTTAAGGATTTATATAATTAGGATTTCGTTCATTTGACATTCATAATACTATTTTAATTCAATTTTCTTTCTACTTTAACCCTTAACTGAATGAATTATTCTTTTATAATTGTGTTTTTTATTCTTATATTAAGGATTAAACACCAGAAATTTTAGATAGATTTTTAACCTTATATAGAGGCACATTTTAGTAATTTTTACAGGATTAATATTTCTATATAGATAAAGTGGTTGCTAAGAACTTAATTTATTTTTTAAAAGTCAGATAAAAGGTGGTGTAAATTTGTATCACTATACAAAGAAGAGTTAAGAACTATTGCAATTTATTAATGATTCAACATTTTAAATTCCGTTTCAAACAACTATTTTCGTCTTTAGACATTTAAAATTGTATTTATATCTCCGCTATTTTCTTTTTTAATTTTGGATTTGCGAAAAATTTTAAATTTTAGATTTTATTAAAATAATTTGATTTCAAAATTTTTAGTTTGATTTAAATAAATAACTTCCTTTTATAATTATTTTTAAATTAAATTTATTGGTGCTACCATCGATGTAAGAATTTAATAATTATAAATTAATAATTTGGATTTATTAATTAAAAGATAAGTTGATTTGGAAGAAATATTAAACAAAAACCTCTGTGCAGTCGGCGATGACACTTACCCACTTGTTTTCATAGCTGTCAAAATATTTCTAAAATATGTGGTTAATTTAAGGGGAGATATGAGTGAATTTTTTTTTAAAAATTGATTTTTTTTGTTGGCTTAAAAGGTTCTTTGAACCGTTCTGAATCAATTGGTATGCCCGTCATTTTTTCTGACCATTAGAAATAATCGTAAAAATTCAAGGGAATACACCTACTCGGACGGCACTCCATTCACATTAATTTCAAGCTATCATTTTATACTTTTTTTTAATTATACTCGCACCACTATATTTTTAGAATAAATTTTGTAGTATGCACATGCTGTGAAAGTACAAGCAACAGTTTTTCTTATTAAAAAAAAAAAAAAAAAAAAAAAAAAAAAAATAGTGCTAACCAAATAAAATTCGTGTAAAAGATTCTGGTCCGGAAGTCACAAAGTAGATGAAATAAAACTAATAATGGTTAAAACATTACTTCCTTTATAATATGAAACTTAATTTTATCCAAGAGTTTATACGTTTAATTCATGCGCTTTATTAAAATTTTCAAGAACGTCATACAAGTTAGAAGTATCTATGTTTTTTGTTTCGTCTGAAAAATCGCACTTCTGAGGTAAAAATCCCGTTATCTCATAAAATACTCGAATCATTTTGATAATTTTGTTTTTTGTGGTACAACATAAATATAAGATCATATATGGCAGACACTTTTAAAAAAATTAAATTGGTTTCAGAAAAAAAAAAAAAAATTCAGAAAAACAGAAAATTTCTGAAAAAATGATATTGCTCTAAAATTAAAAGTTTTAATCCCAAAAAAAAGCTGTCTGCTATAAATCTTGAATGTAATATGATGAATTGGATTTCAAATTTCAGGGTAGGAACCTGGTCTTAAAGCTGACATATTTTCCATTAGGATTGCACCCAGTCTTATTTCCCCTTAATATTTTAAGCTGACGAACTGTGAGTAAAATTTTAACACTTCATATAAAATTAAACATAGATATTAGAAATGTTTTGAGAACTGAAAAAAAAAGAAACAGACATCCATTAAAAAGAGTGCACAGAAGAAAGAAGTTTAAAATATTAATTTTCCAATGAATTATTTTATATGTAAGAATAATTCAAATGCCCATAGACCTAACGTTACCGAGCGAAATTCGGAAGCTGAGTGATGAGCAGCCTTAAGGCGTAGTTCTGGAAGAAAATGATTACATCTACTAGCTCTGCCGCAAATCAAAATATGACTGGCACCGATCAATTAATAATGCATCTACTAGTAAATGCAGCACTCTTCTTTTTCTTAGGGAATTGTCTAAATGCATAAATTGTATCAAACTTGACAAATAACTTACGATACTAAATGCAAGCCATTCGGTCAAGTAGTTTAGGAAATATGCAAGTTTAAAAGTTGGAATTCCTAATGTTAAATCCATTTTTTATTGTTGAAAAACAGATAACGGAACATGCGGATAGTTTTCTAAACATAACTCAAAAGCTATTTTTTGAAAAGAGCTGTAATTTTGGATTCGCATATTTGAGGTTTCTAGAAAAATATTTCTATTTTTATTTTTTATTTTTTTATCATAAGGTACAATTCATACGTCTTTCAAACACTAATTTAAAAATACAGTAAAACACCGGTTATCCGAAAACTATGGGACAAAAGTATTTTGGTAAACCGGGGTTCCATAGGAATTTTCAGATAACCATGGTTCCATAGGAATTTTCGAATAACCGTGGTTCCATAGGAATTTTCGAATAACCGGGAGGCTTGTGATGAAAACCTGTTTGATGAGAAGCTGTAATCGTAATTTAGAACACCGTTCTAATAAAAATGCTGTGGTACCGTATTTAAAGCATCCTGAATGACAAATCAAAATTACAAGTAGCTTTAACAGCAAGGAAACAGCTTATTGGTTAAAATCGAAGCTCAGTACCGATAGTGATGTAACAAAAGTTCACTTTTTAAGGGAATTCTTTACTCTCTTGAAAACGCCCGCTCCGTAATGTTAAACCAATGGGGGAAGTTGTTTTCAAATTTCTCGTTTAAATTTGAATATTTTTAAACAATTTTTTTTCAGGGGATTGAGATCGATCTTTAATATGACTATTTTTTACTTTTTCAATTTTAGTCGCAGATTTTTTTAATAAAGGTACTTTCACTTTCGGAACCGGTTTCAAAACTGAAAGTTACCAGAAACTTTTTCTATTATAATTTGTTGCCGAGTTATTAGGGATATTAATTTATTTTCCACTGCTCCACATGACTTAAAATAGCTGTAAATTATAATTTTCTTTGATTCAGATTAGGAAATTATACAAATAATGCAATAAAATCCAATAATGTTCATTTAATTGTTTTAAATTAATTCTTAACTAGAAGCACTGGCAACTATTCCTACAGAATTGCTCTTTATAACGGTTCAAATTTGAAATAGGAGACTGTTTCATAAATCTAGAAACCAACGAGAGAAACATTCGATTTACACTCTGAGCACAAGTTGTGTTGTTCTCTGTAAATCATGCACTGTGAAATTCTAATTCTCAAATCATTGAGATGAAAGTACACTTTCAAACCTGGAATGATTTGACTACCTGTGATTTACATGCTAAAGTCTATTTGCAACTCTGAAATGCTCTTAGAAAATTAAAGACAAACTCATTAAAATCAGACATTAAAGAAGTAATGCATATTTAAAGAACTAAGATCGATGACTACGAAAATTCTTTGATAAAAATTTCCTTTAAAAAAATTACTATAATATTTTTAATTGTTTATTATAAATTCTATGTTACATAATATGAGGCGTTCAGAAGTCAGTCCGACTAACTTTATACTTCTTTAGAAATTCAGGTAATGACATGATTAAGTTGAAATTTTTCTATATATATATACAGGGTGTATCTAAACTACTGGGCAAAACTTTAAGGGGTGATAGTACACATCAAGACAAACAATATTAAGTAGGAAACCAAGGGTCCCAAGCGTTTTCCAAAAGATATAGCTGCCATGAAAGTTTAGGGTCCAAAATTTCAAATAAACATAAAAAACGGAAAACTTGGTCGATTTATTTGCGGTTTTCACTAAAACTATTCTTTATGTTGGCATTTTCTTGAAAATAAAGTATAAAGATAAATTTCGAAAAATGTCGATAGAGGGCGCTTTAGACTTAGGAGTAACGAACAACTGTTTTTTTCCGTTATGTTTTGCATCTCATTAAATGGGTTCGCAAGCTTAGACTTAAACTTAAATTTTGAGCTCAAAATCTGAATAGTTGGGAGTGGTTAAGTAGCACAAACTGAACTGTGTTCAGAGGGTTCAAATTTCAAATGATTATAAAAAACGGAAAAATTGGTCGATTGATTTGCGGTTTTCACTAAAACTATTCTTTATGTCGGTATTTTACTGAAAATAAATTATAAAGCTAAATTTCAAAAAATGACATTAGAGGGTGCTTTAGACTTTGGAGTAACGAAAAATTATTTTATACTGTTATTATTTGCATCTTGTTAAATTTTTTTAGAAGCTTAGACATAAACTTAAATTTTGCGCATAAAATCTGAATCGTTGGGAGTGGTTAAGGAGCGCAAACTGAACTGCGTTCAATGGGGGTGGGGAGGTTCAAATTTCAAGTTATCATAAAAAAACGGAAAAAATGGTTGATTCGTTTACGGTTTTCACCAAAACTATTCTTTATGCCAGTATTTCCTTGAAAATAAATTTTAAAGATAAATTTCAAAAAATTCCGCTAGAGGGCGCCTTGAACTTAAGAGTAACCAACAACTATTTTTAACTGGTATTTTTTGTATCTAATAAATGCTTGTAAAAGTTTATAGTTAAATTTTGAGCTCAAAATGTGAATCGTTGTGAGTAATTATGTAGCGCAAAATTGAACTGTGTTCGAGGGGTGGGGAGAGTAACATTTCAACTCTTGAACACACTTCAGTTTGTGCTTTTTATCCCCTCCCAACTATTCAGAATTTCAGCTCAAAATTTAAGTCTAAGCTTTTGCAAGCATTTAATTAGATAGAAAAAATAACGGTGTTGGTTACTCTAAATTTAAGGGCACCCTCAAACGAAATTTTTTAAAATTTATCTTTAAAATTTATTTTCAAGGAAATACTGACGTAAAGAATAGTTTTAGAGAAAACCGGAAACAAATCGACCACTTTTTCTGTTTTTTATAATCATTTGAAATTTGAACCTCCCCACCCCCATTGAACACAGTTCAGCTTGCGCTACTTCACCACTCCCAATGATTCAGATTTTCTGCGCAAAATATAAGTTTATGTCTAAGCTTCTAAAAAAAAAATAACAACATGCAAATAATAACGGTAAAAAATAGCTTTTCGTTACTTCAAAATATAAAGCGCCCTCTATCGCCAATTTTTGAAATTTAGCTTTATAAATTATTTTCAATAAAATACCGACACAAAGAATAGTTTTAGTGAAAACCGCAAATCAACCGACCAATTTTTCCGTTTTTTATAATCATTTGAAATCTGAACCCTCTGAACACAGTTCAGTCTATGCTACTTAAACACTCCTAACTATTCAGATTTTGAGCTCAAAATTTAAATTACCCTTAATTAAGCTTGCGAAACCTTTTAATGAGATGCAAAAAATAACGGAAAAAACAGTTGTTCGTTACTCCAAAGTCTAAAGCGCCCTCTATCGACATTTTTCGAAATTTATCTTTATATATTTTTTTAAGAAAATACCAACATAAAGAATAGTTTTAGTGAAATCCGCAAATCAATCCACCAATTTTTTCTTTTTTTATGTTTATTTGAAATTTTGGACCCTAAACTTTAATGGCGGCTATCTCCTTTGGAAAACACTTGGGACCCTTGGTTTCCGATTTAATATTGTTTGTCTTGATGCGTACTATCATCCTTTAAAATTTTGCCCTATAGTTTAGATACACCCTGTATATATATATATATATATATATATATATATATACAGTGCTTGTAAATTACCCTTAATTATAAAATAATTAATGAGTGTAATCAAAATAGGGTGAAAAATAATAGTTTTTTATCGAACTTTAAATGTTTAAATGTTTAAAATGAGCCTTTTTAATTGATTGAGTTAATCGTATTAACCTCATATTTAATTTCGCAGGGCTCCCACTTGGTCCACTTTCTGAACACCATTTTTATTTAAAGAAAAAAATATTTATGAATTTCGTAAAACATACCAGAAACAGCGGTTTTTTTTTTTTTTTTTGGGGGGGGGGGGGGTTGGGGGGTTGTTGCCGAAAACTACCACGAATTTCTTTCAAAAAAATTATTGATTTTCAAAAAACGAACCAGTGGGAAACCTGAGTTCGCTGTAAATGTTTTTATAAAAGCAAAATTTATGGCCGTTCTTTGCGAGATTTTACATTTTTAAAATTTATTATTTAGATTTTAATTAATTTTTTCTTACATAAATGAAAGTACTATTTTGATTTTGATTATGTTTATGTTAGGAGCATAACGATTTATAAAATATTAGCAGACTTCGCCCGATACGCTGGACGGTTTCTCTAAAGGAATCTTGAATCAAACGAAATATATCTAGTAAAGATTTAAGGAAAAAAATAATATCTAATCAAACATCCATAATTGTTGTCTTACTTGTATAATTTTACATTATCCTGTTCATAATCGATGTTGACTCTAAAATGACTGAAGTACCCATGTTTAACTATTTTTTGGTAAGTGCATTATCTTGAATTTTCCGCTAATATCTAAACCTCTTGCTGAGATAGGGCAAAATTCCCTAAAAGTGCATCCATTCCACTAAACCCGCTAAAGTGGGAATTTCTAAAATGTATAAAATACATGTTTAAATTTATTTTAGTGGATTAGGTAAACTGAAATTCATGTTGCTATCTAAAACTGCTTCCTAAGTATGGCGGAATGGTCTAAATTTTCGTATCTCTTGCAATGCTTTTGGACGCAGAGAATTTCTAAAGTTGCTGGAATAAATGTTTTATAATTTTTACTAGGTTTGTTATCTTAAATTTCACGCTTCTACCAAAAACTGCTGCTAAGATATGGCTACTGAAGGGCGATTCTCGAAAATGTACTAGTCGAAAAATATCTTCATCGTAAAAAACACGATCGATAAAGTCAATGATCATTTCTAAGAATCTGCAATCAAGATGTCCTATAATCGATCATTAAAATAATTGCTTTTACATGCTTATAAAGGATTTTAATAAATACAAGGCCACTAAAGACGGATTGAATTTTTAAAAAACGCATCGAAGAAAGGCTAAAAGGGCGACACAATAGTCGAAAATCCATGTACCCCCTGCTTGCAAAAAGTTGAAAAGACGCGAGGAGTATAATAGGATAAGAAATTTAAATTTCAATAATTAAAGTTTTTCGACAATTAGCAGCACAATATTCAAAAAAAGAAAATAATTAAAGGTACACCTGGTGGCAAAAACAGGAATTAAATAGATTGTAAATGAGATCAAAACTTTTTAATAATTTTTCTATGTTATTGAGATCAGTTCGATAATTTTCTCATTATTATTAAACCTCCTAATGGATTATGATAACTGCACCCCCCCGAGAATGGCAAATTGGGGGTGAAGGACACGGAAAGTGCATGACATGAATAAATAGTCATAGGACTTTCTAACAATATATCACGTGCGGAGTGCCGGCTAAATTTAGAAAAGTGCCTCCTCAGCGGGAGGAAAATTGGGGGAGACGTGCTGGAGGTGTATAGTTAAAAATAATGTTCAGAGAGCTTTCCAATGATATAACACATGCGGGATGTAAGACAAATTTAAAAAACTGCCCCCTTCTATCAAAGTTCCATATATCACGCTGCCCCTCTATAAACCTTTCCCCTCTCCCCTCTGAAATTATCAAATGTTATAAATAATATTTATCAGAAGGCCCCGTGAAAGGCCCCGTAAATTCGTACGTCTTCTGTTTGCAAAAATACTATAAAATGTCCTAATACAAAAAATTAGAGCTATTTCACTACAATAAAAATTAATATTAAAATTTTTTGGCGGGAAATGGTTGTATTAAGGAGTGTATGGTAAAAAAAAAATTATTAAAAGGTAATAAGAAAATGAACTAGAAAAAGATTTAGGATATCATGTGACACATTGATACCTATCAATGTGCCCCATGCAGCCATGTTGAATAAAATGAATCTCAATTCCAATACTTCATAAGTTACCTTACAATAAAGAATGAGGAACTGATAAAGAGTAGCTTTACTTGCCAGGGAGAGCATTCTTTTCGGTTGAAAATACTGGAACAGTTGTATAATACCTTTGAAATTGTACAACTCAAATTTATTTTTGACCTACAATAACAACAAATCATCTGTCCCATTTAATCAAACTACTGAATCATGCCAAGACGTTCTGTATGTAGTTGTGTACACTAGCATCACCTTTTGGAACTGTTGTGAAACTTCCTATAATGACCCTGTGAGCAGTAGAGGGGGTGTATCAATGTGCCCCAGTTCCCCCTACATCTCTCCGACAACAGAAAAAAAAGAATGCAATTTGCCAGAAAATGTTTACATGCATTTCTGAAATACATATTTTTTCAGATTAAGTTTAATATTTTCAGTTACTGTGCACATTGGAAGAAGACAGCTTAATGCGCGCTCTTGAATTTTTCCCGATTTCTAGTGAGCCAGTCGTTACATGCTGGACGCCGAGTAAGGTGCTGTCATATGTGTTCATCGGATTTTCATTTCTCTCAAGTGACTGAACGAATTGAGCAAAGGTACTGCATCAAGTTTTGTCAAAGATTGGTGATTCTCAAAGTAAAACAATTCATAAGATTCATCTGCCGTAAATTCCAGCATCATGCTGGAGCATCAAAGATCCATCGCACCTGATCCAGACTTTCTTGGCAAACCATTGAATTCCTGTCATGCGCTAACCTCTTTACTCAACAGACATGGCTCCTTGCGACTTCTGATTATTTCTGAAATTGAAGACGGAATTGAAAGGATCTCATTTTGAGAATAAAGATGATGTATGCAGAACGCAACGGTGAAGTTCAACACCATTCCAAAAGAAGCCTTCCAAAAGTGTTTTCGGCAGTAAAAGGAAAAGGAATGGTGACATAAGTATGTGGAAACACAAGAAACCTACTTTGAATGGGATTAGGGTTCCAATCCTTTCAGGTAACTTGTGTATATATTTTTTTCAGCATATTTTTTTAAGGATACTTTTCAGACAGGCCATGTATCCTCATTAATATTTTACTAATTATTGTTAATTTTAATTATTAAGAACTTACTTTAAAATCAAAACTTGATGTTTTATCATAATCAATGAATTTGCTATTCCACTAATCCTTTCTGCAAGCAAAATAATTGTCGTGAATCCTATCATATTACTAGTAAAATTTAACAAAAGCAAATTTTTAAGAGATATTATATTTTGACACTAATTTGAATTTTTAAACAAATTTATAAAGTAAGTAATAAAATAGCAGCATAAAATAAAAGTAAATAAATAAATAAATAAATCGAAGTAAAATGAGTTTAAAAACACTTTCGTATTTTTAGCTTGAAATAACACAAACTGCACATCTCTATTCTATACAATTCTATCAAGTAATAGCTGATAGAATGTGCGAATAGAATATGTGATATTCTATCCAAGGCATTATCCATAGTACAACAATATTTGCTTGAGTTATATTTCCATTTATTTCTGGATGGAAATTTTCACGCTTTATCAACTTCAGAAGGAAATATCAAATCCCTTTGTAAGTTACATATATAAAATTTTCTAGCCAGTTAGTCTAATTTATTTTAGAATGTACTGTTTTCAGAATTGTCTTTATTTTCGTCTTGCATTTGTTTTAAAAAATTGTTTCGATATCAAAATCAATTTTGCGATGGTCATATTTTTACTTTCAAATTTCTAGTAAAATAAATTAATAATATTTAAGTTCCTCTATTATGTAATCAAAAATATTAAACGCTTTCCAAAAGAATTGAAAATTATTTATGAATTGAGTTTGTCTGTTTGTTTGTGTTCTAACTAACTTGGACTGCCATGTAATTGATATACAGGGTGGTCATAAAAAAACTTTGCCGATATACGGAGCTCTAGCGGCCAGTCCGCTCAACCGATTGAAATGAAATTTCAGATATAGCTATTCAGAGGTATGAGCTCGAGATTCTGTGAACGACAACAAAATGGCGCTCACGGTTACGGTTATAGTTACATAAACTCGAAAATTTCCAATGGCAATACCCATTTTTTTCATAGCAAAATGCTCAGCGCATGCGAAATCCATAAAGAGCGTTGGAACCGTACGTGTATCGCAAGAAACGGACATGTTATGCACGCACAAAAAACCGTTCTGCGAATCCTCCCCCCCCCCACCCCATAAAAAAAAACTCGATTGGGGTGCAAGGAGGAAATTTGCATATGACACAGAGTCAGTACACTAATTTCTGATTACAATACAGATCAGAGAAACTAAAACTTTTATTTTGATTACACATTTTCCATATGGGGTCATCACAGGCAATTAATGGTGATGGCACCCATGTGGAAAATGTGTAATCAAAATAAAAGTTTTAATTTCTCCGATCTGTATTGTAATCAGAGATTAGTGTACTGACTGTGTGTCATATGCAAATTTCCTCCTTGCGCCCCAATCGAGTTTTTTCTATGTGGGGGGGGGGGGGGAGGATTCGAAGAACAGTTTTTTGTGCGTGCATAACATGTCCGTTTCTTGCGATACACGTGCGGTTCCAACGCTCTTTAGGGTTTTCGCATGCGCTAAGCATTTTGCGATGAAAAAAAAGAGTGTTGCTATTGGAAATTCTTGAGTTTTTGTAACTACAACCGTAACCGTGAGCGCCATTTTGTTGCCGTTCACAGAATCTCGAGCTCATACCTCTGAATAGCTATATCTGAAATTTCACCACGATCGGTTGAGCGGACTGGCCGCTAGAGCTCCATATATCGGCAAAGTTTTTTTATGACCACCCTGTATATTAATGAGGCTTATTGTAGCAAGTGGGTATTAAAAGTGTGTAGCATTTGTTGTTTATTTATACCAGGTGTCATGAAAAGGACTGAACGATTTTAAAATTCAATAACTCGCAAACTTTTACGGATATTTAAAAAATTCTTACTGGATAATTATGTATAAGGTTAAAAGTTTTTTTCCTATGATTCTGGATTTTAGTTCGAATTACAAAAAATAGATGGCGCTGAGAATGATAGGAATTCTGTCGAGGCGGAAACTAACGTCACTTTTACTGAGGCAAATTATGGAGATTTAGGGTATGGAGTGAGTGTCATTTAAAAATGCAATTTTGTTTTCACGGCCCGATTTTGAATTCAATTCGTATAATTTTTATTTTGCTGGCGTCATCGCAATAATAGAGAAAAATATTGTTTCCATAGGAACTACTTCTCTTAAATCGAAATTCGTCAAACAACAATTTTCAAAATAGCGTCTTTTACTACCTATTTATTTATTTTTTTTTTAGATCCCAAGAATATATGATTTTTTAAAACAGGGTTCCTTATTCATCTATTTATTTATCTGGGTATTTTTTAAACTTTATTTAGGTCACCCAGGCATGTTCGATATTATATATGAAGTATATGGGATTAACAATTCATTTACAGGTGCCTCAAAAGATTTCATTACGTCATGATCTATGTAGGGAAATCTTTTGCAAAGTATATTAATGACTTAAACTGTTTCAAATGTATTGTAACTGATATCAATCACTGAATTTCATTGCAATATGATTATGATAGAATAAGGTGTTCATAGAATTTGTCGTTCATTTACAGGGACAAACAAAAATAAGTTGATTACAGTACTGTCTTTAAATAATTATTACTGGAAATGCATTTTCGATTTCGGCATGCGCTTTTAAATTTAACTGTTTTTTAGGTACGCTCGTAATTGTATAAATACGATCACTTATAGTCGTCGTCTGGTCCGCCCGTTTGTCTGTCTGTCCCCATATAACATAGCAAAAACTACTTTGTCGAATCGTTTGAAATTTTAAATATATATTTGTTGAAAAATTTTGTCCAGCTATTTCAACTTTTATGAAAATCGGATGTGCAGTTCCAATACAGGAACAATCAAAAGTATTCCGTTTCAGTACGGCCGACGGGGAAAAAAAGTTTCAAGTGCTTTTAATGAGCCCGTCCGAACATAATAAAATTGATATGCATTTATGAAGGAAATTAAAATACAAATGTTGTAGAATATGCTGAACAAAGAATGGTTATTATTCTTTTACAGAGCTACACAAAATAACTCTGTAACATAATAGTATAGAAGGGAACATTATTTGCGGCATATTTTAATTTTGTTACACATATAATAAAAATGTTATAATTTGCTTAGGTGTACTACGAGTTCCATCCAGTGTAATAGAAAATGCGAAGTATTTACAGGGACACACAAAAGATTTCTAATACTATTCTGCCTCAAAAATGCTGTACATTAACAATAACTTCTGGAAGTTTTTAATTTTTATATGATTTTTTTTAGTTTCACTATATTTTTGCAGGTTAAGCTGCTATCAGAATCACCAGCATTTCACAAGACTTTTGAGCCAACAATTGATTTCCTCCAACTTTTCGCGAAATATCCACCCAACATCCAGTGTGATAGCAAACAGCAATGTCTCCCCAACTTTTTTCCACAGTTCCAAAAAAGTCTCCCGTAGTCAAGACTTTTTATCCAACATCGAACATTTCAGCGTTTCAGAGATACGCGACTGATACGAATAGGAGATAAATATTAACGGCTGATACTAGTAGGACTGGTTTTCCGGCTTTTCCTCCAACTTTTTCAAAGACAATTGTAACCTTTTTCTCTCTTTGAACGGGAAAATATTGGGGTTAAAATCGGCTGAAAGGTTTGTCGCGCCTAAAGACCGTGCATCTGATAACAACTTTACGTTGTGTGTATAAATATAAGGAATTCGCATTCCTTACGGATTGTGAAAGTAAACATCTTAAAGGTGGTTTGTAAATGAGTTATGCATTTTTACTCATTTTTGTAAATGAGTTATGCAGCTTTAAGTATATTGCGATGTGCTTAATGAATAGAAATGAAATGATATACAGAGTCACTCAAAAAATTGGATACATAGCCGGCTCTGGGTGGTAATCGCTGGAAGTGTGATTTCATTAGTTTAAAGCATGTTTCAATTTTAAATTGATTTTAGCTAAATAATGGCGTGTATTTAAAAATAGTAGGTATAATACAGGGCTATACAAAAGAATTCAAATATACTGCCGTCTATTTAGATAAATTGCTAAACGTCAAATTTCAACCTAACATGCGTTTTCAACATTTTCCAACATAGTTGAAAGTGTTTATGATTTCTATTTAGTTAGCCGTTTGCCTGTCTGTCCTTCCAAACTCTATCTTGCGTTAAAATAGTTGAATTGTAACTGATATATGTTATTGAGATTTATTATGCCGTGTTCGGTTTTGAAAACAAAGTATGCAGTGTTAATGTTTCATGTACAAAGATACTTAAAACTGTTCTATTATATTATGCCTGTGAGGAAATGAGGAGCTGTATCCAAATACAGTAATACGTGAAATATTGTGTAGACACTAATCAATGGAATATGGATAGAGCCCCTCATCTTTTGAAATCATTCTGGGAATAACGGATTTTGATCTTATTCTTTCGACGATAATTTTCAGAATTTTCAAGCTATGATTTTGAAACTTTAACAAAAGTTGCTCTATACATTTAGCTAACGCAATATGCAAATGAAAATTTTATAGAGTTGACGCATGCACAATGAAAATTTATTTAATAAAATTGTTCATTTTTTATGCAATTATTAGTTTTTAATTTTGATTAAAGGGTGTCAAGTACAATGTTGTTTCTCATATTTTCTAAAAAGAACATTGTTTTATATTAACTCTGCAAGTTATAAGCAAAAAACTTGGCAAAATTTGGGACCGTTTTTATAAAAAACTTAATTTTTCTACGAGTATACATGCTATCCGCATAAAATTGAACACAGTTTATTACCATAAGCCATTTAATCATAATCTGCAGTTTGAACGCTTTTGCTACATTAGTTTTGACAGGGTTATTCAAAAGATATTCGTTCTTTTTCAATTTGTTGACGGTCCCCTATTGGATTTTGGGGGAAATCTTCACGAAAATATAAGACCTGTACTATTTTGTTTACACTTCTGGAGTTTCAGAGTCGCATGTATATTTCTAGAAATTTAACAAGACCTCTGAAATCGCAAATGTCAAGATTTTTTTTGCTGAGACTGTATATAAAAAAATGCCTAAATATTAGAAAAAGATCTTTTAATTACTACTGTTATGATTGTGTTTTTAACCGACTTCAAAAAGGAGAGGAGGTAATCAATTCGACGCGTATGTATTTTTTTTTTTTTATGTATGTACACCGATTACTCCGAAACTATGCAGCCGATTAATTTGGTTTTGGTGTTAAATTAAAGAGCTTACTCTCGGATTGGTACCACATCCATTTCATAGAAATTGGTTCAGCAGTTTTTTAGTAATTAAGCAAAAACTATTAAAATTTGTGTTTTTTCGATAATTAAAACTGTTGAATTAGTTCTTACAATTGAGTAAAGTCAGGATGGCCAAGTGGTTTAAAGCGCCTGATTTAAGCTCTGGTTCTCAAAAGTGACAATGAGTTCGAACCCCACTCCTGACATACGTGTGTACAATAATTTTCCGTATTATAATTTTTACATATATATTTTACAAATTAAATACTAATTATGCTATTAAGAATATTTTGTATTTAACCGTTAGCACAGAGTATCAGAGATCTTTTATCAACTCAATACCAGGGCCTGATTAATGCACGGGCCTCCGGGGCCTTGGCCCTGAGCCCACCAATTTCAGGGGCCCAGAAATTATGTGGATTATTTTTTTTTTTTTTTTTTTTTTTTTTTTTTTGCCTTAATCAAATACTTTTCAAATAATGTTGTTTTATAAAATATGAAATGTAAAATTTAAATATTCTGAATGACTCAATAAAATTTTTAGGAGCTTTGAACCTAGATGCTTTTCATCCAAACAGCTTTTTCAACTCGTCAAATAAACCTTCCTTTTGTGAAAGTGTCCCCGAAAATGAGTAGGTAGGGGGGCCCAATTTTTTAACAGGCCCTGGGCCCAACTTCAGCTTGATCAGGCTCTGCTCAATACTTTATCAGTTAAAGAGTGCTAAAATAATTGACTTGCAAAAAGTAACATGACATTGAATAAGATTTTTTTTTATGTATGTTCACCGATTACTCCGAAACTATGCAGCCGATTAATTTGGTTTTGGTGTTAAATTAAAGAGCTTACTCTCGGATTGGTACCACATCCATTTCATAGAAATTGGTTCAGTAGTTTTTTAGTAATTAAGCAAAAACTATTAAAATTAGTGTTTTTTCGCTAATTAAAACTGTTGAATTAGTTCCTACACTTGAGTGAAGTCAGGATGGCCGAGCGGTTTAAAGCGCTTGATTTAAGCTCTGGCTCTCGAAAGTGACAATGGGTTCGAACCCCATTCCTGACATACGTGTGTACAATAATTTTCCGTATTATAATTTTTACATATATATTTTACAAATTAAATACTAATTATGCTATTAAGAATATTTTGTATTTAACCGTTAGCACAGAGTATCAGAGATCTTTTATCAACTCAATACTTTATCAGTGAAAGAGTGCTAAAATAATTGACTTGCAAAAAGTAACATGACATTGAATAAGTTTTTTTTTTTTTTTTTTTTTTTTTATGTATGTTCACCGATTACTCCGAAACTATGCAGTCGATTAATTTGGTTTTGGTGTTAAATTAAAGAGCTTACTCTTGGATTGGTACCACATCCATTTCATAGAAATTGGTTCAGTAGTTTTTTAGTAATTAAGCAAAAACTATTAAAATTTGTGTTTTTTCGGTAATTAAAACTGTTGAATTAGTTCTTACAATTCAGTGAAGTCAGGATGGCCAAGTGGTTTAAAGCGCCTGATTTAAGTTCTGGTTCTCGAAAGTGACAATGGGTTCGAGCCCCACTCCTGACATACGTGTGTACAATAATTTTCCGTATTATAATTTTTACAAATTAAATACTAATTATGCTATTAAGAATATTTTGTATTTAACCGTTAGCACAGAGTATCAGAGATCTTTTATCAACTCAATACTTTATCAGTGAAAGAGTGCTAAAATAATTGACTTGCAAAAAGTAACATGACATTGAATAAGTTTCCGGACCTATTCCGTATTATAATTTTTACATATATATATTAAAAATTAAATACTAATTATGCTATTAAGAATATTTTAACCGACTTCAAGAAGGAGAGGAGGTTATCAATTCATCGCATATGTATTTTTTTAATGTATGTTCACCGATTACGCCGAAACTATCCAGCTGATTAATTTGGTTTTAATGTTAAATTAAAGAACTTACTCTCCGATTGGTACCACTTCCATTTCATAGAAATTGGTTCAGTAATTTTTTAGTAAACGGGCAAAAACTATTAAAATTAGTGATTTTTCGCTAATTAAAACTGTTGAATGATTTCCTACCATGGAGTGCAGTCAGGATGGCCGAGCGGTCTAAGGCCCCAGATTTAAGATCTGGTTCTCGAAAGAGAGCATGGGTTCGAACCCCACTTCCGACATACATGTGTACAACAACCTATTCCGTATTATAATTTTTACACATATATTTTGCAAATTAAATACTAATTATGCTATTAAGAATATTTTGTATTTAACCGTTAGCACAGAATATCAGAGATATTTTACCAACTCAATACTTTATCAGTGAAAAAGTGCTAAAATAATAGACTTGCGAAAAGTAATATGACGTTGAATAAGTTCACCAAATAGCTTGTAGTCAAGATAGCCGAGCGGTCTGAGGCGCCTGATTTAAGCTCTGGTTCTCGAAAGAGAGCAGAGGTTCGAACCCCGCTCCTGACATACATATATGCAAAAGCCTTTTCCGTATTATTCTTTTTACACATATATTTTACAAATTAAATACTGAGGTGCGAATGTACTTTACTCTCCTTCTTGGCGCGATTTTTAAAAATAGCCAAATTGGCGCGTTTTTGCGTCTTGTCTCCCGGAGCGTCTTTTTCCAAGGCCCGCCACACACTACAGAGACATACGTCAAAAATCGTGCAATATGACGCAACCAAACCGGTTTTTTCTCTCTTATCACTGTGAAATTGTCCATGTCGTACGTTTTTTCGTTCAATGTTTGGCCTGCCACAGACCTGTCATACATTGAGCGAAAAAACATGACACACTGTTAAAAATTTGAAACTTTTGCTGCATCGTCACCGATTAACCCTTTGCGGCGCAGGGCAAATTCATTGCTTAAGTGCCGAAATTAATGACTGTCACCGGAATTTCAAAAAAACTTTATTTGTAAATAAGAAAACGCTATATTTCACGCATTCAATAAACCGCAATTTTTTTAACAACATTCTGGTGCTAATGTGGCGTTTGGGAATTAAAATCAAGTGGTATATCTATGAAACCAGCGCGCCGCAAGGGGTTAAAAAAAAATTTCACAATAAATATATAAAACCATTGACTTTCTAATATACTAATAATAAATAATATACTAATAAATCTAATTTCTAATAATAAAACTTTATATGCACCAGTTTCTAAAACAAACAAAATACAATAGCCATAAAAAAATTCACTTACCTTTACTTATTTACATTACGGAATCCTACAAAGAGGATACTTTATTTTATTTATAATTTATCCAAGAAAATACATCATGCGTTCCAAATTAAAAATCTATCCAACAAACTAAAAGAATTATTTCTGCTTCCAGATATCGTTTCATGCGGCAGACGATTCAGTAATTACAAAATTTGATGCAATGTTTTCATCTAATGTCCGGTATTCAGGCACATTTTGCGAATACAGAGATAACAAAACGAGATTGAACAATCAGAAAACGGCATTCAAAGTTTTTGCTTTTTTAAGTGAGCGAATTTTCTGATTGGTCAATTTCGTTTCGCTAACAGCACAAAATCTATCCAGATTTCTGCTATGAAAAATACTTTTGTTCCTTAAAAAACTCAGCGTAAAAAACTATTTAAGCACTGTAAAAATTAAAAAAAATGAATTTTAAAAAGACACTGCGTACATTCAAGCGAATTATTTTAAATTGGGGAATTTCTTATTTTTGTATTTTACAGATATTATTTATATCAATAAACAGTCACAAAAAAAATTGTGTACTTATCAGCGCCGTGCGAAAGGGGGGGGGGGCGAAGATGGCAGTTTTACGGGCGCAGAAATTTATACTACCAACGTCATTTTTAGCTTGTCACAAGAAAAAGTTCGGGGAGGGGGCGCCAAATTGAGACTTTGACCCAGTCACAGTTTCCTCTTCGTACGCTTCGATCCATGCTTAAAAATTCGGGAAAAACAACTACTTACTAGAGATAAAAATTACAAAAAAGGAATTTTAAAATTTTGCTGCGTAAATTTGCACAAAGTTATATAAATTTTACAACTTACGTTCGTGAATTTTACAAATATTTTATTTCTAAAATTTAGTAAGGATATTTATCAAATAATATAATTTCTATATCATATAATTTCTATAAATTTAAACTGAAACATTATGGCTGCATTAAAACAACAACAAAAAAAATCAGTGGATCCACAAAACTCGCTGTGCAGGAATCAGTAAAATGCATGAAACTCGTCGACGCCGCAATAACTAACGTGTGTATGAGCGCTTCGCGCCCATTAAAACTAAAAAAACATCAGTGGATCCACGAAACTCGCTGCGCAGGAATCCCTAAAATGTACGAAACTCGTCAACGCCGCAGTCACAAACGTGTGTATGAGCGCTTCGCGTCCATTAAAACTAAAAAAACATCAGTGCATCCGCGAAACTCGCTGTGCAGGAATCACTAAAATGCACGAAACTCGTCAACGCCGCAGTCACAGACGTGTGTATGAGCGCTTCGCGCCCATTAAAACTAAAAAAACATCAGTGGATCCACGAAACTCGCTGTGCAGGAATCACTAAAATTCACGAAACTCGTCAACTCCGCAGTCACAGACGTGTGTATGAGCGCTTCGCGCCCATTAAAACTAAAAAAAAACATCAGTGGATCCACGAAACTCGCTGTGTAGGAATCACTAAAATGCACGAAACTCGTCAACACCGCAGTCACAGACGTGTGTATGAGCGCTTCGCGCCCATTAAAACTAAAAAAAAACATCAGTGGATCCACGAAACTCGCTGTGCAGGAATCACTAAAATGCACAAAACTCGTCAACTCCGCAGTCACACACGTGTGTATGAGCGCTTCGCGCCCATTAAAACTAAAAAAACATCAGTGGATCCACGAAACTCGCTGTGTAGGAATCACTAAAATGCACGAAACTCGTCAACACCGCAGTCACAGACGTGTGTATGAGCGCTTCGCGCCCATTAAAACTAAAAAAAACATCAGTGGATCCACGAAACTCGCTGTGCAGGAATCACTAAAATGCACAAAACTCGTCAACTCCGCAGTCACAGACGTGTGTATGAGCGCTTCGCGCCCATTAAAACTAAAAAAAACATCAGTGGATCCACGAAACTCGCTGTGCAGAAATCATTAAAATGCACGAAACTCGTCAACACCGCAGTCACAGACGTGTGTATGAGCGCTTCGCGCCCATTAAAACTAAAAAAAAACATCAGTGGATCCACGAAACTCGCTGTGCAGGAATCACTAAAATGCACGAAACTCGTCAACACCGCAGTCACAGACGTGTGTATGAGCGCTTCGCGCCCATTAAAACTAAAAAAAAAACATTAGTGAATCCATGAAACTCGCTGTGCAGGAATCACTAAAATGCACGAAACTCGTCGACGCCGCAGTCACAGACGTGTGTATAAGAGCTTCTCGCCCATTAAATCTAAAAAAAACATCAGTGAATCCACGAAACTCGCTGTGCGGGAATCACTAAAATGCACGAAACTCGTCAACGCCGCAATTAGTAACGCATGCATGAATGCTGCGCGTCCATTAAAAGAAAACAAAAAAAATCGCTGGTTTCACGAAACTCGCTAAGTTAGAATTCCTAAAATGCACAAAACTTGTCAAAACTGCGTTAATTAACGACACTATATAACCGAAAAATTATTCTCTGGATGCTCAAAAGTCGCATCGAAAAAATTTCTAAAATGAGCAAATTTGCGGTTATTAATGCAGATATCCAACTATTAAAATCTTTGTAAATTTGTACGAAAATACGGGATAAAATTTTGAAATATATATTTTTTTTATGTATTTATGGTACATATATATTGCGCGAATTTTTAAATAAAAAAGAAAATTTTTCTGAAATAGGAATTCACTTTCAGTAAAATTAACACATCATCTCAATTTTTTAAATGAAATTGATAAATCATAACTTAAATCATTGAATATTTATTTCGAGAAATTTATTTCGTACCGCATACTTGTCTCCAAATGTATGTTATTATTTATTAAAATAAGAAATATCTTTAAAATAAAACGAAAAAAAGGCCAGGAAAATATAGTCATACATGTATAATGCAATCTCCTTTTTTAATTCAAACAATAATAGACTGGTGTAACAATGAGATTTCATAAAAGCCAATCAAACAAAAGATAAGAAACCGTGCAATCCGGTTAAACCGATCAAAATTCCTGAACTAACAACTGTAGGCGTGGAAAGAATTCAGAAAACGATCCGGTAACAAGAAAAAGCCATCAGAAGTGTCCAATCAGAAACGGCTTAGAAATCAGTACATTACGTAAACCGAAGCACTCCTTAGGGTTGCCATATTGAAGATCCAATTGGAGAAAATGAAAATGCACGGTTGCCATGTCGAAACATTTATCGCTAAAAAAAAAAAGTCGCCTTGGCGAAGGAGAGTAAAGTACATTTCACCCCAGTACTTTATCAGTGAAAGTGTGCTAAAATAATAGACTTTCGAAAAATAACATGACCTTGAATAAGTTCTCGGAGTGGATAGTAACCAGGATAGCCGAGCGGTCTAATGCGTGTAATTTAAGCTCTGGTTCTCGAAAGAGAACGTGGGTTCGAACCCCACTCCTGACATACATGTATGCAAAAGCCTTTTCCGTATTATTCATTTTACAAATTAAATACTAATTTTGCTATTAAGAATATTTTGTTTTTAAACGTTAGCACAGAGTATCAGAGATCTTTTACCAACTCAGTACTTTATCAGTGAAAGTATGCTAAAATAATACTTTCGAAAAGTAATATGGCGTTTTCACCGTTTAGATTGCAGTTAGGGTAGCCGAGCGGCCTAAGGCGACCGATTTAATCTCTGGTTCTCGAAAGAGATCGTGGGTTCGAACCCCATTCCTGACATCCATGTGTAACATACAGTAATTTTCCGTATTATAATTTCTTTAACTGACTTAAAAAACGAGAGAAGGTTATCATCAATTCGACCGCGTACGTACTTCTTTTTTATATATGTTCACCGATTACACCGCAACTATCCAACCGATTAAACTAAGTATTACGGTATAAATAACTAAAAAGTAAGAAATAAAATAAACTTTTTCAAAAAAAATATAACCGACTTCAATCAACGCTCTAAAAAGAGTTAAATAATTATTTAAAATACCCTAATGATGAATTGTTATCTAATAACCACACATCAGATATCATGTACCGACAAAAAAAATGGTTATAAGTTTAATACATAGAACTTAATATCCAGCAAACATGGTTTTTCGACAGAATATTTTTTACAAGAGATTAATTTACATATTTTTGATTTAATTTATGAATATATACATATAAAAAGTAATGAATTACTTTTTGAAGTTGGTGCCAAACTATTGTAAGTATAGTAAGAATTGTGGTTATATTATGCCTAATACCATAAATAAAATGGTAAAACTCATTATTGATTGTGATCGTTTGGCACCAACTTCAAAAAGTAATTCATTACTTTTTATATGTATATATTCATAAATTAAATCAAAAATATGTAAATTAATCTCTTGTAAAAAATATTCTGTCGAAAAACCATGTTTGCTGGATATTAAGTTCTATGTATTAAACTTATAACCATTTTTTTTGTCGGTACATGATATCTGATGTGTGGTTATTAGATAACAATTCATCATTAGGGTATTTTAAATAATTATTTAACTCTTTTTAGAGCGTTGATTGAAGTCGGTTATATTTTTTTTTTGAAAAAGTTTATTTTTTTGTACTTTTAAATGAAGCTTTTCAAAAATTTATATTTATTCGGTTATGTTTTAATTTTCCATGCATTATTTCTATTTTTAGTCTACAAAATGTTTTTACTAAAAAATAAAGAATGAAAAGAAAAACTGACAGAAATTGTGTTAATATAAAATCTGAAATTGCCCCACGTTAAGAACAACTGGCGTGCACTCTTGAATTTGTAAGATTTTATACATTTAAATGAACGTTAGAATTGGAGCACTGCCTCTGACAGCTTAATTCTTCGAAACTATGTTATATTTTAAAATAAATATCTATCCAATCGAGCTTAGAGTTGTCGCTCTATTGCCTTTAGCAGCGTACATACTCGAATTTATGTGAATTTATATTTTTAAACAAACCTAGAATTGGGTCACCATTTCAGCAATGTACACCCCCGAATTTGTATGGTTTTATGTTTTTTAAATGAAAGTCTATCATACTAACCTAGAGTAAAAGCCAAATTATCTTCGGCTGCGTACAGTCTCGAATTTGTATGTTTTTATATTTTAAAGTTAAAATCAATCCAGTTAAACCTAGAGTCAGAGACTCGGTGCATTTGGCAGCGTACACCCTGGAAATTATAAGATTTTTTATTTTTATACAAACCTAAAACTGGCTCCCAAGCGTACACTCTCGAATTTTCATGATTTTAATTTTTATCCGAACATAAAATTGGACATCCCACACCCCACCCCTTGTCTTCATTGTACACCCTCGAATTTTCAAGATTATGTATTTCTAAAGAAACCTAGAATTGGGGCACCATACTACCTTCGGCAACATACAACATCGAATTTGTATGATTTTACATTTTTAAACGTATCAAAAATTGCGCCCCCCCCCCCCCCCCCCCAACTTCTTTTTCAGCAACGTTCATCATTGAACAATTAAGTCGAAATCGCATATCACATCGGTTTTTAAATTATACATGTCAGGGTATCAGATATGTTTTACTAAATTTAACTTAAAGGACGGTATATAAAGTTAATTTTCGTATTTTTTTTTTCGAAATGCTTTTAGACTCAAACGATTTAGAATAATTTTTTATTTATTTTTAAAAGTTTTCGCAATTAGACCTATATGTTTAACGGTTTAAAAATTAGCCATCGGACGACATTTAGAAGGAACACGTCGTATATTTAATTGTATTTTAGGAATGCTTCAAACAAAATTTTCAATATTTATTTGACTATGAAATTTTTTGCCTAAAATGAAAATATGCTTTTATTTATATGGTCTAACTCTGGCGTAGATCTTTGATTTGAAAGTTATCATTAGTTATTTTAACCTTTTATCTACCGCATTATGAATTCATGAAAATTTTACATTCTAAAGCATTCTAAGCAAATTGTTTAAACTAAATTAAAAGATCTACATAATCATTTAATAAATATTTAAAGGATTTTAAAAGGATTGGAGGGTTTAGAAGGATTAATTAAGTTTGAATTTACAGGGATTTTGTGCAATTTTTATATCCCCACTCAAATCTTTTTTTTTTTAATTATTTTCTTAGTATTTTGTAAAATTATAAAACGTACAAATAAGATGTTCTTAATACATAAATATAGAAATATTTCCTATAAATATAGAAATCCCCATCAGCCTCCCTCAGCGCCAAGAAAGCTGAAAAGATGCAAAGGCAAAAGGAATTATCCTTTTAAAAATATTTTTGTTTTGTGTAACCAATAATGCTTTTGGTACAAGATAAATAATGTATCTGTAACTCATTCTAAACAGTATTACAACTAACTGACGTATTAAAAGAATTTTATAATAAGTTATTTTAATGGTACTTATATGTACCGTCGGTAGATAAAGGGTTAATATTTTTATTGTTGTCATACAAACGATTATTTTTACAATGCGCACTCTAAAATATAATAAGGCATAAATATAGAAGAATAGAAAATTAAATCACGATCATTCGGTGATTTTACTATGAACATTTGGAAAATTCGATCTCCACACACTTCCAATCAAAATGCTCTAGTTACGCCAGTGACTGTCTATAACAGAATACTATCTTAAACGGAAAGTTTTCTTAGTCAGTATATACCTGCTTAAAACTGAATTTTTCCTCGGTTCTCTTACGGATGGTATAGCGCTCCCCACCCTAGAGGTCTGCACGGGCCCGGGCTTGGCGCGTGGCCGATATCCGGCCCGGCGGAATCGTTTCGTATTTTCTAACGGGCCGGGCCGGCAGAATTAGAATAGTTTTTTTCTACGGGCCGGGCCGGCAAAAAAATTGAACGGGTCGTACGGGCCGGGCCGATAAAAAAATTTTCGGGCCTGCCGGCCCGTTCTGAAGATTTCGTCAAACACGATATAATATGACCTATTTTTAACGAAAATGGTTTTAACGAGAATAAATATAAATGTGCGTCACGAGCCATACTAGTTTGACAGCATCAATATAAAAATGTAACTTGTACAGTGTAGAGATCGGCATCGGGCAGTTGCATTGTGTGTAACTCGTTTTAATTTTTTTTAGCTGAATCGTGCCGGGCCAAGATCAAGCTTGCATTATTTTTCTACATATAGGAATTTACATATTTACTACATTTCTACCTGACCGGAAGAAAACTTAATTGTTCTCAAGATCAATAGGGCAGACAACATGATTTGTAAAATTATGAACAGCGATAAAGAACTTATGTTAGCTTAATCTTTGGATATGTACTTCTTGATGGTTTTTAAATTAATTTTTCAATAACGCGAAAATTTGACTCATTTTTACATTAATTTTTAATTGTAAAAATATAAATGTGATAAGCCTGACTATAGAAGGGATTTGGAATCGAATAGCGTTTTTTTATTTTTGGTAAATAAAATACTTGTATAACCTTTTTGCGATACAATTTTCTTAATTTCTTCTTATTTTCTCAAATGGTTGCAGATTTTTCTCCCTTCCCATGATATCCCTTCCGGAAATTCTATTCAAAACGCTAACTATGACAATATTTTATTTGCTTGCAGTGTTCTTAAATTGCTTGTATCAAAAAATGGCACGCATTATTCGATTATATAGATTCTGAATAAAGACACCTGCTAATCTTATACGTTTCTGCGAAAAAAATGAATTTAGAAATGTATCAGAAAGGAGCTTCTTTGAATTAACGAATGAATTTGGATTTAAAATCTTTAATAAAATGATATAGAAATATTTTTATAAATCTTCTGTTATTAAACAGCTTCAAAAGTTACGATGTTTTTAACTTTCTTTCTTTTTTCTTTTATTCTAAGCCATATTAATTTTTTAATGAATCGTTATTTGAATGTTGGAAGCCTAAGAATCTTAGTAATGTTGCTAATGTGTATTTCCGGGAAAATGTACTGTATAATCATTCCATAGATATGCATGCAGTATTCTTTAAAGGAATCTTAATTATATAATAAAAATCTGAATTTTTTAGAAATCGTAGAAATTGTAACGGGCCGGCCTGTTTTCACTATCTGTACGGGCCGGGCCGAAAAAATTTTCTTACGGGCCAGGTCGGGCCCGGGCCTGGATATTCCGGCCCGTGCAGACCTCTACCCCACCCCCACCCAAGAAAATTCTGAAATGACGCCCCTCGAAGAAAACTCTCTACCGCTATTATTAACAGCAAAAATAACCAAATTAGGAGAGGAAAAGAAGTAGACAAAAAGAAATCCATTTCGAAATAAGAAGGAAATAAATGTCCAACTGAATCAAATTTTAGTTCTTTTGACCAAAAATAGATGGCAGCAGTGAAATTGAAATATATAAATCATCTAACTTCGTAACACTTGACAACTATTAAATTTAAATAACTGATTCAGATCTATGTTTCCTAAAAAGTTTAATAAATTTAATGATTTTCGTAGAATAGGATAAAGGAATTGTGGGGCTCGAGGCAATTTTAAAATTTTTAAGCTATCTTGGGAAATCATATGAGTGGTATGATTAAAAAAAGTTAACCCTTTGAGCTCTGGGGTGTAAATTTCTTCACAATTCCAAATGTCACATTAGCAGTGGCGCAGCCAGAGGGGGGGTTTGGGGGTTAAAACCCCTCCCAGAGCTAAGAAAGATCGCTATAATTGCCGCTTATATGAATCAAAAACCAAACTTAATATTTAAACATTTTGACGTATTTCGGAATCCGCTGCATTATTGAATCGGATTTCATTAAATAAAGTGATTCAATTAAATGGCAAAAATTGTACTTAAAACTTTGAAAGTGCACATTACATGGATTAGTTAAATAAAATTTGGTTATTTAAACTAAATCACTTTTCTGAGACGTATTATGCTAAAAGAATGATGATTTCCTGCCACACAGATGCTCTTCAAGTTTAGGTATTATACAGTGAATATTCTAATTTGTATTGATTCTATTAACCGGTGATTCAAAAAACCGGCGGAAATAATTATCAGAAACTCAAAACCCCCCCTAGAACCGAATTCTGGCTGCGCCACTGACATTGGCACCAGTATTTTGCAAAGAAAAAAACCGGTTAACGATAAACACGAAAAGAAATGCATTACACCTTTTTGAAGTAAATTTGGTCAAATTTTCTGGTGTCATTGTAGCATTTTGGAATTAAAATTATGTGGTAGAAAATTCTACCAGCAGAGCTCAAAGGGTTAAGGCCCCTGTCCTCGCTCGAGGAAACGCTCGCGAGCTAATGCTATTCCTATGGGGAAGCATTTTTCTAATAAATCGTTCGCATTTTGACATTTTTGAATAATTTTTTTTGCATTGAATAGCTGAGGTGCATGCCGGCAGCGCACCTTTTTTACTTTTTCGATTTTGGTTGCAGATATTTTTTACAAAATTAGTTTCACTTTCAAAACCGGTTTCGAAACTGAAAGTGCTTTTTCAAAAATATATCTGCAACCAAAATCGAAAAAGTAAAAAAGGTGCGCTGTCAGCATACACCTCAGCTATCCAATGCAAAAAAAAATATTCAAAAATGTCAAAATGCGAAAGAGTTATTAGAAAAATGCTTCCCCATAGGAATAGCATTAGCTCGCGAGTGTTTCCTCGAGCGAGGACAGGGGCCTTGAACTGAAAAAAAAAAAAAAAAAGCAGATTTTGTTTTCTCCTAAAGTTATACTTTGTTTTCAATATTTTTCAAAATCTGTATAGTTGTATTGCTTCAACTACAGTCAGTTAAAAAAAAGACCCTCCTTCTTTTCTCTGTATTTTATATAGATATAAAAAAAGACTCAGAAAAAACTAAAACTTGATTATTAAGATACAGGGTAGACACAACACACAAGTTAGACAATTTCGTAGCTGAATAATTTCGAAAAATATTAATTCTAATGTACAAGAACAAACGACAGATTACTAGAATTATATAATAAGTTTGCTGATACACTTCTCACTGTCTTCTCTGTTCTAAAGTCTCAGTTTGCAATTGGTCGTGGGAAGGAATGTTAATTCGTGGCATACGGAGGTATACGTCGTATACCTTCTGGATTTCTTTAAGGAACACCGTATACCCTCTGTTTCTTATAAAAGCTACAGATTATTCTATTTAGGGTTTACCGTCAGCCTTAAGCATATACCTATACTTTCTGCCTAGAGCGTATAACTTCTGTTTTTGTTATGATTACAGCACAGCCCTTTGGAGCTTTCAAGTACTGTGTTGGGCGATTTCGAGCTATTTCAATCGATTATCTTGATTACTTTAATGTCGTGGTGTTTTTTTGTTTTATTATTATTGCAAAAGACCTTTGTTTGTTGACTCTTTCAAGGGCACCTACGGGGGGGGGGGGTCAAAAGAGGCTCGAGATTCCCCCCCCCCCCAGCTACAATGTTCAATAACATTTTTTAAGGTAATAAAATATTAATGATCAACTTTAACTATCGAATTTCTTTTTTTATTTAGAAATTTATTTGCTCGAATTTACTATAAAAAATATGACAATGTATTTTATATGATAATTTCAACACATCTTATTACTTTTGTAGCAATTATATAAGCTCTTAGATACCTTTCTATTGATAAAACGATTAAACCAATAAACGCATGCATTTACCAGGTCTTTCATTAAGCTAAAACGTCACCTATAGCAGCGGTTCCCAACCTGGGATACGCGAAAATATTTAAATGATGAAAAAAAATTCCTTAATTTTTAAAAAAGTATTTTTTTATAAAATATTATAGTGGAATTATTTGACGGTATAAATCTATTGAACTCATTAAATGCATTTATACTGAAGTTACAAAATTATTTTGAAGAAATAGTAGATAACAGATATAAATTATTAACTGTTGTCAGTGAGTTTAAATATGAATGACAAAATTTTAAAAGAAAATTTAAGGGAAAGTGGGGGTTAATGGGACTTTTTATTTTTTATTTTAGGCTAGTATAAATACAAAAATGCACATTTCATCCTTATTTTTTGTAATTCCTATTTCTTTTACAATTAAAAACATTAAAAGGTCCTAAAAAAGTTAAAAGCTTTACCGATCTTTGTGTTATACTTTTTTTTTTTACTTTAATACAATTATCCCATTAGCCCCCATACTTGGGGTATATTGGGACACAGTGCAGGGCTATTAGGACATGCAGTGCAATTTGGAAAAATGATGTTTTAATGAATGTCAACTGCATTTTTTATTAACAAGCACTATACTGCTCATGTGAAAAATGTTGAGCATAAAAAAATCAAATCTAAGCATAGTGAAATCAAATTTAAGCATAGGACATCTTAATTCCATTAAGTGTTTTGACATTTTTAGCTTCGAAAGAATATCGTGCTCAATAACAAAAGATCGATCTTCTTTCTGTGGATAAATGAAAATAGTCGGGCATGTTTGTCCTGTCTCCTCAAGAACTGCATTTCATATTCTTCTGCATCCACTGTCAAAACATGACCCACAAATGCAATGACATCTCATTTACAAGAAAATTTAACCAAAGCAAAAGCCAAAAATCTACGAGTTTTTCTTTAAACTCGGGAAATTCAGATTCACAATTTTCTTGAAAATCTTAATTACTTGCTTCACTACTGCTCTCATCACACAAATCGCTTAATTTTGATTTTCTTCTAGAATTAGGTTTTACTAATTTTCTAAGCAACTTATCTTAAGATGAAAAGTATCTTCACTGCTTGATGAAAATTCTATCTTTTTTTACTTATTTTACTTTTTTAGTGTTCTTTTTGGCATGGAGAGATTTGTTTGCCTCTTTTCTCAGATTTCCTTAGTTACACTTTCCCTTTTCACAGAGGCTTGTATAAATATTTGATTTGTATAGGTTACATCAAAATGATGGCATAAATCTAAATAGGAATGACCTACTTAATTGTAACTATATTTTTTTTTTTTTTTTTTTTTTCACAGCACTCTGTACTGTTACTCTGCGATACTGAAATATGCCCAATTTTGAAACTCAAAATAGATTTTTTTTTAAATTTTTTATATACTGTGTTAATATTTCTAACCTCTGTTTACATTTAACCTAATTGACTCTAATTAAATGATACACAAAGTGAAGACAAACAAACCATTATGGTTTTGTTTTAAAAAAATATTGAGTCATGTTTAGGTTATCATTAAGTTGTCCTATTAGACCCCACAAGAAACGTCCCATTATACCTAAATATGCGCAAATTTATGACTTGAGAAATAATTATTTACACTTTTAATTCATTATTTTTTCAGTAATATTTGCTCATTCACTAGTATTTGTAGTATTTCTAACTGCATTTAAATGAGATATAAGAATTGTGTACAAAATAGAATCCATCACAATTATTAAAATTTACTTTGGCTTGTTCGAAATAAAGCATGATATTTTCTAAACAGCAATCAACTGTCATGGCTGACCTCTCATGCTGAAAGTGTGTACCAGACCTATTGGCATGCAGTAGTACATAAATATTCACTAAAATATTTGTAGTGTAAAAAAAAAAAAATCCATTTGTCCCATTAGTCCTGCATCCATCCCCTCTAATTGATGTAACAAAAAATAAATGAATAAAAATAAGATATTTTATCGCTCAATTAGCTAAATGAATTTATTATTTATATAGAAATTAAGCATCATTTTTCTACACGATACTCCAAATGAAAACAAAAGGAAAAATCAGTAAAAAGCAAGTGTTTATTTTTAAAGTTGTACTTTCCTTCTCCTAATAAATATTTCATCTTTAATAATATAGAAATTTATTGAGCAAGAACAATTTCCAAAGAAGTTTTATTTAAGATAATCTGTAGTTTAAAAATATTATTGTGTAGATGTTGAAATTGCATTATATAGAAATATATGCAACAAGTAAAATACTCATAGACTATCATGTTATTAAAATTAAATATTAGTTTTCTCTTTTGAAAATTTAATATATCTCATTTATGATGTATATACATTTATTTACAATTGATAAGAGTGTAAAAAAGAGACTTAAATAGTTTAGAAAACATTTTTTTTTTAATTTATGTTTCTGATTAAAAATATGTCTGATTTTTATAACATATGGTTATATAGACTTTTTATGTCTAATTGATAAGAGGTTGATGCATAAAAACTGAATGCGTTAAATTGCACATTAAGCATAGCAAATGAGTTGCATTCGTACTACACTATATGGCCAAAGGTGACCGGTCGCTTGCGATTTTTAACATTTTGTTAAATATCTTGACAAATAAACGAGGAATTATCCTGAAACTCTAAGTGCATAAACATAATTAGTACAGGCTATACATTTCCATGAAAATGTTTTCCTGAAACTCCATAGGAGACCGTCAACAAATTGAAAAAGAATGAGTATCTTTTGGATAACCCTGTCAAAACTAATGTAGCCAAAGCATTCAAACTGTAGATTATGATTACATGACTTATTATAATAGACTGTGTTAGTTTTTATGCTGATAGCATCTATATTCACAGAGAAATTAGGATTTTTATAAAAATAGTCCCAAATTTTACCAAAGTTTTTTGCTTATAATTTGAAGAGTTCTTAATATAAAATAATATTATTTTTCGAAAATATAACAAACAAAATTGTACACAATACCCTCTAATCAGAATTTAAAAATAATGAAAATTGTATGAAAAATGAGCAGGTTTACTAAATGATTTTTCATTGTGCATACATGAAGGCTGTCAAAATTTCTTTTGTATACTGTGTTAGCTAAATCTATAAAGCAACTTTTGTAAAAGTCTCAAAAACATAGCTTGAAAATTCTGAAAATAGTCATCGAGAGAATAATTTCAAAATCTGTTATTCCTAAAATAAGACAAAAAGATGAGGGGTTGTATCCAAATATAGTAATACATGCCATATTGTGTATGCTATATTGGCACTAATCAATGGATAAATGGATTTATACCTGAAACACATCACCCCTTTATTATTATGTAATGGAATTCTTTTTTTATGCGGATTTGTAAATGAATAACTATTCTTTTCACTGAATATTTTACAGAATGCATATTTTAGTGCACTTCGTAGATGCATATAAGTTTGAATAAGTTTGACAGGATGTAGCATCTTTAAAATTTATTTAAAATGATTTTTCCCCATTGACTGTAATGTAATGGAAAACTTTTGACAGTACCTGTAAATAAACTAATCCTGGTAGAAACTTCATTTTCAGTAGGGTTCGTGCTAGGATAAATGTCAATAACGTCCAAAAATTTGACAATTGGAGTATACAGGGTGAGTCATAAATATCGAAACAATAGGCTATCTCCTTAAATATTGCCCCTAGACCCATACTTCCAATTGCAAAGTTTCATCAAAAAAGGTAAATTTTTTGATAAGATAAGTTGCAACTCCATGGGGGGTCTATTTTAAAAAATACGAAAATTAAATTTTTATACGACCCCCAGAGAATAAAACTTCCAATTAGAAAATTTTTCCTTATCCTCTTCTGAATCGAACAAAAAAAAATTCATCTCGATATCTGCAAATCCCTGGATGATATTAAAATCCAAAATTTTTCAAAATTCGTGACTTACACCACTTTAGCATACATCTGAGTGCAGCGATATCAGTTCATTTGAAATACAATTTAGGGATCGACCATTAATTTACGCATTGTTAAATGTAGACCCAAGACAATATTTTAACTTTTAAATATAAAATAAAAGCGTATAGCTTTTTGCTTTAAACTTCCTTGACATATGCTAGATGTCTGCAATATCTCGAGCTTGGCAGCAGGCTCGTAATTGGCACGACCCATTAGCCGGACCGTCTTATTAAACACTTATTAAAAGTGTTATTAAATTAAGTAATATTAATTAAACTCTCATTAACCGTGTCTTTAAAACTTATTGCCGCAGGCAATAAGTTTAGTAAAAATAGTAATACGATAATGACCCTTATATTAACTGGATCATATGGAATATATTTTAATGTGAATGGAAATATATTTTAATAAATTACACAGAAATAATTTCAAAGATCTAGTCTTTACTATTCAGCTTCAAAATTTATGTGGTTTTAAACATATTTTTACTTTTTTCTATCTTTACAAGAGAAAAGTATTGGATTCATGAAAATTTTGAATTCCGGTTTTCGACGGATTCACACGTTTTAGGGCCCAGAGATACCGAAAAACATGTTTTTACAAAATGTCTGTCTGTGAGTCACTGCTTCTGTATCTCTGTATATGATATACATTTTGTGAGCGCGCTATCTCAAGAACTAATACACAAAATTTAATAAAAAATTATATTTACTTAGTTCTTGATATACATTGATGCAAATTAGTTTTTGGTGTGAATCGCTTAACAGGTGACCCTACTGTAAAGGCTTTTGTGCGATTTTCGCGATCGCTGTATCTCCAGAATGCAAGGAATATCATCAATCTTCAGATTCAGTTATTCCTTGACATGAATTGATGTTATTTATATTTTGTTGTATATGGCTCCACGAGAGGCGCTGCAACACTGAATTTGTTACGATTTCTGCAATAGCTCTACTTTAAGAACTAATGCAGGAATTTCCATAAAAAGTCAGATGCAGTTGCTTCTTGACATGAATTGGTTTTGTTTACGTTTTTGTATCAATCATCTTTCGGATGGCGTTTTCATAATGAATTTTGTATAGTTTACATGATTTCAGTGATATCTTCTACTAATCCACGGAATTTCGTATCTTTAGAGTCCTCCGATTGCTACATCCGAGTAGTTTATTTATTCCAAACGGCATTAAAAAAAATATTTATTTGAATGTTAAAGTCGAAGAGTATAACGTTTCTGTTGCGTATTTTTTTTATGCTAAGCTCCCACTAATATTTCATTCTAAGTGTATTTAATTGATCAAGGTTTAATGCGTTCGAACCAAACATAATTTAGAAACTCAATTGAATAGTTTCAACTTAAGACGTTTAAATGAAATATGCCAAAGATTCATTAAACACCTGTTCTTGTTTTAAAAAGATAACTGATTCGCAAGTTAAACAAAATTTAAAATGTATTTGTATTTGAACTGAAAATTGTATGTTAAACTCTAAAAAATGAAAAAAAAAAAAAAAAGCGCAGCGGCCTTTGAGTCTGCTTACAGCGATTAACACGTTGGGGATTTTTTTTATTATTGTTTTTTTTTTATTCCAGCCAATTATCTGCAATAGGAAATCCAGGGTTCGAAAAAAACCACGGAAAACTTCGAACGGTTAGGCCGATGGTTGCAATTGGGTTCGAACCCAATACCTACCGTCTACCAGTTTAGAGGCCCGTAATTAGAGGCATCTTTTGCGCATCATGTAGTGGCAATTTTAACAAGAAAAATATGAAATTGACAGGGATAAAACAATGAAAAAAATTGAAGTCGGCGTGATAAAAAAATTAAGTTTAAATAAGCTGACTCATTTAAATAGTAATTAAAGAAGGTGAAAATGGCAAACCTTAAACAAAATCTGAAATCGAAACTACACACGAAGGAGTTAATCACCTAGACACTTTTAAAAAAGCATTTAAACGTTAGGAGCCAATCTTTGTTTAAAATTAAATGAACTTTTCTTCATCAGATGTTTTTATTTCAGTATTTCTCATTTTTAAACTTACATCATAAGTTAGTAACCCTTGGTTACGGTAACAATTCAATAGTTTTTTAACACCTCAATTTAAAAAAAAAAAATTTTTAAATTGCCGAAAGATGTTTTTACCTCAGAAAATTTACTTTTAAAAATATGATTTGTTCACAAAAAATTGCATCTTTTTTTAAATTGCTATTTTAAATACTTTTATTTTTTTTTTTTAATATTATTTAAAATGCTGAATCAAAATTGAAAATTAAACATTTTCATTTAATTAAAAGAAAAAAATTCAACGCGACAAATAATATTTTGAGTTATGACAATTTTAATTTACTCTAAATTTTTTGAAAAAAAAATTATTAAGAAAGCTTATGATGTGATAGTGCTTACAAATTATGTGGTTAACCATCACAAAACATTCAAAATTCAAACTCTATAAATAAATAAATAAAATAAATGTTTCCTGGACAACATACAGCAACATTGTTTCTTCAATTACACGCATTTCAATTTGTGTCTGATCCCTTGAAACCTCACGATTTATTAAAATTGTCATAACTCTCTGAGTTTTGGAGATATCAAGATGGAATTTTTTTTGTTCAATTCAGGAATGGATAAGGAAAATTTCTCTAATTGGAAGTTTTATCCTCTGGGGGCCGTATAAAAATTTAATTTTTGTATTTTTTAAAATAGACCCCCCCATGGAGTTGCAACTTATCTTATCAAAAAATTTACCTTTTTTGGTGAAACTTTGCAATTGGAAGTATGGGTCTAGGGGCAATATTTAAGGAGATAGCCTATTGTTTCGATATTTATGATTCACCCTGTATTTACGAGAGTTAGAGAGTGGCCAGACAAACCAAATGCATAAACACTTTTCAACTTTGTTGGAAAGTGTTAAAATAAGGGAGGTTATGACAGATATGAGAAAAAATTGAGAGAGTATTTTACATATAATGCAAAATAAACTGGATAAGTCATAGATTATGCACAGAAATGAAATATAGACAATGCAAAAATGAGTCGCAGAACAGACACAAGTGTACAAATACTTTATTTATAATAAGAAAATCTTTCAAAAAACACTTTTGTAATATAAAATCAACTGTATAAAAGTTTAAAAAGAAAAAAAAGACACCTTTTAATCATTACATTATTTCTATTTAACCCTTTTAGGGACAAGTAATTGTGTTTTTGCAATACTTAATTCACACCAAAATTTTCGAAAAAATTTCTTGGAAAATAAGTAACTGCAATTTTACAGTTTTTTCCCCCCAAGTTATAAAAGCAAAATTTTATGTAAAAATTCTGAGAATTTTGATTAAAATTAAGTGGGTTAAAATTTATCCCACCACCTCTCAACAAGTTAAAACGCAAAGAATATTATAATATGCATTTGCAATAAATTACTGCCTATAACATTTCTTTTAAATATCAAACTTGATAAAGATAAAGCAAAATTCAAAATATACAAGTTTAATTTCAGAATAACAAATGGTGTGTGGGATTTTTTAACCCTTAAATGGCTGATTTTTTTTTTTAATAAATTAAAAAATGTTTTTCAGCTTTTATTTCTCAAATAAATCATGGGAAAAATACTTTTAAAAAATCTTATTTTGTTTTAGGTATGGTTTACAGTTATAAAACTGTTTCTTACTAATCAATACTGGTCTTTAATTGAAAAAATAATTTTCCTTGATAAAATTCTAGAACATTAAACATACATTAATTTTAAGAACTATGATAAAAAATAATTTTTACTTGCTCACTGCAGTCTAAAATAGGATATTTTGTAAGCTTTTAAACAAGACAAAAAACACATGTAGCAAAAATTGAAAACTTAAATCTATCTTCATTCTTAAACGGGACAAGTATTGTCATCTGCATGTTGATAACTGATTTAATAATGCTGCCAGTATGTATTTTATTGGCAACATTAGACATTAACCTTCAATATTATTCTAATATTATTTTTAAAGCCTAAACTGGGTATGCTGTCGAATGGCATTTAAGTATTAAATGGTAATCATTCAATGGGTGGTGATGGGAGAGATTTAATTAATAGCAATTATTAAAAAATGATTTTTCAGCTGAATGCAAATGCATTGTACAGCACATTCTTTAAATATCTAGAACAAATCATATTACTTGGAGAAAGAAATATGGAGAAGATGATAGTGTTAAAATTTTACCATGCAGTTTTTCCCTTAATAGGTGGCACTATCATTGATATGATGCTTGCTATGAATCAATATGTCTGCAATGCTTTTCAATAGAAAAAGAATTCATTTTTTTCCCTTGGAAATTTTAAGAAAGTTCTACTAGTAGAAATCTCATTACTTACAGTTTTCTTCTGAACATGCATATTTGATTGCTTCTAAAAACTTTTAGAGATTATCCTGATCAAAACCAAAGGAAAGGTCATTTAAAAACATTGAATATCACATATTTTTGCACAGCAAAGAAATACAGAATAAATGAATAATTTTTAATTAATTAAAAGTACTAAAATTTTCTGGAGTAAATTTTAATATTGCATATATTACGATAACTTTTCATTTTTGTAATTTAAAAACATTCATGAACAAATTGCATTAGTTAAATGCCAAACAAATAATAATTTAAATGATGTTTTGACAGTTACATGTTAATAAGCTAAAGCAGCTTCTAGCATTAATTCAATAATATGAATTTTTATGTATATATACAAACACAATAAGATACATATAGGATTCAATTTTTCTAATTTAAAAGTGGCTATGAACAGGTATCTTTGGTTTAAAGCCAAATAAACATAATGTAAAATAATTTAAATTACATTTGACAGTCATGTGTCAATTAGACACAGCAAATTTTAGCATTTAAGTATAACATTTAAATAACATACATACTAAGATTTATGTAGAATAAAAAATTCTGAATTAAAAAATAACTACAAGCAATGAAGGCAACTTCGGCAGATTGAAGGCTAAAAAACAGCCCTTAGCTGGGGAGCAAAGAACAAACTCAACTTATTTTTTCTTCATTTTTAGTATGTCAATAGCATAATTTGTTTTATATCCAGGAACAAAGCACTTACAATCATCTGAATTTATGTTATGTAATTTCAATAATTAAAAAGAATAAAATAAGTGTGTCTTTAAGCTCTAACATATGTATCTTACACAAACAATCCAAAGATTATTTGCTAAAAGAATAGCCACACATCAGCTAGAGAGCTCTCAGTATTTACAAACATATAATTTGTGTTTTCGGCAATTCATGCTCAATTAGTTTTTTCATAGTTTTTCCATAGTTCTTCCTCCATGCATAAAATACATTTCAAATCACAACAACAAAGTTCAATAATGGACATAGGAAGGAGTAAGTTTACAAGAATATTTATCCACACAGCTTAATATTTCATGGATATTAAACAAAAACTTTAAAATATTAATACAATATATATAACTGCTAAAATATAACTTATACATAAAATCATTAAATCACAAATAAGCAATGCATAAAATATTTTCAGACAAATTAAAAAATGCATATATTTTAAAATCAACTTTGAGTGGATAAATCTTTTTATCAATCATCTGAATTATTTTATACATTCAAAGAAACTTTATATGAGTACACTTTTATTTTTTATGTATATATACAGAAGAGATACATTAGAAAGAACCAGAAATGAATATACAAGAACAAATATCAATAGATTTCGTTGGAATTACATAATAGCTAAGCATCCAAGAAAGACAGTTGGTCAAGACAGTTTTATAATTATATTACATAACTAAAGCTTTAACTATGATAAATGACAAAATTACTTTAATACATTTTCTAAATAAACATATTCACAATCAACTATTTTCAGGAGTTATGAAAACTGACATTACAACAATTTTAAGCAATAAGTCTTTGATACATTCATAATGAAATACAAAGTTAAATTGCTGAAAATTTAAAAAATATTAAGAAAATAAAAAGTTTACAAAATTACAGTCATTCTAAAACTGAATGAATACAAAAACACATTACATTGGCTCCATATGATAAATAAGTAAATAAATAAAATTAAATTTAAAAAGTCATTACAATGATGATACATATAGTTTTGGCACATTATGTAAAGTATTTCAAGTTAAAATAGTTAATGCACAAAAATTCTTCTAAAAAAGTACTAATTGTAATACATTTTTAACATTAAAACAATACAAAAAATTATTAAAAAATACTAATTGTAATATATTTCTAACATTAAAACAATATACAAAAGCTTAGTAAAAAGTAGTAATAAAAAATCACAATGATCTAAAGGAACTGCATGCTGAGTGAATATGAAACATGTACTATGTTTGAGAAAACTTAAAAATATAATAGCAGAATTGAATTTACAAGAATGTAATTTTTTATGTGTTTATTAATAATATTCCATGTTAATCTTGGTAACAGAAACAAAAATTAATGAATGATGTGATATTTAGTATATTATTAAAATGAAAGGCAACATTACTTGTTTAGCACCAATTTTCATATATCATCAATGGTGCATTGCTTTAAAAATTTACTTAAATTGAACTAAAGAAATATTGAGTCAAATTACATGACAAGTAAGCACAAATGAAGCTCTAAGAATATCCTTTTTCAAAATATCGAAAAAAAAAAACAGAAAAAAAGAACATTTAATACCAGAAAACAACACAATATAATGAGAAATAAAAAAAATAATGCATATTATAAAATATTGCTAACATGGGCATATTATTGCTAAGTTATGAATTAGCACAAGGGGAATTTTCAAGCACCGTAATTTTGTTTGTATTCACTGCATCTCAGATAACTCGATTTCCTAGCAGAATTTCTTTTAAATAATATGTGACTTAGTTCTGCTTAGCACATACTTGACATTGCTGTTTTCAATAAAATTTCTGAACTGAAAAATACTTATCGCATAAGCCATCGTGTATATGCAGGAAGTTATGGTACATAATTTGAGATTGTTTAATAGTGAAAATATGGATTAAAAATCACATATGAAAATGTATATAAATTCATACAATCAATATAAAAGCATCATTTTGAATATTATAAAACATATAACTGTAAAGTTTTGCATCAAGAGGTATGGGACAAATGTATTAAAAAATATTGGTTTGAAAATGTTATTGGGATATAACTCTAATACTCTTTAATTGCAAATACTAAATATATTTTACCATAAAGAATCATGATATTTTACCATAAAGCTTCAATGATCACTTCTAAAAATAAAATTACTGAGAAACAATAAAACAATAAATAACTTCATTCTCCATACATGATATATAGAAAAATCCTTCAGGAAATTTCTACAATATTTATATAATTATAAAAAGAGAAAAAGAATCAACTCTAAACATAAAAACTTCTCATATGAAATTACTTCTAACTAACTATTTTTGTTTATGATATCAAAGAACTTTTACAGTATAGTATTCAACTTTGAAGCAGATAAAGTTTTATTCAGATAATATGTAAATCAAAGTACAGAAGAAAAATTTATTATTTAATATATATGAGTTTACAAAATAATATAATAAAATGCAGAATATTATAAAAATTGAGAAAATAAAAAGGAGAAAAATTATTCATGGTGAATATATTTTGCTAAATTATAAAATAGTTCAAATTCCAACAATAATAATATGGTATATTAAAACAATAATACAGTAGAACATAGATTCATTAAATCCTAATTTTCTACTTAACCATGCAGATAATTTTCCTACGATTTCAGTTTTAAATTCAAAAATTTCATTTAATAGACAGATGCAAAGTGATTAAGGATTGTTTCCCAAATCTTTAACTATGATATGTAATCTTTATAGGTATATTTTTGCTGTCATTTTTATTATTTATTAAATATCAATAATTTATGATAAATATTAATAATTTATGATTATCATTATATTTTACAAATAAGAATGAACAAATCCTCATTAAAAATTGCAGAGGAGCAATGAGAAACTCTTGTCAAAATCTCTCTGGGTTCACATGTCAAATTGTTTTCTAAGAAATTAGATTCATATTGCAAAAGAGACATTTCATAGAAAAACGCCTTAATGCAATGTCCATGCTTTTAAAAATACATCAAAACATTTCAATTCTATGTCACACTTTAGATACATATAATAAAACAAATTTTTTTATAAATTTAGTTCATTCTTTTAATATCACCTTAAAAATTTAATAATTAATTAGAATGAATAGAAAACATGCCAATATATATATACATAGTTTAACTCTGGAAAAATATTCTAAACAAATTATAATTTCAGCTTATATTGTTAAACATTTAATGATCCATGATCACTCTCATTTATTCGAGTAAAAATACCATAAAATCAAATAGAATGTACTTAGATTTTAAATGTTATTTATTATTTAAAATGCAAGTGATTAAGCAAAAATGAGAAATTGTTCAAATAAAGCAAATTACATCTTTATTTCATATTTTATACTTTTTTTTATTGCATTTATGCATAATACTGTACATTATGTACCCTAAAAAACTAATAGAAAGAAGAAAATTGATCTATTACCTCTCAATTCTGTATTCCACACATCATTTATTTGGAGGGGGCAGGAAATGGGGGAAGATGAAGATTTCCATTATCATCTGAATTTTTTATAAACTGCTGCAGATGAATAGATTATGAAGTCTAATAAGACTCAAGTAACTGGATCATTATGTTCTAATATTGATGACAGTAAAAATTTAGAATGTGAAGGCACTAAAACTTCTCTTAAGATGCACATCTTTATTTTAGCAACAGTTACCAGGAAACTAATGTAGAAATGATGATGCTGAACGAGTTAATATTTTACATGATGCTAACTACATAGCAGCAAGGAGAAGTCTACTTGAACAATTTCACACAAGCTGGTGTGATGACAAAATGAGATAATATCAAAATTAGCCATTAAATGTGTTATTTGGCAATAAACAGGTTTGAGAAGAGACATTCGGCATTAACCATTAATATTACAGGAATGCAACAATGAAGAAGGCAAATGATAATTTTTTACTACCCGCAAGATTAAAAGTAAATAAATGAAACAGTGGGTAAATTTTGAGACAAATTACTGTTAAAGGTTGTTATGTGGAAGGTAGAAATACATAGCGAAAAATATAAAAAGTAGGTGCGAAAACCACATATAGGAAAAATAAAATGTCATGAATGTAAGTTAAGAATGAAATATTTTTATACTTTGCAAGAACTTGGACAGCAAATAGCACTAACAGTTAAAAGTATAGATGAAACATATGAGGGTAAATTGATTGCCAAAACAAATTAAATTTGAGAGTGAATATCTTTCTTAGTTACTGGAAGAATAATAGTTTTTCCTTTATTGAGCATAGTGCTATGAAGTCAGATAATTAAAAAAGATGTATTAAAATCAAAGATTAAGAATAGAAAAAACTGGAAATAAACAATTTTGTAATCTGACAAATTACTATTTAAGATTAAAAAAAAATGCAACAAAATTATTTTGAGGGGGGGGGGGCAAAAAATAAAGCAAATTAAATTGAAATGGAACATGTGAAGTTAAATTTTCTTTCTGGGAAGGGGGGGGAACATACATCTTATCAGTCTCATAAATAACAAATCAAGACTTTATTTTATTAAATTTTACCTGATTACTGCAGTTTCATAGTAAAGTGCTATTAAATATTCAACAATTTCCAATCAAAACCTGTATTATATGCTTCAACATTATTACAGACAACTTAAATAAAGTGCTGATGAAGCACTTTTACTTTGATTGATTACTTTCTCAAACAAGCAGTTATAAATTAATAAAAAAAAATTTCTAAATGCTAAATTGGAGTAAGCAATTTATGATTTCATTCTAGTAAAATGTAGCTATATTTCAATTACAGAACAAGTATGATATTTTGTTCAGATGTGACAGGCAATTTCAGGCACAGAAGGGTGTAAAAAACCTGCTCCACTTGCAAAAATATCTAACTGTACACATTGTAAACAATGTATGTTACATTGACTGGCACCTTTAATTAATTTTAAATGGAGAAATTTATTTTAAATTATGATACCATGAACATGTAAATGATACAGACTTTCATAAACAGCTTTCATAAAATATTTTAAATTATAAAAACAGAAAAATGCCAGATAAAGAATTTTATAAAGACTTCCATACATATTTTTCCAACTGCAGTCAGGTTTGTTATGTTAACTTATATGGCTGACTGAGTTGGACTCAAGTTGGGACTCATCCATGCTCTTTCCTATCAATGACTTTGTTATTGGTTACCTCCACAATTGGTTCAAGAACAAAAATCCATGGCCAAAGTGATTTACCTATCCCCTGATTAAACAGCTGAGTGAGGTTTCTGTTTAGGTCTTAACTGATTATCAGGAGGAGTCGTTCTTTTTCCTCTCATTTTGAAAATCACAGAAAATCATAAACATACTGTTTCAAACCCAAACCAAATTGATCTAAAAAGTGTCTGCGTGTGTTCAACCATCAACTAATTTTGATATCATTCTCAGAAAGATCCTTTTTCAAACTGCAGTCAGGTGCATTGTAATTATGTAACCTTATAAGACTGGTTGAGCTTGACTTTAGTTGGGACTCTTCCATGTTCTTCCCTATCAATGACTTTGTTATTGGTTACCTCCACAATTGGTTCAAGAACAAAAATCAATCGCCAAAGTGATTTACCTATCCCCTGATTAAACAGCTGAGTGAGGTTTCTGTTTAGGTCTTAACTGACTATCAGGAGGGGTCGTTCTTTTTCCTCTCATTTTGAAAATCACAGAAAATCATAAACATACTGCTTCAAACCAAAACCAAATTGATCTAAAAAGTGTCTGCATGTGTTCAACCATCAACTAATTTTGATATCATTCCTAGAAAGATACTTTTTCAAACTGCAGTCAGGTTCATTGTAATTATGTAACCTTATATGACTGATTGAGCTTGACTTTAGTTGGGACTCTTCCGTGTTCTTTCCTATCAATGATACTGTTATTGGTCACATCCACAGTTGCTTAAAAAATCCATGGCCAAAGTGCTTTTCCTAATCCCTGATTAAGTAACTGAGTGAGGGTTCTGGCTAGGTCTCGAATGACTACCAGGTGGGTACATTCTGCTTCCTCCTACTTTGAAAATCACAGAAAATCATAAAAATTACTTACTATTTAAAATCAAACTCAATCTAACAAGGAGACTGTATGTGTTCACACCTAAACTAATATTTATATCATTCCCAGTAACATATTTTTTCAAACTGCAGTTAGGTTTAATGTAGTAGCTTACAAGCTAGAACAAAGTAGGGCGAGGAGGTAGTACAATGAACACAGGATCAAAGCCAATATTTGTGCTGATCCATCTCCACTCTTCTGCATGTTTTTCAACCCCCAGCCATTGCTGGGACTGGTAATATCCTCTTAAATTGTGTTGTTGTAATGCAGCTACAGATGGTGGTAGTGCAGCCATGTTCGAATTATATTTAAAGGCCTTTCTATACTTGCAGGATACAAGCTTCAACAAAGTAGGGGGAGAAGGCGGTAGTACAATGAACACAGGCTCAAAGCCAGTATTTGTTCAGATCCATCTCCACTCTTCAGCATTTTTTTCAACCCTCAACCATGGCTGGACCTGGTGATATCCTCTTAAAGTATGTTGTTGTAATGCAGCTATAGATGGTGGTAGTGCAGCAATGTTCAAATTGTATTTAAAGGCTGACTTCTTGCATGAAATACATTTTAGGTGGTTTAGTGAAGGCAGTTATGTCTCACTATAACCATACAGTGAGATAAGGAAACATTCCCCAGCAGCTGAAATCATATCAGGAGTAGAGTCATTGAATACTTTAACAACATCTACAGGATCTGAATTCTTCAAAGGAGTTTTGAAGAACTTCATTTTCAATTGCATAAACAATAATGACGTTGTATCGCAGCCACTATAGCATGTAGCAAAAGGATGCTTTCCAGAACTTTCAGTTCACTTTGTTGAAGTCTCACTTATGTTGCAGTGAACTCATCTAAAATGCAGAGTCCACATATAAAACAATTAGTTCAAAAATTAACAGAGGAGTTGATGACCTTAGAACTTCAGAAGTGCTAGCAATTTGTTGCTCAGCCTTCTTCACATAAGCAGTAATCATTCGTTCATTTACCACTTTTCTACACTTAACATGCACATCCACTGATGTTTTTCTGTTTAGGAAAACTGCCTTTCCATCCTTTCTTTCTGTACTTGCCTTCATTAATGATGCAATACCTCGACTAACTTTCACTGAACGTTCCTTCTTCTAAAGGAGAATCAAAAGTAAAACACAGCGACATCATGCAAAATTCACTTTAGATGTTCACTATATTAACGGAGACACAAACAGTGAATTACTAAATTAATAAATAAGCAATTACACATGGAAACTGAGAGGAGTGTGCCCTCCTGATAAGCTAGTGCCTTGTGCGACGTATATCTCTAACTCGGACGAGACTGGTGGGGAGGGAAAAGGAGGATGTTGAGTATTCCACTGAATGTGGCCTGAAGGATGTGGGGATGGACATTTGACCAACGTTATTTCACACTTACATCCCTTCAATCAAGGGGGAAAATGCAGATGGGATTCATACAACTGTGTTTCAGGAACAAAGATTGCCATAAATTTCGTCTGTGTCTAAGATGAGGATTGGGGAAGTCTATGGTCTGTGTCAACTGATGAGATGCCCTCACCTATCAAACAGTCTGATTAGGAAAAAAGTGAAACCTTAAAAACTTTAGCCCTAGTCAGCTTTTATCAGTTATAACCTGTTTTAGTTATTTTATTTATATTATTTAAAAGTCAAATTAAGAAATGCTTTATTATTATTTTTATTATTTTGTAGTAGCAAATGAAGAGTTTGATCAAGTATATGTTAATTTTTATTTATTTTTTAGTTATAAAGAAAACAATGAACATCAGATTTATAAAATACAGTCAATAATATTATATTTAATATTATTAAGTGGGGAAAAGTTGCATAAAATGGTTGTCATTCATGTTTCATCGACATACAGTGCCGTAATTATCGTTTTTCACACCCATTTTTGCCTCACTGTCATGATTAAACCATTGATCAGAGAAAAACACTTTTGATACATAAAATGTAGATAATTCTCTAAGTCCTCTTTAAATTATGTACTGAGAACTTTTGTGTAAAATAAATAATTTTGAATTTATACAGAAAAAACAAAAGTCACATTTTTGCCATGTTTTTTGCTAAAAAAATGTTTTTCCTGGGATAAATTTTGTTGGATAACTTCAGATTCATGTTCAGCAACTCAAAAAACATAAAGGCATCAAATATCAAAACTACACCAAAACTTGCATTTATTTGCCTTTTTGAGCACCTAATGCCTAGAATATATTGCTGTATTTTAAACTTAATGAATAATTTAACTGGACCACTTTTGTTCCAAGTGATCCTAGTCACAAAAGAAATAAAAATTACATAATTCAAAAACTATACTGAAAAATATACACAGGATACTACTTAGTTAAAGAGACTATCTTGGGGCTTTTATAATTTAGGCTATCACATGTGGTACCATTCTTGTGCTTGAAGTTCAGAATGTAAGAGTTTTGTCAATCTTATTCTCCAGAAATAAAATAAAGTGTCAGATTTCACACATGTTAAGGAAAATAATTGAAAATATATATAATAAATCGATAACAACTTAAGAAAATTTTAACTAAATATGGCTTTTCGTGGCTATAAGTAAATCAGGGATTTCCATTCATGATCAAAGATTCAATAACCTATTTTAACTATAATAAATCAGAAAATACATACTAACAACACATCATAAGCCATTCTTACAAAATAGTAAAAAATATATGACATATAATAAAATATATACATTTACTATTATGCTATTTATCATGCTGTTTAACTACACACAATATTTATAAGGCAAAATATTAAAGTTTAAAATTACTACATGTTTATGGCATACAATGGAGAATTTTTTATGTTAAAAAAGGTAGAAAAGGAACATTTATCATCTCTCAATAAATAATAATCAAACCAAATTTTTCTTTTTTTTTTTATAAAACACAAAGCGTCAATATATATAGTCAACAAGATATGTTTAAAAATCATAAAATATCAGAAGTATATTTTGAAGACATTACAAATTGAATTAGATTATTTTATAACACGATTATTCAATTGGTAAATCAATAACAGATGTAAATTTTCCAAGTGGGTGAAAATTTACATCTGTTATAATTGATTTACCGATTGAATAATCATGTTATAAATTAATCTAATTATTAATAATCTAATTTCGTATGCAGCGATTTTCTGATGTTCCATATATTAACCTTTGATTAATTCTGTTAAGCTGATCCATAGTATTAGACCAGATTATGTGATCGATAAGGTTATTTGGGTGAAATAGTCCTCCAGTGTTCGTGTCCAGGATGGCTCAGTTAGAAGAGCATTGGCAGCTTCAGCTAATACATCCCTGGTTCGAATCCTGCCTGGATTTTTTTCACCAACTTGGAAAATTTACATCTGTTATCACAAATTGAATTCAAGTAAGAAATTTAAAGATTTTAAATATCTTAGGGAAAAAGTAAAGTTTTGCATTGCTGAAAATTCTTTGTAAAAGGGAAAGTTGTCATTTAATCCTAACTAACCTGAAAACATAGTACAGTAGAATCCTGTTATCTTGAAAATTCAGCTATTCCAAACAGAATTCAGAAAAAATACCAATTTTTTAAACTTAAAACAGGAAAAAATTAAAAGGGCGTTCATGAAAAAAGTGTTCATATATTGTTATAGAAAGAAATAAAAGAGAAAAATACATAGAGCCCAACCTGGATGAAAAAGCATGAAACCAAATTGGAATGAAAGCTGGTTAATTACAATACATGTCAGCTCAATTTATACAATTCTGTACAATCGTTTTTATTTATTGCTAAACACAAAAAATACTAATTTACACACACTTAAAAAGTAAAGTCATTGATTTTTATTTCGCGATTCTTTGACAAAAATCTTTTTGATTTCATATTCATTTTATTTTGTGATTATTTAAACAAATATTATATTGGCAAAAATCGTAGTCTCTTCCTTGTGATTAAATGATGGATGAAAATGGCAGTTTTTTCCATAATTATTTGATAAAAATCACAGATTCTTTAAAATTAAAAAAAAAAGTGGAAAGCCCCCGTTTGGCAGAAAAGTGGCATCCTTGTATTAGAAATAATAGAACCTGTTCACCACAAGCCAATCAATATTGTATAGAGTTTACATTATACTCCTGTCAAATAACAGAGGCAACTGACTTTAACAAGCTTTTCTCTTCACCTTCGCCAATTAACGAGAAAATCACATGTAGTTCTACCACACATTTCACAAAAACACTTTCTCAGCTTGGCAAGGTTAAAAAAGGGCATTTGCCTCTGTTATTTAAAAGGAGTATAGCAGATGTCAAAGCACTTAGTTTACACCTTAACAAGCCAGTATATTGATTATTATTAATGAAATCTGCCTATTCCGAATTTTGGCTAAACTAAACAATGTTTGGTTCCAATTAGTTCAGATTAGCTGGACTCTACTGTACATTTATATAAGTTCATGCATATTCATTATGATTTATAAGTTAGATAATTTGAGAAAAATAGAAATGTGTGTTTAAAAAAAAAAAAAATGCGAGTGAACATTAATTTTTATTCAAATGAGAAAGTTTAAAAAGGAAAATAGATAACTGCATGTTTCTGATTTTCACAAGTCAAATTTGACTCTCTATTAAAAAAATACAAGTCCATTTTTTTTTCCCAAAAAGCACTGATGTATGCATAAAATGCAAGTGACATGAAATCATTCATATCTTAATCTTTTTATATTTTGCTCTTTGAGATTATAATATTTTAGTACAAAGAATTTTGTCAGCAAACTTTTAGATATCAATGTGATTCAAATAGAACACATCTAGTTTTGCATCTTTATAACATGAAACAATGTTTAATATCTCTAACTGTGCATCTAAATGTTAAATGATCATTAAAAAATCTTTAAAATTATAATTAAAAGTTGCTTTTTAAAAACTACTTATTTTGTTATAGATATTTACGATTTACTATACAAACAAATTAATAATTCTTCAGTTTTACTTTTAAAACAAATGAGGTATACATTATAGAAAAACAACATTAATTAAATATTCAATATGATACTTTAGCCACAAGAAGTTAAAAGAAACTTATTACCAGAAAACATTCCATACACAGATAAAGAAGTTTGTTCAAGTAAGCAATAGCCATTTTTCAATACAAAGTAAATTAAAATGACAATTTATCAGATATTTTAAAACAGCTGGAAAAAAATTAAATCCCAACTCAGCTAATTTAAAAAAAATATTTAACAATGACTATAAAACTCACAGCAGTAAATAACATATTGGTTGCTTTGGTATAAATATTAATGAATCATTTTTGCAGTAAGAAATGATTAATTTGATCAACAAATTACTAAAAAACAAAATTAAATGTTATAAAGTTCTATTGCAAAAATGCTTTTTTTTTTACTTATTATAATGCAAGTAATGTATAAATACACATTTTTATTAAGCGAGTTAACTAAAAACTGCTTTTAATAATTTAAAAAAAAATACAATTATATATATATATATATATATATATATATATATATATATATATATATATATATATATATATGAAAGCTGTCACTATTTGAATTTCAATAACAAAAATAAAGTAGTGAAATACACCTAATTTTAAATAAATTAGCTATCACAGAAACAGACAGTAATACTTCAGGAAAAATTCATATAAAATAATTTTAAATGCATATTCTGGGCTTTTTAATCAAGTCATTTCCTTTCAGCTACTTTAGCAACTGTCTCTTCAGAGCTACGTTCCATACTTTGAGGAGCATTTTTCACACTTGAAACATTGGTGTGCTTTTTCTTTCCACAATCTTTACAGGATAAACCTTCAGATAATAATCTTTTCTCTGCAAGATGGCTCAATGGGTTAGCATAAGATGGATGAGACAAGCACTTCTGTCTTCGACGAACTTGAGTTTTATCTCCTGCTTTTGGAAATTTGCCAACAGCAGATTTCTTAGGAGTTCCCTAAGAGCAAATTTAAAATATATAAATAAAATTTGCAATGCAAAATCATGAAAATTTTGCAATGAAATATTAAAATGTACTAAAAAACATGTGTTTATTGACAATTAAATATATTAATTATTGATACTATTCTAAGTTTATAAAAATAATATCATTGAGGATTTCAAAGAAACTAAACAAAACTCAAACACCCAGTCATAAATGCTATAATGAGAAGCACTTTATAGGATCATTCTCATACAAATATACAAAAAAAATATCACAAAATATTTATTCAAAAAAGTATTGTGTTAAAAAATATGTTATAATTTAAATGTGGTGTACCATAATGATATACAAATAATTATTAAATACTACATATTTTTTTATAAAAATAATGCATATGTTGGCACAAGTCAGGGGCAATTGTGACTCAAGTAAAACATACTGAAAATTATTGATACAAGGGGAAAAATCCTGAAAATTATCAATACAAAATACGAATATCATTTTTCATCCCAACTGATGCTGTAGCTTAACATTACTGTCTCAAGATTGCACAAGTCTAAAAGGTTGGGAAACTGATCCCCCTTGACATCACTAAAGAAGATCACTCACTAGATCATCTTGCAGCTACCTTTCCCACTCTAATTCTGGGTAAAAAGTAGTTTAAGTAACCTTGTGGTACACTTTGGATCATTTTCGGGAAATTTGATTAATATATTTGCTTGTGAGATTATGGATTTTTATGTATAAGTGTTGATATAAGAAAAGGAAAATGCCACATAGTTCTAAGGTTCCAGAGTGCAAAAGTAATTATGTTAACAATTCAACTGCCACATTAAATTCCAAAAAAAGATTATCAAGTGATGAATTCAACAAAGGTAAGTTTCTTATTTTATTGTTATCCTTACAAACTTTATTTTTGATGAAATTTTAGGATTTATTTCCAGTGATGTTTGCCATAATAATGTTTCCTAATTTTAGACATTCCCATCTAAGATGTTTCTTGATTTTATCTAATGAAAAAAAAAAATTACATTGTCTATTAAATTATTTTACCTTTTCAAATGATACCTCTTGAGATAATAAAATTACCTCAAATAAAAATCCTTAAAGGTATGTTTTGACATCAGTAGAAATAGTTTTTAAAAAAGTGTTGATTTTTTTTTTTTGGGGGGGGGGGGAAGAAGGGAGTGTAAAGGAACAAATGTTCTGTTATCTATACTAATAAAAGAACAAAACGCTCTGTCTGTCTGCATGTGTGTGTGTGTCTGCGATGGCTAGCAAAATCTATAGCATGTACGAAGCTCAAAATTTTTTTGAGAGTAGCCCAATATCTCTCCTGATGCACCTGAAGCTCAGAATTTCAAAATTCTATTTATTAACTGAGTAATTAATTAAATTCCAAAGCTCACTCTCATAAAAAATCGCCTTTTTTCGCTTTTTTTCCCTTTCATTTTTTGATGGTTGATTGGTTGCATAAAATTTTCACAGAAATAATTTAAAAAGCTGGGACAGACCTTTAAAATTCATAGACTGGCAAACTGTCAGTTTAAATGAGGAATTTTTTTTAATCACAGCTGCTGTACAAAATGGAGAAAAAGATAGGTGGAGGAGAAGTAAGCCGAAAAAAAGGTTTGCAATATTAAACCATTTATCGCTGAAATTTTAATGTCTCAAACAAAAGCACGAGGAAGGAATTTTGTATTAATAAAACGAATTGAAAGAAATGAATTACAGCTGAAGCATATTTTACGAAGAAACGGTAATTTTTTTAAATGGTTTTTTCTATTATATTATTTAGGTTAAAGTTAAATTGCATTTGTTATAGTTAGAATAAGGATATGTTACAATAAAGTGAAGGCTAGGTTACATTTCTGTTATATTTAATTTATGGTAGGGTACTGTTAAGTCGCTGTTAGGTTACAGACAGGTTCTGGTTACGGTACAAAAGTTTAAGGTTAGGAATTTATACACAGAGTGAACATTACGCAAGATTTGATTAAAAATAACACTTACTTTTGTTAAATAGCTCTGAAATTATAATACTATATACCAATTTTTTAGCTACCATCGTGTATCGATTTCATTCATGGTATAGTCGGATTTAAGAGTGATATAATTAGTTTGAAATTCAAAATATTTCACTTGGGATTTGTATGTGAAAATAATAATTAGTTACGTGACTTAACAGTGATTTTTACGGGTAAATATCAACTTTTTAACACGAAAATCATGCAATCATTGGATACATATTCTCTCCCGCATTTTTCATCGCTCATTTTGAGTATTTTTAGAGCTTAATATTAGTTATTGTTTTTAAAACCAATTTTTCACACAGTCAGTGGCTACGTATTTCAGACCATGCATTTCTGCATGTAACGAGTTAATGATAAAATCATATAAATTTCAAGTTCATTTAATATTGTTAATACGGACCCGGGCAACACCGGGCAGGTCAGCTAGTTTACAAATAAATTATAAAATTTTAAGTATACCACTAGACTTATTTGTTCTTTCATGTAATTTCAAAATTTTCAGATAAAGAACTAAATATTTCTGTATCTTGTAAACATATAAAATTATGTATTTCAAACATTTCTAGCACTTTGTAATTTATTGTTAGTTTTATGAAACATTAAATTTAATATTCCCATATAGTCTAAGTAATGAAATAGCAGGGGCTGATCCAGGTTTTATTTTTTGGGGCCCATTTTTGTGAGAAAAAAAAAATTGTGAAAAAAGATATATTTTTATGAAAAAAGAATTATTTTTGTGAAAAAAAAATTATTTTTGTGAAAAAAAAATTATTTTTGTGAAATATATATATATATATATACAGGGTGATTCCAAATTTTTTTTACAATAACAGAGGGGTGATAGTACACATCAAGACAAACTATATTAAATAGGAGACCAAGGGTCCCAAACGTTTTCCAAAGGAGATAGCCGTCATTAAAGTTTAGGGACCAAAATTTCAAATAAACATAAAAACCAAAAAAATCGATCGATTGATTTGCGGTTTTCACTAAAACTATTCTTTATATCGGCATTTTCTTGAAAATAAATAATAAAGATAAATTTCCAAAAATGCCGATAGAGGGCGCTTTAGACTTTGGAGTAATGAACAGCTATTTTTTGCCGGTATTTTTTGCATCTCATTAAATGTTTTCGTAAGCTTAGACTCAAACTTAAATTTTGAGCTCAAAATCTGAAAGTGGGAGTGGTTAAATAGCACAAACTGAACTGTGTTCTGAGGGTTCAAATTTCAAATGATTATAAAAAGCGGAAAAATTGGTTCATTGATTTGCGGTTTTCACTAAAACTATTCTTTATGTCGGTATTTTCTTAAAAACAAATTATAAAGATAATTTTCAAGAAATGCCGATAGAGGGCGCTTTAGACTTTGGAGTAACGAACAACTCTTTTTTGGCGGTATTTTTTGCATCTTATTAAATGCTTTCTTAAGCTTTGACTTAAACTTAAATTTTGAGCTCAAAATCTGAATAGTTGGGATTGGTTAAGTAGACAAACTAAACTGTTTTCAGAGGGTTCAAATTTCAAATGATTATAAAAAACTGAAAAATTGGTCGATTCGTTTGCGGTTTTCGCTAAAACTAATTTTTAAATGAACATTTTCTTGGAAATAAAGTTTAAAGATAATTTTCACAAAATGCCGATAGAGGGCGCCTTAGACTTTGGAGTAGCGTACAACTATTTTTAACTATTATTTTTTTTAATCTCATTAAATGCTTTCGAATGCATAAACTTATATTTTAGGCTAAAATTCTGAATCGTTGGGAGTGTTTAAGTAGCTAAAAATTGAATTGTGTTCGAGGAGGGGGGAGGGTTAAATTTGAACTGCTGAAGACACTTCAATTTGCTCTAACTACTCCTAATTAATCAGATTTTGAGCTCAAAATTTAAGTTTAAATCTAAGCTTCCGAAAACATTTAATAAGTTTTTTCAAGCATTTAATTAAAACAAAAAAATAATGGTTAAAATTAATTGTTGGTTACTCTGAAGTTTAAGGCGCCCTCTAATGAATTTGTTTTAAAACTTTAAAATTTATTTTCAAGAAGATACTCACTTAAAGAGTAGTTTTATTGTAAACCGCAAACGAATTAACAAATTTTTCCATTTTCTATAATTATTTTAAATTTGAACACCTCCCCTTCCCCCTTTAATCACAGTTCAGTTTGTGCTACTTAACTACTCCCTACTATTCAGATTTTGGGCTCAAAATTTAAGTTTAAGTCTAAGCTTCCGGAAACATTTAATGAGATACAAAAAATAACGGCAAAAAATAGTTGTTCGTTACTCCAAAGTCTAAAGCGCCCTCTATCGACATTTTTTGAAATGTATCTTTATAATTTATTTTTAAGAAAATACCGACATAAAGAATAGTTTTAGTGAAAACCGCAAATCAATGAACCAATTTTTTCCGTTTTTTATAATCATTTGAAATTTGAACCCTCTGAACACAATTCAGTTTGTGATCCACTCCCACTTTCAGATTTTGATCTCAAAATTTAAGTTTGAGTCTAAGCTTACGAAAACATTTAATGAGATGCAAAAAATACCGGCAAAAAATAGTTGTTCATTACTCCAAAGTCTAAAGCGCCCTCTATCGGCAATTTTTTGAAATTTATCTTTGTAATTTAATTTCAAGAAAATGCCGACATAAAGAATAATTTAAATGAAAACCGCAAATCAACCGACCGATTTTTTCGTTTTTTATGTTTATTTGAAATTTTGGTCCCTAAAGTTTAATGGTGGCTATCTCCTTTGGAAAAGTTTGGGACCCTTGGTCTCCTATTTAATATTGTTTGTCTTGATGTGTACTATCATCCCTCTTTTATTGTAAAAAAAATTTGGAATCACCCTGTATATATATATATATATATATATATATATATATATATATATATATATATATATATATATATATATATATATATCATGTAAAACTTTGTTTTTACAGTTATTATATTCTGAATTCGATAACAAGAATGCTCCATAAATTTGATATAACACTATTCCTATTAGTTTTTGTAAAATTGAATGTCTCTAAAAAAATTAAAGTAATTGCAAAAAAAAAAAAAAAAAAAAAAACTTCATGCAGAACATAAAGTAGAATAAAAACAATATTATAACAAAGCATCTAATTTAAAGTCATTTTATGATCTAATAAACACATGAGATGTGCTTAATGTTAAGTAAAGGCAACATTTATGATCCAGCACTCTTCACATTTAATCTTACAGTTTGTCAATAATTGAGTGGTCGATAGGATAATCAAGCAATACTGGGAGTTCTATAAAAAAAAAAATTATCAATATTACTAAAGTAATAAAGATAATTTTTTTGTATGACTAGAATTATAATTTAATGAAGTACTCTAATGAAACAAAATGGTTAAATTAATTTAACAATAAGGATAACAGTAATTAAAATATTTCCAATAATCATCATCAGAAGATTCAATATTTTAATTATTTTGAATAGTTTAAAATACTAAATATCAGGTATATACGGGATCAATTATCGAGACAGAAGTTTTAAAAGGTATTAGATTTTTCATGGGAGAAGGTATTAATGCATAGCTTTGTCTCTGTATTTTTAACAATTAACATCTCAGAGGCTACTTGATATGTATTACTTGTAATATTCAACATTATAAATATGAAAGAAATCTTGAATCTGAATTTGATATTTTTAAAATAATTTCAAAATAAAACTCTAGAACTGATGTTTGAAGCCACTGGTCTGCAGATTCACTAGTTTGATAATTATTGCAACTTTTTTTACCTTTTGTCAGAGATAAGCAAATATTTAAGACAATCCATCATTGCCAGTTGACGGTTGTGGTGAAATAATTTCATCAATCTTTTTACTGTTAGCACTGCTAATTGTAGTTTGAGGTGTCAAATTTTCATTGGTCTTTTCTTTTTAATTGATGCACTGGTTACAGACGTGAAATAATTGACTATGCTGCCTTTAGTCTTTGAAGGAGGAAACTTTTTCACATAGTAGTCCACTAGGTGGGCACCCACGTTTCATATTTCAATTAATAAATATTTTAAAACGTTCGTGTTTAACAATAATAAATCTATGAATAATAATTTAGTAACAATTTAAACAACTAACGATAAAATTTTCATTTAAAAACGCTAAATTAAAAAAAAAAAAAAAAAACTATCAGAATCACGTGGTAATCAGACGAACACAGAGGCAATAAGAAAAAGCAGAAAGCACATGTACAAATACGATTGACATAAAAAAAAAAAATCTGATCTGTTGCCAATATTGAATATCTAAATTGACGATAGCATTATTTCACTTCAACAAAGTTAAACGGTATTTATACTTGAATCGTCTGCACCAGGCGATCGCAGGCATGCCTAGGAGATCGAATGAACATTCCATAAGCATTCTATCCCGCGCAGTCAATGAACGTGCCAAACGGTGAAAGAAGGGAAGGAGCAAATGCCTCCATATACGGCGCATGCGTAAGTTCTGTTCAGTCAATTGCAGAAATAGAGAATTGAGCGGAGTTCTTTGTAGATATTTTGTTTACCAATGGCTAGTTCGCATTTTAATTGTGAATGGGGCCGTTTTAAAGAATTAGAATTTTGTGAAGGGGCCGCAAAACGGCCCCAATTTCCGGCTGGATCGACCCCTGAATAGTGCTTTCAAAAACACATATATGCATATGAATAAATTATTTTCAACACAATGAATCAATGATCACTGGTTGTTTTAATTTCCTTTTGTATTTAAAACTCAAAAGAATATTTTAATTTTTTTTTATAGATACACAGGTGTTCATTTGGATATTGTAATTTAAAAACTATAGTGGCAAACATGCGATAATCATTAAATGATTATGTTACCAAGAAAAATGATAAAGTATTACAAAAAATATTCAATAAAGAAAATTAGGACTTTTAAGGTCTTTTATTTGAGGTAATTTATTTGTAATTTTTTAAATATAATTATCACTGATTCTTTTTAATACACTAAATGCTTATTAGTTTTTAAAAATACAAATAAAATCATACTAAGTCAAAATCTTAGGAGATATCTGACTACTTTCCATGACCGTAAACCTCATGGGTACCCCAGACATTCTCAATAGGGTTTAAGTCTGGATTTAAAGCTGGTCAGTCAAGAACTTTAACATTTTTCTGAGAAAGCGAAAGTTTTGTAGTATGTGATACTTGGATTGAGGCATTGTCTTGTTGAAAAGTCCATTCAGGACCCCCCAAAATGTCACAGAATGGAAGCAAAAGTTAGTTTAGCATCTCTTGAGACTATTTTGAATCTTGTCTTCCTTTTAGAAAAGCCAGAGAGGTCTGGCCATTGATCCAAATGCCCCTCAAACCATAACAGATTTACCACCTTGCTACCTGCTGAAAAATGTCCTTGGTTCCTTTCCTAAATCATACCAATACACATTCCAACTATTAAGACCATCTAAGTTCCAATTTTTCTCATCGCTGAATAAAACAGTAAGCCATTTTTCCCTGTAGGACATGTATGCCCAGATCATTTTTGCCTATTTGTGATGTAATTTGAGAGATGGTTTGCAAGCCATTTTCTTTAGTATGGTGTAATCACACTCTTTAATACATCTATATACAGTGTCTTTGGACACCTGTAAACTGAGACTATTTTTAATTTGCCATATGGACATATTTTACCCAGATACCAATCTTCATATTCTCTGATCAATATGAACAGTCATCAAATGTGGTCCTCCACATCTTGGTATCCGCTTAAAATTATCATTTCAAAAAAGTACTTGACATGTACCTCGCTTTGATTGATTTAAAACTTTTGCAATTTCAGAAACAGTTTTATTTTGCGATTTCAATTTTAAAACTTTTAAAATCTCACATTTTGTAAATTCTTTACCCTTCGGCATTTTTAAAATAAGAGGAAATAATTTCTCCACCTTTTATACTTTATAAAAGTGCAATATGATATCATACAATGTCATTATACATGGCCAATGCTGTGTTTCTAAAAAAATTTGCATAAAGTGCTTAAACTTTTGAGACAGTGTTTCTTCAAGAAAAAAACAAAAAATAAATACAAATAAATATATTTTTCTATTTTAACCACCCAAGATGGCTTATTTTATTTTATTTTGATTAAATGTTGAGTATTTATTGTAAATTAGCATAAAATATTTTCTTCTTCGATTTTTTTAAACCAGATTTGCAGAGTGCTTAAACTTTTGAGACAGACTATAGGTGTTAATCCTTAAATGTCTGATTTTACAAAAATCAATTAAAAAATGTTTTTCTGAATTAGAAAATCTTATACAAACTTAAAATTAATTATTATCCAACTTATTTAGATACAAAATAAGTAGAATTAAATTTTAGTCTATGAAATACATAGCATGATATATGCTATTATCTCCTATTTTCAACTAAATTTAAATCCATTTTTGTAAAATATTTTAGCAACTAGTGTTAAGTTTAATTCTAAAAATTCAGTTGGTAAATCTGCGATACCTTCAGATTTTTAAGCAACATATATTCACTTTAATTATGGCAGAAATTTTTAAATAAGACAAAGTTTACTATTCGGAAATAACATTAATCAAAAATTTGAAGATTTAGCAGCTATGCAATTGGTCTATTTTTTTCCTTTCATTTCACTGGATTTATGAAATTTATTTGAAATTAAGTACTATCTTGACATAAAATGGACATTTCTTTTATAAACAGGTTCTTCATAGATTGAAAGTAAGGCAGATTGCACACTGAGCAGACAAGCAAAAAAAAAAAAAAAAAAAAGCATGAGTCAAGAGACATTTCAGATGACTTTTCAGACATTCAGACTGTTAACAATGAAAAAACAAGCTTGAACACTAGAATTTGTCTCCTGCCTTATGCTTTTGTCGCCTTGTCTGCTCAGTGTGCAATATGTCTAAAGATAAGTGCTGACAAAAAATAAAATTAAAAAGCTCCTAGTATTTGTTTTTAGAAAAGTTTAGCAAAGATTTATTTATTGTAACACTATTACCATAAATGATATATTTGAGTACATTACATACTACATAATAAAAGAAGATTTAAAATAAAATATGTTTGTAAGTTCACTGGCATTAGGCATAAGGAAACTGTTTTTCCCCTGACTTATCTTGGGGCGAACATTGAAGTGGTTAATGTATTTTGAAAAATAAAGTCAAAGTTTAAAGTCATTCAGTTACACCAATTTTTGTATATTTTTATATAATCAAGGAATGGAAATCTGGTATAGAACTGTTCTTCAGGAAACCTCAAAAATATCAGATTTATCCCACAAACACAAAGAAAAGTAAGTAGAAAGCATCAAAATGGAAAATAAAGTATATGTAAGTATTTTATCTTTTATTGAAATACAAATGCACAAGATATGAAAAATTATGTACATATGTTTTTGTTCATTTAACATTCTGCATTTTGTTAACTTTTTACAGATTTGTCTCTTTCACATTTATTTCACTTTTAATTTTAGGGCAACATTTAATCACTATTTTAATTGAATGTAAATCATTGACACTTTAAATTAGAAATAAAATTAAGTGATCATATTAGAGTGTACATAACATCAAAAAATATATAGAATTTGAGACCTTTAAATTCTTAATAAAGGAAATAATGAATTTATAATAATTTTAACTTCTACTTCATTATGTCATTATTTATTATCACTTCAAAGTTTCATTTGTTAGTATTTCAGTCAACAAAGACTTTTAATAATAGAAAAGATATACAACTCAAAATTATCATACTGGTACAAATACTATAGCAGTATAAAGAATAGAAATAATACAACAGAGATCAAATGCAAATAGTTTGGCAGATCAATGCAGAAAATTAAAAAATAATAAATATACAAATACTTTTACAAATAAAACCAAAGTAACTCAGAAATTACCATAACAAAAATTCATTGAAACCAGCATTTATAATGTTTTTATGTGATATTTTTTATGAAAATTCTATGCTTTTTTTCAAATACAAAATTTACATTCTCATTTTTTATATTATATAGTTTTACGAGTGTATTTTTCTAAAACAGTTAATATTACAAAAAAAAAAAAAAAAAATGTTAAACCAAAAATATGAAGTAGCCATCTCCTCCTTGTATGAGGTATGGGGGACTTGAAAAGAGACTCACCTCCGCAAATATAATGATATATCACAAATTTAATGATATACCAAAAATATGAAGTAGTCGTCGCCTTCTTGGATGATGTGTGAGGGACTTGATACCTCCACAAATTTAATGATATACTTTAAAAGTAAATCTTATATCCTTATACGCTTTATGCCTACATATCCTTCAAGGCTCAATAATGAGTCATCAGCTTATCGTGGATAGGACAAGAGCAAAATACTACAATAGCAAAATAAACTTATAAGTAAAATAATACAACAAATAAATAAGTTACAAAAAAGTATAAATAAATATAAAAATGCATGCAATAAAAATAAATTAAAAAGAAAATGAAAATGAGAAAAGAGGTTTAATTCAAAGAAATTTACTTTCAATATCAGACACTCAATGCTGGAAAATCTTCAAGGTCATAGAAATGTACACTAATTCTTTATTTATGAATCTAATCAACGCTTAATCAAACAAATGATGTTTAGTTATTAAATTTAAGTTGATTACATATATAAACTACAAACATACAATAGGCAAAAAATAGGAATAATAGTTATAACATTATTTCCAATTAATGAAAAAAAAAAGTACTACTTAATCAAACAAAAATATTTATAATTGTATTTTTTGTTCTTGTTATTTTTTGCTATAAGAGGCTATTTATATTTTAAAACTGAACCTATTTTTTAAAAGTTCAATAGCAACACCCTAATTTTATAACATATTCAAGTTCTGCAGGCCAAAACAGAAGGAATACAAATTTTCATTAGTTTTAAATGATTAGTTAGTGACTTATAATGTATTATGTATGCATATTTTTTTTCTTTAAATCAATTTTTAATATACATTTTTATGCTTTAATTACTAAACTGATAATTTATAATTTAGTATTCCTTCCATAAGGAAACAAGTAAGAAAAATCACATGTTAAGCATAGATTATGAAACACTTTCCAACACTTCTTGAAATCTTTGACAAAACTTCGTTATTTAGGCAAATAAAGTTACTGTCTATAGCCAAATATGTATTCCAATACGTTTGAACATCCCTGTATTTGATCTGTTGATTAATATATATACTATATAATGGGGAAATTTAGTTTAGCAAGAAAATGCTGAGCAGGTTGAATTTATTATTTCAGCAATTTATACTATTACATAAAAACAGGCTTGAATGTTTTTTTTTTTTTTTTTTTTTTTTTTTTTCAGCTCTGTAGTTCACCTAGAACCTTTATTACATGCCAGTATTTAGCTAAAAGTTATTTTAAACTAAAACACCCTTAAAACTACTGAAATCACATTCTCATAAGTTATCATTCATAGGCATCTATGTATCCAATTCTTTGTGTGGACCTGTATATCATTTTACCAATATTTTATAAAAATTTCTTAGTAAACTGAATGTAGTTCAGAGTAAAATTGCATACCTCATTTTAAAATTACCTTTAAATAATTTACGCTCCTATTCAGTAATGTTTGCGAGCTCTTTTGTGTAGCCCAATATATAAACTATAGCATTTATATACACCATATAATATGCATAAATTTAGTGAAACTTTAAAGCGCATATCATAATTAAAATACATTTCATCCATCCATCAGCCATCATCGGATACATATACATACAGTACTTCGGAAAGAATGTACTGTTTGAAATCTTTTGTTAGTCCCTGTAATTGCTATGCACTTTGTATTATGCATGACTATATCATATAACTTATAGCCTCAGTGACATAGGGTAACATCCCCAGTATTTGACAGGCACCAGTGATTGGCACATCCTACAAAAATGACCTAAAATAAGATTTATATCCAGTCTTTTAAAAATGCAAGACCATATACCAGTTATATGATCATTTACTTTACAGATTATAACTTTGCTACTAAATGACAATAGTGCCTAGGAAAGAGAAACAATTATGGCTTGTATCAAATTAGCCATTTTTGTTGCAAATGCTTCTTCTCTGGCTTAAGAAAGGCATGCATTTCAATTTTTTATTATCTGATTTATAGTATATTTTTAATTTTAATTGACAACAGTTTTGTTTACTTCTAAAGGGTTACTTTAATTGTGTAAAAGTCTAAGTGCCAATTACTGGTGATTACAGCAACTTTTTATAAATATATTTTTATAAAAATACTTTTTCAAATATTTTTGCTTTTAGCGGGCAAAATAAATGGACAGATATGCACTCTTTGATTTAAAAATAGTTGCAAGTAAATATTTTATTTCTTGGTAATGAAAATAGAAGTTTAAAGACAAATCCTTAGTGTGCCAATTACTGGGTATGTTACCCTATATCAATTTCATTATTCATAAAATAGTTTAATATAGTTAAAATATGTCACACACAATATTCCTCTCTACCATTTGGAATAGAATTCTTTTGTATGGCACTGTAAATGAAAAACAGCTATTTTTTTCACCGTATATTTTACAGAATGCATATTTTTGTGCACTTTGTAAGTGTATACAAATCTGAATACGTTCGATGCGGTCTAATATCTTTAAAACTCATTTGAAACGATTTTTTCCCATAGGCCGTACTGTAACGATAAACTTTTGACTGTCCCTGTAAATAAACTAATCATGCTAGAAACTTCATTTGAAACAGGGTTTGTTCTTTGTTCTAGGGTAAATGTCAATAACATCCAAAAATTTCAGGGCAATCCTAGTACATTTATGGGAGTTAGAGCGCAGACAGATGGCTAGACAAACTGAAATCAAAAACACTTTTCAACTTTGTTGGAAAGTGCAAAAAAGGCAGTATGTTTTGTTAACTCTAAAAAAGGCACTATTTCTTAAGATACTACATTAGTAATGACTTTAGTAACAACATGAAAAAATGTATATAATTTTTAATACGATAAATAAAAAATCCTTAATTGATAGAAAATGTATAAATTATAAACTGAAAAATAAAATTAACTAATTTGTTATAATAATATCCTACTTTTTCTCAAGAAATAATGTTCTATCATTTTTGTAAGGTCTTGGACACATGTATTTAAAAAAAAAAAAAAAAAACTGCATTATGGAAAAGTTACACTATATTTTAAAAAGGCAGGGTGCATTTTGCTGATTTTAAAAAGGTGTCTAAAAATGGTCTAGAACAGAAATAAATTACAGAATTAAAAGCTGCCGATAACTTCATGAAATATTAACACAGATAATAAACCTAACAAACATTACTGACCGTTCGTTTTGCATTTGTATAAAGAAAAATTAATGTTAATCGCCTAAATCTTAACTTACAGGATGTATGTATATGCTCTCTTACTTTGCAGAAATTTATTATATTTGCCATGCTTATTTTATATAAAAGAATAAATAATTTGATTACTTAAAAGAAATTACGGCATCGCAAATTATATTAAATCTAAATATAATGTTTAAATAAAATGCTTTTTATGCATTTATCAACTTACTGCATTTAATGTTTTACAATTATCAGGAATTAAGTTTAGAAATAATTATTTAAAGCTTTTTTTTTCATTTATTCATAAGGCAAAATACCAGTAACAAAATCCAAATTAATCTTAGATTTTAATATTTTTATGTCATTTGAAACATTTCTAAAAATTTTTGATTTTAAACAATTTAAAAAAAAGTTAATTTAAATCATGATTTAATTGCTGATTTAAATCGCTGACACCCTATGTACTATATTAACATAATTATGCAATTTGTTCCAATTTTTACTATAGACATGAATAACCACATTATAAAAGACAGAGTTTCCCCCAGAGGGTTTCAGGGAGACGCTCTGCCTCTCCTACCCATCAGTTTAAAAAATAGCGTCCCTCTTGCCCCTCATCCAAAAATTAGCGCCCCTCTTGTCACTCATTCAAAAAAATAGCGCCCTTCTTGCCACACATCTAAAAAAACGCAGCCCTTCAGCGATGATGCAAACGCGCTATAACGCATAAATTATGCAAAAAAATCGGCAACGGGATGCAAAAAATAGCTCTTACATGTCCCACAAAATGCGTCATTTCATTTTTAAAAAGTCAAACTTCGTTAAAAAAAATCGCGAAATAACAACTAATTTCCAACAAGATTTGCAAAAAAAAATGGCTAATTTCGTCACAAAATCCCGAAAAAAAAAGGCAGATTTCTTTGAAAAAAATCGAAAAAAACCGGCAAATTTCATCCAAAAATCACGATAGAACAGAAAATTTTGTCAAACTATTCATGAAAAACATCAACTTTTGTCAAAAAATCGCGATAAAATGGCAGATTTTGTCAAAAGATTTGTGAAAAAAGGGCAAATTTCGTCCAAATATCACAATAAAACGGAAGATTCTGTGAAAAATTTGTGAAAAACGGCAAATTCGCCAAAAAAATACCAAAGCCATCAAAAAAGCCTGAAAAAATGGCAGATTTTGTAAAAAGATTGCAAAAAATGCAAATTTTGTCAAAGCGGTACAAAAAAAAGTTAATGCCAGAAGAGAATTTTTCTGCTCTAAAAACTCATTTTCCTGCTTCATAATAAAGGCGTGAAAAGAGAAAATTGCATTTCGGGCATAATTTATTATCATATATCATTATAATTTCATTAGTCCCCCCCACTCCCAACTTTTTCTTCTGACAGCCCAAAAATGACGTTTGTAGTATAAATTTAGTATAATGCAAAATTTGCAATTTTTTTTTCTGATTATTTTTTAAAAATTGCGATATATTTTATGTAAGATTTTTAAATTTATGAGCGAATTTGTTTCATTTTCAGAAATGACTGCCTTAATTTTTCTTAATTTTGGAAAAAATCTGACAGAATCACAGATATGATTCAAGCAAAAAATAAAATAAAATTCATAGCAAATTTTCTGAAAGTTTACAACAGAGGTGGGAGAAAAGAGGGGGTGATTCCATTCCCGTTATGAACTATATGCTTTTTTGTTCATGCCTCTTTTTCGAAATTTGCATTTACTTGTGTTTAAATTTGCATTTTTTCACAATCTTTTCACAAAATTTGTTGTTTTTCTTGCAATTTTTTAGCAAAATCTGCCATTTTTTCGCAATCTTTTAACAAAATCTGTTGTTTTTTGTGCTTTTAACAAAATTGGCCTTACACTTTTAACAATATTTGCCATTTTTTCTTGCTCTTTTAACAAAATTTACCTCTTTTTTTTTAATTTTTTAATGAAATTTTTGGATTTTTTTTCTTGATTCCTTGACGAAATTTCTGTTTTTTCATGATTTTTTGAACCGCTAGATTCTAGATTCAACTCTTTAAAAGTGCCTTTAAAAATCAAAAAAGTGCTCTGAAGAAATTTAAAAGTGCCCTTTTCTGAACAGTAGCGCCCTGCCCCTTTTTAAACCTGGGAGAAACTCTGTAAAAGAAATGGCAATATGAAATCCAGGGAGGAAGAATATTTTAGAATGGATATGACTGCGGTCCAAAGCCTTGGCCATTTTTTTAAAAAACACCTAAATATTTAAGAAATAAAAAAAAACTAAATATTCAAAAACAAATTTCTGAAAGGATTAAAAGAAGAAAAAGAAAGAAAGAAAATAAAAAATGAATTAAACAGTAATGTTTATTTTCACTGAGGGGACTACACCCTCCCCCCTCCCCTGAAACCCAGTTTAAAATATATTTGAAACAAGTTAATGTAAAAAATAAAACAGATCTAAAAAAAAAATGACTATCACTGTGAATTCAATGGACCCCTCCCCCTGCACACATCTTCCAAAAAATTATTGCTTTTGCTATTTCAAAAGTGTTTAATTAAAGTGAATGGAGAAAAATATATTCTGCTATTCTTTTTTTAAATCAGCAGAGAAAAAAAAATGTAGGTAATTAAATTTCAAAATATATTGAGGAGCAGTACCCCCTCAATTACATTCATCTAACTGGTATACTATATATAGTGCATCAATCAGCTTTTAATGTACAATGAGTCAATCAGTGGGGTCAATCCATTTCATGTGGTCCAGCACTGGTCACTTGACCATTTTTAAAAAAATTGAATTTTTTTTTGTACAACAACTTTAACATGGTAGAAGTTTAAAATAACTATTATTTTAATTTTACTATTTTTTGTTTTTGCATGGCGGCCATCTTTGTTTCACCGTGTGCAGCGATTTTCTCACATGCTTGAGTATATGAAATTGTAAATATCCCGTCTTTTATTTTTCCAATTTAAATGTGGTTTGCAGCAATTTGTTCAGAAAATAGTAGGCTAAAGGTATGGCAATAGAATAGTTTTTAAAAATATATTCTTACTGGTGAAATTTTAGCAAAAATTAAGATTTTTTTCCAAAATCTGTCTGTTTACAAGAGGAAATTTTTCATGCAAGGAAAATTGTCAACATGACACAATTTTTTTTTACAAGTAGATCGAAAGTACTTATACTCACACACCAAGTCCTAGATCAGGAAGTTGATTTATCTTTTTTGAAAAAAAATTCCAAAATCTGTCAAAAATTGCACTTTATAGGCTCTGATATCTCTGATGGGGCACTAGATAAAAATCTGAAATTCTAGCCTTTGATAGTATATTATAGTAGTGTTATATACAAAAAATTTCAAGATGGAGATTTGACTACAAGCTGAGATATGACATGGACATAAAGGGCAAAATTAGCACTAGCCATCGGCCACAGGGCCAGTAAATGATAAATAGTGGCCAGTGAAAAATTGTCTATCAGCGGCCACCTGATGGCCACTTTTTACAAGGAGATAATATATTTTACTTACATTTTATCAACAATTCTACTTTTTTGGGTTCCAGTATATTTATATTAACATATTTATTTGTGCTATTCAGTCTTACATTAATACTCATAGAAATTTGAACTGTTTAGTACTTTTAACTAAAAAAGTGGCCACTAGTTTAAACATCGTGGCCATTTGAAAAATTAGTCTTACTAGCCAGTGGCCGCTAAAGAAATTTCCCAATTTTGCCCTATACATGGACAATATGTGAAATCAATACTGCCAGACTACTGGAACATGCTATGCATGCGCGTAGCCAGGGGGGGTGCCCTGGGTGCCCGGGCACCCCCCCCCCCGCTCGCGCAGACCCAAGCTTGACATTTTTTTAAAATCAGAATTTATAAAAGAAAAAGGAAGTTAAATGAAAGCCAAGTTAGTTTAATTAGTTAATCTAAACTAACAGTCTATGTTTTGAAATGTGATAAAAGAAGGAAGCCACATTCGTTTTTTCTTTTTTTTTCTTTTCCTTTTTTTTCTTTTCTTTTTTTTAAGAAAATTATTTTGTTTATCTTTTTTAAAATTAGAATATTTACTAGAATCTGTATCAGTCACAGTAAGTCAAAAAGTTGGTTTTATAATCTCAATTTGATGTCTTTTGTTTATGGGAGTTTTTTTAACGCCGTCCTTTCTCATGCATGTTTTTGCAATTCTCAACAAGGATAGAAACTATTTATATCTTTGCTTTTGTAATCTAAAGTAGAGATGAGACGTGCTCGAGTTCTTTCTTTCTGAAACCGGAAAATTATTTATTCACGTGTAGAAAAGATTGAATTATTTTTGCCCCTTTAAAATTACGTATTATTTTTCAAGTCATTTCAGTGCTAGTTTTATCAAAATGAAAAGGATACTAGCTATAAATTGTGGTTTTGTATTTTAATAGTTGATTGCTGCTTCAAAAGAAAATTTATGATGTTTGGGGATTTATGTCTATTGCATTTCCGGTGATGATGTATTGAAAGGGCGCCAATCAAACCAAGCATAAACAATAAATTAGCTTCTGGTTGGATTTTCGTGTGTTGTAGAGGATATTTTTTAATTCGATCGTTTATTTATCATTTATTTAGTTATGTAACATTTAGAGAATGATATCTTCATTTTTTATGTAGACCAGAAGCTTCAGCTTTGAAAACTTGTTTAATTGTGCACGAATCATAATCATTCTTCATATGCAGTGATGCCGCTGGACTTGGAAAATCCTGGGTCCCGGGGACCCAGGACTTCTAAAATTCTGGGTCCCTTTTTCACAAAAGCGGGTCCCCACTAATAATGAGTCATATTTTAGACGCAAAAATTGAACATGTTCATTTGCAAAAGAAAAATTAAATGCAATAATTATTGTTTTAATAATAGTGTAAAAATAATTAAAGCCAATATTATTTTTTTAAAACTATTAAGAGAAATTTTCTTTACTTTTTTAAAAAATAAATGTGCAAGATACAAATTAAATTATAAAATAATGCTTATTTGAGTGTAGAAGATAACAAGTATCACTATTGTTCACATTTTTCTTTAAAAAAAGGGTAAAACTGATTTATTGAAAAGGTATTTTTAATGAAGAAAGAATACTTTTGAAAATAATCAGAACAATCAAAGCATTTGAGAAGCAGGAAAATCTGTTTTTGGAGCAGCAAAAACTATTTGGAAGCAGGGTTTCTGTTAGTTTTTGGATCAGAAAAATTCTATCCTGTCATTAACTTTTTTTTCATGCTCCTTTGACGAAAATTGTGTTATAAAGCGATTTTTTCCCGAAATTTGTTGTTTTTTCGCGATCTTTTGACGAAATTTGCCGTTTTTTTCGCCATCTTTTAACGAAATGTGCCGTTTTTTCGCCATCTTTTGACGAAATGTGCCGTTTTATCACGATTTTTTGATGAAAATTGCCGTTTTTTCCCGAATTTATTGACAAAATTTGTCGTTTTTTCGCGATTTTTTGAGGAAATCTGCCTTTTTTTGTTCAGGATTTTGTGACAAAATTAGCCATTTTTTGCCAACCTGTTGACGAAATTCGTCGGAAATTATTTGTTATTTCGTGATTTTTTAACGAATTTTGTCTTTTTTGCGATTTTTTGACGAAATGTGCCGGTATTTTCGCGATCTTTTGATGAAATGTGCCGGTTTTTTGCTATTATTTGAAGAAATTTGCCGTTTTATCACGATTTTTTGATAGAAATTGCCATTTTTCGTGAATCTTTTGACAAAATTTGCCGTTTTATCACGATTTTTGGACGAAATTTGTCGTTTTTTCGAGATTTTTTGAGGAAATATGCCTTTTTTCGGAATTTTGTAACAAAATTAGTCATTTTTCTTGCGAATTATTTGACGGAATTTGCCGGAAATTATTTGTTATTTCGCGTTTTTTAAAATGAAATTTGCCTTTTTTTGCGTATTTTTGACGAAATGTCCCTTTTTTCGCGATCTTTTGACGAAATGTACCGGTTTTTTGCGATCTTTTGACGATATTTGCCGGTTTTTTGCTATCATTTGAAGAAATTTGCTGTTTTATCACAATTTTTTGATGGAAATTGCCGTTTTTCGCGAATCTTTTGACAAAATTTGCCGTTTTATCATGAGTTTTGGACGAAATTTGTCGTTTTTTCACGATTTTTTGAGGAAATCTACCTTTTTTTCGGGATTTTGTAACAAAATTATTCATTTTCCTCGCGAATTTTTTGCCGAAATTTATTCGTTATTTCGCGATTTTGAAACGAAATTTTTCTTTGCGAATTTTTTATGAAAATTACGCGTCCCGCGGGACGCGTAAGCTCCATTTTTTTGCGTCCCGTCGCCGATTTTTTGCGTATTTTACGCGCTATAGCGCGTCCGCGGCATCCCTGATATGAAAACAGCACCGTGATTATTTTTTCTGTTTATCATCATGATCTTTGCCAATACTAAGAATTTCCCTTCGTAAGTAAACATATTTTTCATATTATTAAATGTTCATAAATTCCATGTTAAAAAACAATCGACCAGTGTTTCTTTTCCTATAAAAATTCGGACCTTTAACCCTAGATAGATAACCATATTTCACTATACACTAAAACCATACGTCGATTTACGTCGATTCGACGTAGGTTATCTATCTAGGGTTAAAAAAAATTTTACCAACGTTTTAATTTGCGTTGATTTTCAGGTTCATGTCAATCACGAGGAATTATTATGAGAAATAAATTGATTATAGTTAAAAATGTATACATTTTACAGGAAATTGAAAACGGTGTTCGATTTTTCAGAATACAAATTGTAATTTCTGCAAATTTCATCCATTTACTCATTACACTACTATTATGTCCGTCAAATTTTCTTATTAAAGGACAAGTATAAAAATCCTTTTAAATATAAAGTAAGTATATTTTTATTTCATACCAAATTGCTATTTTCATAAGATTGAATTTAAATTTTTATTTGACAGTAAATTTTATGTATGAAATTTTTAAAAATGAGATATCACATTTGAATTTTTTTTTTTTTTTTTTTTTTTTTTTGTATTGGACTCGGGCGGGTTTGGGCTCTGATGACAAAAAAATCTTTCGGGCTCGGGCTTCGAAAAACGAGCCCACACTCATCTCTATCTAAATTCTAGATAGGAGCAAAAAAATTGAAAGAAAATACAAATGTGAAACGATAATTCCACCATGTGATTGGACTTGGGAACGGAGGTGGGGGGGGGGGGGGGGTACAAATCTGCTTCCATTGAAAATGAGAAATAATGCTAAGCAAAATTCAAATTAATATGCAGGTTGGTTAAATTTCATTTTTTTACGGCCATATTTTGACATTCATAAAAAGAACATGTTAGAGATGAAACGGGCTCTTTTTTTTTTTTTTTTTTTTTTTTAATCAAAAAAATTTATTTATGTGTAGAAAAGGCTGAAAGAAAATTTTTCCACTTTAAATTGCGTACTTATTCCTTTTACAAGTTATTTTAATGATACTTTGATCAAAATGAGGGGGGAACTAAAGTAGTGTTTATTTATTTTAGTATTTGACTGCTGTTTGAAATGGAAATTTATGATGATTACAGATTTATGTTTACAGATATCTGTGTTTTATATCTATCATGTTTATCTGTGTTTATATATCTTTTTCTTATCCACTAGATTTAGTTTTGAACAACTTCTCATCCTTCTTCACACTATGAAAAATTGCATTTGGGTCCTTTTTAAAAGAAGTACCACACAATTATACCTTCCGCAAAATAAAAACCTGTCTAAAACGGAATTTCGATAGGTTTTACGGGGTTCCGTTTTAATAGATTTTATTACATAAGATATTGTTTGTACCCAACATGGTCAGGTTAAAAAATTTGGGCACCCCCCCCCCGTTCAAACGGCTGGCTACGCCTATGCTATGTGTTTGTTCACACCTCCAAAATGTGAAATTAGTGATTGATGGTGCAAAGTTAAATGTTAATTACAAATATCTTCTTCAAATGCTTGTGTATATTTAAACCATCAGAATATGTGCTAAGCCAATTAACTTTTTGTCCAAATGGGCAAAACCTATTAGAAATGCTATTGCAACAATTTGATTCAGAAGACATTTCAAAAAATGTAAATTACAGACAATAGATTGCAACATATCGTATCGACAGGGTTTCAATTATTAAACCTTGAAGAATTTTGTGAAATTTTAGTGAAAAACTATGTGCTTTGACTAAACATCATTATGTGTATAAGACAAGAAAAAATTGTATTCTTAAGCACAAGAAAGAAAATCTACTGGTTTCAGTATGCATTTAAATAGGTGACTTTTCTGAAAATTCTACATTTGTCATTCAAGAAAAAATACAAAATTTTCATTGGATGAAGAAGCAGGCCACAGTCCATCACTTTGTATATTATTATACAGATACACTGGTGTCCAAAAGTTAAGCATAATTGATAATTAAGTAATTATTTTTAAGTAATGAAAGAGATATGAATCGGAATGTGCTGAAACTCCAGGTGTGTAAACAAAATAGTACGCGTCACATATTTTCGCAAAGAGTTTTCCCCGAAATCGAACAGGGGACCGTCAACAAATTGAAAAAGAACGAGGATCTTTTGGATAACCCTGTCAAAACTAATGTAGCAAAAGCGTTCAAACTGCACATTATGATTAATTGGCTTATTGTAATGTACTGTGTTAATTTTTACAAGGATAGCATATATACTCGTAGAGAAATTAAGGTTTTTATAAAAACAGTCCTAAATTTTTCCGAGTTTTTTGCTTATAATTTGCAGAGTTCTTATTATAAAATAATGTTCTTTTCTGAAAATATGACAAACATCATTGTACACAATACCATGTTATCAGAATTTAAAAATAATAAAAATTGTATGAAAAATGAGTATGTTTAGTAAATAATTTTTCATTGCGCATGCGTCAACGATATCAAAATGTCATTTGCATATTGTGTTAGCTAAATGTATAGAGCAACTTCTGTAAAAGTTTCATAAACATAGCTTGAAAATTCTGTAAATGGGAGCCTATAGAATCAACTCAAAATCCGTTATTCCTAAAGGAAGCAAAAAAATCAGGGGTTTTACCTAAATATAGTTGTACGTGCAATATTGTGTAGGCACCAAACAATGGAATATGGATACAACCCCTCATCTTTTTGCTTCATTTAGGGAATAAAGGATTTTGAGTTGATTCTATAGGCTCCCATTTTCAGAATTTTCAAGCTATGTTTTTGAAACTTTTACATAAGTTGCTCTATAGATTTAGCTAATACAATATGCAAATGACATTTTGATATCGTTGACGCATGCGCAATGAAAAATTATTTACTAAACATACTCATTTTTCATACACTTTTTATTATTTTTAAATTCTGATGACATGGTATTGTGTACAATGATGTTTGTCATATTTTCAGAAAAGAACATTATTTTATAATAAGAACTCTGCAAATTATAAGCAAAAAACTTGGAAAAATTTAGAACTGTTTTTATAAAAACCTTAATTTCTCTACGAGTATATATGCTATCCTTGTAAAAATTAACACAATACATTACAATAAGCCAATTAATCATAATGTGCAGTTTGAACGCTTTTGCTACATCAGTTTTGACAGGGTTATCCAAAAGATCTTCGTTCTTTTTCAATTTGTTGACGGTCCCCTGTTCGATTTCGGGGAAAACTCTTCGCGAAAATATGCGACGCGTACTATTTTGTTTACACACCTGGAGTTTCAGCACATTCCGATTCATATTTCTTTCATTACTTAAAAATAATTACTTAATTACCAATTATGCTTAACTTTTGGACACCAGTGTAGTAGTCTTTTGATAGATGCAAAAGTGAAAATTTTTGTATTATCAGTAATCACCTTACACATGATGCCATCACAGTCCAAAAACATTGATTAATTATGTAAAAAATACTGTCACATCAGTATCAAAAGATCGGCTTAGATGCCGTATCTTCCTGCGAGCCGCCATTTTGTTTCCCTGTTATTTCTTATACATTATTATTTAACCTTACACTACAAAATGCAACTAAAATGATTATTTACTGATTGAATCATACATTTCAAAAAATGATATTAAATTAAACAAGACAATCTACTGTGGAAACTTAAAGATTGAAAAATCAAATTCTTGATAGTAAAATTCATTTGATTTACTTATTTATTTATTTTGTAAAACATTCAGGCATAGTGAAAGCAAATTTTTTAGCGTGAATAGGCCTTAAAAATATTTAGTTTATGTTTCCTCAAAAAAATAATTGTAAAATAATAATAATTATAATAATTTGTGAGAAATAATAGGGAAACAAAATGGCGAAAGAAGCAAAGAAACAAGAAGATAAGGCAGCTGTTCCCAAAGGGCTTCTATTTTAGTGAGGGATCTCCTAGCCAGTACAAAAGTAAAAAGAATTTTGTAAATTTTTGTCATCATGAGAAAGGCTTTGGCCTTCAAGCAGAATGGTATTTTTTTGCGATTAGTCATGAGTAAAATACTTGTGTGTAAAATTATAATGTCAAAATGTGTTAAAGTATTATAAAAAATTATTACAAAATAATGCTTTATTAAAAAATAAAGCACCGATCTGAAATATTGTCTGTTTCTATTGTGATTAGAGCAGAATTCTATAATTCAATAGTAAATATGGTATGATTGTGAATATTTTCAAATTTTTACTAGTCAATAATACCATTGTCAATAAGTCCATTTTTTTAAAATCTCTTTAAATGATGAAAAATGATTAATAATACAGTAGACTCCCTCAAATCTGCAAACCTAAAATCCGCAACTCTCTAAAATCCACACATAATTTACGGATGTAAACAATGAAGCATTCAGTTCAGATATAAGGACAAAATTTTACTTTTTTTGTTTTATATCAATTCCAAATATATTTTAATTTGTAATTTTTGTTACTATTACTGTCTTAATGTTTTCTCTTGAAGGAAAAATAAATTTATTTCTGAAAAAATTCAAGATATTCCTGTTATCAATGATAATCATAATCTTACTAAATATATATATGTCTTAATCAAGCTTTTTTTTTTTTTTTTTTTTTTTTTGTCACTAAGTGTGGCTAAACCTGGAATAAAACCTCCTTACTTCATTATTTTGATCTGAATTAGTATTGTACATTATTTATGAGGCAAGTTTCATTGAATAATTTATTCAAAATACATTTCATCTTTATAATGAACACTTAATCATACATTATTAATTAGACCTTTGTTTTTAATATTTTAATCATTTTAAAAATGATCTAATTTTTTATTATTTTAGTTTATTACTTACTTTAATATTTTATTATATTGTAAGCATACATTATAATTTCAATTGGATTATTAATTGCATTCAAATTACTGTTTAAAAAATGTAAACAAAGCAATGACCAGAAATCCGCAAAATTCTAAAATCCGCAAAATCTCTGGTCCCAAGCTGTGCGGATTTGAGGGAGTCTACTGTATTTTGAAAATCAAACAAACTAAATAAAATTTAAATATGTAAACATATTTAATGTGTGATATTAAATTTTGTAATTAATATTATTAAATTATAATTACAAGTATTTTTATTTAAAAAAAAAGTGAAAATCAAATACTACAGCCTATTCTGGTATCAAGACCAAGTTCTCTGAACATAAAACAGACATGGTACTGATCATGCTAAGACCACTGCCGTAACTTTGTTACTGAGTAAAGTATTTAAGTTGTGTTATAATATTAGACCTCCAGGTTTCTCAAGAATTGAAGAACATTGTATAAAATCTGGTTGAATCTGAGACTAAGGGGCCTCTACCCTACAACCAAGCTTGGCAAGTTTCTTCCGCAGTTGGAAAAAACCATGGAAAAAACTGGCCGGAAGAAATAGGTTTCTTCCAAGTGGAAGAGATGGAAGAAACTGTTTTTCTTCTAGAATTTACCATATACTTTCAATTTTGTAAGATTTGATAAATATATTCTTCCTATAATCTTATATTAACTAATTCCATTGGAACAAAACAAATTTAATTAAATATATATATGCTAAATTAATAATAAGATCAGTTGTTTAGCCAAGATCACACACAATGCCTGTCTAAAAATCTTCAACATTGGCTAAATGAAAAGAAATTAAAATACACAAAATTAATTAAATGTTATTCATTTCAATTTAACCAACATATTTTTTTAATTATTTAAATTTCTGAAACTAGTAGTAAATAGTAGGGATTCTTTACCAATGGTAGAATGAAACCCATTTAAATAAAAGCTTTTAATTTACATCAATTTTATTAATGTAAGTAATATACAATAATTACTGTAATATTAAAAGCTTAATATTAAATTTTTAATATTACTATATTAAACAGAGATTGATCAAAAATATGGTTTCGTTTTCGGCCAAAAATTCAAGTTTTGCCAAAAACATGGCTGAAAATTCAACTTGACTGAAACTCTCAGTATTCCAAAACTCTTATTTCTTCCTTCTGAAATTTTCATTATTAGTCATTGATTTGAATTGTATCAGCTCTAATGACTGTATTGCAACAAACTTCATTGTTTTTAATTATCAGTCATAAATTAGCAATCATCTTATAAAAAATTTTTAATTTCAACTGCATTAGTGTTTCAAATATTCTTTGAGAAAGTTCTAGAATAATAAATGATCATTTACAAAAATCATTATAGAAGAAAAATCAAGATGTGTATACTTAAGACTAAAATATTTTTTAATTAAATGAAATTCATATAATTAGAAAATCCTCCAGTGTCATTGATGAATGAATTATGTTTTATTCTATATGAAAATAAAGTTTTTGGATAATTAACTTAACAATTGCACATAATTAATAAATACTATATATATGTAATTAATTTACATTTATGTATGTATTAATTACTTTAAAACATACAATTTAATTACTTTTTTTGGATGTTTTAATTTTTTGGCTGCAACTTTGAATTTTCTGAAAATTGGTTTTGGCCTTAGAAACCTGTATCAGTCAATCCTAGTATTAAAAAAAAGTCATTAAAATTCTAATCTTTCTTAGTACAATGCAGATTGCTGCCATCAGTTTCTCAATTTAAATTTGATGAATGCAAAAAATGAAGATTTTTTTTTTCTCAAGTTCTACACTTCAAGATAGTTTAAAAACATTTTGACATACCCATAGGTATTTTTAGAATACTACAGCATTGAAATATTCATGCTAGATGTTAGTAGAAATAATTACAAATTTATTTATTTACTGTGCTGCACAGTTTAAAATGACATTTTATATAAAAATAATATATTTTTGTAAGAAAAATGAACAATTAGTAGGTTTTTTATTCTTTTCTCTCTCTTCTTACATAAATAGCATAATTAATTAAAAAAAAATTCCTCTACCTCTAGAATAGTAAAAATCCATCACCTGAAAATGTCTGCTGAACCTGAAGTTTGTTATTAAAAAAGTAACTTATCTTTGCAAAAAAAATTTTAATGAAATTTTCCAAATTAGATTTCATGTAATTATACTTTAATTCTTTTATATAGTTAATATACTTTAACTTTGAGCATTTGTTTTTAGTTTCTTCCATTTTTCCAGTTTCTTCCACTGTCCTGGAAGAAATAGGTTTCTTCCGGAAGAAACCCAACCCTTCCTACAACATACATAAAAATATTCAAAATTTGTGTTTATCAGAGTTGGCCATTATGATTTAAATATGAGTTTTATCTAATGTACAAATGCTCCACCATTCTGGAGCCAATGAGGCAGACTCTTAATAATAAAACTAACCCTGTTTAAAGCAAAGAATATAAAATTTACAACTTAATATAACCCTTTAAGACCCTAACCCACATGATCCTTCAGGTTAGATATTCTTTTAAATTGTTGCTTGTGAGTTGCACACAATAAAAACCCACATCAAATGATCATTCTGGCTTGCAGAAAGAATAAAGTATATTTTTTTTATCAACAGATAGTGGTTGTAGTACATGTTTTACTTTCAGCCGGAATGACTAGCTTTGTTTACAATTTGGGTCTTAAAGGGATATTTTTATATTTTGTTTGACTGACTGAGTAGCTTTTTTCCTAAATTTCATTTATTTATTTATTATACCAAATCTTTCTATTGCACTCCATTCTGCTGTAGCACCCAGGGCACATATCTTGTTCATTCTCCAATAATTATAACCATGTTATGAACTGTGAAAAGAATTAACAAAAAATCACTTTTAAAAACATATATAAAAAAACTAAGACATACAGAAATATCACCATCACTCTTCATTGATTCCTGGTGTTTGCAAGACGGGTTTTTCCCAGCAGGCAAATTGGATGTAGAATACATTGATCTCATACGATTTTGTTTCGATATGACTCTCTTAAAGAGTCGTTGATTCTCTAGCTCTATTTTTTTAGACTCATCATTGGAAAGAGAAGCTGCTCTTCTGCGCATCATAGTTTCACGGTAATCAAATTCTGAACTATTTGTTGCTTCTAACTTTTCAATGGCTTTCATCAACACATTTACTTCTGGTCGATGACAATTATCCCCAGACCCATCATAGTCATAATTTCTGCATGGATTTGGAAAATTCCTGTCATCAGATTTTAAATCAATATTTCTACTGGGCAAAGGACTATCACAGTATGGTGAATTCAAAGGTGTTACATCAGTAATTGATTCTGATTCCGATAAGGCAAGAGAATCTTCACTATCTGTTGATGTGAGATCTGAATCAGATAAGGAAGCACTAGATGACAGAGAATCACTGCTCTGATTAAGATCTTCAATGTTTCTATCGGAAACATTGCTACCCACAAATTCATTGATTTTTATATCGCCAAATTTGCAACATACAGAATCATCCGAGTTTTTGGTCAGTGACTGTCGATCTTTTTCTTGGTTTTGGACAGATTTAAACGATCGACTATCCCTTTTTATCGCGTTTTCATCTCCGGTTGCTATGTTTGAATCTACATCACATTCTAAGACACTTTGAATGTGTTTGATCATGTTTTGACTTCCACCAAAGGCCATGACTTCACAAATCGCTTCTTTAGGTATTCATGCTATGCTTGTTCAAATTAAATGAGACTATCACATCAGATAAGTTTTTAAACACAAATAATAGCAAATTTCCCCAATTAGTACGTCTATATTACAATAAAATAGAATTTAAAACATGAACATCAGTTTGTCAACTGCTACTCTAGACAAACCTTCCAAGTCAAGTGTTGTTGTTGTTGTTGTTGTTGTTGAGGCGCAACACGCCCAGACCATGGGGAGTAAGCCACAGCTTTTTACCCCTGCAGATCTACCATCAGGAGAGGTCGAGACGACCTACTTGGTCGAAGGTGCACTAGAGAGTTCATGAGGAAACCTAGCTAAAAGCGATTTGTCCTTAGAAGAAACGATACCAGATGCCGAGCCTGAGCTGCTCCAGCGACAGCCAAATCGCACAGCTGACTAAGGGTAGCAGTATCACCAGAGATCCCAAGACGCTGATATAGTATAGCACGATCAGTGGCGTACCGCCTGCAAGTCAATAAGTAATGTTCGCAGGTTTCAGGAAGTAAGCACATTGGACACAAGGGGGATTGGCAGAGCTTGAATCTGTAGAGTAACGCTCTGGTAGGGAGGGATTTCGTACGAAGGCGAGAGAGGAGGACCTCTCCCTTCCTAGGAAGCCGCAACTTTCTGTGCTCCCAACTTCTTTTAGTGAGATGAGCGAAGTCAGTCCCATATTTACAAAGGAGCCATTCGTTGGAATCTTCGGTACGGTAGAAACGACGAAGTCTCACACATAGATCTTCTGGGGACACCCACTTTATTGGATCGACTCGCAGACTGTGGGTGCGTGCCAACTTATCGGCAAGCTCGTTGGCATAGATTCCGACATGTCCGAAGACCCAGACTAGCTCAATCGAAGATACATGCTGCAAGACTGATATGAGCTTAGAATACACCATAGCGATCACACGGGGGGATCTGTGATCCAAGGAATGAAGGCTCGTAAGAACCGACCTACTGTCGGATAGCAGAATCAATTTGCCAGACTGAGGGGGAAAGTCCAAGGCGAACCAAATAGCCAGAGCTTCCGCCGTGTAAATTGAATTTAGGTTATTAACGATGCTGGAGTGGCCAAAATTCCGAGTAATGTCCCAGAAGCCTACACAAGTCTGAGAGTCCGATTTTGAAGCATCAGTAGCCATGACATGCCAATCCACCCGCGTGGACATGAAGGAGGAAAAAAGCTGACGTATAAGTGAAGGCTGAAGCTGTCTATTCTGGAACTCCAAAGAATCGGTGTGAACCTGGATACAGTCCGTAGGACGAGGATAGGGAAAGACCGCCGATACGATATCAGATACAGGAACCTGGAGCCGGGTTAGAGTTTCTTTCAGATGATCAGCAAAGACACACAAGTTCGCATGGTCCGGATGAACAACAGACGAGATCGGCGAAAGAGGGCCGAGGGACAGGTGCCGAAGGAGGTAGCAGTTCCTATGGAGGTCCTGAGTCTTTGCGATTGACAGGGAATTAGCTTCCCGACGCAGGATAGGGATAGGCGTCCACCTTGGGAGACCTGTAGCAACTCTAAGAGCTGTGTTTAGAATGGGCTCTAACTTCTGCCTGGTAGAGGAGCACGCTAGTGAATAAATGGGGCTCCCGTGATGCAACGTGCTCATAACAGTCGCCTTGCCGAGTCGAAGGAGATCATGAGTAGTGATACCACGGGAAACATGAGCCACACTTTTAAGGACATTCAGTCTCCGAACAGCCTTTTCTTTAATTAAGGAGATATGGGAAGTCCAGTTGAGGTTGTGAGTGAAATTCAAACCTAGAATTCGGATATTGTGAACCCAGGGTATATCTTGGCCATCAATACGAAGGTGACTATCAGGGATCGTTTTCCTAGAGGAAAACACTATCGCCGAGCATTTGCTTGGGTTTAAACGAAGCTTCCAATAGGTGCACCAGCGAGCTATGTCGTGAATGGTTCTTTGGACTTTAGGCAAAACCTCTTCCAAGGAAGGACCAAAACCGTAGACGTAAGTATCATCAGCATATACAAGCCCCTCCACATCGGGACCGATGGCATCAAAAATGTCGCTCATGTAGAAGGAAAACAGAAAGGGAGACAACACCGCCCCCTGTGGGACGCCCACGTCGATCTCAACCGGATCCGATAGCACTCCCTTCCAGCGAACTTGAAAGACCCTAAACGATGCGGAGTGAGTCCACTTGGTGAAATGGCCGTCAAGGCCTGCAGATAACATTTTCAAGGCAAGACCATCCGGCCAAATGGAATCATAAGCAGAGGCAATGTCGAACGACACTAGGACACCCACTAGCTTCTGGAGGCGAGCTGAAGAGATGTCTGAATAGAGTTTGGTTAGAGCCGGAGTACAGTCACGAAAAGGAATGAAACCGTAATGATTTGGATGGAAGTGATTCGTCCGAAGGATCCAGGCAATAATTCGTTTCAAAAGGATCCTTTCAAACACCTTCGAGGGAACCGAAGTAAGAGAAATAGGCCTGTAGGAGGCAGGCAAGGTACAATCCTTCCCGGGTTTCGGGATAGGGACAATAATGGACTCCCTCCAAGAACGAGGGATGACGCCCGAGCTCCAAATATCGTTGAAAATTGCCAGTAATTTCTGCAACCCCCTCTCGTCCAAGCACCGGAGAGCACGAAGTGAAATCCCGTCTTTACCGGGCGTGCGATGAGAAGACCTGTTGATAGCATGTTGAAGTTCAGACAAACGAATAGGGCGACGGAGATTCGTATCAGTATTTGCACTGAAGTCGAGTGGAATGAACCCATTCCCGTGGACCCTGCTGAACGATCTTGCAAACTCGTTCGACTCTTCGAAGGCACAAGTCGACGTCAAACCTTGAATGGCAATAAAGTTATGTGACTCCGGGGGAGGCACTTTCCGGTTTTTCAACGCGCGAATTATCCTAAAGATGGCCCCAGACGAAGCTGCAGCTTTGCAAATTGCTGCCCAGTAGGTGCGTTTTGCATCATTTATTTCCTTCTTCAGGACGGCTGCAACTTTCTTATACCGACTCCAAGTAGCAGGACAGAGACACCTCCTCGCTTGACGGAGTAAACGCCGCTTTTGCCCCAACAGATAACTGCATCGGGAGTCCCACCACGGGGCCCCACTGCGCATAAGAATCTTCGTCCTACGGCCGCACTTCTTGAGGACAGCACTGCAGGAACTCTGGAAAGTTTCGTAGGAATTGGTAGAAGAACTCACAACTGCCTGGTTCAAGTGTCTCGTGACAGCTCCCCAGTCATAGCGGTGACGAAAATTGTGGTGTATAGGAGTGATGATAGGCAAATTAAATTGGAGCTTGATTGGACAGTGATCACTATCAAATGTATCTGGATGAACGAAATAGCTAGTATCGACGAACAGATCTGGAGAGGTAATGGATAGATCCAGCAGTGAAGCTCCACCCGCAAAGTAGTGGGTCGGAGTACAGGAGTTGACAAGGCAAACGTTATTTTTGATGATCCAGTCGATTATCATGGCCCCCTGAGGGGTATCCTGGGTACCTCCCAAACTAGTGTGATGGGAATTAAAGTCCCCGATAATGACGAAAGGGGGGCGACAAGCTCCCAAAATTTTGTCAAGCCAAGGCATTTCCAACTTACCCGGGGGGGAGTAAATGTTAATAATCTGAAGCCGGACGTTGTTGGGAAAGGAAACTTCCACTCCCAGAGCTTCATTGTGGGCTGAGTCGACTGGCAGAACCATCCGACGAGACGAAAGGGCGCTCCGCACTGCCGTCAGGAGTCCACCGCCTTTTCTAGCAGTTCGGTCAAGCCTATACGCATTTTTGCCATGAAGCTGAAAATCGACGGAGGGATTAAGAAAAGTCTCCTGAAGTGCAACGATGTCAGACGAGACGAAAAGGGAGTGGTGGAGCCAGGCAGAATTTGCCCGAACTCCTCTTACGTTCCATTGCACCAATGAAAGACTCATGAACAAAAACGGTTATTGATGACCAGACTGAGACCTGTCCAATTCCATAGGGCTGGACTTATTGGAGTCAGGCACGGAGTGGCGAGGAATATTTAAACTGTCCAGGGACGAGTTAGAGACAGAGGAATGACTAGTACGGATTTTTTTCATGTCAGGTTCGACGGAGGGAGGCGAGTTCTCTCCATCGCCAGGATTTTGTTTTAGTTTTTCTTTGACTACATGAGTGGTTTTTGGTTTGTTAGTGATCGTTGACGGTAGAACTTGTTGTTTTTGGACAGAATTGACTATTGTGGCACTGAGATCATGAAAGGCGGTGTGAATGCTTTGAATTTTATTTTCCAGGAGGGAGGAGGCCTGTTCAATAAAACTGCTACACTGTGCCGCCTGCTCGACCATTAACGACTGAAAAACTTCATATAGATTATGAGTGAATTGCTCCAAAGTAGCTTGAAAGTCTGATTTGGTGATATATTCGGAATGGGGTGGACTCTTAATTTTTGAGGCATATGTATTTTCCTCTCGACGTTCTTCGACACGAAATTGGCGTCTGGCCTCGGCGATGGATAGGTGGTGTTCGCTCTTGAATTTCTGTATAAGGATTTCTTTTTGATATATGGGACAGGACTTATCATCAGCGCAAATGCTCCCCTCGGCAGTTAGAGCAAATTGGACTGTCGGCTTGACAACTTCCCTCATGAGACTGTCCACAGGTTCGACAAGAGATTTCCGAGCGGCATGATTTTGTACTGTGGTTGTACCGCCAGCATCTTAGACAGGGGCGAGGCCGATCTACGAATAAGCTTAATTTATGAATTTGGTAATATAATTTCACTTCACGGGGAAGTTGGGTACCCATCATAGTTACCAATACTGTGGTGGTTGGCACGACACCTGTGTGATTTTTCCTTAAAAATCGTCTGACTTCAAGACAGTGTACACCGTTGTAAATGAGCTCGTCCGCTATTTCTTCACAGGAAACATCGGCCGGGATGCCATAAAGAAGAAACCGAGACGTGACGCTTTCGAATTGAATACGTGGGGTTATTTGAATGTTCGCTAACGATGACATTTCTAACACCTGAATCGCAGTATCGACAGATTGGGTCAAAACAATTAATTTTCCTTGCTTTGTAGTTTTAATACTATCTATGGCAGCATGATTTGCTATTTGCTTCACAATATCCATTTTTAGCAATTTGGGATGAATTATGGGGAAGGAACCGGATTTAGCTTCTAAAAACAACGTAATGACGTCATTTTTGTCGAGTAGTGAAAATTTAAGAAGTTCCGCCGATGAATAAATGCTTTTGTAATGATTAAAGTCGGGGGCCGGTGTGGCGTTGAGGTTTGAGATTGAACTGGTCGTATCCATATTTGCTGCCTCTGTTGGCAACTGTTGCGAAATGTCGTCAGACATGGCGCTCTAACACTAATGAAGAAATTAACGACAGAAAAGATAGACTAATTCAATAAATACAGTACGAAACAATAACTTATTGAAGAAACAACAGCAAATAATAAACACAAGATAAAACTATGAACTGTCCAAACTGTTGTAGTTGGGAACCGCCCCCAAAAACAAAACACCACGCTTCCTAGGAAGCCTACATTTCCAGGCCGGTCGAAACACAAAGTCTTCCAAAATTCTCACTATTCAACACCCAAGTCTCAAAAAATAGCTTACACACAAACTCAAAAACTTGATACAGCACCTACAGAATCAAAGTTCATGATCCAAAGAAAACGTCAAACAAAAACCCCTCGCATTAAATGTTTCAATTCTAACACAAACCTCATTTCTCGCTCTCATGTGTCCAAATTTTAGTTCAAGTCAAGTGATACGTAACAATAACAAGAACAGTGACGATACATGTGATTAGTGATTAGTTGGATGGTTCATCATTTGGCTAGCAGACGATGACTGTGTTTGGAGATCACGCGCGCTGCGCGCGCGAGCTCAGGAGGCAGGGATATGGAGTGGGTTCTTATCGCGGACGGGATATCCGTTCAGTACTCGCTATTGTGCTACAGGTACTGTAACTGTGCGCTCAATAACAGACGGCGAACAAATCACGGATTTGGTTAATTACGGTGCTAATTATAAAGATAATCTGTTGCAAATGAAGGCGAGCTCGATGGCCGTACAATTAGAGCGTTAAGCTTGCACTCAGACGTTATGGGTTCGAGTCATTCGAGGGCCACAAGTCGGTTTATGATTTCTTTTTATTATTATTGGTTACTTTTTATTAATAAATAAGACATTTTTATAAAAGATAAATTTTATATCAATAATACAGAAGCATATGTATTTCTATTATAATAATAAAATACTTATTTAAATACGAGAAAATGAGATGTTTTGGGAGAAAGTTTTGTATTTGAACCCTTTTAATATTCTAAGTATCGTTCCAAAATGATTTATATATATATTAAGCAAATGAAAAAAAAGTATTCTGCGGAAATATCCGTATACGCGCAAAATAATTTCTTAATGTTTTTCTTCTTTTTTTTATTTTAGAAGTGAGTTTTTATCGAGATTAGGATGCAAATATAATGCATGCGTGGATATTTTACGGTGTAAAAATCAAAATGGAAAATATTATAAAAGCAAAATGTAAAAAACTAAAAATATCTGCACACATATTTTTAAAGAGGTGAAATATTTGGTGTTTGCCTTCTAGTTTTGTAATGAATAAAGTATGATTAGAATGTTTATAAATTTTTTATTGAAAGTATAAATTAGTGTTTTGCTTATACTAACATGATTTCGGATGTGGTTTGTTTCTCACAATATTTTGACCTGTTACTCACACGGTATTAAAATATACAATCATTAAATAAAAAATATATACATATTAAAACTTTTTCTGAAAAATTGTCTAACTAACAGTGCAAATTCCATTGAAATCCATCCAATATTATAGATTACAAATTAATCTTGTAATATGTGGATATCTCAAACTTGGTTTATTAACAGAATTCTATTTAACACGAAAAATAACAAGCAACTGATAAATTATTTTTAAATAAATAAAAAGAAAATTATTAAAAAATTCAAATCACCAATTGAATTGTTAAATTGTATCAGTTAACCTACCAAACAAAGCGCAACCAATAACAGATAAACACAAAACGCACAATCACGTTGTGGGGACGCCATCTTGCGCGATCAGTAAAACGAGTTTCTCGCAGGAAGCGATAGAGCTAGCTTTTTGCTCGGCACATAAGATCTCGCTTTCTGACCGTGGGTTCTCCGGTTCGATCCCTGTCTGGGCACCTCACCTGCATTGGTGACCTTGGACAAACGAACACGTAATTCACCATCTTCGCTCTTGACCAAAAGATGGCAGCACTGAAAATAACCCCAGCATCCAAAGCCTGCAAAACGCTCGCAGCACGCAAAGCCTGTGAAACGTTCACAGCACACAAAGCCTATGACAACTCTCATAGCACAAAGCTTGCCACGCCGCGCATCATCGAGGGGGGCACACATGCGCTCGGCGGCAGCACGACAACACATCACGAGTCACCTCACCTGCAACGTGTTCAAATCGCCCAGCAGTTTTTTTCTTTTTGGCGTCGCACCAGGGCTACACTAGATACCGCTCATTGCTCATTCCTTATAACGACGTCACAAAAGGTGGCTGGCCGCTATCTGCTATTGGTACAAACAGGGCTCAAAGTGACGCACCCATCGTTTTGTACCAATCGCTGGATGTCATTCAGCCACCTTTTGTGACGTCATGAAAGGAATGAGCAAGCCCGGCATCTAGTGTTGCCTTGGTCGCACGCGCGAGCTTTGATCACGGTTGGTGGTCATATTTTAAAAGCTGATCGGGCTTAATTAGATGAAATAGGTCACGTGATACTTTTCTAGAATATTTTGGATTTTATTTGAGTGACTACAGGTATGTTTTTCTGTTACGAGAACCATGTTTTGGAAGGACAAAGAAATATAGTATTTGTGTTTGCCAATTTTGAACCATAATAACAATGCAATAATTGAATAATTTTAAAATTCCTTTCTTCGGTAATACCTACTCCATGCAGAATCTTCTGAGTGCGCGCGTGCAGCGCGGGTGTCTCCCGAACACGCCCGATGTTCTTTGGTCACGTGATCAAGGAGCCCTTAGATGACGAATTGACTAGATAACAGATCCTTTGTTCTCTTCATGAATTCTTGAAGCATTCACCTCCGAGATTTCATAGCCAAAAAGGTGTCTCTTGTTGGCGATGATCCCTTCTTGATAATTTTCTGTTTCCATTCTTATAACAAAAGAAGCGTAACGCAGAAGAAATAGGTCTTAGTGGCTGGTGGGACCGGCGGTAGAAACCGGTTTGGCGCGCATTTTCCCCACTATCACGTGATGGTGGGGAGGCGGCAATGCTTCAAGAAAATGCTGCTATTTCTGAGTCCAGTTATATGTGAAGTCTATGGAAAGCTCCAAGACGCAATGTAAATCCCCACCAGCCATAGACTTCTCATATTATTGGACTCAAAAATAGCAACTTTTTCTTGAAGCATTAACCCATTTCCCCACTACGACGTGATGGTGGAGAGAATGAGCGCAAAACCGGTTTCTCCCTTCGATCCCACCAGCCACCAAAACCTATTTCGACTACTTTACGTTTCTTTTATTATGAGAATGAAAGCAGAAATAGCCATGAAGGGATCATTGCCAAAAAAAGACACCCTTTTGGCGATGAAATCTCGGAGGTCGATGCTTCAAGAATCCGCGAAGAGTACAAAGGGATCCGTTACCTAGTTATTCCTGATAAACCTCCAGCCAATGGGACAGTTTACGGGGTAAGCGGTAGCAGCCTCTCCTCTTATCAGTGAAGCTCTTTGGGTAAATTACTGGCACCACGCGACTTTTTACAGCCTCGAACGCAGATTTGGAATATCCTCCATTGGGGCTCCTTTAGCACAGACAGTATAGAGGTGCAATATGCCGTTAAAATGGTTTGCCATACGAAGTCAGTGATCGTTCAAATTTGAATGCCCTCATTCGGTGTAAACAAAACCAGCATGTAACAGGGGCTGAATTCATTGACGTTACCCGTGCATATCTATAAATGAAAAAAAAAATTACCTAGTTATGTTTAAGCATTTTAAACAATAACAATTTCCAAAGGTAAAAAGAAATGCAAAGAAATACAGGCCTGAATTAACAACGCGTCAAAACATGTGTTTGTGTTTTGGCCAAATGTAACAAATTTTAAGGTTACATTTCCAGCGTTACGCCCAGCCCCCATACTTCATATCTACTCTTTCTTTTTACTCTGTGATCCTAATCATTTAACATGCAGGTGGGCCATAAATATAGGTAAATGCTGGCATAAAATGCTCTAGATTTATTTTGTGCGAATTAATGTTCGATATTTACATGTTATAAAATTCATATATCTTTATTAAAATCAAAATATAAGAAGCCATAATGTGAATAATAAAAAAGCATCGATGTAAAGAAAATATACCCAAGAAAATTGCCGAGTTTATTCTCTAAATATTTCTAAATTGATACACGCTTTATTGATTAACAAATACTTTTTCAACGTTACTTCTTAAATAAAAGGTAAAACACGTATGAAATTGCATTAAAATAAAAAGGAATTCTTCTGTAACCTATACCTGTTCCTAAAGAAACTAAAATTTGATATATGCACAAAAAGTAAGCATCAATGTTCTAAACACGATGTTTTTCAATGACAAATAGAGGAATTTTGGTAGCATCCAACCAAATCCCTCCATCCGAGGAAAACTTATGGCAAACATATATGCTATAGGCGGTACATATGTATATCCCATACCATCTTATAGGGTACAAATTTTCAATAAAATTTGACTGTTCAAAAAGATTTTGTACAAAAACTTGGTCGAGTAAAAGAAATAAGTACAACCTGAAATTCAAGGATATCCTCTAATTTGGAGATTAAAAAAAAGTTCGATGCTAGTGGGTCTCTTCGTCTTCTCCCGTCAGGGCAAACTTGTCTTCTCCTACAGGGGTAATAACATAATTAAACATGCCACAAAAAATATTTTTGACTGATTTTTATATTATTAAACTTGAAATTTTTCGGCTGCGTTAAAAAAAAATTAAAAATTTGAAGTTTTTTCAAGAAATTAAACAAAGAAAAGTTACAGTTTTATTACTCGCTTTCGTACAAGCTATAAATGACCGTTTACAAAAGCAGTTCTAATAGTACGATTCAAAAATTCCGGGACTGCGGTCATTCTTGACAATTAAAGCTAGTGCCTAAAGTAAAACCGCTTGAAATGTATTCTCCCAACCCTCCTCTACTTACTCATGTTGGTTTAGCTCATGTCATGAGACTGAAATGCTCGCGCAGATGTTAACCTCTGAAGTTAGTTACCTTCGCCAGGCGATAAAGAAAGATGGCATTTCTTGAACAGTGTTGCAGCATTAAATTCTATCAATGTTTAGGTAAAACACCAGTGGAGACTTTAAAAGTGCTAAGAAAGGTGTACGATGAATCTACCATGGTGAAACTTAAGGTTAATAATTAGCTTCGCCGTTTTAAAGAGGGTCGAAAATCCATGGAAGATGATAAACGCATTGGACAACCTTCGATGAGGCTACACACTGCTACTTTCCGCTTGTCAACACACCAGCACATCGATACCAACTGGTAAAACAAGTCCTCGTCAAAATTCGCACTAATGTGCTTTCACATCTTCCCCTATCAACTAGACATAGCCCCGTGTGACTTTTACCTGTTCCCATTAAACCCTTGGGGACGAGCAACACGTATACGTGCCGAAAAAGGCTTAAGAATTCTTCTTTATCCCCACCAGTAAAATTTTACTGTAAAATTTATCTTATTTAATCGGAGCATTTTCTCGATTTAATAAGTCACAAATTTCTGTTTTTAAAAACCGGTGACAAAATATTAAAAATTTCTTGAAAAGCTACATTTACAGGGACACCGTCATATTAATCATCAGACGAGGTGAAAACAACATCGCTGAGGGCCTTATGGGAAGTTGCGAAAAATGACTTCCAGCGATGCTTCCAAAAGTTATACCAAAGCCGGCAGATGTGTATCGTTACTCAAGGTGACTACTTTGAAGATGGATACGTTTCGGCGCAGGATAATATTTTTTACAACTTGTCCCCGAACTTTTGAATCATACTACGTATAAATTATCACCTGTTACAGTTGATTAGTTACTTCGCACATTTTTTAGGTTTTTTTTTCTTTAATGAATATTTTCATATGTCTCTGACAGCGATTTGTCTTCTATCCGTTTGGTTCACCAGGTCTTGAAAAATAAAAGCTGCATACACAGACATACTGGGTGTCAAACTAAAGTCTTACACAAATCGAAAAAGTGCATTTTAAGTCAACCAGCAACCGTATTTTATGTCAACAAAAAATATTTTATTGAATTTTAAACCGATAAAATAATTTTCGATAACTCAAACCCGATACATTTCCACTCAAGACACGAAAAGAAGTAAAATCAATCCTTGTATTTCCTTTTATCCCAATTAGAGAAAACATAATTTAATCCCTGATATCAATTTTGTGAATTATTTTATATATTAAATGTATGTATACGTACATATACATACATATATATATATATATATATATATATATATATATATATACATATATATACAGGGTGTCCGAAAAGTCTGGAAACGGTCGAATAACTCGAGAAATACATAAGCGATTGAAAAACGAAAATATACGTTTTAAATATTTTGAAATAAGCTACTCAGTGATACCAAATTTGACCTTCGCAACCGACCCCCTGGGGGTCAGAAGGGGTCCAACTTTGAAATCTTAAATTATAAACCCCATTTTTTATTGCAGATTCTGATTCTACGGACAAAAATACTTAACTTTTGTATTTGATGTTTATTTCGAATCCTCGTTCATCACGGTGTAATTGAGCATATTAAATCGATACATATTTCGCTTTTTCTAACCAGGTTTTGCCTGATTGGCCAGAATTTTGACGTCAAATTCCTCGTCTTTTGCAGGAATAGTGGTTTCTTGAAAATCACCCGCGGCGATTAGCATTTTTGCCGATCCCACCGAAGCTAGTATAGTGGAGAAAAATATGGGCTTCTGATTGGTTGAATAATTTTGCTTTTCTTCATTTTTGAGTTTACGTTTATTTAATCATCAATTTTGATTAAGCTTGAAAAGCTTTTGAAAGCTGGATTTTCCTTCAGTTTTTACATATTTATTAATAGATAAAGAAATAGATAATTCGGAATTTATAATTAAAGAAGTTAATCAGGATGTTTAACAATTGTTCTGTATTACTTTTAGAAAATAATAAAAGTAGAATTGTCTTTCTTCTTTCTATCTTTTTTTAACATGATATGCACATATATACACAATCAGAACAATTTATTTAGAAACAACAGTATTTTCATTTTACGGCGTCAAACTCAATTGTTCTATATTACTTTTTTTAAAAATTGCAATTTCTTCTTCTTATTATTATTTTAATGATATACCCATATACGCTCCTAATACGTACATTAGCATTCAAGATGATCTATTTGCAAACAATTTTTCGACCAATCAGAAGCCCGTATTTTTCTCCTTTATGCTAGCTTTGGTGGGATCGGCAAAAATGCCGGCTATTATTTCGATAATGCTACACTGTTGAAAATTTGACCCATTTGCTGTAGCGTCACTCCACAGCTTTTATAGAATATCTCTTTTATGACCAATGAGAATGCTCCATAACACAGTAAAGTAACCGTTTTCTATAAAAGTGGTGGAGTGACGCTGTAGCAAATGAGTTAAATTTTTTACAGTGTATAGGGGTTTTTTTTATGTTTTTCTCTACAAAAATTCATTGAAATATATTAATTTAGTTTTCTATTTGGATTTTTATTTTATCCAGTAAATGGTTTCTAAATACGGCTGATGTGGGTGTATGTTTTTTTTTTAAATTATTTGCTGTAGCGTCACTCGACCGCTTTTATAGAAAACGGTTACTTTACTGTGTTATGGAGCATTCTCATTGGTCATAAAATAGATATTCAATTAAAGCTGTGGAGTGACGCTACAGCAAATGGATCGAATTTTTAACAGCGTAGTATTATCGAAATAATCGCCACGGGTGATTTTCAAGAAACGCTATTCTTGCAAAAGACGAGGAATTTGACGTCAAAAATTCTGTCCAATCAGGCAAAACCTGGTTGGGACAACCGCAATATGTATCGATTTAATATGCTCAATAAACGAGGATAAACGAGGATTCGAAATAAACATCAAATACAAAAGTTACGTATTTTTGTCCGTAGAATCCGAATCTGCAATAAAAAATGGGGGTTATAATTTAAGATTTCAAAGTTGGACCCCCTCTGACCCCCAGGGGTCGGTTGCGAAGGTCAAATTTGGTATCACTGAGTAGCTTATTTAAAAATATTTAACACGTATATTTTCGTTTTTCAATCTCATATGTATTTCTCGAGTTATTCGACCGTATATATATACAGGGTGTCCGAAAAGTCTGGAAACGGTCGAATAACTCGAGAAATACATATGAGATTGAAAAACGTAAATATACGTGTTAAATATTTTTAAATAAGCTACTCAGTGATACCAAATTTGACCTTCGTAACCGACCCCCTGGGGGTCAGAGGGGGTCCAACTTTGAAATCTTAAAATATAACCCCCATTTTTTATTGCAGATTCGGATTCTACGGACAAAAATACGCAACTTTTGTATTTGATGTTTATTTCGAATCCTCGTTTATCACGGTGTATTCGAGCATATTAAATCGATACATTTTTCGGCTTTTCCAACGGGATTTTCCCTAATCGAAACTAATTGGGGAGAATTTATGACATCAAATTCCTCGTCTTTTGCAAGAATAGCGTTTCCTGAAAATCACCCGTGCCGATTATTTCGATAGTACTACACACAGTTAAAAATTTGACCCGTTTGCTGTAGCGTCACTCCACAGCTTTTATAGATTACCTGTTTCATGACCAATGAGAATGTTCCATAACACAGTAAAGTACACTGTAAAAAATTGACACTTTTGCTGCATCGTCACTCCACCACTTTTATAGAAAACGATTACTTTACTGTGTTATGGAGCACTCTCATTGGTCACAAAAGAGATATTCTATAATAGCTGTGGAGTGACGCTGCAGCAAATGGGTCAGATTTTTAACAGTGTAGCACTATTGAAATAATCGCCACTGGTGATTTTCAGGAAATGCTATTTCTGCAAAAGACGGGGAACTTGACGTCAAAAATTCTGCCCAATCAGTCTCGATTAGGGAAAATCTCGTTGGAAAAGCCGAAATATGTATCGATTTAATATGCTCGAATACACCGTGATAAACGAGGATTTGAAATAAACATCAAATACAAAAGTTACGTATTTTTGTCCGTAGAATCCGAATCTGCAATAAAAAATGGGGGTTATAATTTAAGATTTCAAAATTGGACCCCCTCTGACCCCCAGGGGGTCGGTTACGAAGGTCAAATTTGGTATCACTGAGTAGCTTATTTAAAAATATTTAACACGTATATTTACGTTTTTCAATCTCATATGTATTTCTCGAGTTATTCGACCGTTTCCAGACTTTTCGGACACCCTGTATATATATATATATATACATATATATATATATATATATATAATTGTTTGTCCTAACTGACTGATAATCAAAGCACAGCCCAAACTACTTAACCTAGAAGTAAGCAAATTGGGGAGAAAATACTTCTTATAACATAAGCGTGCACTAAGAGGGGATGTTTGAAAATTCCCCCTTTAAGGGGGGCACAAACGGGGAGTCGAAATTTCTTTAACATCTTGCTATATATCAGCAGCCAATTAAAAGGGGAGTTGAACAGTTTAGAACATTTGGCACATCTCTGCAGTCGTTTTAACCCTTTGAGCTCTGGTGGGTAAATTTCTTCAAAATTCCAAATGCCACATTGGCAGCAGTATTTTGCAAAGAAAAAATTTTGTTTATGATATACACGAAAAAAAAAATGTATCAAACCTTTTTCAGCTAAATCTGGTGGAATATTCCGGTGCCATTGTGCCATTTCGGAATTAAAATTAAGTGGTAGAAAATTCCACCATCAGAGCTCAAGGGGTTAAGTAGGAGCGCGAAACGGAAAAAAAAAAAATAAATCGATTAAAAAAATATTAAACACGTGATTCAGAGGTTTCAAAATTTCCACCCCCGAGGGGTTAAAGTGGGGGTCGAAAAATTCTATTTTTTTTGTCCTGTCATGTGTCGTATCATCGGAAAGCCCTCGGATCACTCCTTCATATTATGAACCTTTCATGACACTTCCCCCCAATTTGCACCCCGTGGGGCAGTTTTCGAAATTTTTTGAAATCGTAGCGTTTTATCCTTTTAGATTGTATTTTTTTATAAGGCTCTCTGATAAAAATTATTCATATTATATGAAAATTTCAAAGAGAGGAATGGTCTATTCCGGGGGGGAGGTCCTATCTGCTAACTCTGGAGGCAATTTTGGCCCACGCCTCTTCCCTCACTTTGCCCACGCAGGCGGCACTTTTCTGAATTTAATCGACATCCCTCATGTGATATATCGTTTGAATGCCCCGTGATCACTTATTTATGTTATACACTTCCTGTGTCCTTCCCCAACATTGACCCTCTCGGGAAGGGGGGGGGGTGCGGTGATTGTATTTTTCAGTAGGTCTTCTAATAATGAGAAAATTATAAAACTGATCTCAATGACGTATAATAATCAATAAAAATGTTGATCGCATTTACTATCCATTAAGGTTTTTTTTTTTTTTTTTTTTTTTTCAACCAGGAGTACTTTTCTTTCTTTTTTTTGGCCTTTTTGCAGCTAATTGTCGAAAAATTATAATTTTTGATATTCAAACTTCCTTATCTTTTTATACTTACTCGTGCCATTTCAACTTTTTGCAACCAGGTGATAACGACACATGACATTTCGATTATTGTGGCTCCCTTTTATTTTTCTTCGATGTGTTGTTTTTTTACTTCTATCCGTTTTTTGTTGCCATATATTTACTAAAATTCTTTATAAGCATGTAAAAACTATTTTTTTAATGTTCGGTTGTAGACATCTTGATTCTTGATTATCGGAAGTAATACAATTTTTTACGATGAAGATTTTTTTCGATTGGTAAATTTTTGAGAATCGCATGTAGGGTTGTTAGTTTTACCACTGTTAGGTTTTATATTCTGCAAAATTTTTGCAACTAATAAAAATCGTTTGCCGGCATCTGACGATTCAATGTAACTTTTTCAACACATGATTGTAGCTGATAAGACAAATAATGTCAACTGCTGGTTTGAGTGTCTAAAACATCATTTACTGATCTAACAAGGAAGGTCTCCATACGGGCATACTCAGAAAAATCTGAAAAAATTACAGAATGTTCTTCTCATATAGTTATATATGTTTATAAAAAAATTTCGGCGGAACCTCCTTATAACGTCCGTAAAAAAAATAATATAAATTTCGTTTATTTGGCAATTTATCTCCGGTTGGCGAAAAAACGAAATTTTGAAAAATACGCTTTTAGCTTCGAATACTTTTTAAAGAAAAAACTTTCTATGTTCAATTTATTTAAATAAGTTTAGTTTAAGTAATTTTAGTTTTGCATTTTTACTTTACTTTAAGTGTAATTTTGTCATATACATTTATATGTACTTATAACAAAATGAAATTAATATATTTTATCTATTAAAACACAATTTAAATTGATTAAAATTGTTCCAAATTGAAAAATACACGGTTAAAAATCTGCTGCATTTTGTTGCAACGCACTCCCTTGCTTGTATAGAAAACGGTTACTTGGCCGTGAAATGGAGCTTTCTCATTGGTTGGAATAGAGATATTATATACAAGCGGTGGAGTGCATTGCAACAAAATGCAGCAGATTTTTAACAGTATGACACGGTCAATTCACCGTGCTATGGAGCATTCTCATTGGTCAGAAGAGAGATATTTTATAAAAGTAGTGGAGTGACGTTGCAGTAAATGCTGCAGATTTTTAACAGTGAAGTCAATTAAAATCAATTTTCAGATTCGTTAAAATCGTCTGCTTTTGGCGATGAAATGCACTGCTCGCCAAATCCCGCGTCAGTTTCAGCTTTTCACGCCAATTATTCCAAACTATTTTATTTTTTTTTACATATCTAATAATGTAATTCCGCCGCTAATTTTCACTGATCCTTTATTACCTACATGAGTAGCTTAATTCGTATTTTTTTCAAAAAATTCTGAGTATGCCCCCAATGGAGACCTTCCTTGTAAGTAAACATACTAAATAAAATTTTAAGTATTTATTTACATATGTAAAGAACAACACTCGCCTTTGTGCAAAAAATTATTTATTGACCAACATATTGAGATTTATTGTGAAAGATATTTTCTAAAATGCCACACTGTTTGTACAGTATTTAATATATTTTTTAATATCCTAAATATTTATATAACATCAAAATTGCATAAAATATACTGTAGTTATCTATTAACAAAAAAGAAAAAAAAAAAAAATCTCCTCTTTTACAGCAGATTTTATTATAATTATCATAAGACAGTTAGAAAAATATAAATATTTAAAAGTTATAAATTAATTAAAATCGTTAATCAAATTTGCTCTTTTGTTAAATTCCTACATATGTTTTAATGAGTTTTAACTTTCTAAGCCTGTTTTTGTCAGAAGTGACAGATATAAGCAGCGTAAGAAAGATTTTGAGACGTAAATCAATAACCAAGTCTGATTTCACTTTTGGATCTAACTTCAGTGATGTTGTTTGACGCTTTGAAGAAACATTTCATCTGACTAGAGGCGGAGCGAATGGAACTCTTTCGATATACTGGTAATGGGATATTTAGTATCACGAGATAGAATCCGTTGAAATTCGATGAGATAAAATGTTTAAAAGGGAACTGTTCGATAAGAATTTATTATAAACCTACAAAAATAATTACAATAAAAAAATCTTACATTAACTAGTCTAATTCTTAAAAAAATTTATTTTAAACCAAATTGCCAAAATATTATTTTTATTAACTTCAACTTTTCAAATTATCGAAAAGTTAAACTTAGTGTAAATAAACAGTAACATGTAATCAAGACAAATAATTATTATTACATTATCAGTTGAAGCTCAGTTCTTCGGTATTACAAAAGGAAACCAGCAAATATGACGACAAATCATATAGTTTTTTATGAAATTAAGCAAAACTTCATTTCCACCGTTGCGAAATCTACTTGAGTACTTCTTATATTCATGTTCGCCCTTAAAAAAGAATGTGTACCAATCGGTTATTAATAAACATATTTCCAAATTTGACGTCACGTTTCTCAGCTACAACACTGCATATGAACATATGCACTTTATATATGGGTGATACTATGGTAAGAGGTAACTTGTGCGGCAATCCGTTTAAAACAGATTTTTTATTCTATATGTTGCAATTTTTTGCAATGAATCGCATCATCTTAATATACTTTATTAAATAACATCACCATTGAATGCCTAATTAAAACACATTTTTCTGAAATTTCTTACAAAGTCTAAAAAAGTCTCTACCCTGGCATGTCCCCTTGCCGGTTTAAATTTAACTTTCAAATAATACATATATTTTTTCCATCTGATGTTTAACTAAAGTATGTTTAATCGAAATTTAAGTAATTATACTTAAGTATTATTAAATAAAAAATAAATAATTTTGTTAATTTCAAATAATTTTTAAAATTAACTTTTGTCGTGCTTTTTTTCTGTATCTACCCTGCCAAATTTCGTTCCGCTAATACAAACATAAATTCAAGGACGGCTGTATTGGAAGTAACGCTTAAGGACATCTATAGCCGTGAAGTTAGCATTACTAAACGCGCAACCGTTTAAGTGCCGTTGTTTTTTAGTTGTTCCCACGCGACTGTGCAGTATAGTGGTTTCGTAAAGTGATCGTGTATCTCCCCTGGTAAGTCATAAAACTTATAATACTCATTTAATTTATTTGTACTAACTGCCCTAATTAAACAATACAGTAATAATTAAAGTGAGATATACAATTAACCCAAAAAATAATTCAGTCAGTTAAAACAGTTGAATTTGTCATGAAAACGTCTCTCCCCTGCCGTATTTCACCTGTCAAGATAACTGACAGAGGAGATAAAATTCATCATAAGAGGTTATACGCAGATTTAGCTAACTTCTATCAACAAATTGTTATTGTTAGAATTGGCGAATTTTTCGAAAAGCCTTCTAGAGAGCATCGTAAGGCGAAAAAAATATGGAAAAATAAAGCAAGAGAGCGTAGGCAACGACTCATTCCTCAAACTATAACTAATGTTCCGGCAACATCATCAAATTCAGATAATGATCATCAGATGCCGCAAAGTAATTTCTGTGGAAGACTTGCAGCTAAAGTTAAGTCACACCGAGCTAGAAGACAAAGATATTTAATTAATAAAATAAAAGATGAGACTATAAACGAACAAAAGACTAAATTAGCACGTTACAAAAAAAGGTTACAAAGACTACGAATAACTGAAAAACTTACACCTAATAGAAAAGTAGAACAAATGATGAATTCTCCAAGTGCCAGTGAGACAGTGAAGAAAAATTTGGTTTTTGCAGAAGTATTCACTCGACAATTAAAAGAAAATTATTCTGCTCTCCCAAACGAAAAAGAATTTTCAAAAGAGTGATAATCGCGGAAACTAGTGCAAAAATATGGTATACTACAGAAAGAAAAAAATATGAAACCTTTAAGAAAATTAGGAAAAGCACAATTAACAGAAAATAAAAGGAAAGCTAAAGCAAGTTATGTTGTAATGAAGAATAAAGTTATGCATTTTCTTAAAAATGACTATAATACGAGGTTATGTGCCGGCAAAAAGGATTGTGTGACAAAGAAAGGAGAACGGAAATAAAAAAGAATTATTTTGGATACTCTAAGAAATCTCTACAAATCTTTCATGAAGAGGTACAATATCACGATATCGTATTCTCTATTCTGTCACCTAAAGCCATTTTGGATAGTACAATCGTTTTGTGAGAAACGTGGCACTTGTTTGTGTGTTACACATGCTAATATGGATCTGATTCTTACGGCTCTATTCCAAGCCAAAATTATATCTGTGTCAAAGCACCAAGATCTGCTTCATATAATTTGTTGCAATAGATATAACGAGCAGTGCCTTTCCCGAGAATGTGCAACTTGTAAAAATAAAGAACTCGAATACAAGGAATTCGATAATAGTATTCAAATTGTATACAGAAAGTGGGAATCCGTCTCTACCAAGATAACTGATCCAAAAACGTGTAAGACAAGAAAAGTGACTAAATATTTGAAAAAATCGATTCAAATTCATCCTCGTGATTTGATTAAGCAATTAGATTGTAATTTGGAAAATTTTCTTCACCATGAACTGAACATAGTCCACCAGCATTCTGCTTTTAAAATTAAGAAGACAAATTTAACAGAAAATGAAGCTTTTATTCATATGGATTTCAGTGAAAATTACTTAAATACGCAGAAGAGATTCAAGCATTTCATTTTGGAGGTTCTCGTCAACAGACAAGTCTGCACACAGTTGTAACTTACACGAAAGAAGAAGCATCTGGCGAAGTAAAGACTACATGCTATTGTTCGTTGTCAGAAAATTTGTCACATTCGCCTCCAGCTATATGGGCACACTTACAGCCAATTTTAAACCGCTTACCACCCGAAGTAGACATTCTGCATTTTTGGAGCGATTGACCCGTAACACAATATCGCAACAAATACATGTTTTACTTTCTTGTCAATCATTTAACAGAATTCTACCCAAACCTTAAACACTTTACTTGGAATTACCATGAGGCAGGACACGGTAAGGGGGCTCCTGATGGTGTCGGTGCTGTTTGCAAGAGAACAGCTGACCGATTGGTGACTAGTGGCAAGGATATAGCATCTCTGAGCGATTTGTCAGATGCTATTCAGAAAAACTGTCCCAGCATCAATGTTTTCGTTATTGACAACAAAAATATCCTAAAAAAAGAAGCTTTGCTTACTAGTGCTAAAGAATACATAAAGACTTTTCCTGGTACTTTGCGTGTCCATCAGGTGTCATGGAACACTGAAGATAAAAAACAAATGAAAATGAAGTGTTTAAGCTGCTTTTGCAATGAAAGTATAAATTGTGATCATTTCCAAATTGGTGTCATGGCATATTCGTCTAATAAAAAATCCCGTCTTCGGGTCGAGGATGTTTACGGACCGGATTCAGAGTCGGATAACGAGAATTCATCTGATAACGAACAAATTAATATACCAAAAGGTGGCAAACACCAGACAGAGGATGAAGAACAACCGTCGACATCGAAAAAAACATTCAAGAACGGCGAATTTATTCTTGTCAAACTATCATCAAAAACAACAGAGTGCCGTTACGTGGCTATGTGTACGGGTTTCGAAGAGGATGGCGAGATACAGGTAGTTTTCTGTAGAATAGGGGACGAAACCGGAAAGTTATTTAAAGTTGATGAACAAGATATATCATTCATTTCAGAAGATCAGATTGTCCAGACACTCCCTATGCCAAATATTATTTTGAAAAAGCAGAAGATGTTTTACTCCTTTAAGAAGTCAGTGAATGTGTTTGAGAAAGCTTAAGCATTTTAATTTTAAGTTTTGTTCATGTAGGTAAGAAAATGCCTTTCATTTTTAATTTAATTTTAATTTTTGTTCATGTAGACAAAAAAGTACCTTTAATTTTTAATTTTAATTTAATTTTTTGTTTATGTAGGCAAGAGAGTGCCTTTAATTATTTGTTACATTTCATTTTCTAATGATTAACACATGTTCATTTATTGAACTGCATACAGAATATGACCGAAGAGCCTAGGTATAGGAATATGAAAATTATCCTGACTATCCAAGTGTGATTAACACTTAAGGGTGTTCTTAAATCAAAAAGGGCAACTTTGTGACACATGCATTAATTTATTTTTGTTCGGAAATGCATGAAAATAGCAGGTGTTGTTATTCAGAAACTCTCTAATTGCACTCATTCTTTTGTTTTTTAAAAAACACAATAGATTTTTCATAACAAGCCTTCAAAGTTGACACTTTTGAGCCTAATTCCCGACGAAGCAGAAAAACCGGTCGAAAAGGAGGAGAAAAACGGGTGATTGCGTCATCGAAATAGCTTATAACTAGATAAGTAATTTAATTATCATAAAATGGAAAAATAAGTTCAATTCGAAATCGCTTTCATAGTCAGGCATTACAATTTTATAACTTTCTGTTAAAAAATTAATTTGTAAATGTGTCAAAACGTTTTTCGCTTGTTGAGCGGATCAGTTAAGAACACCCTTAAGAAAAGCTAGTCTACTTAATACGTATTAATAAAAGATTATTTTATTATTTGTTGAAGGTACAATGACAAGATAATTTACATATGTGTATTTTTGAAAGTGAAACGCTCTTGTTAAAAAAAAGGCTGTAATATGATCGTCTCATTAATGATTAATATGATAGTCTGATTATATGTTAAGAAATTTTTTAAATAAAAGTTGATTTTATATATTTCATTGATTTTATTAAATATATTATTGCGTCAAACTCTCTCCCCTGGTAAAATAAGTATCTACCCTGGTTCTGATGTCTCTCCCCTGCCCAATGTATTTACCCTGGTCTTCAAAAAAGTAATAAAATATGTATAAAGTGACTTGCCCTTACATGAAAAGGTATATAAACGGGACAAAAATCATAATATGAAGTTTCATGAAAAAACTCAACTTTTCTTCTTGGTCGTATTTTTTTGTATTTGAAACCTCTTATTGTAGAATCACCCATATATATAAAGGATTGTTTCCTTTAAATAAGACGTTATTTTCACTCACTGAAGCATTTCGATTCCCTCTGAGATAGCTTTTTAAACTCGATATCAGCGGAATAACAAAAATATTGAAATGTAGCAGCTTTAAGAAATAAAAAAGCGTTTTTTAAACATGGTGCCACTTTCTATTCAAATTATTCTTTAAAGTCATTTTTAATTTAATGAGAAAATCAGATCAGTAAAAATATAGTAGTTCTAGTAGTTCCCATTATTTCTCCATCTTTGTAACAGTGTAAGAAGCCCAGTTGCCACCATAGTGGCAATAGAAAGTCTAGGGGGATAGTTAAAAAAAAAGTTTTCTGTTTTAACTACATATATTTTGTAGAAATCTGATGTAGATAAACAAAGACAGCGTGTTCGAATAAGAAAGGACAATTCGTATGAGGGAAATGTGATTTTATTCCAATAAATTTTTATTTCCGCTAGTGTCCGCGGCATGTCGAAATTTCGTGTACTTTCCCAAAGATCGCATCTAACTTATTAAACCAATATTTAAAAAGGAGATATTTTTTTAGGTCTTCAGACGCTTTTCCTTTAGTCGCATTCTAGTTTTATCATATTTAAGAATCCTTCTTTAAATTTGCGTAATAAAAAAGCCGTAGACGTGAATTTAAATGCTTACTAAAATTGAACATTAGAAAACATCATGCTCAACGATGCTTGTTTATTTTTGCCAAGATTTATTTAATGCAATAAGCTTTCATATAAATTTCCGGGCAGCGTTAATCCTTTCCGGCGCAAGCAAATTCTAATAGTAAAATGAGAAATTGTCGATTGACACCGGAATTTATAAAGGACTTGTCTAGATATTACGAATTCCTTAATTTAAGCTTTCATTGTAAAAGCAAAATTAAATTAAAATATTACTGGTGCCGTTTGCAAGTTTGGAATTAAAATTAGGTGTTGCCGGCCCGGCAACACTGCGCAAGAAAGGGTTAAAGTGATTTTGTAACAGAATCAGAATTCCACAGGTAAACACACCTGGCGATGGACAACCAAATTTGGTGATCAATTTTCTTTGCACAAATACTACAGAAGCTTCTACATCCATAAATACATTTAGCTTCTGACATTTTATTCCTGATGTTTGGGTCACTGGGTTTCGAGATCGACGTTTCAGTCTCAGTACCATTTTAGTCTCTAGTTATTTCGGTCCAACAAAATGATATAATTAAGAGACATTATTCTTAACCCATTAGTGCCTAGCGTCCCTTTTTAGGGACGATTATAAAAAAGGCAATAGAGCACTTTTCACACCAGTAAATAGAAAGATAAATAAGCAATATTTTTCACTAGACCAATTCCTCAATAAATTAAGATAAAAGTTGTTCGTATTTTAAAAGTGGTGGGAAACCCAAAATTTCATTTTTAATGAAGAAAATAATTTGGGCATTAATGGGTTAATTTAAAACCAAAACCACGTAAATTTTACTAAAACCCGAATAGAAAGACCCGATGTCCGCAAACACATATAACTGAAATCTAAATTGTCGATTCAAGGTTCATACGTTAAACGTAATAGAATTAAAGGAGGTGAGGGGGGGGGCATGAGGCTCCATAGATTTTTTATAAAAGCTCTCCCATATTTTAGTGTATAAAAAATATAAAAGGCTGAAAAATTAAAACAATTATAACTCAAGCTATAATTATCGAGAAAACCTACACTTTGTATGGTAAATCTAATCTTTATAACTGGAGATGGGACATCGTCAATGTTTTTAACAGAAGACGTATTACTATAGCACAAATATGAGGGTCAGATAAATATAAACAATTATAACTCGAATCCAAATTGTCGCAGAATATACAAATTTCATATGATAAAAGCAGTTATTTTAAAGCGCAGTGGTCTTTTTTGGTGCTGTTTGCAATCAAGAATCTTTTCTTGAAAATGATCGAGTATGTTTATAGTTGTAAAAACAAAACAAAAAGTTTTATATATAGAATCAAAATTTATCGAATTTCAGTTTACCTTTTTATGTATTAGTTTCATGGAAAATTAATTTTTCACATGTTTGGGTAACATGGGAATGTATATGTTTTATTTTTTATTATTTTTCAATAAATTAAAATACTTTAAAATAGAGTCCCGCATCGTTATGGGAATCAGATTTCAACGCTGTTCACAACGACTTATTTTTTAGAGCATTTTATATTTAAAGTTCTTTGCATTACAAAAAAAATCGAAAAAAAAATCCAATATTTATGGTTGAACAAATTATAAAGTTTTATACTTAAAATTCAAATTTATCGAATTTCTATTTTTTTTTTTTTTTTATGCATCTTTTGATAAAAAAATTAACTTTCATATGCTTTGATACTATTTGGATATTCTAGTTTTAATTTATTATTATTTTGTAATTACTTAAAAATAATTTAGAACGTAGTTCTGTATTGTGCCGTGTGACCCAATTTCTACAGTGGAATGAAAGTGGCGTGGTGTAGGGGCACATACACATTCACGGAATTTTTTCCTCGAATCTATAATTTTTAGTTTTTTATCCTTTAGATATATTTCCTTTAGATATAATTAGATATATTTCATGACTAATCTTATAAGCGAATGGTCACATAAATTCAGAAATTTAGCAATAGGTTGCCTCGAAACTATATCCGCTATATGAATGCCAGTAATTTTGTTAAACAAATTTTATTATAAACTGAAATCAAAAAAGATAAAAATAAACTGCACCACATCTTTTACACATCTTTATTTTATTTTATTTAAAATTTATTCAAGCTTACAAATTGTGAGTACTCTACAATAATTACATCTCCAATTATAACTGTTTTATGTTGTCAGCATCTTATACACTAAAATGTGGGGGAATTAATATAGAAAAAAGTCTCTTCCTGTTTTCTTGAAATTATTAAAATTACCACACGATGTGAGGGTGCGACGTGAAAAGTTCAATTTAAGTTGTAAGTATTTGTCAATATCGAAATCAATATTCGCACTATACAAATATCTAGATTTAGAATTTAGAAATTTTCGATTAAAAACGCCCACAATGTTCCTTTTTTATAAAGATTAAGTTTATCTTACAAAATATGAATGTTCTACGATAATTACAGCTCGAGTTATAAATGTTTTAAGTTGTCAGCAAATATACTAAACTATGGTGAGTTTCTTTAAATAAATGGTCGAGTGCGAGTATTACTCGCGCTCAGAGGGTTTCGTACAGTAAATATCTGAATTATTAAATATTATTAAAAAAATTGATAAAAGAATAATAAGATTTTGTAAAAAACTACAGAGCATAGGGTTAGATATTGCTGTATATACTAAAAAAATATGAATGGGTATCTGTCATTTCATACAAAAAAAGCAAAAATTAAAAAATTCAGGAGCCCATGGTAATCGATTTTGGTGAAATTTTATACAGAGACTCAGTTCATATTTAAACAGAGCTATGCAAAATACCTTGAAAAAAAATTTAATCTAAGCTAATAATTGATAATCTTTAAGCTAATAATCAAATTAAAATTTCAAGCATATAGACAAAAACTCGATTTTATGTCAATTTTTAATGTAAATTTTGATACTTAAATAAACAATCCTGAAATCTATTAATTTGCATTTACTCATAAATAAATATGATTTACTTATATGCTGAACTTCATTAACATCTGCGACGAGCCAGCCACTGCCGATTTTCTCCTTTTGCATGGTATAATATGTATACCAGCATACCATCTAAAAATTCAAAGAGATGCGAAGCCTAAATAATATCAAATATTGCTATTCTATGTAACTATTTTTTAATTATCCTAATATGTTCACGAAGAACTTAATACAAAACTGATAATAAAAGTAGTGCATAAATAAACTTCATTTAGTATTTCATAAAACTAAATTCAGTGAAATAGTAATCTTTTCTTTTTACAAACAAAACCATTTACAAACAAAATCATTTTCAAAACTCGTTTTTAATAAACTTTTAAAGACACGGGAGGCGTATTGAGAGATCCAATCAATTTAAACTAGTCGTGAATCCTACAGTATTCATGTGGTTTATTCTAATTAAATTAGTCTGCTTTTATTAATTTGACGTTTATTGCTTTTTTCCAGGTACTGGGCATTGCATTACACAAATATATCATTAAAATTTGTTATCTAGGCTTTAAAAACCGATGATACATAGAGTACGCCGTCCTGTCATTATATATTTCCAAGTCATCTGTGTCATTAAGGCAGTGGTTCCCAAACTTCTATTCACCCCGCTCCATCAAAGCATCTGTAAAATCATCCTCCCCCCCCCCCCCCCCGCGCCCAAGTGAATTCTTTTGATACGGTGGAAGCGAAATATATTTCGTACCGTAATTTCCGGCGTATAATCCGCGGATCAAACAATCATTTTCCGACCCAGAATTTTTTCATAAAGAAATGCAACTTCTTAGATCACCGTAAATATTTGTCTTCAGTCACAAAATAAAATTTCTGGATCCAAAAAGAATTGTTTGAACCGCGGATTATACGCCGGAAATTACGGTACTTCAAACGGTCTCAGCGTCGGCGGCCATGTTTGCAAAGCGTTGAAAAGGGTGCTTGTCTTTGATTGGTTAAATAGTTTTCATCGTGAAGTACGCCAGTCGTTGCCGATGGAAGCCAAGATTGGCCAATATTGGTCCTGACCCCTGGCCGATATAGGCCGATATCTACAAATAGGACTTTTTCTACGTAAATTTACAGAATTTAGGGTTTATGATAATTACAGGTTATGAAAATTGATTCCTACCTACCATCTTTCCAAAAAAGTACAATATGTAAATTAAAAATTTAAATATTGAAGATTCCAGAAGTTTTAATATTTCAGATCCAACATCGGTCAACATCGATCGGCATAGGCCAATGTTGTTAAACACGATCGGTCTTTGCCGATGGATGTCAAGATCGGCCGATATTGGACAGTATCGGGCCGATACCGCTGTGCTACCTAGGTAGTGCCTTAACAATAATTATTCATTTCATGTATTTTAGTTTATTTAAAAGTTTAATCTTCTGTCAGAAATGTGTTTTTAACATAATTCCAGGGCTCGCACCGTTCCTAAAAGGCTATAGCCGGGTTTCATAGTAAAATATGCCCTTGAGTCAACCACATCGAGTCCTACATGGATCGATAGCCCATAAAAAGAAATTCATTTCTCCCCAGTTTTAAGTTTGTATCTCAAGACTATGGGGGGTAATGACCCTAAATGCCTGTTTTGGAAAAGTGCGCATTGTGACGAAACTACTAAGCAAATTTCAACGAAAAAAATAAGGGATGTAAAAAAACACCATACGAATGTTTGACAATTTTTTTTAAACAAAAGAACACGTTTTCTAACTTTTTTTCAGTTTTTAAATGAGCATTTTAATTAAAAATAAACCGAAATTTCTGTGTGACCACCTTAATTTTTTTGCATGAAATACTATGAGACATGATGCATATTCACTATCAATTTCAACTTTCTACGTATGGTGCATCATATTTAAAAAAGGCAAAATCATATTCCGGCGGTAATGTGGGGCGTGTCTCGGACAAACTTCACGCTTTCTTTTCAGTTCTAACATATTAATTCACGCGGTATTTTTAAAAGTAGGCGTGAAATTTGTCCGAGACACGCCCCACATTTCCGCCGAAACATGATTTTGCTCTTTTTTTTAATATGATGCACCATACGTAGAAAGTTGAAATTGATGGTGAATATGCATCATGTCTCATAGTATTTTATAGAAAAAAATAAGGTGGTCACTCAGAAATTTCAGTTTATTTTTAATTTAATTTCGTTTTAAAAAATCTGAAAAAATTGTCAAGCATTCGTATGGTGTTTTTTTTACATACCTTATTTTTTTCATTGAAATCTACTAAGTACATTCGTCACAATGCACAAAACAGGCATTTAAGGCCATTACACCCCCATGATCTTGAGATACAAACTTAAAACTGGGGAGAAATGAATTTCTTTTTATGGGCTATCGATCCATGTAGGACTCGATGTGGTTGACTCAAGGGCATATTTTACTACTAAGAAACCCGGCTATACCCTTTTCACGCGCTGCTAATAGTATTTTAAATCAAAAATCTGTATGGAAGGTACGTTTAACATCTACAATAGAATTATACAATAAATATTACCGTTAAAAAATTGTGATAGGAAAGTACGAAAATTTTAGGAACAGTGCGAACCCTGTAATTTTATAAATGCAATGATGCTATACATCTTAGTCTTTGTGCTAAAAAGAGTTTTTCCCTTGTTTTCCAGCTTATCTCATTGGTAAAGTAAAGTCTGCAATCTGCATTTTTGTCTTCATAAAATCTCTTAAAGAGTGACTTACATTTACATAGGTGCCAACCTGACATCGATTATCCGTAATACATGCGTTAATTTGTCCCTGGTTTCATGAGTTTCGAATCAGAATTTTTTCAAAGAAAGGAAATTAAATATGTTCCAGTAACAATCCTGAAATTAAATAAATAAAGATTCGTGAAATATATTTTCTGGTTTGAAATGACGTTAGCCTGGATCAAACTAATCCAGGTATTACGGAAGATTAGTTGAAAGTTGGCAGCTATGCATTTAGCATTTTACTAATAGCAATTCAGCTTTTTAAGTGTTTAACACGTTGACTGCCGACTACGAGATAACTCGTAGGTTGCGTTCTTTCCTAGGAAGCCAACTACGAGTTAGACGGCAGTCAATGTGTTAATTACATTTTTCTAAACAGTACTACTTTTAAAAAACAGAAATGCTTTACACATCCTTTAACAACATTTGCCAGAGAATTTACTTTAGTATTTATATTAGAAAAATACCGGTGGGAATTTTTAATAATATAATGTGATTAAATCAAATAGTCATTTTAGGCCAGATTTCTGAAAATTGCCGTGACAGTCAATGTGTTAAATGTTGAAGAAAAAACTTTGGACACTAAATTTTCATTCCATGTTTCACACTAGAAGAATTTCAAGATTCTCAACTTGATCAATTTAAGTAGCCATTATTCCCATCACAACACATTTTTTTCTCTTTTCCCTTTTCCAATATCTTTAATTTTTTTGCACGTATTACCTGATTTTAAAATTTAAAATGTATATGCCATCACAACATTTATTTACTGTGTAGGATACGTATAATAGATCCATCGATATTTACTGTCTCCCATCGCCTTTTCTAATGCTATTTAACACTAAAATGGCCGGAATTTTTACTCAAATTTGATAACAATATTTCAAACCAGAATTTTTATTAAAATTATTTTATTGGTTTATTTAACGTAGATCTGCGTAGTCTAAATTAATTTATTTCAAGAAAAAATTTCTGGCTCGAATCGAAACTTAATTACATGGTCGGAGTCGAATCGACTCCCTCCGGGCGTCCTAGTGTTAAGATATATAAATTTTAAAAAGTTTGTAATACATCTTTATGATACATTTTTTAGGTTGAATATGTTCAAGTCAGTCAAGATTTATAGATAATTTTATTTTGAAACGTAAAAATACATTTAACTGTACATAGATTACTTAAAAGTTGCATAATAAAACATAAAAAAAAAACTTAAAAATTCATTTAAAGTACTTTAAGTAAGTACTTTAACTTACCTTTTAAGTTATCTATGTACAGTTAAATGTAATTTTACGTTTCAAATTAGTAAACAGGGTGAATTCTGCACTGTTTTTGTTCTCAACTCCAATTAGATATTTTTATGTAATTTCACTTGTAAAAGATACATCGTTTGAATAGATAGCAAATCCAATAGAAGTAAGAAAGTTCATTCAATAAACAATTGAAAATGTTGCAAAAAGCTGTAAAATACTATATCATTCAGAAAAATTATAGAGATTTTTTATGCTATTTAAACTTGTCAAATTATTTCAAAAAATTATTCTTATAGCTATTCTAGTGTAGGTCGTAATTCAAACTTTTGACTAGTAACAGTTTAAAAATTTAACAAAAATAACTGATTTTTTTAAATTTTATTTTGTAATCCGTTTATTTTTAGTCTGCAGTAGTACTTTTCCATTAAAAAAAATGCATAGCAATGATTGAGTAACAAATTTGAAATTACCCCCATAAAAAGTCAAAATGCCCCCTGGTGGGCCGGCTGTGCGCCCCACTTTGGGAACCACTGCTCCAAAGGTTAATATCTCGGCTTAATTCAGACAATTTTTTTCAAGAATGCTTTTATATTTCTTCTACGATAGATAACCTTAGCGTTTCTCAAAATGTTTACTAAATGTCCGCAAATCGAAATTGGTGGGGAACGAAAAATGCTCTTTTCTCAAAGACTGTGTTACCTAAAGTAATCGCTATAGATTTCCTGCAAGGTTTAAATTAATGTTTACTACCTCTAATTTTTTTAATAATTTTAGTTTCAGTAGATTCGGAAATAGGGGGAGGGGGACATACTTTTGCACTAAATTTTCGTCATATCTCTGAAAATATATTACCTAAAATTAAAAGAAATTTATTTTTGAGTTCAGCGTAACAAAAGCTTTCAAACGATACCCCACACCATAGACAAAGGAAAGATTTTGTTTTTTTAAGTTTTTTAGTTATTGCCTATATGGGTGATTCTACGATAAGAGGTAATTTGTACGGCAATCCGTTTAAAACAGATTTTTTATTCTATATGTTACTATTTTTTACAATGAATCGCATCATCTTAATATACTTTATTAAATAACATCACAATTGAATGCCTATTTAAAACACATTTTTCTGAAATTTCTTACAAAGTCTAAAAAAGTCTCTACCCTGGCATGTCCCCTTGCTGGTTTCAATTTAACTTTCAAACAATACATATATTTTTTCCATCAGATGCTTAACTAAAGTATGTTTAATTGGAATCTAAGTAATTATACTTACGTATTATAAAATGAAAAATAAAATAATTTTGTTAATTTCAAATAATTTTTAAAATTAACTTTTGTCCCGCTTTTTTGTGTATCTACCCTGTCAAATTTCGTTCCGCTGAAACAAATATAAATTCAAGGATATCGGAAGTAGCGCTTAAGGACATCTATCGGCTTGAAGTTAGCAATACTAAACGCGCAAGCCATTTAAGCGTCGCCATTTTTAGTTGTTACGACGCGACCGTGCGGTGTAGTGGTTTTGCACGGTGATCGTGTATCTCCCCTGGTAAGTCATAAAACTTATAATATTAATTTAATTCAATTGCATTTACTGCCCTAATTAAACAATACGGTAATGATTAAAGTGAAATACACAATTAACCCAAAAACTAATTCAGTCTGTTAAAAAATTTGAATTGACATGAAAATGTCTCTCCCCTGCCGTATTTCCCCTGGTAAGATAACTGCCAGGGGAGCGAGTCACTGACCAGAAAAAGTTATAAAATATGTATAAAGTGACTTGCCCTTACATGAAAAAGTAAATAAACAGGACAAAAATCATAATTTAAAGGTTTTTGATCAAATTCAAACTTTTCTTTTTGGCCGAATCCTCTATGTTTTTGAAACCTCTTATCGTAGAATCACCCATATATTTTTTGTTTAATAATATGTATATGTGTTAATAATATGTATATTATTATAACATATATATAACATATATATGTATATTATTAACATACATATAACATATATATGTATATATATGTTTAATAATATGTATATATGTGGGTCAATAGTCTTTATTACTGCACGCAATTTGAACTTTCCACGTTCAATAGTTTACGAGAAAAATTGTGACAGACAGACTCAGGAGTGATCTTATAATGGTTCCGTTTTTACTTTTTTAGTACGGAACCCTAAAATTCGACAAACCCCCACCGTTTAAAACGATTGCATTTACCACATGGAATTTGTCTTGGTTACGACAATTTATATCCGAGTTGCCAGAGTTTTAATTATTAGGCCCTTATATTTGCAATATACTAAGATTTACTGCTATTCGGTGAAAAAATCCCCTCCCCCCCTTCATAAAGATTATTTTATAATACAAAATATGAGTGTCCTACGATAATTACAAATTTAATTAAGTGTTTTATATGACCAGGCCTCAAAATTTATGATACAATAAAATATTCGGCGGGTAGGGGTGTAGAATATCAATAAAAATTTGGAGATTATTCTATCTTAAAAATTCTTCGCTATCATTAAATTTTTAACTGCGGCGTATAGCATCAAATATCATCCTCATTATAATGTTATTGTAACTCAAATTTCACACTTCTCATCAAAGTAATAGAATCATAAATAAGTAAAATCTCAAGTACAATTGGGATAAAATCTAATGAGAAATTTTATTGTTTTTGTTTTACGTAATTGTAACTAAAACTTCTTAGTTTCCATTACAACAACGTAATGATAATCATAATCACCTCAAGTACATTTGAAATGAAATCTATAATCTAAATTTACCATCCGCATTACACGTAATTGTAATTAAAATATTACAGTTACAGCACTACCGCACCATAATGAAAATCATAGACTTCTGCAGGACATTTACAAACATATCTTAATAAAAAAATCGCCATTAAAATTACACGTAACTAGAATTATAAGTTCTCAATTATAATTATAATTATATAACAATAATCATAGCATTTATACTTACGAATTTCAAATTCAGATTATAATTACAGGTTACGACAATTAAAATTTTCTCAATTATAATTACAATTATGTAATAATAATCATAGTATTTATAGCTACGATTACAATGCTAACTGAGTTTTAAATTCAAATTATTAATACACGTAATGAAAATCATAATTTTTTCAATTATAATTACAATTGTATAAAGATAATAAAAGCATTTATAGTTACGATTACAATGCTAATTGAATTTCAAATTCTGTTTATATTTACATGTAATCAAAATCATAATATTCTCAATTACAATTAAAATTCTATAATGATAATCAAAACATTTGTAATAACGATTACAATGCTAATTGGATTTCAAATCCAGATTATAATTACAAGCTATTGAAATTATAATCCTTTACATGTACATTATACTGTAATCAGATTAAACGTTAATCTGATTACAGTTATGTGATTTTTGATTTAAAAATCTTATTACATTTTAAGAAGGGGTAAATTCGTGGTACGAAAGAAAACTATAAACTTAAAAAAAATTAAAATTTCCAACTTATGAAAGTTTTAAGAAATTTCGGTTGTAAAACAGTTTTGAAATTTTTCGAAAATATCGCTATTTTCACAACGATATCGACTAATTAGAAGCTCACAATCTTCCGAAATTTCCGCTTTCACAAAAACTGGCAAAATGCAGACTTTCAATTGGTGAACCTTGTTTTGAAAGTAGCGAAAAAACTACCAAGATCCTTGCTTACATCATGTTAGCGTGTAATTCTAAATAAGCAAAGATAAAAATATGTTGATGATTGATACTTTAACCAATTTCTGCTTATGTAAGGTCTGTAAATGCCTTTTGGGCAGTAGCTGAGAGCCTCCCCCCCCCCCCCTCGTCTACTTGTTACGATTCGATCAACAGCATGCAATAACTTTTTGGTCTGCCATTTAAGTGTCAGTATAATGATTGATATGCAACTCTGCTGACGAGAGTTGAGAAGCTTGAGGCGATTTCAGCATTTTAGAAACACTCCAGAAATTATTTCAAGCTTGGGATTTAAAAATATAATGTAAACATTCGAAATTTACCCTAGCAACTGGAAGACCGGTCTAAACTGCTCCTTTTCGGTTGGTTTGCTGATGCCATCTTAATTTTAATATTCTTTTACAGACAAAATATCTATAGCTTAACAATTAATGCTTCAAAATGCTTATTTGATGTTCCACAAATTCTCTTCTTAGGGTTTCGTTCATCTCACGAAACCCTTATAGTTTCGTGCCTCTGTACGTCCATCACCGCGCTCGTACTCTTGATTTTTTTCTTCTTTTTTTACATAGACCTGAATACCTCCTGACTTTGTGAAAATCATAAAATTTTGAAAAAGTCTTAATTAACGCTCGTTATTATTTAAAAAAAAACCCAATTAAAGTAATTGAAATCATTCATAATTCAACATAAGCATTGTTTTTACCCTTTCCGGCGCAGACAAATTCTGTTAGTAAAATGTATAATTATTGACTGACACCGGAATTTACAAAAGACTTTTTTAGGAATTAAGAATTCCCTGATTTAAGCTGTCATTGTAAAAGTAAAATTTTATTAAAATAATATTGGTGCCGTTGTAAGTTTGGCATTAAAATTAGGTGTTGCCGGAGTGGTAACACTGCGCCGGAAAGGGTTAATCAAGCCGCAACGATTTGCTCTCGGAAGAGCAGGATTTGTCATAAGTTAGAAAAGGTTCCATGGTGATAAATGTACTGGGCGTTTCGAAAGACGCCTCTATTTTATAATTTACCGGACCTAAAAATTTGAAAATTGTGCACACAGACACACACACACAAAGAAGTCTCTTACAGACTTTATATATATATATTTTTTGAAAATTTCATATAGAAGCGGAAAAATCCATTAAGGATTTATTTATATAAACTGATTTTATGTCAATTCAAAAACACAGCTGTTGTTGAAATCTTTCATGCTCAGGCGACTGTCACTGGCAAAACCACAGGTAGTTTATTACCTGGATTTTCTATAGGTGTGTAAAATTTCTGAAAATATTGCATTCACAGATTTTAAAGTTATGCATCTCTTAATATTTTTCAATGGTAATTAAAACTACTTAATTTTCTTACACATCGACTAAAAACTTTTCATTTTATGAAAATATTTACTTTTAAACAGACAAAAAAAGACTTTGCCAATTGCACATTATTTACATTTAAAATCGTTCTCCAGTAATTATCTTTTTTCCCTTCGAAGTATTTATCGTTCTTTTTTTATCGATTTTAAAATTTCTGATATTTTATAACGCTTAAAAATTTAAAAGTGGAAAATTTTCAGAGGGGGGGGGGGTGTAGGGCGCGTGAACAAATTTTTAAATTCGTAGCTTTTTTTGTAATAATTTTAGATGTGTTTTTTAATGGGGAACTCTGATAAATATTATTTATTAAATATAAAAATTTCAAAGAGGCGTTAGGTGAAATCTGGGGTATGGGTAAACGGACCGCATCCGAGGGGAGGGATTCCTAAATGTTTCCGAACTCTTCATGTGATATATAATCGGAATTATCTTTGACCACTCTTTAAAATTATGAACGTTTTATAATTTCCAAGTTGCTTTATTATCCCTCTGGGTTCTAACTTGCATATTTTAAGCAATTTTTCTATCTCAGCTCCTAATTAAGTTACAGTGTGCTACGATCCCTTTTTGAAGGCTTCACCAAAGGGGTACCTCGTGACGCTCTTTCGATTAACGGGGTTTATTTCGACCCCAGACTAACAGGGGGACAGGGTTCGCACTGTTCCTAAAATTTTCGTACTTTCCTACCACAGTTTTTAAACTTTAATATTTATCGTAAAATTCTATTGTAGATCTTAAACGGACCTTCCATTGAGATTTTTGATTTAAAATACTGGTAGCAACAAGTGAAAATTTTAGGAACGGTGCGAGCCCAGGAGGGGATTTCCCTTTTTTGGGGGCGGGAGGGCAGAATTGGATTTTCTCATGTGACATATCGTTTTAAAGAGCCTATACATTATTAAGAACCCACTCTGCCCCCTCTTAAATAACTTTTCTCCACAAAATGAAGTTTAAAGTTTTAGTTTGTTTATTATACAACACTATATATTTTTCCAAAAATTTGCATATTCATGTAATACCTTACATGAAATGCCAATAATTTAAAAATTAAATTTAATGGTGTTGCCATTAATTGGTGCTGCCACCATTCTCTTATTAAAAAAAGTAAGGATTTAATCATTAGAAATTAACGATTTGGAATTTTTAATTAAAAAATAAAGTGTTTTGAAAGGAATATTACACGAAACCCTCTGTATGATCTCGATCACACTTACTCACTTCTTTAGACCTCTTTTATGCAGAAGGAAACAAAATTTCATAGAAGGTCGTATCCCTATTAGATTAACCAGTACCCACAACATAAAACTGTTAAAGAAGTTCAGATTTTTCGAAATTTTACTTTTATCGTCGCTTTCTGCCGCATGTAGCTGATCATTAAGCAGTACATTAAGCTATTTGAAAGATGCGAAGAAAAATAACAAACCGTAATTTCGGGTGTATAAGCCGCAGATCAAACAATTTTTTTCGACCCAGAAATTTTTAAGAAACAAATATAACTACTTAGATCGCCGTAAATATTTGTCTTCCATCACTAAATAAGATTTCTGGGTCCAAAAAGAATTGTTTGATCCGCGGCTTATACACCCGAAATTACGGTAATAAAAAGGGTGCTGAATGTAAGTTAAAAAATGCCAGAAATTAATTGGAAATGCAGCACATTTCGTGCACACAAAGGCCGTGTTCAAAAGCGGCTTTTTTTGTGCGCGCGCGCTCAGAAGATTCTGCTTGGAGTAGGTGCTATCGAAGAAGAGAATTTCAAACTTATTCAATTATTGTATTATTTTTATGGTTCAGAATTGGTAAATACAAATACCATATCTCTTTATCCTTTCAAAATATGATTTTCGTAACAGAAATACATACCTGTGACCACTCAAATAAAATTAAAAGTATTCCGGAAAAGTATCACGTGACCTATTTCATGTAATTAAGCCCGATTAGCATTTAAAAAATGACAATCAACCCTGCTCAAACCTTGACGCGCGCGACGCAAAAAAAAAATGATGGGCGATTTCATCACGTGATTGTGCGTTTTGTGCTTATCTCTTATTGGTTGCACGTTGTTTGTTGTCAAAGTTGGTAGGTTGACTGATACAATTTAACAATTGGTGATTTAATTTTTTTTAATAATTTAATTTTTATTTATTTAAAAATCATTTATCAGTTGCTTTATACTTTTCGTATTAAATAATAGAATACTGTTGATTCTATTGTTGTAATTAATAGAATGCTGTTGATAAACCAAGGTTGAGATATCCACACGGGGGACTAGCTAAGGGGTGGGGGTACCTCCCAAAACATTGACAAATGTTGTTACACTTTGCAAATTTAAAACTTTTATGTCAAATTTAATTAAAATTTTAATAAAAACTGCAATACATTTTCTATTTTTGATAGAATTTGCAAAAGTTACAACTCTAATTGGGAATATTATTAATTTTTTTACAAATAAGAATTGTATTACATTTTCAAAGTGCGTTAACTTGGCAAAATTATAAAACGAGTTGGCGAATATAAAAATTTGACTTGACAATATTAAGGTTTTCTCCCCCACCAATAAAAAGTCTTAGCGATAGCCCTGTATCCACATATTACAAGATTGATTTGTAATCTACAATACTGGATTGATTTCAATGGAATTTGCATTGTTAGTTAGATAATTTTTCAGAAGAAGTTTTAGTATGTATATATTTCTTATTTAATGATTGTATATTTTAATACCGTGTGGATAACAGGCCAAAATATGTCATAAAATATGAAAAACAAACGACATCCGAAATTATGTTAGTATAAGCAAAACACTTATTTATACTTTTAATAGAAAAATTATAAACATTCTAATCATACTTTATTCATTATAAAACTAGAAGGCAAACTCCAAATATTTCACTTCTTTAAAATATATGTATGCAGATATTCTTAATTTAAAAAAATGTATATCTTTTACATTTTGCTTTTATAATATTTTCCATTTTGATTTTAACACCGTAAAATATCCACGCATGCATTATATTTGCATCCTAATCTCAATAAAAAATTACTTCTAAAATTTTCAAAAAAAAAAAAAAAAAAAGAAGAAGAACATTAATAATTATTTTATGCGTATACGGATATTTTCGCAGAAAACTTTTTTTTTCATTTTCTTAATATATATATAAATCACTTTGGAACGATATTAATATCGTTCTAATTATCCTTTTAATATTCTAAATTTGGAATATTAAAACTTTCTCCGCAAAAATCTCATTTTCTCATATTTAAATAAGTATTTTATTATTATAATAGAAATACATGTGCTTCTGTATTATTAATATAAATTTTACCTTTAATAAAAATGTCTTATTTATTAATAAAAAGCAACCAAAAAAAAAAAAAAAAAAACCAACTTTTGGCCCGCGCAGGTTTCGAACCCGTATCGTCTGGGTTCAAGCTCAGCACTCTGACCATTCGACCAGCCAGCTCACTTTCATTTGTAACAGATTATCTTTATAATTGGCACTACAAGTAATTACATCCTTGATCTGTTCTCCATCTGTTACTGAGCGAACAGTTACAGTAACTGGTGGCACAGTAGCGAGGACTAAACGCACATCCCACCAAGTATAAGTATCCACTCCATGTCCGTGGCTCCTAGCGTGCGCGTGCAGCGCGCGTAACAGCTGAACACGACCAAAATCAGAAGATAAAATAGTTTTGGAAGTAGATTCTTTGGATTTTGGTATAGATGGAATTATCACAAATAGTTGAAAATAAATTGCAGTCCCTTGTGTTTTTTATTGACACTCACCTATTCGAACGCAATTCTACAGTGCATATGCCAGAATAACTTTTAGCATGTGTTGCTATTAATCAAATATTCCTACGTTTCAAACGAGATTATTCATCCAATAATAAAGCTTTTATTGCTGGGAAGTATAAGTACATAAGTACTCAATTTATTCAAATAATCTATTGCAACTTCAAAATATTAATCTTGCCTATATTTAATGACAGTTTATTTAATAAACTTGTCTTTATTCACTAAATTAATTTTATGTATTCAGTGTTTTGCACCAGCATTTTTTAAAAAGAAAAGACATATAATTTATTCAAATAATCTACCACTATTACAAAATACAAATATTGGATTCATTTAATAACAATAGTGAATTCCGCTAGCTGCCAAATATTACGTTTTTTTTTCCTTTCACGAAAATTTAATAATTTTTTTTTTCTCTTATTTAAGCATCAAAATCTGCAACTTAAGTAAGGTATTTTTTTATTGAATTTTACTGGTAATAAAAAGGCGTAAAAGTTGGCTGCTGTGCAATTACTATTCGAAAAGAAGTAGATTTTTTGAATTGAGGAACTCACAAATTCGCAACCGAGGCTAACGAAAGACAGGCTATCGCGGTTCATTCCACGTATCTTTTTTTACAGACCGCTGGAGTCACGTGATGTTCGAATACTGAAATGCAGATGTAGAAAAAGAGCAATATGTCACTCTAGCGGTCTGTAAAAAAAAGCACCCGGGATGCACTGCGGTAGCCCTTCTTTCTCGTTACACTGTGAAAAATTTGACCCATTTGCTGCAGCGTCACTCCACAGCTTTTATAGAATATCTCTTTTATGACCAATGAGAATGCTCCATAACACAATGAAGTAACCGTTTTCTATAAAAGCGGTGGAGTGATGCTGCAGCAAATGGGTCAAATATCGTTTTGTACCAATCGCTGGATGTCATTCAGCCACCTTTTCTGACGTCATGAAAGGAATGAGCAAGCCCGGTATCTAGTGTAGTCCTGGCTTACCTTAACAATCATGTGGTTAGATATGGTGTTTTAAAAACACAGTTTAACGAACACCGTAAAAACCTGGGCATTGTTGAAAATTTGAATTATTTTTTTATTTTATATTGTAATGTCATTGAAGGTTTTTCATAAGCATATAATATGCCCGCAGAAACACTAAATTTTCTCTCGAATTTTTAGCATAATGGTATAGTATATGCTGGTTTTAATATCATGCATATAAAATTATAAATCGCAGAATGAAACTAGGGGCGATATTTAATAAAATTCTTGTAAAAAAAAAAAAAAAAAAAAAAAAAAAAAAAAAAAAAAGATTTGTAATTAAGGCAAACGCTAAGGAGATGCAGGGGGAGCTTACCCCGACAAACATTCGCGTATACTGTTACACTTATCAAATTTACAAACTTAATTGGCAAATTTTTTTTAAACTTTAATAAAAACTGTAATCCATTTTATATTTTTCATAGACTTGGCAAAAGTTACAAATATAATTGGAATATATTTGATATAGCTTTTTACAAATAAGAAAATATATTACATTTTCTGGTTGTGGTAACTTGATAAATTATAAAACTAGTTGACAAATGTCGAGAACTATTTATTTTTGCTTCTCAATGAACTGATAAATGCTGAAATTTCACTTAGCAAGATAAGGTTCTCTCCCCATCCTTTAGAAAGTCTTAGCCATGTCCCTGCTTGTCCTTTTCTTGGTAAGGTAAATTTCAAATAATTTTATCGACTACTTCAACGAAGACGACTATGTTTTTGTTATTTATTTACAATGCTTAAATTTGCCCAAAGTTTCACCTTTGACACTTTAATCTAGTTGCATTGCATCCCAGTTTGAAAAAAAGTGCCAATATTAGCTGCGAAGCCATCACCTGTGACTTAGGGAATAATTCCAATATAAACATTATATATTTAATACAAAAACTCTCAATAATTTTCTATCCCGATGTTATGAATTAAGAAAAATATCCTTACTTCAAAATGCAACATTCGAAATTCTGCAGTGTGATAAGTTAAAAAATGTTAGAATACTCTTAAAATATTATGAAAATGGGCTCACATATTCAGATAGAGATAATACTTTCTGAAAAGAGAACTTTATATAAGAAAATGCAGTCAAAATATTCGAAATGATGACAAAGTGTAAACTGGATAAAAATCTTATTGAAAGAAAAATTACAAACTTTATGCCTGCAAATTTTGAAGAATACATTAACATATGAGTTGTTGGACACAACATCTTTATGTCACAAGAGAAATGTCTGCTTTAACTCTTTGTGTTTAAGTGTTCCATTAGATGGAATACACGACTTGATTCCCAAATACCACAATGATACCAGAATTCTGGTATAAATATTATCCGTTTGTAATGTATGAGAAAAAGGTCCTTTCGGCAGTACCGAGAGGAAGAGGTAGCTTTCATATCCCTTATTTATTTATTTATTTATTTTAAATTAAGTTACATTATTCAAACATACGAAGCTCAAATCAGTGGTACCCGATGATATAAGATTGAATACTAGTTTTTGTCAATATTGAATATTAATGGGAATTTTTAGAACTTAGTCATCTTTTATTCAAGCTGGTTTTATTTTAGTCGATTTATAGGGTTGCAAAATTCCACGATATCATGAAGTGTATGCCATTTAAAAAAAAGATGGATAAAACAAACCAATGAGCTTGGTCGAAATCATAATTCATGTGCATTTGCACACTCACTTCGAAATCGATTATATATACGAGTGCTGTCGTGGGCAAATTGATTTAAAAAAAATATCACCCGCATTACAAATTCAAGCTGCTATATCTCAGGCATTTTTAACACTAGAACCGCGGAGACTGGTCATTTTGACCCGTACTCTGTGAAAAGATGTCGATTCGAACCAGATAAATCTTCTTAAAATAATTTACATGCAAGCTGCACAAAAATTATTTAAACTAAATAAGTTAAATAGACTTAAATACAAATTCTGATGTGAATTATTTTTATAAAGCTTGGGTAAAATTTCCAGCGGTTCTAGTGTTAAGGTAAAGACAAAGCAAAAAATACTCCTGAATTAGATATTAAGATCAAACACTTTAGAAAGAACCTTTTTTCAATTTTTCAATTTTTGTTTGTACATCATTATACATTTAAAAGATTTTTGACAAACTTAAATGGTCGCCATTTTGGAACAAGATGGCGGATGAAGTTGGTTAGTGAACTCGGTCAAGACATTGGTATGTGCTGTGTACACGCGGAGTTATATCCAAATCAGTTTATAACTATACCTATTATCACGTGACAAATTTCAGACCGTTTCAAAATGTCAACCACACTGAAATTGAAAGTGCTATAACTCATCCATTTTTCAAGATATATATGAAACAAACAATGCTCTGGAATCTTTGTATCAAGGGCAAACTCACAAAAGAAAAATCTTTTTCAATTGCTTACTTTTTTTGCACTTAATTTAAAAATTTAAATTAAAAAAAATTAATATTTCGCAATTTTGAGAGAAGATGGCAGATGGAACTGGCCAACGAACTCGATCCAGACATCGGTATGTAATATAATATGTGCGCACCAAGTAACATCCAAATAAGTTTATAAATACGCGTGTTATCACGTGACGAAAATCAGTTAATTTCAAAATGTGAGCAACAGTAGAAATTCAAAATACTATAACTCAGCCATTTTTTAAGATATAAACAAAACAAAAAATGCTCTGGAATCTTTGTATCAAGATCAAATCTTTTTCAATTTCTCACTTTTTTCAACCTAATTTCAATTTTTTTATTTTTTTAAAAAAACTTAAATGGCCGCCATTTTGAAACAAGATGTAACTTGCAAACGAACCCGGTCCAGACCTTATTATGTAGTAAGTACAGACCAAGTTAAAACCAAATCGATTCATAAATACGCGTGTTATCACGTGACAAAATTCAGATCGTTTCAAAATGTCAACCATACTAGACATTCAAAGTGCTATAACTCAATCATTTTTTAAGATATAGACAAAATAAAAAGTGTTCTGGAATTGTTGTTTTAAATTCTAACACATATAAGAAAAATAGTTTTCACCTTTTAATTTTTTCGCATTTAATTTCACATTTAACAAGATGGCGGATGATGCTGGCCAACGAACTCGGTCGAGACATTTGTATGTACTATGTACATACCAAGTTTCATTCAAATTGGTTGATAAATACGATAGTTACAGCATGACAAATATCAGATATATACGTGTATATATATATAGGTTGGTTTTGGAATCTTGGGGTCATGATCGGTAAAAATATACCAAAATTTTCCGGAAGTGCTTTCCTCCGGACGGCTGCAATAGGTAGCTTTTTACTTTTTGCAATGAAAGCTACCTAAAATAGATTTTTCTTATTAGGTAACTTTCATTACAAAAAGTAAAAAGCTACCTATTGCAACCGTCCGGAGGAAAACACGTCCAGAAAATTTTGGTATATTTTCATAGATCATGAGCCCCAGACCCCAAAACCACCCTCCGTTCAAATGTTGACACACACACACACACACACACACACACACACACACACACACACACACACACACACACACACACACACACACACACACACACACATATACACTGCTCAAAACAATTAAAGGATATTTGGAGTTTTATATAAAATAAAGATATAAACGAAATTTTTTTTGCCGAAAATAGAAGAAGAGAATCACAAATGCAAATTTTTATGGTTTTCAAACTGTGGGGTATGCAAATTTTGAGTTCGACGTCAAAAACGTCGCTTCAGCGGCAGCGAATGACATTTGACTTTCAACTGGATAAAAGAGAATGAAGACAAGGATGATCGGCATTCAGTGATTGCTTTGTTTCAATGAGTACAATGTCTCAGCGAAGTCATTTGACAGATTCAGAAGCTTGGAGAAATGTTGGTAGGTTAGAAGGGGGCCAAACTCAAGCTGAAGTAGCGCAAGCCATTGGAGTGTCACAAAGTGTCAATTCCAGGATCGGGAACCGTTTTTTGGAGAGTGGATGTGCAGGCCGAAGACCAGGGCAAGGACGTAGACGGGCAACAACGCCCAATGAAGATCGGTATTTAGCGTTAACAGCTCGGAGACACCGAAACATGATCGCTACTCTTCTCCAACAACAACTTCGCTCGGCTACAGGCACCACGATTTCAACTCAGACTGTCCGAAACCGGCTCCATGCTGTAGGTCTGTATGCTCGCCGACCGATGGTATGTGTTAGATTAACATCAAGCCATCGTCGCGACCGCAGGGAGTGGGCAACCGAGCATGTCAACTGGAGGAGAAATGAATGGAGCAATATTCTGTGTTCCGACGAGTCCCGTTTTTCTGTGCATCCGGATAATAGGCGTATTTTCATCTGGAGGGACCGTGGCAGTAGGAATAATCCTGCGTTCGTGCACGAAAGTGTCAGATTTGGCGGTGGAGGAGTGTTGGTGTATGGTGGCATCCCCATTGACGGGCGCACTGACCTCTACATCATTCAAGATGGAGCTCTGACTGGTCGCCAATATAGGGATGAGATCGTCAGACCTATTGTAGTCCCTTACGCTGCAGCAATCGGAGATAACTTCATTTTAATGGACGATAACTGCAGGCCACATCGTGCAAACCTGGTGGAGGATTTCCTTTTCGAGGAAGGAATCGTTCGAATGGAATGGCCAGCATGTTCTCCAGACATGAATCCAATCGAGCACGTCTGGGACGCTCTAGGAAGACGAGTTTCTGGCCGCCAACAACCCCCACAAACTCTCCAAGAACTGGAAAGAGCTCTTCTGGAAGAGTGGGGCAGAATATCCCAACTCGTCATTAATAGCCTCATTGAGTCCATGCCTCAAAGGTGTTCAACATTGCTGGCCGCCCGTGGAAACCATACCCCTACTGAAAATGATTTTCTTTGAAGAAAACACCTTTTCTTATTCTTTTTTTCTCATATGCACAAATTGTGTTTTTTTCCTTTTGTACACAAATGCGCAATAAAATGCATTTTTTTCTGCCAAACATGTGTAATTTATTCTCATATAACCTGCTATGTCTGTCGACCATGTATCAACCAGCTAAAAGGTTTCCCAGATACAAAATCCACCTAAAATTGCAATATCCTTTAATTGTTTTGAGCAGTGTATATATATATATATGCATATAGATGTATCTGATTTTTGTTATGCTACTGACGTATTTATGAACCGATTTGAATGAAACTTGGTACATAGTACATACAAATATCTCGACCGAGTTCGTTGACCAGCATCATCCGCCATCTTGTTCCAAAATGGTGGCCATTGAAAAAAAATTAAAATTAAATGCGAAAAAATTAAAAGTTGAAAAATATTCTTATTTTATGTGTTAGATCTTAAAACAGGGATTCCAGATCACTTTTTACTTTGTCTATATTTTAAAAACTGATTGAGTTATAGCACTTTGAATTTTTCTTATGGCTGACATTTTAAAACGATCTGATTTTTATCACGTGATAACACGCGTATTTATAAATCGATTTGGATGTAACTTAGTTTGTACATAGTACTGAAGCCTGGACCGAGTTCGTTAGCCAGTTCCATCCGCCATCTTGTTTCAAAATGGCGGCCATTTAATTTTCTTTAATTTAAAATTTAAAATTAGGTACAAAAAAGTGAGAAATTGAAAAAGATTTTTCTTTTATGCATTTGACCTTGATGCAAAGATTCCAAAGCATTTTTTGTTTCGTCTGTATCTTAAAAAATGGCTGAGTTATAGCACTTTTAATTTCTAGTGTTGCTCACATTTTGAAATGATCTGTTTTCGTCACGTGGTAACACGCGTATTTATATACCGATTTGGATGAAACTTGGTGCGTAGATAGTACATACCGATGCCTGGGCCGAGTTCGTTGGCCAGTTCCAACCGCCCGCCGTCTTGTTTAAAAATTGCGGAATATTACTTTTTTTTAATTTAAATTTTAAAATTAGGTGCAAAATTGAAAAAGATTTTTCTTTTACGTTTTGCCCTTGATACAAAGATTCCAGAGCATTTTTTGTTTTATGTATATCTTGAAAAATGGCTGAGTTTTAGCACTTTCAATTTCCAGTGTGATTGACATTTTGAAACGGTCTGAAATTTGTCGCGCGATAATACACATATTTATAAAGTGATTTCGATATAACTCCGTGTGTATATGGTACATACCAATGTCGTGACCGAGTTCATGAGTCAACTTTATCCACCATCTTGTTTCAAAATGGCGGCCATTTAAGTTTGTCAAAAATCTTTCAAATGTATAATGATGTACAAACACAAAAAATTATAAATTGACAAAAGGTTCTTTCTAAACTATTTATCTTAATAATGAATTCCGGAGTATTTTTTGCTTTGTCTTTACCTTGAAAAACACGTGGGATATAGCAGTTTGAATTTCTAATGTGGGTGACATTTTTTTAAAAATCAATTTGCCCGCGACAACACTCGTATATATTAATCGATTTCGATGTGAGTGTGCATGTTCACATGAATTAAGATTTCGACCAAGCTCATCAGTTTGTTTTATCCACCATGTTGCTTTAAAATGTATATCGTGGAATTTGGCGATCCTATAAATCGCTTAAAATAAAACCAGGTTGAATAAAAGATGACTAATTTCTAAAAATTCCTATTAATATTCTGTTTGACAAAAAGTAGTATTCAATCTTATATAATTGTGTGTCACTAATTTGAGCTTCGTATATTTGAATAATATAAATTAATTTAAAATAAATAAATAAGTATATGAAAGCTACCTCTTCCTCCCGGCACCGCTGGAAGGACTTTTTTAAGTACATTTATACGTAAATTCCGGATTCATTCAGTCATTTCAACATTTTTACAATGAAAGTGCCCTGCGCCAGTAAGGGTTAAGAACAATGTGCATGCGTGTCAGCAAATATTTATTTGCATGGCGCAACTAGCATCTTTTTTAGAAGTTTCAGACCATTATTGATCATAAAACGAATAATTCGATATTTATTCATAGTAAATATCCTTTATCTCCTCAGTCGTGGTGTCGCCTGTCGAAGAACAACACCCTTTAAATGAAATTAAATCAGGGTGGTAAGTGGTCAGGGAAAAACGCAGCAAAAGAATGTGTCAAATACCTGTATTTTGTTAGAGATAAATTCGTTTTCTTTAACCCCTTTATATAATTTCGAATATTTTCTATAAGAAAATACTGGTAGTTTCCTCTTTTTATGACTGTGTTTTTTCCTGACCACTCGCCACCCTATAAATGCTTCTAGAATTGTTAAAATTACTTCCACTTTTTTAACAAATGCTTGCGTGTTGCGCGCATTGATATGTACACTGATACATCTTTGGATATATTTTATAGTAATTTTAAACAGGTTTTTATGGTCTCTCGTAATATTTGTCTAAGGATTGATGAAGTTAATTATTTTAAATTTAATCTAAGTTAGTATTAAATATTTTAAAGGTAGTATTTATTAAATATATGGCACATAAAAACCTATGTAATGAAAGACAATAAATAAGAACAATAAATTTAGCATGTCGCAACTCGTAACCCTTTTGAGACGAGTGTCGGGTATACATAACGGATAAAGCTCTCAAAACCATCGATTATTCCTGGCAGTTACTTATATGAGCAAACTTTGCCAGATTTAATGATAGTATTTCTGCTGTATGCAGTTAGGCGTAAATTTCTATTTTGAAAAACTGATGATAAAAGAATAAAAATTGTATAAATGGATGATCGTCGCGAAGGGATTAAAGATTTCATAAAAACGCATCTTCTTCAATCTTTAGAAAAAAAAAAAAAAAAAATAACGGAAGAGGGACTAAAACAGGATTAAGAATAATATATGTATGAATTTCTTGCTATTACTTGTAATTTTTCTTTTCATTAATTTTATATTGAAATAGAGATTCTTGTTATGAAACATTGAAATAGTTTTTGGTAAACATTTTATGCTTTACCTTGGTTTTTTACACACCATATTTTTATCTTAAAGCAAGGGATTTCGTATTCGTCTTATCTGTTTTTAAATGCTCTGGGAAGGGTTTCAATCCCGAAAATCCCGCTTCTTTGCGCTAGTGGCATTACCGATGAAGAAGAGTAAACGGAAATAAGAAGCAGCAGATAACTATAATGAAAATAATTAATAATATTAAAATTGATAGTTATAATAAAACGTATTACTCTCCGTTAGAAAGCTTTTTGCTTGTATTATTAAATTAATTAAATAATGAAAATATATTTCTTTCCAGAGTTTTTCAATCATCGTAATTATAGTGTGCCGCAGAAGTATCACAGTGGGATCAAGTGTGCCGTGAGGTAAAAAGGTGAGAAACACTACAGTGTTTTATTTTTCGATTCTTCAAAACAAGACCTTTACAAAAATAAAAAAATAAAAAAAGAGAAAAACAAAAATTGGAGCATTTAAAAAAAAATTATGCGTGTAGACATACATATGCGCAAAACATACGCGAACGAATTGTTTAACTTCCTTTCATTGGATGTCGGTTAATAGCTGTTCGAGAAAATACCTTTTATAAAATAATTTTTTTAATTCAGAAAATATACCAATGAATGAAATATTTCTTTTCTAAAGAAGACGTTTTGACATTTTTTTTTTTCTAAAGAAGGCGTTTATCTTCCTTTTTCTAAATTAATCACAAACACTATTTTAATTGTTATATGGAATTCAAATACCGTAATTTCGGGTGTATAAGCCGCGGATCAAACAATTCTTTTTGGACCCAGAAATCTTATTTAGTCATTGAAGACAAATATTTACGTCGATCTAAGTAGTTACATTTGTTTCTTAAAAAATTCTGGGTCGAAAAAGAATTGTTTGATCCGCGGCTTATACACCCGAAATTACGGTAATATTTTATTAATGTATGTATTTCTAGGCTTTTTTTTTTTTACTCCCGATAATTGTCAAATATTTCTGAAATATGAGAAAGTATTGTCGACGAAAATGTTACCATTTATGTAAAATTGATATGGTATAACTATAAATATTGGAACAACACATATAATTTACAATACACGATGTTTTAATTTCGACTCATAAAAAGAATAAATATATAAATATGTTGCTGCTATAATTTATTTTTCAATAATTAGAAAATTTTTATTGATAAATATTTTATGAATCGTTCTTTCCCTGTTGCGGCTTTAGATTCTACTAAAGATGAATGTTTCTAAATGAAGATGAATATCCAGTGGAGGATCGGTTAACGAACTTAATCCGTTCCAAAACAGTTTTCTTAATCGATCACAGATTTTGTATTGATTTGTATGAGAATTCAATTAATTCTTTCTTTAAAGCTAAATAATGTAAAAATCAGGGCTGGCAAGTTTCTGCCAGTAAGTGGCAAAAACTGGCAGAAACTATGAAGTAATACTAATAAGAACTTTAACCTGCAATGAATCATAATTCACAAATGTATTTAATACATAAAGAATTTAGCTAAAAAATAAGCTAGCATAAAAGCTAACACTGCATTAAATGAGATTTGAATCTTGCATCTGTGAGTTTAAATGATATTTCCATCATTAAATGAAGCTAAGTAAATTTTAAGAGCAGCTGCAATAGAACAATCATGTTTTTTACTTTATGTTTTGTCCAAATTATTATTTGTTATTTAACATGAATAAAATGTATAAGCAATTGAATACTACTAAAAAAGTCTCATATTATGTCTTGAAATGAATTTATGCCAGTTGTTGACAGTTTCTGCCGGTTAAAAAGACTTTTTGCACTTGTTCCTGCTGGCAAAAACCCAGCCCTGGTAAAAATGAATAAATAAATAAATAATATAAATCTCTTTATAATAGGGTTAATTTGAAAGTGGTACAGTTCGTTGACAATCACTTCGTCGACAGGTACACTTCGCCGACATATAATTTCGTAGACAGGTACACTTTGTTGACATACACATATGGTCGACATAGCATTTCGTCTATACATTGTATGTACCGTAATTTCGGGTGTATAAGCCGCGGAACAAACAATTCTTTTTGGACCCAGAAATCTTATTTAGTGATTGAAGACAAATATTTACGACGATCTAACTAGTTATATTTGTTTCTTAAAAAATTCTGGGTCGAAAGTGAATTGTTTGATCTGCGGCTTATACACCCGAAATTACGGTAATTAAAATCTTGTCGATGATTTGATTTGTGAACACATGGATTTTTTTTTGTAAATTATAATGAAACAAAAACATGACCGTCGCTCATATATTAGCCAAATTTTTTTCTAGGGTACACCATGGGGAGATATATGAGCAAGTGCCCCACTGAATTTTTATTGTTTTAAATACATTAAAAAAATACATAAATGATATTGTTAAAAATAATATAAATTAACACATATTAAAATTGTAGTAAAAATAAATTTATAATGAAGCATCATGAGTAATTCCTTGTAGAAAGTCTAAATTAGACAGATTCGTCCTATTTGCCAAGACACTTTGAATGTTGAATGTCTCTGTTCTTTGGGGGGGGGGGGGAGGTTGTGGCTGTTCGCCTCGTATAATATTTTCTATTTCTGATTCAGTTTCTCTCTGTTTCTTGTGAATTTATGAAATAATAGCAAAAAGTTTAACATGTGCACAACCTACCAAAGTATTCCACCACCTATGCAAAGTTTCTACTTTGTTTTGTGTTTGAGGAAATCCAAACGCATTAAAAATTAACACTTCCGCGATATCATTATTATTGAAAAAATATTTTTTCTTTTCTTAAATTACCAATTTAATATTAAAAGATGATACTAATAGCATTCACAGATTCACAGATTCACAGATGATTTAATTAATAATACAATATCAAAATACAGTCACTTCAGAGGGGAAGTCAGAGGGGAAAAGAGCGAGAGAGAGGTAGGGCAAAAACGATGTAATATAAAACTCTCAATTATTATGATATATATGCATATTAAATTCAATAACACATATTCTATACTCAATTAAAATGTGTGGAAAATTGCCTTACAAAATGAAGTGCATGAATTATAAAATCTTTAAAAGTAATTTTTGTTTCAATGTATCGGATGATTATAATTAAAGTTACAATTTTAAAAATCGATAATTTTTTAAAACTACAGGTCAGAATGATTTGATATTGCAACAGAACAATCATGAGGCAATAGAATTTTGTTTGGCGAAGGAAAAATAATTAGTTTTGTGCCAAAATGTGTCTATAGATGGCGCTGTCAGGGTTCTTATTGTTTGGAGTTATGCAAATTACTAATACATGACACGTGCATCACAAACATAGCTACCATAAAAATTCAAAGCAACAGCTCTTTGAATGCTGCATCATGACTGATTATGAAGGATCGCGCTCTGCTCTTGAAGCTTTTTTATAAGAACAATGACTGCACACTTACAGCTATTAGGAATTTTCGGACATTAAAATCCATAAAAAGTTGTACAGTAACCACAAATGGCCTACGAAAAAGGATTGCTAAATTCAAAGAGACCGGTTCATTTGACGTTAAGCGGGGTAGAGGAAGGAAACCAGTTTCGATTGTGGAAGTGGAAGATGTGGCAACAGCATTACAAGAACAGTGATGCTGGAATCAGCAGTGCACTGGAAATCTGCCAAAACACACGGTGAGTGAAGTCCCACGGAACATCTTGCGTTGTTATCCGTACGAGACAACTCATGAGCAAAAGTTGCTAACTTGCTGACTTGGAAGCACGTCAATCTTTTGCACTATAATTTCGTGCCCGGATAGAATTGGATAAAGAATGGCCATGGAATATTCTGTGGTATTACGAAGTCCACTTTCATTTGCAAGTTTCTGTAAATACGCAAAATTGCAGGATTTGGACGGCCAAGAATCCAACCAGCCATTACCTCTTTAGTCTGAAAAGGTCTCTGTGTGGTGCGGAATAACGGTAGCGTTTATCGTTGGTCCGTTTTTATTTGAAGAGATCACACCTGAGTGTCTCATCACCTTCACCGATACTGGCAAGCAGTATAAAGCATTTTTGCATAACCATGTCCTTCCGGTACTTCAGCAATGCCAGTGTGTGGATCAGATTCATGCAAGATGGCACTCCTCCTCACACTACTACTCCTGCGACGCAGCTACTGTGTGCTAATTTCCGAGATGATATGATCATAAGCCATCATTTTCCAACAACATGGCCTCCACGTTCTCCCGATTTAAACCCATATGATTTCTGGCTTTGTGGGTACCCGAAGAATGTTGTTTACAGCTGGCGGATTCAGAATCTAGCCGAATTGTATTCAAGCTTCATACACCACACCCACTGCATAAGTAAAGATATCCTCCGATCTGTTATGGAGCATGCCGTTTTGCACTTGCAATTAGTAGCAGAACAAGGCGGAGTACATATCGAACAACTTATGCCTTAATCCTTAGTAAGATATTTGTCAAATATTTTTTTTTTCATTTTTTGCCATTATTCTTGTTGTCTCTGTAAACACGTATTCTTGTCTTTTCGGTAATAAATTTGTAGTAAACGCCTGAACTCTATTTTTTCCTTTTCGCTAACAACATTTCTGGGTTTAACGAATACATTTTTGGTCTTTCTATAGACATTATCTGTCAGTGCCATTTATCGGTCCACTTTATAATTATTCATTCCGTCGTCAAACAAAATTCCATTGCTTCACGGATGTTCTGCTAAAATATCAAGTCATTCTGACCAGTAGTTATAAAATTATCGTTTTTTGAAATCGTAAATTTAATTATAATCACCCTGTATATTTAAACATATAATTTTACACTCATCAGATAAAGACATACTATGTAAATTGCTTTTTATTATTTATTTACTTCAAATTTTGGAAATAATAAACTGACATCAAAATTCCAACGGACCGCTGCCGACAAGAAACCCGCGTCATCTAGTTATTAATACGTTACTACTTATATTACATATCAGAATTATATGTCGGCGAAAGGATTGCCACCCGGTTAATATTGGTCCTTGTTTAATATAGACACATCGTATTTTTATGGTTTTGTCCGTGCCGTGGCGTATTTAAAATAAAATAAATGAAATGTGCTTTGTAAAATCTTTTAGGATTACATTAATTGATTACTGTATTAAATCATATGAACTTGTCACTTTGACCTTTCAAAAACTCCCTAGCTTTTTAAAAGATTGTGTTTTATGCATGGCCCGATACAGTTCAAGTGGAAACTAAAGCCTGTTAATTATTTGTAAACTAAATTTTAATGAAAATAATTAATTTGCGATAAAAAATAGTTTTTTAAAAAATGGACACAAAATATAAAAATTATATTTTGTGAATAATATAAAAAATTTAACCATTATATTTTCATTACACAAAATATAAAAATTATATTTTCTAATCTTAACATTCCAAATTTGGAGGCCCTAAAATGTAGGGTACGAAACACCGGTAGTTAATGAATTTATTAGGCCATTACTGCCATTTAGGCCATTAGGTATACATCTGTTAAAATGTTCTGAGACACAATAGATGCAATTAAATACAGCTGGGAAGATCTGAAAGACAGCATTGTCTCTTCGTGGCTTTGTTTTCTGAGGTGTTCGTTAACACTAGAACCGCCATTAGGGATCAAAATGACACCTGCTAGATTGAAAATAATCGATTCGAACCAGAATTTTCTCCATAAGATATATTAAAAGTATGTAGCTCAAAAATAGACTAATTAAAGATTTTAAATAGTTTAAAATTATAATTCTGGTGAGAAACACTTTTTGTAAAACTTGTGTAAAATATCCGGCGGTTCTAGTGTTAACCAAATATGTGTTCGTCATACGAACCAGTGGAGCAGCCAGAATTCGGTTCTAAGGGGGGGGGGGTTGAGTTTCTGATAAAGGTGATTGCCGGTTATTTGAATCGCAGGTTAATAGAATCAGTACTAATTAGAATATTTACTGTAAAATACTTAAACTCAAAGAGCGTCTGTGTGGCCGGAAATCATCATTTTTTTTAGCATGAAGCATCTAAGAAAAGTAATTTAGTTCAAATAACCAATTTTTACTTAACTGATTCATGTAATATGCACTTTCACAATTTTAAGTAGGGTTTTCGCCATTTAATTGAATCACTTTATTAAATGAAGTCTGATTCAATAAAGTGGCGGATTCCGAAATGCGCCAAAACATTTAAATATTAAGTTTGGATTTCATTCATATAAGCAGCAATTATAGCGATCTTTCTCAGCTCTGGGAGGGGTTTTAACCCTAAAACCACCCCCTTGGCTGCGCCACTGATACGAACGTAAAAATTTCTCATGAAAGTGATCGTTAACCCTTTGAGCTCTGGTTGTTGAATTTTCTACCACTTAATTTTAATTCCGAATTGTCACAATGACACCGGAATATTCTACCAAATTTATTTGGAAAAGATTTAATGCATCTTTTTCCATGTATATCGTACACCGAATTTTTTTTTTTTCTTTACAAAATAGTGGTATCAATGTGACATTTGGAATTTTGTAGAAATTTAATCATCAGAACTCAAATGGTTAATCAAAAAGTTCGTTAACCGGTCACACACTGTATTATTAAAAGCTTATTATGTGCGGCCATTTAATTTATTTCCTGGAATAACTATAATTTCTCTTAACTTTTAATTTTTCGTTTATAATCACAACATGATCGACCTTTAGCTCTATCCTTATCTTGATTTCAAAATTGATTAATTCAATTTATCTAATCTCTCATCAAGGATGCTTATATTATTATGCATTGATTGCTACAGGGGTTGCATTTGTAAAACACTTCTATTTCTTATCCTATAATGATATGTCATATAATAGTTATACCAACAGACTATTTTAAAAGATTATTAATACATTCAAGTATTTTTTCCATCGTATTTGTTTCGTAAATTACATTCTAACACAGAAATAATTAAGCAATACCAACATATTTTTTCTAGAAAATATAGGGATTTTTAACACTAGAACTACCGGAGTTTCATATATACCTAGTTTTACCGCGTCCGTCAAATTGACGGATTTTTCATCACGGCTTTCATTGTAACTTTTGACTTAGTTAATGTGAATAAAAATATATAATTTAACATTTAATATGATAATTCATTAATAATTAATAAAAATTAAATAAAAAAAAGTTTCTATCTGCATTTTTAGTACATTTGCTATGCATGAAAAAACTATGAGGGACAAATTTTACATGTTATTTTAGATTAACACTTACATCAAACATATTAAACTTAGTTAATGTAAATATAAGAATATAATTTAACAAAAACAATATTTAATATAATAATTCATTAATGATAAATATAAAGAAACTAAACAAAAACAGTTTCTATTTGTATTTACAGTATATCACATTTGATATGCACGAAATACTAATTATAAGGCAGATATTTTACAAGTGTCTCTTATCTTACATGAACACTTTCCACAAAGATATTTGACTTAGTTAATGTAAATAAAATATACATATAATTTAACAAAAATAACATTTAATGTATTAATTCATTAATTATTAATTAAAAAAAACAGTTTCTATTTGCATTTATAGTACAGCATATTTGATATGAATGAAATAATCACGAGGCACATATTTTACAAGTACATGTTATCTTAGATGAACACTTACCACAAACATATTTGTTGCATACACTGCAAGAATAAATCGCTTTGTTTTTGTTGCATAATCGAATTTGGCAAGATTTGCGATCATAAGGAATATTTTGTGAATTTTCTAGAACACAATCCATTGATTTCCGTTCTTGTTTTTTGGAGGATGCTTTTTTTCTGCAGCACCTATATTCACTGGAGAGTTCTTTAGATAATTGAAATAAAAATTGTTTTCTAGTTATATTTTTATCACAAGTCTCTTTATATAAAATCCACGCATTGATTGCTGCTAAGTCCAAAATATTATAAAATACCTGCAAAGGCCATCTACGTGACCCTGCTTTTACGCTATATTTGCGGGCCATTTGGTCAACTACGTCTACTCCAAACTTTGTCTCTTTGTAAAATGTCACAGTTGCAGGTATTTGTTTTCGATTAGAAGCAATTTTTACAGATTTATGTTTTGAGCTAAGAACTAGTACTTTTTTACGAGGCTTACTTTTGTAAACCGTTAAAACAATATCATTTGATTTGTAGAGTTTTGTGGAGAAAAGAGCCATGTTATCTTTTCTAACTTTAGCTATTTTCGGTAATTCTCTTCTATTTGCTCGTATAGTTCCAACAAGACTTGTTTTTTTTTTGCCAGTAGCTTCTTTGCGAGCTGCATACTTGTAAAAAAATTATCCGTTGTTATGACCTGATGGTCTAAGTTCGTCTTTGCCTAAATAGGGAAAGCCATTTACAAGATATTTACTTCGCACGTCTACAGCTAACCAAAATTTAACTCCAAATTTGTCTGGTTTGTTGGGCATATATTGCAGAAATCTGCACCTTGCCTTTGTGGGAAACAATTGTTCATCTACGCTTATATTCTGATCTGGTTTGTAACAAGCTTGGCTGTTATCACTAAAGGACTTCCAAATTTCGGAAGCTAATCCAAATTTGTCAGTTCGTAAACGAACACTCCTCTCACTTTTCTTGTCAAAACGAATGAATCTCATAATTTCTAGAAATCTATTTCTACTCATGGTTTCGCGAAAGAAAGAAGGTCCCCATTTTCTGGCCACAAATAGGATAATTTCAAATTTCTCACTTCATAGGCTCCTCGAGCATACAAAATAGCTACAAACGCATACAATTCTTCAATAGTAATTTTCCAATCGTCCTTCTGTAAAACATTTCTGGCCTCTAGCTCAGTGCAAGTTTTTATGTGCTTCATCATTCGATTATCAATTATAAGTCTAAATGCACTGCTAACATTACCAAGCATAATGTTTCGTTTCCCATAACCAGTTGGGCTTGAAGTATTCTTGAATATAGTGTGTGATGGGAGTCTACCAACACAACCATTCTCTATTTTTTCCCATTCAGTACCGTCGAGAGCAATTTCTTTTTCCTGTCTTTTTTCAGTTTCTTTTTGGCTGTCCGATTCAGTATCTGAAATTATTCGCAATCGCTTTCTGCGTTTGTGGCTCTTTTGGAGAATTTCATCTTCACTCCCTGAATCTTCACTTTCATACTCTTCTTCTTCATTTTCTTCAATATCTCGTACTTCAATTTCATCTCCAGAATTTTCGGAGTCAATATTATTACTTGAATTAGTGTCCGAACAGTCTTCATTTATACTAGTGAGTTCTTTGTATTCTCCGAATAATTTTTTTCTTCCTCGAAATCGTTTCATTTTTGACTAAAATTTACAAAAAATAAATGTTATTTTTTTCATAAAAATATATTCATACTTTTTTCCCAGATTAGACTTTATACAGATTACACTATTCACAGACTGCACTTTTCAGTAAGAACGTTATCACATTAGAAGTACAATTGATAATCATCGCGTCCTAATTACATTTAACAGTTACTGATACGTTTGATATGAAGCCTGGAGCAGACTGCGCATGGGCGAAAAGGACTAGACCATTTGGAAAATGGGGAAGTCCGCATCCCTTCGGGATGAGCTTGTTAATTGCCAAAGCCGTCAATTTGACGGGTCTTGGTATAAATAGGTATAGGTCATACTTATTACGAAAATTAAAGTGGGTGAGAGGGAATTGAATATGAATATTTAAATATTCTTATGTTTTATTAAAAGTCGTATCATAAAATTTTGGAACTCGCCATAAATTATATCAATTTTTTAAGCACGAAATTTGAAAACCGTCAAAATGACGGTCTTGGTCGTTCTAGTGTTAAAAAGACACATTTTAACAGATCAATTTTTATGCATTTTATTTTATTCAAATTCCAAGCATATTAAAGCGTTTATACTGTTTCTATTTATTTAATTCATATCTTCAGTTAGGATTGTAACATAAAATGAAGCGTAATTTTGCAAGATATGCTGAGTGACGCACATGTACGTATAAACTTTTGCGCATGTTAAATGATACTCTGTTGTGGCCTACTACTGAGGCTTGCGCACAGTAGTCACGCAATTTTATTAATCAATTGAGCAATCTTTTACTATATTCTACAACAGTAGTAAGGTTATGAGAGTTCTGCTCCACTGCTCAGAGGAGGAAGTAACCTTTGGTGGACGTGGCTTTTATCTGAACAAACATGATGATATCTGATATTGATTATTATGAACAAACTTGCTAATTTCTGTGTTCATTCAATCTATTTTTCAATCGAAATTTTCCTTTAGTTATCTTTGATCTCTTTATCAGAAGTGTATTTTAAGAACAAAATGTGCTCATGTTTCTTTTTTACTGTTTATGTCAATAATCTAAAATTTAATGCGATTTTTAAATTAATCATAATAAAAATATTTGGAGACATTTAATGTATGCTGCTTTTTCAAAATATATTATTTTTAGCAGTGTACCAAGGCCAGATTTTGAAAGTTTGTTGAATGGTACGTCATTTATTATTGTTAACAGAGCCGTCTTATTTTCTTTTGCAATAAGTAATATCTTTCATATAATTCACGGCAAAACTGCAGCCCTCGGATTTATTATTATTATTATTATTATTGTTACAAAACCCCCCTGACTGAATTTTAGAGAGAATTCAAAAAAATTTGAACATGATACAGCAACAGAAATAAATAGACCTTCAAAGTCAAGTCTTTATCAACTAAAGTGCTTTTATAAGAGAGTGACGATATACATACAAGGAGCATGCTCAGATTTGAGGGTTTTGTCTAATTATAGTAACTCATATTACGGAACTTGGTGTTACACTCTTAGACAAATCTTCTTATTCATACCCTGCATTATCTCTTCAGGAATGGCAGATTTTTCGAAACAATTTTGGTCTAAAATTTCCCAAACCAATCAAATTTTATTGCATGTAGGTTGCCATTCTCTTAAATTAAGCCATTCTACCATCATCTGATTCAAATACCGTCCAGTAACAATAAAATAGTCCATATAATAAATTGTGGTGTCTGTTGGTCAGAAAATAGAACAAAAAAATGTCACCTAATGTGTTCGGGAAGCATCGAATTCCTTGGATTGCATTATGCAGCCCATTTCTACATTACCACAACACTTTGTATGATTTACGACAATTTCTTTTCCTTTTCATTTTTTACTTGATAAATAGATAAAATAGACAATTTTTCATTACACTTTGTATAGAAAGAATAAAAAACCACACTAAAATAAAAATAAATAAAAATCCACACTGAAATCTTCTGTACGCTTATATATGAATAAAACGGTCTGCCTGCGTTACCTTGTTGAAAGGTATGCAATTTTAATTTATAAAGCCCAAATATTACAATTATGACTTGTGTCGTCCGTATATATATAACATTATTTTACTATATTTTTACTAATTACATTTTGAAATATATATATAATATACATATATATATATATATATATATATATATATATATATATATATATATATATATATATATATATATATATATATATATATCAGTAGGGAAATGACTGCTGAAATTCCGATATCTTTTTTCAGAAACAAATTATCTTAAGAAAAAAATTCAGTACCCCCCGCCCCTTCCCTCTCTCATACACCCACACTCTTAAAGATATTCTTTTCTTTTTAGCTTTTTCTCAATTGAAAATTACGGTTACAGCAAAATAAAATATGTAAACATTTTTAGTTTATTTTGATACGTTCTGTGAAAAGTACAGATAAATTCATTAATGTAAACAATACATTATTTAAATCTGTGCATCAAACCACCTACATTTATGTTTAAATCCTTACATTAAAAAAATAAATCCAGAGTAATTCAGAAGCATTTAGTAGTGTTTTGATCGAGAAACAGTCTTACATCCTATTGGTTGAGTTGACAGTTCGGGGTCTCAGTTTTGGCGAAATTATCGCTTTCAGTTTGTAGAACTCATCTTTCACAATCGTTGGTTGAATGCTTCGTTTTTTTTTACGAAGCACGTTGCGGTGATTTTCTTTTTCTTTCTTTCTTTTTTTTCTTTTTTTTTTTTTTTATTAGAAGCATAAAAAAAAGATTATGTACGACAAATGATATGTACGATTACAAAATAAAATAATAAAAAATTAATAAAAATGTATCCTAATATGACAATTTCAAAAATTAATTACAAATTCTAATATTTAAGCAATATTTTGTGATTAAATAATATTTTGAAAAGTTGAGAAAAATTAGAAGCGGAAAAAAAGAAGGAAGAGAATATATATATATATATATATATATATTTGTTTAATTTGAAATACAAATTTTTGAAATACAATTATATATAAAAAATAGGATTGCACACCTACATTATTTCAAGTAACATGTGTCTATAAAAGTGAAATTTGTAAATTTTTTGGTTGAAAATTGAGCAATGTATGTAAAAAAGAAAAGAAATCTGAGATTCGTATGATTGCCGATTTGTACTTTTTAAAAGCATTTCAAAATTGAATCATTGTTCAGATCAAGATTACCACTTATTTTAAAGTGGTATTAAATGTTAAGTATGCAGGGATCGCATGATTTCTAAGTTTTATCATTATTATAAATATATGAATATTAGTCTTCGTCTTATTTAATAATAAAAAATACACTATTAAAATAATATGAATTTATTAATAATTTTTATAACTAATCTCAGAGCACTTTAAAAAGATTTATAAAACATTAAAATAAAATTAGTATCCTAATTCGGTTATACTTGAAAAGATTTAATTTTTCATTTACAAAGTAAATAAAATCTATTATATTGTACATATATGTATATATATAATATTACAAATATAATATTATATATATATATATATAATATTACAAATCAACATCAAAATGTGGAATAACACGTTAATAACAAACTATATCAAACATTGGAATTGGCAAAAATTGGAACAATATTGAAAATGTGGTATTTAGCTCGTTATCAAGGGCACATTAATTGCGATTCATTTCTGATTAGAAATCAGGATAAACCTAAAAATGATTTCTACATTGCCCGATTAATCGCAATGGAAAAACTAGTTCAAAGAAAAATATTAGAAAAATAATAAGACAATAATTGAATTATCAAAAGATTAATTGCAATGGAAAACGTATTTTAAAGAAAAATATTAGAAAAATAATATATATATATATATATATGTATATCAACTTGTTTTTATATTTATACACACACACGCACGCACACACACACACACACATATATATATATTTATTATATAATTATATTTACGAATTATAAATAAATAAATTCTATTTTTGCACTGAAAAAAATAAATGATTTTACTGTAATTACCTCCCCCCCCCCCCACCCCTGACTAATATTAAATCTTTTTTAATATCCATTATTTATTATTTACTTAGCTTTTTGTAGATAAATTTTGATTGTTAGTTCATGATTTTTCAAAGATATACTTTTAAAACTTACACAGATGTCGTAAGGACTACTTTTATTAGTCTTATCGACCATTAAAAGCTTATCGTGTGATTCTAAAAATATATTTTTAAAGAAATAATTATCCGCAGATATTTCTTTAATATCCTGGTGCGAAATGTAACGTAAATAGTTTTCTTAATTTGGAACGAAAACTTTCTTTAATGTGAAATGAAATAAACTTAGTTAAAGTAAATTGTAATTGCTTTAAGAGTATTAATATATATGTAGGAGGATATTTAAGACTCTAAATAAATATATACGTATATTTTTCATTTGTTCAACTTCTAATGAATTTAAAAAAATCTATAATTTTTATAACTATATTCTTTTACATTGCTCTCGTTGTCAAATTTCGATAAAATATACATAACGACGATAAAAAAGAGCAAGAGTTAAATGACGGGATTTTACAAAATAAAATAAATAAATAGACAAATGAACTTGAAATATCATCAATCGCTTCTCTGTTTTGACAGTTACGTCGTACGGGCAAGAAGAATTTGCTTGATTCATCACTTAAAGCTTTTTGACGCCACTAATTTTTTTTAAATAAAATTTTATACTATTTAATTGCAGAAATGTTTAGATTAAATATTAAGAATATTTCAGCTTAAAAAAAGTGGTGTTAATCCACCATTTTAAATTTATTGTATGCAAAAAAAAAGAAAAAAAAGAAAGAAAGAAAAAGACAAGATGAATGTAGATTCTACCACTGCAGAATTCAGTTTCGCCTCCGATTAGAAAAAAAAAATCGATAGAAGTTTTTTAGAAGGGCGACCCCGTTTAGATTGCAATGAACTAACTTCATTTTTCTTGTGTTTATCAATATAAAAGCAAACAGAACGGCGTGAAATACCCAATTGAATAGCAATTTCTCTCTGAGACATTGGAATTGCGGAATAATAAAGAGATACAATTTGACGTGCTACTTCTTCATTTACTAGATTCATCAAAAACGGATTTTTTCTTTAGTTTAAACGCTTTTTTATAGACTCTGAGTAAAAGGAAATGCAATTTAACAATAAAACGAATGGAATCCCGCCGAATTCGACGGATGAAATGTTTAAAAGACCCGATCGATTTGGTTTTAAAAAAAAGCAAAAGTAAGTACATTATTGAATCAATATATAATAAATATATTTACAAAGTAAATGTCAAATTTGCCAGTTACAATTTTGCAATCAAATATACGTACATCTACAGTTAAAATTGTAATATGAGTGCCGGCGAAATCCAGAAACTTTATTTTATATGCACTCACAGAAAAATAGCTTTATTAAAAAAAAAAAAGAAAAAAGAAAAAATAATAATATCGGGTACTACTAGGTTATCCCATCGACCAAAAAATTATCGCCAAACTATAAGATTAAATGCCAATAATGGATGATCGTGAATGTCACATTCAATGACATTAAATACGATTCATGTATTTAAAATGTCATTAAGTGATTTTTATTTCGACTTTTTATTAATATTTTTATTAATATTCTACTAATTATTTATTTTTTCGTTATTTAAAATACAAATTATGTCAATATGTATAATTTGGCTATTAATGTGGCGATTTGTATAATTTGGCGAAATTGGTCGACGGGATAACAGAGTAGTACCTATATCGTTATGAGTAAAAATACGATGTTTTAAATAGTGACGTCATTTTCTCTTCAAATGTTCTTTAAAAGTTACTGTTTATGAAAAAGGCATCCATAATAATATTGTAATTCCCTTTTATCTGGTTGCTGAATGACATAATTTTCCTTATTTGAAATTTCTCTTATTTTGATTTAGACATTAATTTTTATCATAAATTATTTTCTGTCATTTTATTTACGTTATTAATATTATTTCTCAGTAAATATATATATATTTTTTAACTCAATTAGTGCATAATTATACGCAATCATTTTAGAAAATAAATTTTTATTATCGAGAGAAAAGCTAAACTGTGTTGCCACCATTTTGAAGAAATGTCATGAAAAAGCTTTTAAAATTAAAAATAAAATATAAAAATGGAAATAAATTAAAAAATAATTAAAATGGGCACAACTACAAATAAATAGCTTTCATTTAAAAAAATAATTATCAAAATCGGTAGACTAGAAAATTCAGGGCTGATGACACGACATTTTTAGCTTGTCTGAAAGAAATAGCATCGGATGCTAAAAAAGAAAGAAAGAAAAGAAAAGTTGTTAGAACAGTTAAGTGGTTAATAAAAGAATCCTGTCATAAATCTTATAGTAATGTCATAGGTACCATGTCAAACAATCCAGTATGAAAACAGTGTTGCTAGAGGGCTACTTTCATTAAATCCAGCTTTCTTGGTTGGCACCACTTTTCAGAAATGGTGAAATTCTTTTTCGTTTTCGCCTTAAGAGCCCACACTACTGACTGAAAAAGACCCGGATGATAATGTAAAGTCTATGGGGGCGTTCTTTTCAAATATCTTGCTCAAATTTTAATATTTTGAAGTGACTTTTTTTGCATAGGATAGCTGAGGACAATCCACAACCGGCTTAGTTTTTACTTTTTAAATTTTGGTTATATTCTTTTTATATTAGGATAGTTTTAGATTCATAACCGGTTCAAACCGGTTCTGAAAGTTAAAGTATTTTTTTCTAAAAAAATCTGACACCAAAATCGAAAAAGTAAAAACTAGGCCGTTTGTGGATCGTCCTAAGCTATGCTATCCCCCCCCCCCCCCAAAAAAAATAAAAAAAAAATACGTCAAGATATTAAAATTTGAGCGAGATGTTTGAAAAGAACGCCCCCATAGACTTTACATTATCATCCGGGTCCTTTTCAGTTAGTAGTGTGGTATCTTTAGCAATGTATCATTAAACGAGATTAAATAGGGCGAATTTTACCATCTAAAAAAAAAAAGTGGTGCCAATGAGGAAATCTGAATTGCAAAAAGTAGCCCACTGGCAACGCTGTTTACATATTAGATAGCTTAACATAGAATCGATGATTTAACAACTGGAAAATAATTTAAGGCGACTCTCAAGAGAGAAAACAGGTGGGTAAGTCATCACAGATCGTACAGAGGGTTTCGTTTAATATTTCTTTAGAAACAACTTGTTCTATAGTAATAAATCCAAATTGTTAATTTATATTTATTACATTTTTACATAGATGATAATACCAATAAATAAAAATTTAAAATAATTATAAAGGAAGTTACTTAATTTTAAACAAATTAAAAATGATCAAATCAAATTATTTAAATAAAATCCAACATTTAAAATTTTTGAAAATCTGAAATTAAAAATATTTAACAAAGATCTAAAAAAAATTTAAATTTCTGAAAACGAAAAAAATTGTTTAAACGAAATTTAAAATTCTGAATAATTAATAAATCGCAATGGTTTTTAAAATAGAAAGAAAATTGAATTCTAAAAAATGTTATGAATGTCAGCGAAAAAAATAATAACATAAACCCTTTTTGCAAAAAATATTTAATTAAATCTATCACAGTATGAAAATTTCAAGTTCCAGCACCGGATTTTGGACTAAGAATTTCCTGTTTGCTAGCGAGATGCTTTACCTCCAAGCTATGACGTCTACACGAAAAGAGTTGAAATTAAGGTTTCTTTTAAAATTTAATTTGCAAAAATGAACGGATAACATTGATAAAATCTATTTAATTAAAATAATAGACTTTTTCAAAACTTTATGACTTGTTGTGTAACACGAGATATTTAGCTGTATGTACACTAAATTTGAAGTCTCTGACTTACAAAGTTTTTGAGTGCGATCTCTGAGATGGACAGACAGACAGGGGACAGAGACGAATAGGATTTCGTCAGATGAATGGAAATCTAAAAACAAATCCCAACTCAACAATGCAAAACTTTGAACTACATTTTTAAACATTAAAACGCGTATTCGCCCGAATGCTTATTAAGAAACTTGGGATCGAATAGCATGTTTCATTTTTCAAAATTTGAAACTCCTTTCTCTTAAAATTACACATCTTGTGTTATAAACAGTGTTGCCAGGTGTTCCGCGTAAATCGGAACTCCAAATGCTTTGAACATTGGGTATTTTAAAGTGATTTTCCTCGCCTTATCTAATGTCAGAATTATTTATGATTAAACTTGGCGAAATAAATTGTAAGAAATTAGTAGTGTTCAGAGCATTTGAAGTCATGATTTACGCGGCACACCTGGCACACCGACACATTTCATCTCGGCATTTCCCGATTCTTTCACGTTCATGTCCGGAATTGTTTTTTCAAAACACTGAGTTTGAGAGCCTTTTCTGAAAATTCATTTGATTTTATTAAAAAAGATATTAATATAATTTTGTAGAATGAATTAATATAATTTCATGCACATAATTCCATAGTTTCAAAGTTGTTCTTATGAGCACCTTAGAAATGTATGCGTTTATGAATATATAACTTGCGTGAGGAATGTGGTCATTTTTAACTTGAAAACAACCTTATATTTAAAATGTTCACATATTTCCACTAGAATAACTCTTTTCGCAATCATTTTGCGTTTTTAACTTTAATTCTGTGAACAACCACGCTATTAATTCAAATAAAACTAATCTCGCAAAGCGTTCTAATCATGTACTTTCTTATCATTTTCAAACAGATCGATTTCCAACCTTTCCTTCAAAAAGAAAAAAAATGCTTTTAAAACTTTTAGGACGACATCTGTTGTACAAGCTTTATACAGCTGCCCGCACTTAATTTTTAAAAGATTTTTTTTTTTTTTTACTTATATAATCACGAAAATGTGAAATTGTATAGCAATAAACTCAAAAGAGATAAATGTCATTATCTGAAAGAACAGGGACGAAATTAAAGGAATGGATTTTAGCAATTATTTATAAATACAATGCATATTTATGTATATAAACTTCCAAAAATACTTCAAACTGAATATAATGGAATTTCGAAATACACTTTAAGTTGGAGGTACCGATTTATTTAAGCCTCGAGTATAGAAGACACCCACAGCACATCAAAAACAACCAACCAAAAAGATTTATTTTTATCCCAAGAAGTAAAATTCAACAAAGTTCAAATGAAAAAAAAAAAAAAAAAAAAAAAAAAAAAAAAAAAAAAAACCGTAAAATTTGCCTCAAGAAGTAAAATTTAACAAAGTTCAAATTAAAAAAAAGCTGTAAAATTTTCATAATAAATTATTATCAACATAATAATTTTATTTGATTTTATTGAAAATTTAATATAATTCAATAGTGGCATGATTACTTTAATTTACGAATATACCTGAATGACAGTGATTCCCTGGTTATCACAAAATAAATATCCGTATTTATAAAATGTTTTTAAAGCTCTAAATATGTTAAAGAAGTAACTGTTTAACCAGTCCGTAACCACCAGGGCTTCCTCTGGTCCGTTTTCTGTAAATCAATAATTTTTTTAAAGATATTCATGGTAGGTTTCTGCAACAATTCCAAGAAAAACGCTCTTCCTTGTATGTTTCTACGAAATTTATAAATAAAATTTTTCTTTAAATAAAAGTGGAGTTCAAAAAGCGAACCAAGTGGGGGCCCTGAACCATGCATGCATATATGCAGGAAGGTGCATACAGAATTTGCTTTTGGTACCAATACCGAAGAAAAGTAAAATTTCCCTGATTTAATTAAACTTTCTTGCTTATATATACAGTCACTTTTCTTAGAAAGAGTTTCCATCTGGAACAGAACCCAAAATATTTTTGGAATTTTACATAAATTTGAGCCAAAATTCATTAATTTTTGCTTTTTGCATTTCAAATGATGTCTTTTATTTCGGTTCTTTTTATTATTAAATATTCCCTACCTATACAAGCATTGCTTTTCCTAAACAATGTTTCGTATTATACGTTATACAAAAAAATGTAATAATCAATTTACGGCAGTAGCAATCCACTATTTTAAAAATGTGTGATAATAATAACAATAATAATAAATAATAATAAAAGCACTAACTACAAGGTGACTTTAATTAATATTTTGAAGACCCTTGTCTTCGCTTTTTTCACGTCGATACTTAAAAATCCTGTTTTATAAACAAATATTCCTTCTTAACCCTTTTGGGAAATTCTTTTTTTCGCTTATAAAATTAAAAGTAGCTATGCATATCCATTCATATCACAGAAGTTTCGGTTTGCTGAAATTTAACGAATGTCTTCTTTACAGAAATCGAATAAATGTAGTTATTTTGCGTGTGCAACAGCAATTTAAGGAAGAATTTTTTAAGACATTTGGAAAATGCTGTATTACAACCTTAGAACGGGATTTAAAGGAACATAAAAATTTAGCAGCATTTTTTAAAATCAGAAATTACTAATTCGAAAAAGGTGTCCTTAATTTAAATTTAAAGCGCGAAACATATGTTTGAATTAAAAGAAACGCCGATGATTTGCTAAAAATTAATAAAACATTAATAAAACTACTACTACTAATAATAATAATAATAAATAATAATAATAATACTAAGATTAATAATAATTAATAATAATTAATAATAATAATAATTATTATTATTATTATCATTATTATTATAATTATTATTAAATAGTGAAACATAAGTGAAGTTATATAGTAAATGTATCGACATATGCTATCATTTTTAGGAAACTATAGACATATACTATAACTATTAAGACTGCTGGAATTAACAAAAATAATTTTTAAGATAAAATAATATTCCATGAAAGACATGCCTTGTTAATAGAACGTGAGGGGCGAAGGGGTTAGAAGACACAAATTTACTTTAAAATCTAGCCAACACTTATTTTTCTCACAGTTATTGTTAATCATGCTGTCCCAAAGCACAGGTTAATAATAAATGTGGGGGGAAAATCTTGATAGATTTTCAGACTCTTACAATCTTTTAAGTCTGATCTCAAAGCCAAACTGGCTACTTTGTGACATATATTTTAAAACTCATTTTTGTTCGAAAATGTATTTAGTTGACTGGTGCTCTTATATAAAATATATGTATATGAATTGGGGTATTTTTTTCGCCAAAAATAGGTAATGTTCCAGATAACCCTGTCAAAGTTGGAATTTGAACCGAATTTCTGGACGCGATATAACAGAAAAAAGAAAAAAAACCACAGTTGGCAACAATCGTTTATAACTCAAGAACTTCATACATTTAAAATTAAAAAAAAAAAAAAAAAAAAAAAAGTCCGAGTACAAATCTCTTCAATAATCATGCCTAGAAGTATCATGCTTTTAAGTTTAAAAATGAGTCGGATAATATGCCAGAAATTTCCGCGTTGTTGAGCGGGGAAAAATATTTTTTTTGAAAACCGCCTTGACTGTTCTCAACTGCTCTGCTCAACAAACTCAAAACGTTCTGACACATTTACAAATTTCTTTTTTAACGGAAAGACATAAAATTGATAAGCCTGACCATGGAAATGATTTGGAATCTAACTGACATTTCTATTTTTTCTATCCATAAATTAACTATTGAGTTATAAGTGATTTTGATCACGTGACAATGATGTTTTTGTCCCTTCGTTGACTAGTTTTTCTGCTTTGACACTTTGACGCTATTTTTCTAAAAAAATAATTGCGTTAAAAAAAAAAAAAAAAAAAAAAAAAAAAAAAAAGAAAATGAGTTAGACGAAGTTTATGAACAACAACACCTGCTAATTTCATGCATTTCCGAACAAAAATAAATTAAAACCTTTGTAATAAAGCTGCCTTTTTAGGTTTGAGAAACAGCCTTAAGAAGAGATGTCTTCTAACTAGTGTTGCCAGATGTCCCGCATAAATTGGAGCTCTAAATGCTCCAGACATGAGTATTTTAAATTATTTTTCTTTGCTTTATCTAATGGCAAAATTATCTGCAATTATACACCACATTACCAATGATGATTGGTCACTTGCGATTTTAGATGTTTTGTTGAATATCTAGAAATATACTAGAGGAAAATTCCTAAAATTTCAGTTGTGTAAACAACACAGTAGACCGCATATATTTCTGTGAAGATTTTTTCTCCGAAATCCACACAGGGGACCGTAAACAGATTGAAGAAAAACGAATATCTTTTGGATTACCCGGTAAAAATTAATGTTGCAAAAGCGTTGAAACTGTAGAACATGATTAGGAGGCTTCTTGTAATAAATTGCGTTCATTTTTATGAGGATAGCACGCATACTCGTGAAATTAAAATTTTTATAAAAACAATTGCGAATTTCACCACGTTTTTTGCTCATAATTTGCATAGTTCTTAATGCTATAAAAGAATGCTCTTTTTAAAATCCACGACAAACGACATTATTTACAATACTCTGCAATCAGAATTTAAAAAAATAATAAATATTGTATGAAAAATGAGCAGGATTACTAAATATTGTTTCTCTGTGACTGCGCGAATGCAATCAAAATATAATGTACACATATTAGCTGAATGTAGGGAGCAACTTTTAAGGAAATTTTAAAACATAGCTTGAAAATTCGTAGGTAGAATTAACTCAAAATTCGTTGTTCCCAAAAGGAAGAAAAAAATGAGGGGCTCTATCCAAATATAGTACATATGTTACACACTGTTGCACGTACTTGTATTATCCTACTAAAATAATTTATATAAATTCAAAATTTGATAGAAGATTTTTAGAAATATTAAAATATTCTTTTTATTTTGGCACGCTAAAAAATATTTGTTGTTGTTGTTGTAATAATTATATAAGTTAAAAATACCTGACGCAAAAAAAAATATTTCTTATTACATATTCTTTGGAAAACAATATAATGCACGAAACATTCCAAATTTCATCCGTATTATGATTAGAAAGTTCTGCGTTATAATTTCTGAAGTCATAAATCATACACGATATTAATTCTAAGAAAAATAATAAAGGAATCTTCTAAACTTTATAAAGACATGTTGATATTCAATAAATTATAAATGGCATAAGTTTCGTCATATTTTATTTCGACTTGATTAAATTTTTCAAAACCATCATCAATCACTTTCATGCGTCTTCACTACTGGAAAATTGTAATTATTTATTAGTTCATGTTAATCTTTCACTTTTTTTTTAATGCACAACCTTGGTAAAAAGGTCTAATTTGCAAAATAAATAAATATTCCGGGATACAAACCATCTCTATATCATATCACACTGGTTTAAATGTAAAAAAAAAAAAAAAAAAAAAAAAAAAAAAAACTTTATTTGTTATTTTTGTTAATAGTGTTGATTTCAATGAATCGCATACTACTCGAATGCTGAGACATACTAGAAATTCTTTAAAAGCCGTTCTCAAATCGAAAGTGTCTACTATGAGACAAGTTTTAATAAATTTTTGTTCACAAACGCATGAAATTGGCAGTTTTATTATTCAGAATCTATGTAACCAAAATATGTTATTCTTTTCGCTTTCTTTCCTTTCTCTTTTTCTTTTCTTTTCCTTTTTTTTGTTTTTTTTTTAAGAAAAATATATTTTAGAAAATTCCGCTAAAATTGATAAACGGAAGGAGAAAAAACAGCCAAAAAAAAAAAAAAAAAAAAAAAAGAGAGAGAGAGAGAGAGAACAGTTATCAAGCGATCAAAATTGCTTTAAACCCGATAAGTAATTTATCTATAAGAAAAAAAAAAAAAAAGTAAATTCATTTCGATTCCAAATAGCTTCATTAGTCAGCGTTGCCAATTTTGTGCCTTTACGTTTAAAAACGAATGCATAAATGTGTCAAAGTTTCTCGTTTGTTGGGCAGTGCACTGAAATTTCGCGTAAATTAGCTGCCATTAATTCAACTTTACTCGGTAACTACTGAAGTGATTTTAATATTTCTTTAAAACAGCTTTATCAGAAGCTAATTTATAAGTTTCTCGTATTATTTTAATTTCATAAAACGGATTGATAAGGAATTCACACAAATTGAAATTCTCCTAACTGAGCAAAAATTCGTTCACGGAAGGATTCGAATCTAGGATTATTCTTAAACTGACAACTCTCTACCAACTAGGGTATCATAAACTAAACTTTCGACATTAGCATCCAGGTCTGAGATATAGGGGAGAGTGGGAATGAAAGGGACATTTTGTCTTTATAAGTTTATAAAATAATGACATTAAAGGATATCATTCTCATTTTTGCGCCTGATTCTCGCCTAAAACCTTGTCTTTGATACTAATAAAATCTCTTATTCTCAAGTACAGTAATTTAAAATACAGTAATTCCACGCATTTATAAAAAGTGGAAGAAATGTCCCTTTTACCTCCACTGTAGGGAAAGAAAGGGATACCTTGCGGGATTGAAAGGGACATCCACAAATAAAACACTTTTATGAACATTTTGCCATTCTATTTGCGATTACATTATTCAAAAATAAAAAATAATATTTTACAAAAAAAAAAAAAAAAATATAGCAACATATAATAAAACAAAAACAAGTATCTCACCACAGGGTTCGCACAATTTTACCACTAAGTTTTAAAAAATATTTTCAAAGTATGTCACTGCAGAAAAATATTTCGAAATCTCAGAATACGTGTGATGGTTACGAATTCTGTTTCTTAAAAAATAAATATAAATTTTCTTATCATTAATAGTGGTGCCAGAGTCCTTAAAAAATATAAGGAGTGTGCGAACCTTGTCACCACCAGTTATGGATTCAAGTAACTTCTTCAAAATATATTTTTAGTGTGGGCAGTGGTCAAGGAAAAACTCAGTCAAAAAAAGAAGGAATCGCCAGCATTTTCTTATCGAAAATGCTTGGAATAATGTAAAGAAATTAAAGAATGCAAATTTCTCTGTAGCAAAATGCTGGTATTTCACACCTTTTTATTTTGTTTTTCTCTGTCTCATTTAGCACCCCATTTTTTGTCTGTTTCAACTCCTTACCCCCCTGGCGAAATTAAAAATGTATTCAGGCATGACAGTATTTTAGCTATCAAAATATACTGGTATTCACATAAAGTACATATTTTAAACTGCTAAATTACATTAAAATTATAATGGGTCAATCCATTTCAAGTGGTCCAGCACTGGTCGCTCGACTATTTTTAAAAAATCTAAAATTTTTTGTACAACAACCCTAACATGATGGAAGTTCAAAATGACCGTTATTTTAATTCTACTATTTTTTGTTTGTGCATGGCGGCCATCTTTGTTTCATCGTGTGCAGCGATTTTCTCAGATACTAGGATACACAAAATTGTAAATATCTCGTCTTCTATTTTCCCAATTGAAATGGGGTTGGCAGCATTTTGTTCAGAATAAAATAGGCTAAATATACAGTTATAGAAAAAATTTGAAAAATAAATTTTTACAGGTGAAATTTTAGCACAGAGTTTACGATTTTTTCCAAAATCTATCCGTTTGCAAGAGGAAAATTTTCATCCAAGGGAAACTGTCAACATTACACAATTTTTTCTATAAATAAGTCAAAAGTGCGTGTACTCATACACCAAGTCCCAGACCTGGGAGTTAATTTCTTATGGCGAAAAAAATTCCGAAATTCGTCAAAAATTTCAAAAATCGCACTTTTTAGGCTTTGATATCTCTGGTGGGGCACGAGATAAAAATCTGAAATTTTGGCCTATGATTGTATCGTGTAGTAGCGTTATGTACAAAAAATTTCAAGAAGGAGATTTGACTACAAGCTGAGATATGACATTGTAAATATGTGAAAACAAAACTGCCAAACTATTGTAAACCTACTATGTAATTGTTCAAAAAGACTGTCAACCTTGCACAATTTTTTCTAAAAATAGGTCAAAAGTGCGTGTACTCATACACCAAGTACCAGATCTGGGAAATGATTTCTCTTAGCGAAAAAAATTCCGAAATTCGTCGAAAATTTCAAAAATCGCACTTTTTAGGCTTTGATATCTCTGGTGGAGCACGAGATAAAAATCTGAAATTCTGGACTTTGATAGTATTGTGTAATAGAGTTATGTACAAAAAATTTCAAGAAGGAGATTTGACTACAAGCTGAGATATGACATGGACAATATGTGAAAACAATACTGCCAAACTATTGTAAACTACTATGTAATTGTTCATACCTCCAAAATTTTAAATTAATTATTTATAGTACAAAGTTAAATGTTAATTACAAATATCTTTTTCAAATGCTTCTGTTTGATTTAAACAATTCAGAATGTATGCTAAGCCAATACACTATTTGTCCAGATGAACAAATCTACTAGAAATGCTATTGCAACATTTTACTCGGAACACATTTCAGGAAAAGTAAATAATAGACAATGGATTGCAACTGATCGAGTTGAAAAGGCTTCAATTATTAAACCTAAAGAATTTCATTCAAGTTAACAAGGGATGACAAGACTTGGGGGGCTTCAAATAAAATTTTTAGAAAGAACAGCCTGATGGACTGACAACAGTAACTGGTCGAACTCATAACATCTCTCGTAAATATTGTTAAACTCTTTGTTGCGCATACATAGTATTTTGTAAATTAAATGTTTATTATTTAACTGTTTTCAACAAACGATATTTTCGGTGTAAATATTGTAATAAAAGAGACAAATCTGATTTCTCCTGATGTACTCGTAATAGCATTTCTTAACATTTTTTTAAATCACCGTATCTCAGCTTGTAGTCAAATCTCCATCTTGACATTTTTTGTACATAACACTACTACACAATACTATCAAAGGCCAGAATTTCAAATTTTTATCTCGTGCTCCACCAGAGATATCAAAGCCTAAAAAGTACGATTTTTGAAATTTTCGACGAATTTTGGAATTTTTTTCGGAAAGAGAAATCATTTACCAGATATGGGACTTGGTGTATGAGTACACACACTTCTGACCTAATTGTAGAAAAAATTGTGCAAGGTTGACAGTCTTGTTGAACAATTACATAGTAGGTTTACAATAGTTTGACAGTATTGTTTTCACACATTTTCCATGTCATATCTCAGCTTGTAGTCAAATCTCCTTCTTGAAATTTTTTGCGCATAACGCTACTACACAATACTATCATAGGCCAAAATTTCAGATTTTTATCTCGTGCCCCACCAGACATATCAAAGCCTAAAAAGTGCGATTTTTGAAATTTTTGACGAATTTCGGAATTTTTTTCGCAAAGAGAAATTAACTCCCAGATCTGGTACTTGGTGTATGAGTACACGTACTTTTGACCTATTTGTAGAAAAAATTGTGTAAGGTTGACAATTTCCCTTGCATGAAAATTTTACTCTTGCAAACGGTTAGATTTTGGAAAAAATCGTACATTTTGTGCTAAAATTTCACCTGTAAAAATTTATTTTTCAAATTTTTTCTATAACTGTATATTTAGCCTATTTTATTTTGAACAAAATGCTGCAAACCCCATTTCAATTGGGAAAATAGAAGACGAGATACTTACAATTTTGTGTATCCTAGTATCTGAGAAAATCGCTGCTCACGATGAAACAAAGATGGCCGCCATGCACAAACAAAAAATAGTAAAATTAAAAGAACGGTCATTTTGAACTTCCGTCATGTTAGGGTTGTTGTACAAAAAATTTCAGATTTTTTAAAAATGGTCGAGCGACCAAAAAAATATTTTTTGGACCACTTGAAATGGATTGACCCTAATGTTAAACTTAATATTAGTTTTTTTGAGAAAAAAAAAATAAAAGCAAGATCAAAATTTATTTTTTTTATATATATCAAGACAGGTTTTGCTTTCACCACCTACACCACTACAATTCCGGACGTTAATTGGATTAAAACAGAACATGTATATCATTCAATTGAGCCAATGTTGAAACTTTGTTCATTTTCTTCCTGAAATTTTGAATGTCCCTTTCATCCCTTGTCCTTTCATCTCCACTCTCCCCTATGGTGCGGCTTAAATAGTTAAACCTCATCAGGTAACGGAATTATTATCACGTATCCATCGTTTAATATGGATATTCATTACCTGAGGTTTAAATTGTTGAGCTGCGGCATGTAGCGGAGACCGGATGCTAATGCCGAAAGATTGCCTGCGTGAATGGGGTCCTCCGCCTTTATCCACGATAGCTTACATGGTAGAGTGTTGCCTGGTTAAGCTGATAGGTCCTTGATTCGAATCTCGTCCAGGACACATTTTCAGTAAGTTAAAAAATTTCGACTTTTATAAATTGATCATTCAACAAAAAATAAAAATTAAAAATGTTATGGGTGCGTTAATTAAACAAAAGATTTACATTTATTTTGTTTGTGAAATTGCTTAACTATTGCAATGATTCATATTAAACCAGGGCCAAAACTACTTTTTTTTTTTAACCCGGGGCAAACATGGATTTTGACTGCCCCTCTCTTCTCCGCAAAAGAAATTTACAGAACTAAATTTTACTAATTTTCAAATAGCCGACTTACTTTTAAATGAAAAATATGTAATCATAAAATACACAATACTGAACTATATGATCAGTGTATATTAATATTGATTCATTAAAACGTGAAAATGCAATAGAAATGAAAAAAAAATGCAGCGTTATATAGGTTTGTGTTTTTTTTTTTTTTTTTTTTTTTTTTTTTTTTTTTTTTGCAGGTATAATTGTTAGTATCTTTCTGTTGAAACCATGCATAATTTTTTTTTAATTTAACGCAGGATTCCGTTATAGGCAGTTATCGCCTACCTAGAAATGGCAAAAGGTGAAAAAATAATTTGGGAGTATAAAGGAAAGTGGCTGTTTTACTAATCATGACGCCTTGGGAAAGATTTGTTTTTCCGCATCCGTATAAATTATATATTCTTCTCTAAAAAAATTAATACGTATTTTATTTTGTGTATTTTCCACTTCTTAGTCTTTATCATCCCAGGCCGTCGCTCAACCTCGATCCCTCTAATCAGTCTGGATCTGGATACAAAAAATAATAGCAGCAAAGGGAGCTGGGCGGCATTTTTCAGTTCAAATTGGAAGGGCAAGGAAAACTAGAAAAACATTTAAAAAAAAAAAAAAAAAAAAAAAACATTTAGAATAAGGCAGGGGCGGATTTACTAACCTTGGCATCCTGAGTGTGATTTTTTTTAATGTACCTCTTCTCCTTTTTTTAAAAAAAAGGTTTTACTGAATATTTTACTTTTTGCATTCCTTCATCTTTGTCTCTACCGTACCGGGCAGTCACCTGGCCTCTGAAAAAAAGACCTGACCCTGAAGAAAGAAACCATTAGACTCCGGAAGGGACGTGCTTGTGCTTACTTATCCTTGGACTAATACTCTTATTCTTATGGACTAAATAGGTTAGTTCGAGAGGATTGTTCGAGGGAGCAATAAAATAAATAAACCGTTAAATTGTGAGGTTTATTCGCGCATTAAGGGATTCCGTACGCTGCCTATTTGTCGCTATTATTTGCATTATCTTAAACAAAGACCTTGTACAAAGTTTAAACTTAGGATTGTTCTAAGCGCGCTTCGAAAGGAGGTTGCAACGTCACGTTTTCTAGATAAGTTTTAAATTAGTATCCCGGTTAATATGGGACATTTTTTTTCGTAAATTATTAACAACCATCCTTAGAATATTTCCCGTCCATAGGTAACTTGAGCGTCCTTCAACTCCTCGCACTGAGCGCCACCAAAGTAAAGTTTGTGTATATCGAAAAGAAGCGATTTTCTTAAAAAATATGTGACCTAGGATAATAACTATAGTTTTTTTTAAAAGTTATAAATAAACTTCTACTACCCCATTTTTTCCTAATTTTAGTTTCTTTAGATTCGGGCATAGGAGAGGGGCATACTTTAGCCGTACATTTTCGACGATATCTCTGGAGAAAAAATGTCTAAAATTAAAACAAATATGTTTCTTTGTTATGTGACCTTTCGAACGCTACACGATACCCTGCACGATATACAAAAGAAAAAAAAACAGTTAACATAATTAGCCCATCCTAAATTTTTCTAAAAACATTTGTGAATAATTAATAAACTGTAAGTAGGCTGGTCAAGAGTCTTTATAATTCTATAAATTTCGAACATTCTATGTTCCAGAGTTATTGAGAAAAACGGCTATGACAGACGGACAGACATGCGATTGGTCTTATAAGGTTCCGTTTTCACTTTTTAAGTACGAAATTCTAAAAGAGAGAAAAAAAAAATGTGAAAAATAAACATAGCATTTTCTTTAAATGGTGCTTTAAACTATGGCACAATAGCTGAAGAAAAATAAATCAATCCCAGAAAATTTAATTTTAATAATATCACCTATGGAAATCCCCCACCCCCATTTGTTTACAGTGTTTATATCATGCCGGGTGCTAACGAATTAAATCAATTCTTTTTTTAAACACCTGCATTTAATTTCATCAAATTATACAGATTTCATATAATAATTTCGTGTTTTGGGATATAAAAAAAAGAATAACCTTATTAAATTGTTATTTCGAAGAGAATTTTTAGTGACGTAGAAATAAATTATCAACACAAGTAGATCAACACAAAGAGCTTACTTAGCGCAAATTTTCCCCATTCAACATTTGTCGGCTTCTATTCGAGTTAAAAAAAAATGAAATTCCAACATTATTCAAAATTTTAATTAAAATAGATTCAACACACACATTTTATCTTTTAAGTCCGAGAGTTATAATAGAATAGGAGAAAAATTATGCTTGGTCACATTTCTGAATTAAATAAAACGAAAAGAACTGTGATTTTAAAACGAAAACGAAATAAAAAAATGTGCTATGGATTAGAGGAAAAATGCATTTTAAATGAGTTTGAAAAAGTTAATCAAATTGAAAATCCAAATACAATTAAACATCTATAAATACATAATTTTAAACAGACATTTTGATTTAAAACATATAAATTAATAACAAACGTGAAGAAAAGAACAAACGAGAATAAAGACAATTTGAACTGTGTCAAACGCTTAACCGCTTCCCTGATTTGTCTGTACGTCATATGGGCAGCATGTTTTTGCCAGTCATGATTTATTATTCTCACCAGTAATTTTTTATTGTAAATTTTGCATTATTGAATCCGAGCATTTTTCTGATTCATTTAGGCAAGAATTTCTGTTTTGAAAAACTGGTGCTAAAAGATTAATAAAAATTATGTAAAAGATGTGAAAAAAAAGTAGGCATTATCTGAAAGACTTTTTTTTTTTTTTTTTTTTTTTTTTCAAAAATATCGATTAGTTAAGTGGTTAAAGTAATAAGCCTTCTGTTTGAAGGCAAGAAGGAAAAAAATTTAAAGAGAAACTTATGAACACTATGAACTTAATGACTTATGAACAGATATACTTTATATTTCCAAATGACAAAGATTAACCTTTGACACTCCACTGACACCTATACGGTGACATACACTAGAGATCTGCACGGGCCGGGTTCGGGCCGATTTCCATTAACGGCATTCGGGCCGAGCCGGGTCTAACTTATTTTTTCCGTACGAAGCCGGGACTGATTTCATTCTTCCTACTTTTCACGGGCCAAAAAAAAAAAAAAAAAAAAAAAAAAAAACAGTTTCGGTTGAATCATCCCGTATGAAAATCATTTTCTCGATGTGGCCAAGTCTGTTCAAAGATCAGTAAAATTTGGCAACTTTGGAGTCAGTTTCAAACCAAAATGTCTTGACTGTCATCACACTAAAAGTGTCTATACGTGCCGTTTACCTAGGTCAGTAATATTAGTTCGAATATTGCTTCATTTATGTTACAATATGAAACTGCTTTTCATTTTGTTGTTTGAAGATGGTGTTTTCTACATCGGCCGCTATATTTGTTTCAACTTGTAACCCGATCTTAACAATATTATGATAGAAGTCCTACTAATCTATGTTCATGACAATGAGATATCCTGTCTTCAGATTTCGCCGTAGGTTAACAGGATGTGAGTAATGAAGTATTAAATGTAACACGTTTATTTTACAACATTGTTCATAAAGATGTAGAATTAATTGTTATAAACAAATATCGTTTTGAATATTCATGTGTGTATTCGTTAAAACTTGGCAAGCAAAAATAGTTTTGTGTCATTATTTTGATCAATTTTAGACGTCCTTACACTCATTTGTTTTTCTCTCTAAATTAAAATTATGTTTCAAATGTGGACTTCAGATTTCAAATTATCATAACAGTATTTAAAACTGTTCTCAAGTCTAAACTCGTTATATTTTGACACATACGTCATTATTAAGCGTATAGTTCATAAATAAATTAAATTTGCAGGTATCATTAATATTTTAACCCCTTGAGGGGCAAAGCACTTCTGCTACTAATATGTCAAAATGATTGATTGACACCGGTATTTATAAACAATTTTATATGAAACAAAGTAAAAGCTTTTCTTCCAGTATATCATATGAAACAAAAGTTGGTTCTTAAATTTTGGTGTCAATGTGGTATTTGGGAATTAAAATTAAGTGGTATATAACATATACCGGTGCCCTTCAAGGGCTTAAATCGTTAAAATTTGGCAAGCAAAAATAGTTTTGTGTCATTATTTTGATCAATTTTAGACGTCCTTACACTCATTTGTTTTTCTCTCTAAATTAAAATTATGTTTCAAATGTGGACTTCAGATTTCAAATTATCATAACAGTATTTAAAACTGTTCTCAAGTCTAAATTCGTTATATTTTGACACATACGTCATTATTAAGCGTATAGTTCATAAATAAATTAAATTTGCAGGTATTATTATTTTAAAGAGTAGAATGCCATTTTTTAACACTTTCCAACAAAGTTTAAAAATGTTTATGAATTCGGTTTGTCAGTCTGTCTGTCAGTGCTGTACCTCTAACATTCGCAAACATACTTGGATTGCCCTGAAATTTTTTGGAAGTTATTGACATTTACCCTAGCGAGAATCCTATTGAAATGAAGGTTCTAGTATGATTAGTTTATTGACAAGGACAGTCAAATTTTTCCTTTACATTACGGCCTAAGGGGAAAAAAAACGTTTCAAATGAATTTTAAAGATGTTACACCCTATCAAATATATTCGAATTTATACGCATTTACAAAGTGCACTAAAATATGCAATCTGTAAAATATACAATGAAAATAATAGTTATTATTCATTTACAGGGTCTCACAAAAGAACTCCATTACATAATGACAAAACGGGGAATTGGACATATTCAAATTATATTAAAATATTTCACGTATAATAAAGTTGATATACGTCGCTGAGGATTAATATTTTTTTGCGCATAATACGAAGTGCATAGCAGCATTTACAGAGAAAAATAAAAGATTTCAAATAATATAATCTATCCGATGCACTGTATATTATCGATGATGGCTGATGGACAGATGAAATGCAATTTTAATTATGATATGCGCTTTTAAGTTCCACTGAATTTATGTAGTGTGTATAAATGCTATACTTGATATACAGGGCTTCACAAACGAGGTCGGAAAGATTACTGAATATGAGCGTAATTTATTTTAAAGTAGTTTTAAAAATAAGTTATACAATTTTTTTACGCTGAACAGCATTCAGTTTACTAGGAATGTTTGTAGATTATAGATAAAATGATATACAGGGTCACGCAAAAAATTGGATACAGGGTCACTTATGGATGATAATTTCTGGAAATGTGATTTCAATAGTTTTAATTTGAGCTAAATTTTAGCTACATACTGACGTGTAATAAGGGTACTAGGTAAACTACAAGGCTGAACAAAAGTATTCAATTATGTTTCCATCTATTAGTAAAAATTACTGAAAGAAAAGTTTCACCCTGACGTTTTCTTGCTAAACTAAATTTCCCCATTATATAGTATATAGCAATATCCCCATTATATAGTATATATCCTATGGATCAAATACAGGGTATACGCATGATTTTTCTTACTTGTTTATTTTTGCTATAAAGTCAAATGATCCTTCAGAAAACGACGTCAAAGTTTGTGACTGAAATACACTCATAGAAATACTGTCCTGAAAGATTATAATTAAAATTTTACTATTATAATTAAAATGTACCACATTTACGAGAAAGTGAAAAAGGCTATTCAGTCTTTAGGAATGTAAATAACAATATTTGAAATCTTTATGCTTTTACATATATAAAGCAGAGGGATATGTTAGAATATTAAAGGATATATTGAAAAGATTCACATTTTTGAATGGGGAAAATTCTTTTTTACAAGCAGCGTTAAAAAGAAAAAGAAAATTGAAGTAGCATATTTTAGAAATCGCGAGAATAAATTTGATTTATTCGTATCTCAAATAAAAATTTCATAACACCTCTGAGTAAAAATACACCATATTTTGATCCTTAATATTCTGGAAAGAGTGCTTGTTTTATTTGTGGTCTAAACATATCACAAATACTCAAACAATTGAAATCACAATTGAATTTATGCGCAATGTAAAACTTTCACTTTTTTGAATACATAATTATTCTACAATTGTTTAAAACACGATTTATTCAGCTCCAATAAATACGAACAAATTTTCCACACCTTTTGTTAACTGCTTCCCTGATTATCCCGTGTTATCTCGTTTTCGTATATATATATATATATACACTGGTGTGCAAAATGTAAGTACGGAGTCCCAAAATGCCAATTTTCAAGGGATTTTAAAGCGATAATTTTCACGCGAATATTGAAAAGGAAGTAATACACTGCTCAAAACAATTAAAGGATATTTGAAGTTTTATATAAAATAAAGATATAAACGAAAATTTTTTGCCGAAAATAGAAGAAGAGAATCACAAATGCAAATTTTTCTGGTTTTAAAACTGTGGAGTATGCAAATTTTGAGTTCGACGTCAAAAACGTCGCTTCAGCGGCAGCGAATGAAATTTGACTTTCAACTGGATAAAAGAGAATGAAGACAAGGAAGATCGGCATTCAGTGATTGCTTTGTTTCGATGAGTACGATGTCTCGGCGAAGTTATTTGACAGATTTAGAAGCTTGGAGAATTGTTGGTAGGTTAGAAGAGGGCCAAACTCAAGCCGAAGTAGCGCAAGCCATTGGAGTGTCACACAGTGCCATTTCCAGGATCTGGAACCGTTTTTTGGAGAGTGGATGTGCAGGCCGAAGACCAGGGCAAGGTCGTAGACGGGCAGCAACGCCCAATGAAGATCGGTATTTAGCGTTAACAGCTCGGAGACACCGAAACATGAACGCTACTCTTCTCCAACAACACCTTCGCTCGGCTACAGGCACCACGATTTCAACTCAGACTGTCCGAAACCGGCTCCATGCTGTAGGTCTGTATGCTCGCCGACCGATGGTATGTGTTAGATTAACATCAAGCCATCGTCGCGACCGCAGGGAGTGGGCAACCGAGCATGTCAACTGGAGGAGAAATGAATGGAGCAATATTCTGTGTTCCGACGAGTCCCGTTTTTCTGTGCATCCGGATAATAGGCGTATTTTCATCTGGAGGGACCGTGGCAGTAGGAATAATCCTGCGTTCGTGCACGAAAGTGTCAGATTTGGCGGTGGAGGAGTGTTGATGTATGGTGGCATCTCCATTGACGGGCGCACTGACCTCTACATCATTCGAGATGGAGCTCTGACTGGTCGGCGATATAGGGATTGTTCAAAAGTATTTGAATACATATTTGGCTATGGACAGTAATACCTTATTTCTCTAAATGACGAAGATTTGTTAAAGATCCCAGAAAGCGTTGGAAAGTATTTCATAATCTATGCTTAACGCATGATTTTTCTTACTTGTTTATTTTTGCTATAAAGTCAAATGATCCTTCAGAAAACGACGTCAAAGTTTGTGACTGAAATACACTCATAGAAATACTGTCCTGAAAGATTATAATTAAAATTTTACTATTATAATTAAAATGTACCACATTTACGAGAAAGTGAAAAAGGCTATTCAGTCTTTAGGAATGTAAATAACAATATTTGAAATCTTTATGCTTTTACATATATAAAGCAGAGGGATATGTTAGAATATTAAAGGATATATTGAAAAGATTCACATTTTTGAATGGGGAAAATTCTTTTTTACAAGCAGCGTTAAAAAGAAAAAGAAAATTGAAGTAGCATATTTTAGAAATCGCGAGAATAAATTTGATTTATTCGTATCTCAAATAAAAATTTCATAACACCTCTGAGTAAAAATACACCATATTTTGATCCTTAATATTCTGGAAAGAGTGCTTGTTTTATTTGTGGTCTAAACATATCACAAATACTCAAACAATTGAAATCACAATTGAATTTATGCGCAATGTAAAACTTTCACTTTTTTGAATACATAATTATTCTACAATTGTTTAAAACACGATTTATTCAGCTCCAATAAATACGAACAAATTTTCCACACCTTTTGTTAACTGCTTCCCTGATTATCCCGTGTTATCTCGTTTTCGTATATATATATATATATACACTGGTGTGCAAAATGTAAGTACGGAGTCCCAAAATGCCAATTTTCAAGGGATTTTAAAGCGATAATTTTCACGCGAATATTGAAAAGGAAGTAATACACTGCTCAAAACAATTAAAGGATATTTGAAGTTTTATATAAAATAAAGATATAAACGAAAATTTTTTGCCGAAAATAGAAGAAGAGAATCACAAATGCAAATTTTTCTGGTTTTAAAACTGTGGAGTATGCAAATTTTGAGTTCGACGTCAAAAACGTCGCTTCAGCGGCAGCGAATGAAATTTGACTTTCAACTGGATAAAAGAGAATGAAGACAAGGAAGATCGGCATTCAGTGATTGCTTTGTTTCGATGAGTACGATGTCTCGGCGAAGTTATTTGACAGATTTAGAAGCTTGGAGAATTGTTGGTAGGTTAGAAGAGGGCCAAACTCAAGCCGAAGTAGCGCAAGCCATTGGAGTGTCACACAGTGCCATTTCCAGGATCTGGAACCGTTTTTTGGAGAGTGGATGTGCAGGCCGAAGACCAGGGCAAGGTCGTAGACGGGCAGCAACGCCCAATGAAGATCGGTATTTAGCGTTAACAGCTCGGAGACACCGAAACATGAACGCTACTCTTCTCCAACAACACCTTCGCTCGGCTACAGGCACCACGATTTCAACTCAGACTGTCCGAAACCGGCTCCATGCTGTAGGTCTGTATGCTCGCCGACCGATGGTATGTGTTAGATTAACATCAAGCCATCGTCGCGACCGCAGGGAGTGGGCAACCGAGCATGTCAACTGGAGGAGAAATGAATGGAGCAATATTCTGTGTTCCGACGAGTCCCGTTTTTCTGTGCATCCGGATAATAGGCGTATTTTCATCTGGAGGGACCGTGGCAGTAGGAATAATCCTGCGTTCGTGCACGAAAGTGTCAGATTTGGCGGTGGAGGAGTGTTGATGTATGGTGGCATCTCCATTGACGGGCGCACTGACCTCTACATCATTCGAGATGGAGCTCTGACTGGTCGGCGATATAGGGATTGTTCAAAAGTATTTGAATACATATTTGGCTATGGACAGTAATACCTTATTTCTCTAAATGACGAAGATTTGTTAAAGATCCCAGAAAGCGTTGGAAAGTATTTCATAATCTATGCTTAACGCATGATTTTTCTTACTTGTTTATTTTTGCTATAAAGTCAAATGATCCTTCAGAAAACGACGTCAAAGTTTGTGACTGAAATACACTCATAGAAATACTGTCCTGAAAGATTATAATTAAAATTTTACTATTATAATTAAAATGTACCACATTTACGAGAAAGTGAAAAAGGCTATTCAGTCTTTAGGAATGTAAATAACAATATTTGAAATCTTTATGCTTTTACATATATAAAGCAGAGGGATATGTTAGAATATTAAAGGATATATTGAAAAGATTCACATTTTTGAATGGGGAAAATTCTTTTTTACAAGCAGCGTTAAAAAGAAAAAGAAAATTGAAGTAGCATATTTTAGAAATCGCGAGAATAAATTTGATTTATTCGTATCTCAAATAAAAATTTCATAACACCTCTGAGTAAAAATACACCATATTTTGATCCTTAATATTCTGGAAAGAGTGCTTGTTTTATTTGTGGTCTAAACATATCACAAATACTCAAACAATTGAAATCACAATTGAATTTATGCGCAATGTAAAACTTTCACTTTTTTGAATACATAATTATTCTACAATTGTTTAAAACACGATTTATTCAGCTCCAATAAATACGAACAAATTTTCCACACCTTTTGTTAACTGCTTCCCTGATTATCCCGTGTTATCTCGTTTTCGTATATATATATATATATACACTGGTGTGCAAAATGTAAGTACGGAGTCCCAAAATGCCAATTTTCAAGGGATTTTAAAGCGATAATTTTCACGCGAATATTGAAAAGGAAGTAATACACTGCTCAAAACAATTAAAGGATATTTGAAGTTTTATATAAAATAAAGATATAAACGAAAATTTTTTGCCGAAAATAGAAGAAGAGAATCACAAATGCAAATTTTTCTGGTTTTAAAACTGTGGAGTATGCAAATTTTGAGTTCGACGTCAAAAACGTCGCTTCAGCGGCAGCGAATGAAATTTGACTTTCAACTGGATAAAAGAGAATGAAGACAAGGAAGATCGGCATTCAGTGATTGCTTTGTTTCGATGAGTACGATGTCTCGGCGAAGTTATTTGACAGATTTAGAAGCTTGGAGAATTGTTGGTAGGTTAGAAGAGGGCCAAACTCAAGCCGAAGTAGCGCAAGCCATTGGAGTGTCACACAGTGCCATTTCCAGGATCTGGAACCGTTTTTTGGAGAGTGGATGTGCAGGCCGAAGACCAGGGCAAGGTCGTAGACGGGCAGCAACGCCCAATGAAGATCGGTATTTAGCGTTAACAGCTCGGAGACACCGAAACATGAACGCTACTCTTCTCCAACAACACCTTCGCTCGGCTACAGGCACCACGATTTCAACTCAGACTGTCCGATACCGGCTCCATGCTGTAGGTCTGTATGCTCGCCGACCGATGGTATGTGTTAGATTAACATCAAGGCATCGTCGCGACCGCAGGGAGTGGGCAACCGAGCATGTCAACTGGAGGAGAAATGAATGGAGCAATATTTTGTTTTCGGACGAATCCCGTTTTTCTGTGCATCCGGATAATAGGCGTATTTTCATCTGGAGGGACCGTGGCAGTAGGAATAATCCTGCGTTCGTGCACGAAAGTGTCAGATTTGGCGGTGGAGGAGTGTTGATGTATGGTGGCATCTCCATTGACGGGCGCACTGACCTCTACATCATTCGAGATGGAGCTCTGACTGGTCGGCGATATAGGGATGAGATCCTCAGACCTATTGTAGTCCCTTACGCTGCAGCAATCGGAGATAACTTCATTTTAATGGACGATAACTGCAGGCCACATCGTGCAAACCTGGTGGAAAATTTTGTTTTCGAGGAAGGAATCGTTCGAATGGAAGGGCCAGCGTGTTCTCCAGACATGAATCCAATCGAGCACGTTTGGGACGCTCTAGGAAGACGAGTTTCTGGCCGCCAACAACCCCCACAAACTCTCCAAGAACTGGAAAGAGCTCTTCTGGAAGAGTGGGGCAGAATACCCCAACTCGTCATTAATAGCCTCATTGAGTCCATGCCTCAAAAGCGTTCAACGTTTCTGGCCGCCCGTGGAAACCATACCCTCTACTGAAAATGATTTTCTTTGAAGAAAATACCTTTTTTTATTCTTTTTTTCTCATATGCACAAATTGTGTTTTTTTTCTTTTGTACACAAATGCGCAATAAAATGCATTTTTTCTGCCAAACATGTGTAACTTATTCTCATATTACCAACTATGTCTGCCGACCATGTATCAATCAGCTAAAAAGTTTCCCAGATACAAAATCCACCTAAAACTGCAATATCCTTTAATTGTTTTGAGCAGTGTATAATTTGAATAACTACTATCCCTGCATAACAGCTAGTCCATATAACCTCTCATTCAGGTCACACATGATCACAAGAGTTACAGTCACTACGGTGAAACAAAAAAATAGGAAATTTCATACGTCTCCTTTATGAGTCTCTAATGACTACTATATGTGACTCCACTGTCAGGTCACTGCGACTTCTGCTTTGTAACGAGTCACCAGGTGACTTTACAGTGTCGTTTTATTGAAACTCTCGTGTGACTTCCATTTGGGGGCTCAATTTCAAAGTCATTGTGATTGTTGCATTATGATAAATCACCAAACAATGTCCCATTAAAGTCAAATGGTGAGTTTTCACCAGTTTTCACAGTGGTTACTTTACAGTAGGGTCTCTGTTACCATTTGACAAAGTCTTGTGACAGAAAGTCACCATGTAACTTTACTGTGTCATTATTTGGTTATTTATAATAATGCAACATTCACAATGACTTTGAAATTGAGCCTCCAAATGACAGTCACATGAGAGTCTCAATAAAACGACACCGTAAAGTCACCTGGTGATTCGTCACAAAGCAGCAGTCGCAGTGACCTGACAGTGGAGTCACATATAGTAGTCACTTGGGACTCATAAAAGAGACACATGGAATTTCCTATTTTTTGTTTCGCCGTAGTGACTGCGACTCTTGTGAGCATGTGTGACCTGAATGAGATGTTATATAGACTAGCTGTTATGCAGGGATAGTAATTATTCGAATTATATTACTTCCTGTTGAATATTCGCGTGAAAATTATCGCTTGAAAATCCCTTCGTCCTTAAATTTTGCACACCAGTGTATATAATAAAATTAAATTAATAATTATCCCGAGTAAACTCGAGCGTGGCATAATTTGTTGTTACGATTTGTTTCACCACGTTTTTACTCATCCTGAAGCTAAAACAAAAAGAAAATATTCTTATATAATGTAATAAATAATACATAATTGAATTATATATAATATTTGATTGGCAGTTTCCAAATTTTGTGATATGAAATGCAAGTAATTAAATATAATGATGTAATAACAAAAATGTGATAATTTTTTGCAGTTTTTCTTTTAAAAAAATGAGAAAAGAAACGGTTAAATAAAATTTTAAAATTTTCATAAATTTACAATTTTTATCTTGTGTGCTAATTTATAGCGTCTTAGAGTCGAAATTTTTTTTTACTAAAATGTTTGTTTAAAAAAGAAAAACAACGACAAATCTCATTATTTGTGAGAATTAAGGTTTGTTTGGATTATGGTTTTTTTCCCTTGTACTTTCTGATAAAAAAATAATAACATCTTAATCACAATAAACTATTTCATATTAAAAAATATATATATAACCAACGAGCCCTTCTTTTTTCTTCCCAGAGGAAAAATACACCACATTTTGATTAGCGATATCCTAGCAAAGGGTTTTGTACATTGTAGTCTAAACAGACCGCAAATTAATGAACAACTGAAACCCCAATTGATTTTATGCGCATGCAAACATTTTCCATTTTCATTTAAATTAATTTTTTTTTATGGACTATTTGTTTAGAAAACAAAAACGTCTACACTGTAAAAAAAAAGGGTTGATCTACTAAAAAAACTTTAGTGATCCTTGTAATTACTAAAAAATTTTTAGCAATATCTTAGTCGGTTACAAGAAAATCTGTAAGAATTACTAGAAACAAGCTAGCAACGAATAGAGTTAATAGTTTTATATTTTTAATAACTATTACTAAAACTCACTTCGTGTGGCCTTGATAGCATAGTGGTTATAGTAACGGACTCAAGACTAAAAGGTCCCGGGTTCGATACTGGCCGCCGCCAAATACGCCCCGAATGTATGTAGTGTAAGTACTCGTTAGTAAAGGGATTATGAAAATCCTGTCGGAGCAGTTAGCAATGTTTGGTGCTGCCATCTATTGCAGTTTTGCCGAAAATCTTCCGCTTCAGAAGTCTGGATGCAGCTCGAAGGAACCTCCTGCCCTTCGGGCGCACGTTATGGTTATTAAAAATAATTTTGGAGCTATTACTAAAATTTGCTTGGTGGCTCATATTAAAAATTTTAAAGTTAGTTATACAAAAAATTCTTTTGTTCAGTTTACAAAAGAAATGCTTGTTTCACTTGCAAAAAAAAAAGTTTGCAATGGTTACTAAAAAATTCTGTGGAATACAAATTTACTAAGAAATTTTTAGTAACCTCTTGAATTTTTTTTTACAGTGTACATATCTCATTATTTGTGGAGATTGAGGTTTGTTTGAAACAGCATTTTTTGACTTTATGTTGAATAAAATAATAACATCCTAATCATGGTCAACTATCACATATTTAAAAAATATAAATAACGAATCCTTTTTTTTCTTTCTCCCTAGAGGAAAAGTACACCGCATTTTGGTCAGAGATATACTAGAAAATGTGTTTGCATTATTTGTGGTCTAAACAGACCGCAAATAAACGAAACAACTGAAACCGCAATTGATTTAATATTCATGCAAACCTTTTCCTGTTTGTTGAACGCACTACATTGTTTAATACATGGCTTCTTAAGCTTAAATATACACGGGAAAAAATTCTGATAATCTTCGCGTTATTACATCGCAAAATTTTTTTTATTATTTAAGAATTTTTTTAAACTAAAATAGCCGTGCTTGTTAATAGAAGAGACGCAGATTGCAGACCTCTATTCTACATCTACACTGCTCAAAACAATTAAAGGATATTTGAAGTTTTATATAAAATAAATATATAAACGAAATTTTTTTTGCCGAAAATAGAAGAAGAGAATCACAAATGCAAAATTTTCTGGTTTTCAAACTGTGGAGTATGCAAATTTTGAGTTCGACGTCAAAAACGTCGCTTCAGCGGCAGCGAATGAAATTTGACTTTCAACTGGATAAAAGAGAATGAAGACAAGGATGATCGGCATTCAGTGATTGCTTTGTTTCGATGAGTACGATGTCTCAGCGAAGTCATTTGACAGATTCAGCAGCTTGGAGAATTGTTGGTAGGTTAGAAGGGGGGGGGCAAACTCAAGCCGAAGTAGCGCAAGCCATTGGAGTGTCACAAAGTGTCATTTCCAGGATCTGGAACCGTTTTTTGGAGAGTGGATGTGCAAGCCGAAGACCAGGGCAAGGTCGCAGACGGGCAGCAACGCCCAATGAAGATCGGTATTTAGAGTTAACAGCTCGGAGACATCGAAACATGAACGCTACTCTTCTCCAACACCTTCGCTCGGCTACAGGCACCACGATTTCAACTCAGACTGTCCGAAACCGGCTCCATGATGTAGGTCTGTATGCTCGCCGACCGATGGTATGTGTTAGATTAACATCAAGGCATCGTCGCGACCGCAGGGAGTGGGCAACCGAGCATGTCAACAGGAGGAGAAATGAATGGAGCAATATTCTGTTTTCGGACGAGTCCCGTTTTTCTGTGCATCCGGATAATAGGCGTATTTTCATCTGGAGGGACCGTGGCAGTAGGAATAATCCTGCGTTCGTGCACGAAAGTGTCAGATTTGGCGGTGGAGGAGTGTTGATGTATGGTGGCATCTCCATTGACGGGCGCACTGACCTCTACATCATTCGAGATGGAGCTCTGACTGGTCGCCGTTATAGGGATGAGATCCTCAGACCTATTGTAGTCCCTTACGCTGCAGCAATCGGAGATAACTTCATTTTAATGGACGATAACTGCAGGCCACATCGTGCAAACCTGGTGGATGATTTCCTTTTCGAGGAAGGAGTCGTTCGAATGGAATGGCCAGCGTGTTCTCCAGACATGAATCCAATCGAGCACGTTTGGGACGCTCTAGGAAGACGAGTTTCTGGCCGCCAACAACCCCCACAAACTCTCCAAGAACTGGAAAGAGCTCTTCTGGAAGAGTGGGGCAGAATACCCCAACTCGTCATTATAATAGCCTCATTGAGTCCATGTCTCAAAGGTGTTCAACGTTGCTGGCCGCCCGTGGAAACCATACCCCCTACTGAAAATGATTTTTTTTTTGAAGAAAACACCTTTTCTTATTCTTTTTTTCTCATATGCACAAATTGTGTTTTTTTCCTTTTGCACACAAATGCGCAATAAAATGCATTTTTTTTTCTGCCAAACATGTGTAATTTATTCTCATATAACCTACTATGTCTGTCGACCATGTATCAATCAGCTAAAAGTTTCCCAGATACAAAATCCACCTAAAACTGCAATATCCTTTAATTGTTTTGAGCAGTGTATAAAGAACATTGCTTCAAAAACGTACCAGATATTTTAATGTCTATAATATGTACTTTAATAAAGATACCAATTGTTTTGAGATCAGTTTGGTATATGTTATCGATATAATAATTCAAAGTAGCTACAAGACAAAACTCAGGTTGTGCTCTTTTCTATATTATGGTGGTTTTTCAATCAATATATTAATTCATTACTTACGGATTTAAAAAAAACTATTATCATTCTTCTTATTTTTTACTATCTCTATTTCGATTGTTCATTTATAATTAAAAAATTTCTTAAAGATTACCCCCCCCCCCAAAAAAAAAAAAAAAAAAAAAAAAAAAAAAAAATACTTTTTCAACGCAAAAATTTGATGTTCTGAAGAGTCTTGTTTTCTCATTTTATATTGCATTTGTATATTCACAATATTTACCAGTATACTAATGGAAGATTTTCAGGTTCCAAAATGTACTAGTTATTCAATGATCATAACATTTGCGTCATTATGAAGTAAAAATAGTTTTAGAACCTCAATGGTATTTTATCAATATAACAATTTAAGACAGGTATAGGACAATTGCATATAACTCAGGTCACATTTTCTTCCATTTACTGGACTACATTTCTTATTTCTTATGGAAGTTTTCTTTTATTGTCAATAGATCATGTTATTAATTTCATTTTCATTATATTTCATACTTTTTAAAAACATTTCTTATTGTTTTTATTCACTTTTTAACTGTTTATTATTACTATTTATTAATCTTAGTTAAAGTTATAGGGTGAAGTCATAACCAAACAATCTGTGCACTTCTGTTCTAGAAAATATCATTATCCATACTCATGATATTTGCTCATCATGGAAAAGGGACGGGGAAAATATTAGTAACGAGCACCGATGATGAAAAATAATTTTTGAATGAATCAAAACATAAGTTATTCAGAGTCCCGACTTCGTTTCAAGGTTCTTCCTCATTTAAATGCTATTGGGAAATTTTAAATGTCGTTGCATCTGTTCCAAAATGCTGCGGTATTTAAGCTCAGTAGCATAACTATTAGTGTGACCAGCGCAAAAGACTCATTTATGGAGTTCAGGTTAGGAAAATTGCATCCCTCCTCTCTGAATTTCAAACTTTTACTATCATTATCTTTGTTTTGTCCGTTTTATTCTTACTATTAGTCGAATGTTTTCATTTGTTTTTATCAATATATTAATAATTATATATAAATTATAACAATAAAAATATTTCATTAAAATATGCATGGAATTCCAGAAAAATAGTGCATTTCGTCTGGACAAAGAATCGGGATTTCCTATGTAAACGAAACTATTTCGTCCCTTTTAATCAAAAATAGAAATAACGCTGCTGCTAGGCACGGGAATCTCACAAACCCCCTCAGAGTTGAGAGGCATCGCAGAGTTAGCAGAAATTATACAAATATTATGACATGATTATTAGATATCCATATATTGGGAGATAATTTTGACAAAAAAAATGGCAATTTGAAAATTTGAGGTAAAATCCCGGAGAAAAGCTGGTGATAAAAGATTAAAAAATGTGTAAAAAACGTTCGTTGCGAAGTGGTTAACAAGTAGATGTTATTACTCAATGATTGGTAACAGTAATATTTTTATGAGTTGACTTTTGGGTAATAAATTGGAAGTTATATACATTTTTTATTTATGAAAGATTGAGCAAAATGTTTATATTATGTGAAAATTTAAATTTAAAAATCTAAAAACACAGTATTCCAAGTAATTCATCCATACTCACACTACATCATAAATGCTCATAACATTCTAAATAATACCGATGCATAACTGCCAACTCTCCCTTTTTTGGCCCGGATATATTTAATAGAAAGGTTTACCTTGTTTAATCGGCAGATTATGGCGATTTGAAATGGTAAAATTTACTATAAAAATTTTCCGCCCCCCCACCCACCCCCACCCCCCAAAAAAAAAAAAAAAAAAAAAAAAAAACGGGAAATGCTGCCAGGTATGCAGATGAAAGTTAAAGATCAGAGTAAATATTTAAAAATCTCCAAGTAATGTGATTTTTGAAAATAAAAATATATAAACATATTGTTCTTGAACTTTTTCAAAGTTTTTAAAAGTTTTGGAGAAAGAGACTAGAATCTCACTTTAGATCCAGCGGTTTTAGGATGATATATTTGAGTAGAGAAAGTTCGTCAGACCATATCCATCATATCAACACTTTTTCATTCTCTGCGGAGAGAGAGAAAAAAAGTAGGGCAGTAAGGGGGCATTCGTGCGCAGTATGAACTGAATTTTGAATAAGATGAAAAAGGAGTTGGTAGGGCTTTTTCAAAGTGTTTTGTTGTTCTTGACAAGAATTAAAAAAACAAGTTTTTTATTTATAGTTATGGCTGTTTGTACGTGAGCAATTCGGAAAGTAACCTCCGTTTATGAATTACAAAAAAACTAATGAAAGGAAACATGTTTTATTACTTACGTATGAAAGACACGTTCTTCAGCTACTTCTCAACATAATTGCCGTATTAATTAAAACAATTATCATAACTGTAAATCAGCTTTGAAATTCCATCGTCACAGACTTCCGCCGCCGGCCTATTCAACTGCTATTATTTTTTAATTCAACTCGCACCACTCTTTCAATCCAAAGAATTTTAACATATTTTTCTACATAATTTGTTGAGAAATGTACTATTAAAAATGTTTTAAAAAATAGTGGGTCAAGTAAAATATTATGAGAGCAATTCGGAATTTGTCAATATGAATAAAATAATATGTTAAAATTCTTTGGATTGAAAGAGTGGTGCGAGTTGAATCTCAAAATAATCGCAGTTGAATAGGCCGGCGGCAGAAGTCTGTGATGATGGAATTTCAAACTTGATTTACCGTTATGATAATTGTTTTAATTAATACGGCAATTATGTTGAGAAGTAGCTGAAGAACGTGTCTTTCATACGTAAGTAATAAAACATGTTTAATTTCATTAGTTTTTTAAAATTCATAAACGGAGGTTACTTTCCGAATTGTCCTCGTAATTAAATTAATATTTTCCTGATATTTTGTCTCTCTTTAAATTTTGCTTAGTGATGGGAAACAGCCCTGTATGGGTACAGTAACATAGGGCGGCTTTTGAGCTTCCAGACAGTTAAAAATATTGCACCTTTTCTTAATGGTTACAAAAGTTTTTATACTATAGTTTTAGATACAACAACTTTTTTAACGCCCTTAAAATTTAGCACACGGGGCAATCATTTCCTTCATCTCTGCGCGATGCCACTCAAACAATGGCGCGTGCTAGAGATTGCGAGATCCCTTGGAATAGTCCAGCTAAGCAAACGCACCTGTTTTAACCCTTTATCTACCAACGGTACTTATAAGTACCATTGTGGAAAATTTAACAAAAAACGTATTTAATCAGTATATTAATATAAGTTCTTTTTATTACCACACAATATACTTTACTCGATCTAATTTAGATAGAATAGAAAAACAATCGAAGTTAAACATTTTAAAAAAGAGGTAATTTTCTTAATCTTTCTTTTTCTTTGAAAAAAAGTTATATGAAATATTTTCGACGGTAAAAGCCTTTCCATTTACAAAGAGGATCATATATATTTAAATACATTGCTTTTATAAGAACTGTAATATTTTTATAAGAGTATTTTCAGTTAATTAATTTGATTACTTTTGTAAATATTTTACAATTTTTTTTATAAATACCCATATATTTAATCAGTTTTAATGAAAAAACACTTCTAAATTTCACATTATTATTATTTAAAAATTCCAGTATGCCTTCAGATATTAAAGAAGACAATTATTGATGTGAAGCCATTTATTGATAAATAATTTGGTAGATAAAGGGTTAAATTATTATTTTTCTTATTTTCCGACGGAAGTGACATGAAAATTCTGTATTATATATATATATGTATATATATATATAACCATTATACAATACTACTATTTAACATCTATAATGAATATAGAATAACCCATAAAATAACAAACTAAAGCAAAACAAGAGGGTTTTAGCAATATTGGAGCAATTACGAAGCATTGGAAATGTGGTATTTGGCCCGTTTTCAAGTGTTATACCAAATAGATACATTAAGTACGATTAATTTCTGATTAGAAATCAGGATAAACCTAAAAATGATTTCTAAATAACCCGATTAATCGTATATACAAAATTTAATTCAATGAAAAATACTAGACATATATGGAATCAATAATAATGGAATTAGCAAGGAGAAAAAACTTACATTATAAAATCGCCAACATGTGGGAAATAAAAAAAAAAAAATCAAATTAGGAATTTTATTTTGCTACAGTTAAGAGATTACAGTTAACAGAATATTGTAAGGAGATTAATATCAGAAACCAAATAGATATATTTAATTATTAATTTAATTAAAAATTACTCTTATTATAAATATTAAATTATTAAAATAATACTAAACAATAATGTTATGAAATTAATGGAAATAATGTAATTATATATAATGATAAAAAGATAGAAGGATTGTCAACAAGAGTTTACAAGAAGAACAATTTAATAAAAGAGACTGATAGCGCCATCTACGAATAAGAGTATAAAGTTTTTAATATAACATTTAAAAAAAGCTTATTCTATACTTTATATATAAAATAACAAGATAAATTGACAGTTAGATCTTAATCAACAAAAGGAGAATTAATAATGAATTTTAAAATCTTGATAAATAGTACTTTATTAATAAGAAGAGTTTAACTTATATATATATATATATATATATATATACATATATATATATATACATATATATATATATTTATATATATATATAACCATTACTTTACCATTACTCTTTATATATATATATAACCATTACTTCTATTACAACATATGAACCCATGAATTTAACAGAAAATCACCACATGAAAACAGGGGAAAAAAGAAATAATAATACAAATGGAATTTGATGAACCAAAAGCAGAATCCTCAAGCCCCAAATACTTTGGAACCACAAATGATGTGTGTGGTTTCATCTTCGTATTAGCCATGAAAAATCAAAATAATACGAATTTGGGGCTACCGACAAACATAAAATCAAATTAAATGAAGAAAAAACATCAAAAACAAGACAAAACAAAATTACTAAAATGAATAGAAAAATAAAATGTGAAAAAAAAAAATTAAAAAAATAAATTAACAGTAAAAATATACCATATACCATAGTTTACTCTATAAGATGTAAAACAAAATTATTTAATTTGATTATGCTAACCTAAACTCAATATCTTAATATAAGATGAACTATGAAATAAAAATAGATAATTAATGTATGCATTTTATACACTTAGAAATAGTATTTTAGGTATCCAATTAGTTAAAAGTTAGGTACAATTTAATCATGGAAATTACCTAAATTATATTAATAGAATTAATTGATGTTCACTGTATAAGTATCCATACATATATGTATAGCAGCAAAAAGACTGCCGAATTTGGCGCTTTTATAGATTATTGACCAAAGGCAAGTGTATCATATGCCTCTCTCCTCCCGGCGCTGCTTAAAATGATTCACTTTATAAAAAGAATATAAGCAATTAGACAAGCACTTATAAATCATTAAAATTTTATGTTCCCAATCGGAACATTCGCCTGTAAGCTATAACTACAAGATTGGTTTTCAGTTAGCTTAGGAAGAGGGGAAGGGGAATCCATTTTGCTGTTTTCTAGTGTACTTTAGAATCTGTGCATACATGTAGCTTTCATACTTTTACACAAATACTATTTTCATTCAAATTTGCCAAATTTTAACTTAAGCTATATATATATACAGGGTGAGTCATAAATATCGAAACAATAGGCTATCTCTTTAAATATTGCCCTTAGACCATACTTCCAATTGGAAAAATAAATTGCAATTTTTGAAAGGTGAAATTTTTGATAAGATAAGTTGCAACTCCATGGGGGGGTCTATTTGAAAAATTACGAAAATTAACTTTTTATACGGTTCCCGTGGGATAAAAATTCCAATTAGGAAAATCTTCCTTATCCAGTCCTGAATAAGACACAAAAAGTTGCATCTTCATATCTTTAAAATTCGCAGAGTTATAGCCATTTGAATTATTCAGCAGGTTTTAAGGGATTAGACACAAATTGAGATGCGCGCAATTCAAAAGACAGTGTTACTTTAACAATTCTAGGAAACGTTTAAAAAGTCTATCTTTTGAGTTAGAATTTTGATTTTTTTTCTTTTTTCTGATGGTTAGCCATATAATTTGCTAAGAGAATCACATCCTAAAATTTATAAAAATTTCATATGGTTAGTACTGGTTTAAATAGGATAATTAAAAATCGTTATAACTCGAAACATTACTTATCGGGTTTCAGTTTTTTTCATTTAATTAAAGATGAAAATCTGATTTTAGTTTTATTTTTCAACATTAATTTTAAAACTATTAAAAATATTTATTGAAAAAATAATATAACTTTTTAAAAAAAATCATATTTTCAAAAGTAAATATTTTTTAATTTTGCCCGAAATGAAACTAATGTAAAATAATTAAAAATGACATGTTTAAAATTTGTACTTTTTTTCTTTAGCAGTACTTAACTTTTAATAATTTAAAGACAAGAAATAGTCGGGAAAAAAATCATTATGCAGAAAAACGAAATGTACTGTTTAACTGCCCGTTAGTTATTTAAAAGAATGCTTTTCTAAGTTGCAGATTAAGTCTTTTTTAGAAATTTACCTTTCACAACTTCAAGCATTTTATCGTACTGGAGAGGCTGTGAAGAAATCTGTATTCTGGGCCCAGGCTGGGTCAGGACCGACACGTTACGTTTTTCTGAACACTCGCCTAGCCGGGCCTAATGTATTTTTCATACCGGAGGGGACTGCTTCCTAGGTCTGCGCTGGACGAAATTTTCAATCCCGGTCTCGAATAATCCGTATTAAAATCATTGTCTCTGACTAACCTAATACGTGCCTAAAATAAGAAAAATTTGGTTAAATCAAAAATTTTACGAAAACCACATAGATTTTAAAATCTTTTTTATTTTACAAAAAAAAAAAAAAAAAAAAAAAAAAAAGGCTATTTTTTTTAGAGTAATATATTCACATGCTAGAAAATTAAACGGATTAAAACCCGAGAAAAAACTGCCTATGACGAAATTCTGTCGTAAACGGTAAATGTATTAATCCATGCAAAATACATACAATAATACCTGAGAAAAAAATAAACTCCATTTAACCCTCCTAGGAATGACATTTGTCCATAACGTATTTTTTCTTTCCTATGGTATTCCATATTAAAAGGTTTTACTCTATAACATTTTTCAAAGTCTCCAACGCACGGGATGTGGATTAGCAATATTAAAATGTAAGTGAAACATTTACATATAAACAGAGATTCATTGATAAAATAAATGTATCACAGCCTTTGGCGCTTCTTTAATAATAAAACGTATAAATATAAAAAACGAAAAGCTATAATAAGTATTTTTGGTCAGAACTCCTCCATACGAAAGAATTTTTAACCACATCGAAGTAAAAATGTATGTAGAAATTCACGACTGAGCTGGGCTATGATTAAAACTATTTTCTATGCCGGTCTGGGTTATAGTTTTAACATTTTTCCATGCTGGCAGAACCTTTTTCCCTATGGGTCGGTTTGGGACCGAACCTAGATTTATTTCGGTCCATACAGATGTCCAGTGTTGACGATCAACATAATTTGAAAACAAGTTTTGATTTAAATCAATACGGTGCTTTATTATGTCCAAATAAGACGCACTGTCTTAAATCGACATTTAAAAACAAATAATTTGTGGACGATCCCTCAATTGCTTTGAAAATCAGTCAAAAATGCTTCGTTTACAAGCATGGTAAAGTGGTGTAAGTCACGAATTTTGGAGAATTTTGGCTTTTAATATGTCTGTCAGGTTTTTAGATAAGGAGATGAAATTTTCTTTGTTCAATTTAGGAATGGATAAGGAATAATTTCCTAATTGGGAATTTTGCTCTACGGGGGCAGTATAAAAATTTAATTTTCGTATTTTTTCAAATAGACCCCCCATAGACTTGCAACTTATCTTATCAGAAATTTCACCTTTTTTTATGAATTTTTGCAATTGGAAGTATGTGTCTAGAGGCAATATTTAAGGAGATAGCCTATTGTTTCGATATTTATGACTCACCCTGTATATATATGCTGAAATTAAGAAAAAAATAAATCATTCAAACTGTCTTAATACTTAGCTTATTAATTAATTATTCATATCTATACTCTACTTTTTAATTTAATATACAGAGAATATTTAGAAGCGGCCAATGTCCCGAATTGGGGATGAAATAAAAATCAAATACAGTCGTTAAAAAAAAAAAAAAAAAAGTAAACACCCCCTACTAATTCTGCAACAAACAATCGTAGAAAAAATTTACTAGTATACGACGATTGGAGAGTAAGTCTACTTTTAAACGATGTACTTAAAATTTGTTTAGGGAGCCATCTACAAATTAAACCAGACCAAACTTCGTTTTTTAATTGGCAAACACCCAATTTTGATAAAATATTTTAAGATTTCGGTTTGAATTCTGTATAAAAATGAATTTTCATGTCATTTGGATAATAAATTTTTGAATTATAAACATTCAAAGTTTAGAGCTTGTAATGTTTATTTTGATTTTCATATTTTTATTAATATCGTCTGAAATTATAATCCTAATGTCATTTTTTTATGTGGTTGTAGTAAAAAAAACCCAAACATAAATACATTGAATTTTTTAATTTAAAAATTTATTATATGAATTATGAAATTATTATTTGAAAAAAATATGAATTGCAACCTACGATTTTTTTATGGATTCATATTCGTTATGTTCTTCCTTATGCAAATCCAAAATCAAAATTTTTTCTTCCACGTAGTTTTTAAGTTATGCTTAAAAAACTCGTTTGAATCTATGATGTGCAGAAAAGCATAATTAAAATTATGCTATTGAAATAATTTGTGCCTGGATTACGATGAATCGATTACCATCAACTTAGAGCTTACAATGTTAACAAACTGTAACAATATTAACAAACTGTGTTATCTTACAATGTTAACAAAGTGTAAAACTTTTTTCAGTATCTCACGATGTTACGTTAACCTGTATCTTTTCTTTGTTCATGTGCTGTGCAAATTGTCAAAAGCGATCCTGATATTGCTAACAGTCTCATTGAATCAATGGCACGGAAATTACAAGAAACTCTTCATAAAAATGGTTTCTATACATCATAATATGATCAGATCCACTCTTTTAAATTTAGCAAAACGTGTGACTTTTTTCAGGTGGGCGGGGGGGGGGGGGGGGGGGGTTCGCTAACTCATTTTTTATGTACTAATCTACCTACAATTTCATGCTCCTCTTTCATTAAAGTTCTATAACGTAATTAATATTTCTTATTTGGCATAGTTATACATTTTTTATTTAGATAAATTTCAGTATTTTAAAATTTTCGGAGCAAGTTGCTGCAACTATTGCTTTTTAAGTTTCATTATGCGGAACAGTTCCCTTGTATACATATTGGTATTTTGTTGATGTTTAATTTTAATGAAAGAAACTGTGATGATCACATTACCATGAAATTTCAAAGCTTAATTGGTAATACAAACACGAATTTATTCATTTCAATGATTTCCACAAAATGAAAGAACATATGAAATATATATTTTTTTCTTTTTGAATAGATGCCGATGTATTTACGGGAAATGATTAATCTAATTCTAGTATTTGATATCTACAAAACTTTAATTTAAAAAGATTTTAAATGATTTTAACCTTTATTATATCCACAATGTAATCATTCAGATATTTGTACTTGTTAATTTAATTTATTTAAATCTTGTTAAAATGTTCCCTGTATTATACTGAATATCTATTAGATAAAATAATCCCGTGAAAGTATTTTATTGTTATTTAAAACTGCTAATTTAGTCTTTGTTGATAACTTTTGTATATCAATCAAAAATTGTAAATCTTTACAAATAAGTTCCATAGTTTGAAGTTTAGATAGATTAGAGTACACAGGCTAATTTAAAAATATTTTAAAAGTTATTTCTATGATTTTCAGAAAAGCAAGTTTTTTTGATAGTCGGAAGTAGGGTGCAAAGAATCTAAAATACGAAGAAAAAAAAATTTCGAATAGCACGTTTTTTTCCAACCGGCATTGTTGAGTTAATTGCACAATTTCAAACGAAACAGCAGAATAAGTTTAATCATAGAATTATTAACCCTATTTCAATTTAGAATAATTAATGTAAAGTTATTTTGATGTCTTTTTAAAGTAGGTTTAATTTTAGTTCTTCGAATAAATCTGAATGTAAACCATATGAACAAACATGAAAATATCTTATAAGAATCAATCTCTTCCATTCACTCATCAAAAATATAAAAAAAATATGGCTTATTAGTTGTCTTGGTATTTATTTTGTTGCAAAAAAGAAATTTATCTTTTTGTTCTACATTGATTCCATATACTGTTTTATATATTTCTTATTTTTTTCAAAATTTTGCATTGGCCGACATTCTTTACATTTGTGTCAATAAATAATCTTAAAAACCCGTGATTTAAATAAATTTAAAACCTGAGAAAAAGCATTTAAAAAAAACCTTTTTTAAAATTCCAATTACATTCACATATTCAAAAAACTATTATAATTACATATATTTTATATATTGTTTTGTATTGGATAATTCAGTACTTCTAAGCAGTGTTCGTAAATATCATGATATTTTTGAAAATACCAAAAATATCGGATATTTTGATATGTATCCGATATATTCAAATTAAACAATTTATTGATAATTATAAATATTTTCAGACCTAATATAAATTTGAAACGAATTTAGCATGAACTTAATAAAACAATATTCTAAATGTATATATATTTTTTTTCACTTATGTTGCAAAAATTGAAGATAGACACATTCAAAAGAGACAGAATTTGCTTTCTACGCTCGCAAAAAAAAAAAAAAAAAAAAAAAAAAAAAAAAAAGTATGGGATGAATTATCTTTTATTCAGAAAATCTTGTGTCTTATAACAAATTTATATGCAAAATACTTTATTTTTACTGAAAAAATTTTAACATCTGTAACCTATTTAGTTTAAATTAAAGAAATTCAAAACCATAGAAGTTTCTAATGAAATAGCAAATAAATCTCCTTGAATTAACAGTTATCTTTCAGTAGCTGTTTTAAGTAAATATAAATTGGTTTTACATTTTGCTTTTTAAAATTGAACTTCAAATGTAAAGCGTGTAAAAGAGTTGTTTTCTTCTGGGGGAGGGGGGGGGGGGTCGAAAACCTGAAAACAGCCAGTCGAAGCAACAGTTCTTAGCTACAAAACGACACAATCAATAGCTGTTAAAAAAATTATTTACACTTACTTTGATTGAAAATGTAAAAGATTATCATAGGCAATATTTTGAAAATTGCTTTTAAAAATATCAAAGCATCGAAAATATCAAGCTTCATGGTATTTTGAAAATAAATATTGGCTATATATAATGATATATATCCATTGATATGTATCACCAAACCCTGTCCGTAAGCTTTATAAAGTGAATATTGAAGAGGATTTTACGGTATATAAAAATAGCCGAGGCATACTAAGTGACTGAAATGGTCATAGTACAAGAATTAATAGATTAATAGAAGTGACACAATTAATCTGTAATTTTTTAACAACCTTCGACTACCGAACTTTAATATGAATACAACCTCTAAAATAATTCCCTTTTAAATTAATTAATTTCTCGCAAACTAGTCGTACGAATTTCATACAAATTTACAATTGGGCTAATTGAAAAGTGTAGAATTTATTTATAGTATCAAAATTGCGTCTTGCTATATATATATTTAAAAAAAAAATGTTTTGGTTTGTTTTTTAATATGTAGATGCCCTCCTAAGCAACTTTTACATACAACATTTAAAAGTAGACTTTAATGTCAACTGTTTGTTACCAATCACTTCATTGTTCAATAATTTGTTGCAAGTAGGGGGTGTTTACCTTTTTTCCCACTACTGTGCATTTTTTTCTCACCCTCTTAATTATTAATATTAAAAAAATGTATTTAGAAGGCGAAAGATACAAAAATATAATAATATATTTGGGTTTTTATTTGTTCTGAAAAAAGTTTAAACATTCCATTTTTACACCGATTCCGATGCTTCTAAAGTTTCTTACAACTTTAAAAAATCATAAAATGTCTTGTTGGAGTGCAGTTTGCCCCATAAGACTTATCAAAATGTGGGATCTTTGTAGCAAAAAAAAAAAAAAAAAAAAAAAAGTCCCAAATTTCTTTGAAAAAACTTTTTGCTACAAGAATCCTAATCGTTTGGATAGTTTTAATGGTGTAAACTGCACACCTTTACAATAATTTGTTTTGAACTCAAATGCGACAGTGAATTTTTGAATTCAAAATTTATTTTCGGATATATATTTTAACTATTTTCTGCTAATCCCGCAAAAATTCCGACTCTTTGTGAAATTATATGCTGCAAACCATACTTTCATAGGACAATTTGTTATTTTTTTATGATTTTTTAAAGTTGTAACGAACTTTTGACACATTCGGCGTTATAATTAAACCACTGCTCATAAACATCCAAACAAAAATTCACAATTTTCTTTTAGTGTACTGCAGAATCTCAGTGTAGCTATAAATAGCTCTAATATACATCCAGACACCCACGTAACGATACATAATACAATCTTAAATATTGCATTACCTGAGAGATTCATATGTATGACCTTTCAGCAGCATATATGAGTAGACAACGACAAGTTCTTTTTCCTTTTGAAGTAAGATATCGCAATAAATCTATTGAATATTTCTTAATACAGGGGATCTGCGTATTTATTGTAGACTGTGTGCCGGTTTCGATGTAATAGTTGCTATTTCCAAATGAATGTAGATGAAGAATGAAACAAGTCCAGAATTTTTCTTTATTAGAATACATTCTTGATTTTATAGAATAATTTTAATGAGCATACCGAAAGCATCTGAAAGCCGAGTATAAAGAAAGCGAAAAATAAAAGTTAGCTAAGTAAAGATGAATTTAAAATTAGCGTAATAAAGAAGTGCCTGAAAGCAATCAAAATATAATCTGCATAAAGTATTAGCTAAATGTATAGAGTAACTTTCGTGAAAAACTCATTAACATATCTCGAAAATTCAGAAAATTATCGTCGATAGAATAAGCTCAAAATCCGTTGTTCCTAAAAGAAAGCAGAAAGATGGGGGGTTGTATCCAAATATAGTAGTACGTGCAATATTATGCTTGATGGACACTAATCAATGGATATATGGATACATCCGCTGATCTTTTTATTTCTTTTTGGAAAAAATGTATTTTGAGCTTATTCTATCAACAATAATTTTTAGAATTTTTAAGCTATATTTTTGAGACTTTCGAGTTGCTCTATACATTTAGCTAACAAATTATGCAAATTATGTTCTGATTTGCATAGTGCAAAATTATTTAGTAAACCTGTTCATTATTCATACAATTTTTATTATTTTTTAATTGTGATTACAAGATATTGTGAACAATGTTGTTTGTCATGATTTCCGAAAATAACATTTTTTTATATAAAGAATTCTGCAAATTATAAGCAAAAACACTTGGCAAAATTTGGGACTGTTTTTATAAAAACATTAGCAATCTCAGCAAGTATGCATGCTATCCTCATAAAAATGAACACACTTTATTACAATAAGCCATTTTATCATAATCTACTGTTTGAACGCTTTTGCTACATTAGTTTTGACAGGGTTATCCAAAAGATATTCATTTTTTTAAAAATTTGCTGGCGGTCTCCTATGGGGTTTCGGGAAAAAATCTTCGCGGAAATATATGACCTGTACTATTCTGTTTACATACCTGAAGTTTTCGGATAATTCCTCATGTATTTTTGTAATTATTTAACAAAACGTCACAAATCGCAAGTGGCCGGTCACCTTTGGCCATATAGTGTATTTGCAACTAGTGCGCTGTAGGTCGATTGTCAGAAAAAGAGGACGTTTAAAATGGAATTTTTCTTCTCTGCCTTGAATTTTGTCACAACAGATTTGCTTATACATCTCATTTTTCAAAATAGTTTTTAAAAATAATTAAACTATGTAGCATAAAGAGGCTGTGAAAATATAACGTTATAACCTTTTTGTTAATTTTAGCCCCCCCCCCCCTTCCCGTCCCTCCAAAATAATAATATCGTTATCAAGGCGGTATTTTTTTTTTTTTTTTTTTTTTTTTTTTTTGAATAATAAACAAGAATGGTTCAATTTTTTTTTTCATACTTTATTGATTCAAATGAAGAGTAGTCAATAAATTATAACTTTATATTAAATAACACTTAAAAGAAAAAGCCACTATTTAAAAGTATTTTATAATACTTTTTATTAAATAATACTTTCAACAATAATAAAGTCTAGTTGCATTTGCCCAGAACGGAGGAGGAGTGGCGGTGGGGAATTGAAATTCTTGTCAACAACAAAACAAGACAATATTCTTTCTCTTTTATTTATTAGTATTACACAAACTTCATTTCAAATATATTTCACATATGTTTTCTGGAACCGTGATTATATATGCATACACATGCACATATATGAAAAAGAACAGGAATGTCATACGTTGGGGGTATTTCATATTTTAAAATTAAATAATTTTATAAAAATTTAGTGATTTTAATAATAACCTTATATTTTTATAAAAATATATAACAGACTAAAAAAAGATAACATACTTTTTTCAACCTAAGACCATGTTACAAATAAAAAAAGAAAATTTAAATTCGATCAAAATTGATATCGATATCAAAAGACAGCCCTCCTCCCCTGGGGATATCTTAGTATATGTCCGACCCCACCCCCCCCTAAAATGTCAACGTTATATATGCACAGCCCCAAAGTTATTCGACTTTTCTTTTTAATTTATTATATTTCCTTTAACAATTATTTCAAGGTATAAAATTGGGTCGAGTTTCCAATACATGAGGGTTTTTACCTATTATTTTCTCATGATTACAATCAATATTTTTTTCATATTTGATATATATTACATAAGTCACATATTTATTTTCATAATTCATTGTAAAACGAATAAAATAATATATTAAATTTTATTTTCGGTTCAATATTTAAAAAATAAAAAATCCTTTTATAAAAAATGAGTCAACTTTCACAAGTCTCCCCTATATATAAGCATGAATCATTATTAATTTTTTTTCCAATGTCTCAATATCCATGTAATGTTGCTCTAACACATTGTCTTCACTCGATCTATTTAAACATTTTATATATATAACCATAAGATAGACGTCATTAGTGTATTTTGGTGCATGAATCATTAGTTTTTTATTTCCCAACCCCAGTGTCTCAATATCAGTGTAATGTTGCACTAACCCATTGCCTTCACTTGATCTATTTAAGTATTTTAATGAGTCCGAGCTTTCAGGAGAGGGACTTTGGTTTCCTCTCCGATTTCAGAAGAGTTAGATAAGGCATGCTCTCTCTCAAAATGGCTCCAATTCTGGGCGAGTTAGTTCATTTTTTATACATTTTTAGGGAGTGCTATTTTAATGCAAAAATATCACACACTTATCCGTAAAGTAACACAACTCAAAAAGTGCTATTTTTCAGAAAAGGTGAAAGGATTTTTTAAGCCTGAAAATAGATTATCTTTTAAGGCTGTTCTCATTTTTTCCCCCGCGCTTAGCAACACGAAATTTTCTGATAAATGCACGAAAACTTTTTTGAATGCAAATGCATGAAATTTGTAGATATTACTATTTAAGTGCCTATATATCAAATAACGTTTTTATTTTTCTTCAAATGCGTTACATTTTGAATTATAATCGATTGTTTCCTAATTTCGACCTTTCCTGGGCTATAATAGGCAAAAATAAGCTTACAACGTTACATTAGTTACAGTTTTCCGTTATAGTTATCTGTTTTGCTGTAGTTTGGTTTTACAAGATAATGGGAAACGCTATTAGATTTATTCGTTTTTGAATAAAAATAACTGGAAATTTGAAAAACAATTAAACTTGTGATAATGGAATCTGCCTATAATGGTGGCCTGTCTTAAGCAGACACTTTTATGGTCCTGGAGAAAATATTAACAGGCAGTACCAGTAAAAATGGAAGCATACATAAAACGGTATTTCCTTCCTGTTCCACACTACCGGCTTAAGGTTTTACCACAATAACAGATAAAAATGATTTTATAAATCTATGAAAAAGTATCTATATTGGAGTCGAGAATAGCATTAAGTAAAATGACAAGAAATTGATTTACAATACCCAATGTCAACATTACATTATTTTTTTTCACATGAGCCAGATAACAATTTTTTTTTGACTGTACGTACAAAGTAGTGCTTTTCTTCCATTGCTAGATCTGGAAATTGCTAACTTATTTCTTATTTGGTCATTTATTAGGACCTTTCGAAAGAAACTTTAAAAACTATAGTCTGTCAACTTCCGAATGCTCCTCTTGAATGTTAAACATATATGCGTAATGCATTCGCATGTTTAAAATACCTCCTCAGAAATTAAAATAATAAAAAGATTTCAGTGTACTCTTCTTAAAGGATGTCTTTTTCCTTTCTTCCTTTCTTTTTATTTATTTTTTATTTTTTTATAAAAATATTTTTAAAAAGTTTTCTTGATTGTATGCGAAGCGTTAAAATCTTGCTAACAATTCGTCATCTTTTAACATATAAAGTAATAAATTAAGCATAGATTTTCGAAATATTTTGAGAACTAAGAAAATACAAACTACTCTTAAAAAGAGTACAAAGAAAAAAGAAGTTTAAAATATTGATTTTCTGTGGAGATATTTTAAATATATGAACACATTCTGTGCCTATAGGTTTAACATTAGCTATGAGGAATTGGGGAGCTCACTGACCAACAGGCTTAAGAGGTAGTGGAAACCACATTGCAAGAAATATTTTTTGTATAGAAAACCAGGATTGGAATCCACTTATTTAGTCTTGAATGCATTGTAAAGTATCTCACTGTAAACCAAAACCAGGCTTTCATTCATAATTTTAATAATAGCAAAGATAATGTAACAATATTTTAAACATTATTTTTCTAGGAAATGCGATAAATTCCCCAGGATTGCTGGAAGTTAGAACATTTTGCGTCCAAGTAGCACTTAATGAAACACTTTGTAATTCGGAATTCACCGCCGACGCTATTTATCCGAAATCTCAAGGGCCGAGAAAAATGTTCTAAATAACCAGTACAAAAAAGGAAATATATATATATACATATAAATCATGCTATCATCTAAAGGAAAAATACTCGTCTACGCTCACTCACTATACTAGTTATAAATATAGGTAGAAGACACGGGGACCGAATAAAAAGCTAAATTTGTTAGCTTTTAGAAAAATAATTATTTTGCATTTTTTTCAGTTGGATCACACCTCTAGAAGTAATCGTTTAGGAATGAACTATTAGATAAACCTAACAGGAGACATCCTTTATAAGTTTTCAAGTATAAAATAAATAGACTCAATAAGATAAAATACGAAAAAAGAAGACTTTTCAAATAAAGAAACTGAAAAAATATCATTCAAGCTGTAATTAATTAGATAACTATAATACTTCCTGCAAGGTACAAATTAATCTCACGATGGTGTTCTGAATATTTAAGAGGTGGGCGTTATAAATCTTGCATGCAGAACAACAATTACTTTTTTCCCGCTATTCTAGGGGAATAATTAACTAGAAACTAATTAAAGTGAGATTGTGAGAAATTCTACGAACTCGTGCTTTTTTATAAATTTGAATAAAAAGTTTTGCAAGAATTTATGTATTATAAGCTTAATCTTCCATAACAGTGTCTATTTTATTTGAGCCTCTCTAAAGATTTTTTTTATGTAAAACATTTACTGACACTTAATTAGACAAGCTGCATTAAAAATAGTTATGTTATCATCTAAACGAAATCTTAGTAACGAAACAATATTGGGAAATATTGTTTATATAGTCTTTATAGTGGCGGCCAAAATTGTGGACACATTTGGAAATTTTTATATTTTCTAAATTCATATGCTTATAGAAAATGTTACGTTTCACAAAATACAAACCCTTATATATCATTTTGTGGTGGCGATACATAAGATACATAAGAGTTTGCATTTTGTGAAACGTAACATTTTCTAAGCATACAAATTTAGAAAACATAAAAATTTACAAAAGTGTCCACAGTTTTGTCCACCACTGTATATCACAGCTCTTTCTTGGAAAATATTGACAATATTGGCAGGAAATAGTATCACAATATTGGGGTGTTCATATTTTGATATTATAGTAACAACATTTGCAAAGAAATAGTCTACTATTTCATTGCCAATATTTTCAAAGTAAATCCAGGTTTTTTTGCAATATTTGCTTTTCATTGAATATCATTTGAAACAAATATCTGTGTAACAATGACATACTTCTCATATAAAGCCAATATTCATTCAATATTGGTATTTGGTTGGGAATATTTCCGAATACATTATAAACGCAATATTCGGATCTAATATAATTAATATTGGTTTGCTCGTAAGGAATTAATACGAAATTTATGTAATACCATAAAAGGAAATATTGCTGCTTTTCTACAAAATAAAAAATTGCAAGTACCTCTTCTGTTAAAAATGCCATTCTTTATTTCCAGTTTTACTTTATTCAGATTTTATTAATTTACACGTTTGAAACCAAACTAGAATTTCCCAACATCCTTTTTCATATTTAAAATGCTATTTTTAGACTGCTAAATCATAAAAATAACCCATTCATACATTTTTCAAAGAGACGGTATGAATGGACTATTTTATAAAAAATTCAATGGGAATTAGAATTGGAAGCAATAACAATCTCAATTTAGAATCATATTTTTGAAAATGATTGGTGAATGAATGCGTGGAAATTGTTTTTAGATTCTTAGAACAATATAAGAAAATGTGAACCACGAATTTTGTACAAAAACACGTTGCCACATCATATATATTTTAAAGATAAATGAATAGCAGCCGGCTTTTAAACTTTATAGTTACTACTTTTTCCTAATTAAAAAAATCGTCTTATTTAATCGTAAAATTATAATTATATATTATCTTAATATTATAAAAGATATTCTGAAATTTGTCTTATTTAATCTCAGAATTCTGTGATTGAATAAGACGAAACTTCAATTGGAAAAATGTTATAATAAAAAAAATATAAGTTAGTAGTTCTGTAAAATCAAGAATTGATCAAACATGCATAAAAAAATTCATTATAATTATTTTAATCGCAAGAAAATTAATTCCTAGTATTATGATCAATATCTTGTTTCACACTGAATTATGTATTGCTTAGACGGCTGAGAAAATATAATGACCCGTGTTATACAATATACATGAGGTATTATTTTAAATATAAAATTAAACCTTTATGAACAAAGGTAATCATCTAGTAATATTTTATTAAAAAGCAGAGATTTTTCGCCCATTTTTCGATATCTTCTGAACAAAGGGTCCGAGAGAACATATGCCCCTTCCCCCTGTCGGGCATGTCTTGTGTTTCTGTCATGGCGAGAATAGAGTTTTGTAGGACAAAACATTATTGAAATATAAATTTTTTTTTGCAAAAACTAAATTTTAATCGTAGCGTTTTACCAAAAAGAAAAAAATAAAATAAATTAAAATAAGAAAGTAAAATAAACAATAAATAAACATACTTCATGAAAGAAAGGTAGAAAAATATAGTTAAATAATTCATTTTCTGAGCAAAAAAAATCGGTAAGCGAGTTCCGAAAAAGTGTTCTCTACAAATATATGGCACCATTGTTTCAAAAGTGTCATAACTCAAAAAGCTGTTTTTTCAAAAAATGCGAAAAACTGTTTCCGCGCTGTGGAAGGGTCAGGGAGAATATTGCAAACACGGCTGCTATCTGGTGGTTGGAATTTCAGTCCACTATCTAGTACTTAAGGTGATTGATAGAGGCGTAGAAATAAAGTAGAATGGCAGCCATAACTCAAAAAATCCAATGTTTAAGTTAAAACCCAAATCCAGTCAGAAAGCCTCAAAACTTAACACGAAACAACTAGAATCAACCCGACTAATAATAACAAGTTGGAAATTGCACGTGAAGCGTAGAAAATGAGGTGCGTTCGTTACGATAACGAAGTTTTAAAAATATCATTATCATATATCAATCTCATAAAATTGTAAATAGTTAATTGCAATTAAAATGCGCACCAAACAATGGTCTCCCTATACCATTATGTAATGGAATACTTTCGTGTGGCCTTGTAAATCAATAACAAATATTCTTTACACCACAGATTATGCAAAATGTACATTATAATATGTACTTTATAGATGCATATCAATTTTATTATGTTCTAATGAGTGTAACACCATTAAAATGCATGTGAAACATTTTCTCCCATTGGCCGTAATGTAACGGAATACTTTTGATTGTCCCTGTAATTGATCTATGCATCCGATTTTCATAAAATTTTAAATGACTTGACAAAATTATGTAATAATTATATATTTTAAATTTCAAACGATTCGGTTGGGTAGTTTTTGCGTTGTTATATGCGGATGTACGGACAGACGGACGGACGGACTGAACGACAATTATAGGTGCTACGTATTTACATAATTACGAACGCACCTAAAAACAGATAGTGCCAGTTCCGCCAATCGCATTGGCATCGATTAAAATCGAATTACAAGACCCGATGCAGGATTCAAGTTCCGACGTAAATACAGTCGAGTCGCTATATAACGAAATCCATTGTTCCTGTATAAAATTCGTTATATGGAGAAATTCGTTGAATAGAGAATGACATTTACATTCCTATTTAATGTATAAATTTTGAACAAATATTATTTTTAATGTGTTTAATTAAGAATTTGAAATGCTTTATTCTAAATGTTAACCTAATATTCCATTTCTTATTTATTTAACCAGTTTCAAGAAAGAGAACCGACATTTATTTGAAAGCTTAATGAAAATCACATAAAAAAGACTTGCACTAATTTCAGGCGAAGAAATCTGTAATTTTGTTTTGATTTCAAAATTGTTAAACTTTCGTAAAAATTTTCAAATTTTAGCGAGGAATAAAAAATTGTAAAGGGAACATTTTCAACTATTTGAAGTCCTGTCCAAATAAGATCAAAAGAACTCATCATTTCACTGCGCGAAGGTTTTTTCTGTTGCTGTAGATTTTCGTTCTCATGCTCATGGTCAAACTCACCATAACATCTTAACCTCACCATGTTCATAATTCTGCTTAAAATACCACTATCAGTAAGAAACTGCAATAATAAGATTGTCCCCATTTCCAAAAAATCAGAGTGGGCAACATTTTCTTCAGCATCTCGCGTTCCTTAATTAATTTCCATTACTTTTTTAAGTTTGCTCAAGTGACGTTTTCTTCGTCCTCAGAATCCACATAGTCCTCTAGTACAGAAAATTCGGCCTTTTTGGAGCAATTTCAAATTGTTTTTCTTTAATTATCCCCATTGATCCTGCTCTTATATGTGTAAGAATCTATTATGTTTAAAAAAGGATGCGAACAATAAATCAGGAATAAGTGATGGAAAATTGATACCACGTGTTTTCAAAGCTTTTTTTAAACTGAATAAATAAAGATCATTTTATGAAAAAATCGTTGTATGGAGATTGATATTTTAATGTAATCATGGGAAAAGGGAACTGTTCCTACTAAAGATTCGTTATATAGAGAAATTCGGTGTATGGAGACTCGACTGTAATTTGCATTTAAAGTCTGGTTTAACACTCATTTTATCAGTTGTCTACTTTTCTAATTTGGCGATACAGTGCGTCCCAAAAGCTTGTAGACAACCATTTTTTTTTTGATTTAATAGCTGATTAAACGAGTATTAAAGATGAAAAAATTCTCCAAATATATAGTGATGAAATAAAAATAACAAAATACTCAAACAGCTTTTAAGAATCATAGCTTTAATATATATAAAAAAATGCTGTCCCAAAAATATATAGACAACCAGTGTTAAAAGCTGATTTAAGAACTCATATCCAAAATTTGCATATTCGAAGGTCATGTATTTGTGACTCAATACTTTCCTGAGATAAAACAGAAACTGTGTTTCCGTTTCCAACTGATTGTAAAGGGGCTTTGCAATGTGCAGTTTTCCAAAAAAAAATTTAAAATCATTCAAGAAAGAAATGCAAGAAAAAAAGGCCGCAATAGGGTTGCTATTAGTTGAATTCTGTCAAAGTTGTTAATTTTGAAACAAAATCCCGTTCTCGAGGACCAAAGAAAACAATTAAATAGGCAAGACAGACAGATTTTGAGATTAGTTTTAACCCAGAACCTGTCTGTACAGTCAGTTTCTAAAGAAGTAAGCGTTTCAGCATTAAAATCCACTATCAATCGATGGCTGCAAGTACCGTAATTTCGGGTGTATAAGCCGCAGATCAAACAATTCTTTTTCGACCCAGAATTTTTTAAGATACTAATATAACTATTCAGATCGCCGTAAATATTTGTCTTCAATCACTAAATAAGATTTCTGGGTCCAAAAAGAATTGTTTGATCCGCAGCTTATACACCCGAAATTACGGTACATTTCTTGATTATCACAAAATACGTCATTCACGAAAGTTTACAAAATGCATAAAGACGTTCGTGTTTAGTGGGCCTGTTATCACATCAATTGGACAAATGAATAATTGAGTGCTCTTTTTAATGATGAAAAAAAGATTAATTTGGATGTCCTCGATGGTTGGGAATAATACTAGAATAATATTCGTCAGTATTTTCGATTTTTTTTTCAGCGGACAGTAAGGGGAGATTCATTCATGGTGTAAAGAGCATTTTCTTATCATGGAACAACTGATGTTATTACTTTTCTGAAAGGTTGTCAATATTCCAAAGATTACCAGAAAACGCTTGAAGTACAGTTACTTCCATTTTGAAAGTTGCTAGGTGGGGAGAAATGGTGGTACCAGCATGAAAGTGGCTCCATTCACGTGTCCAACTTTATAATGCAGTAGTTTAGACAAAACCAAGTAATTGGTATGGACTGGCCAGCCGTAAGTCCTGATCTGAACCTAATAGAGAACCTCGGGGGAAGGTAGAGACTTCTACTACAGATGTATATGCTAATGGCCGATAATCTTTAGCAGTTCAAGATCTAAAGGTGAAATTTGAACGCAGTTTGTTTTATTTAAAGTCAGAATGTCTTCAAAATATTATTTTGAGTGGGCTAGATTGAGTTTTCGAAGTGAATAGAAAACATGGATTAAAAGTTTGAACGTTAAAGGGGAAAGAATGAGTTGTCTAAAAACTTTTGGAATAATAAAATTTTAATTTTAATTTTTCTCACAAATTCTCTAATTGTGTAATATTATTTTTTGTAGAGTATTATTAAAGTTTTGATATTTTTTATAACTATAAATTGTTTTGAAATTGTTACTTCTCTATTCTGAATTTAAAAAAAAGAGCGAAAAACCTTTGTATATAAACGTCTGGGACGAACTGTATAAAAATTACTACCTGTATAACAATGTCTGCCCCATCTGGGATTGCATTTATACTTTAAAGCTAACCGCTGAGCTCCCTGAGTATTCATCTTCGTCCCTGTTTTCAAAATATGGCGTTTAAGAAAGGACTCAAAAAATAATTATGAGAGCAGACAAAAAATTGAAAGAAAACATACAAGTAAATGTAATTCTCGATCCCTTTCTTTGTGTTTTTAAACTGTTCAAATCTTAAAATCTTTAATCTAAAAAATTTTTATCCTTTAAATCACTTCAAAAACACCCGCCCCGGAGCAAGAGTACCATTATGTTATGTTTCGAAGTAAAGCTTATCTGAAAAATATTATGCTAACCTTTTTATTCTGCTTGGCAGGGTGCATATATAAGATGCTGGATATTATTTAAATAATGTCATCTTCAAAAATCATATTACAATCTATTCACAAGGAAGAAAATAAATTTTATTTAAGGTTTTAAAATCATCTTCGATGTTATAACAAAAAAGAAATAGTTCAAATACATCCGTTCATTTTCTAAAGATAATAATATATATTTTTTACATTAATAAATAATTTCTATATTTTATAAATATCACACACAAAGCGTTCTTACCAATTTCATTCCATTTCATTTCTTAACAATAATTAACAACCCGGTTATGAAAGGAAAATTGTGTTATCATTCGCGCATGCGGAGTCAAAATAAATTTCATAGAAATGCTCTTATTTTAGTAAAAACTAGCTGACCCGCCCGGCGTTGTTCGGGTCCATGATAATAACCCTAAATCTAATTAAAATCAATGTTGAATTAGTTTATATATTTAAACAAAAATCTTTTGAAACTCTTCTAATGCTGTCATTCTCTTTAGTAGTGTGCACACTAGAGAACACTGGAAGAAAAATTATTAGCATTCAAGCCCTAAATCATAATTAAGCTGTCAGGATTTAATTGGCAGCCTTTCCTCTTGTGAAGTTTTAATTGTTAGAACTATTTAGGGGACTCAGTATCCTTTATTCTGCGAAAAATTGCGAAAACATCGATTTTCCAATTTCTTCTTTAAATTACACTTTATTAACCTTAATATATTCTGATGAAGTTTCGTAAAGATCCTTGTATTATAAATGCAATTGCGGATTAAGACAGCTATAAAGAAATATAAAGCTGCTCACCGGGCCCATGAGGGGTCTATACAACAACAACAACAATGCAATTTACAGCGAATTTATTACATCGCTGTCCATTTAAATGCCACCATCCATTTCACTTAAAAGTGATTTTTCTCAGTTTGTGTTTTTTCGACGAATAGGCATGTTCAAAGTGATAAAACTTTTATGTATGCTGTTCAATCAACTCGAATTTGTTTAGTTCTTCCTTATGATCTATTTGATAAAACTAAGTATCGGATTTATGCAAAAGTAAAAAATTTCTTTATACACATAAAAATGTAAGATTTTGATTTGACATTGCTTTGAGGCCTTTAGCAGCTTTCGCCTCGAATAATCCATTGTACAGATACAATTCAGAACAATTTCATTGCGCATATCCATTACATATTTATATCACTACAAAAGGACAAACACACCATCCATGTCTTACCCGGATTCGAATTCGAACCAGGACCCCTCGGCGTGGCAATAGCTGCAGCTACTGATCACGCCACTGGGGCGAAAAAAAATTGTAAGATAAATTCACTCTTTACTGTAACTTTGTATTTGTATGTATTCACACATTTTAATTATTTTCTCCCAAACTAATTAATTTACGATAGATCCTGTACTTAAAATTATACAGCGCACTTTTACGAATAGCTTAAAAAATAAATTAGCTCAAAATGTTCAAAATTGTACGAGAAGATTCATTTTAAAACTTACTTAAATTTTTGGAATTTTGTCAAGGAAATCCAACAATTTCTTGATAGAATTATTTTCCTTCGTCGAGTCCTTTATTTTTATGTCAAAAATGCACCTTAAAAGACTTAAATTAAAAAAAAGTTCCAAGAGTACCGAGTCTCCTTAAAGTTAGAACTGTTTAGATGTTTAGATTAAAATATGTACATTGTACATAGTCCAAGAGCCGACCGCACAAAACCCTATGTCATCGAGTACAAGAAAATATCCTTTATTTTATGGAAGAGTAGTAATAAGGGGATGTAATGATCCATGTCTGCCGGAAGGGAAGTGGTGCATAAGCCAAAAATTAATACCACTAGTGGCTGACTCGTAGGTTTAGCATTGCGTTTGTTCTACAATCAAAAGTATGAAAATATGGAAAACTGGGTGCAGGAAAACACAATGCTAAACCTACGAGTCAACAACTAGTGGTATCAATTTTTGGCTTATGCACCACTTCACTTCTGGCAGACATGGATCATTAGATACCCCTATTACTATTATTCCATAAAATAAATGATTTTTTCTTGTGCTCGATGACATAGGGTTTTGTGCGGTCGGCTCTTGCACTAACAGTCCCGGAAGAAATTGAACATCCCTTACTAATTCTGCTACAAATAATTACATAAACAAGTTGGAAATTGCGCGTCAAACGTAGCAAATGTTATAGTAAACGTACTATAACAATGTTTTTAAAATATTCAGATCTTGGTGTAATAGTATATAGTACATTGGATACAGTATAGTAGCAGAAATCTTTTGTGTGTCCCAGTAAATACTATATGCTTTGTGTTATACAGGAAGTAACTTGCATTAAACCACGTTTATCAATTTCATAAAATGGGAAATAGTTTAACAGTATTAAAACGTGCTCTAAATAGTGTTTCCTCCTATAGCATTGTGTAATATAATACTTTTATGTGGCCCTTTAAATTAATAACAAATATTCTTTGCACCACTGATTGTGCAGACTATATTTTTTAGTATATACTTCATAGATGCATATCAATTCTATTATGTTCAAAAGAGTATAACAACCTTAAAATTCACTTGAAACTATTTTTCCGATTGACAGTAATCCGATGCCCTGTAATTAAACTATACATCAAATTTTCATAAGGATTTTTCATATACATTTAATTTTCATTCTAAGAGGGCTTCATCCGCCACTCTCTTGAGATAGTCCCTCATTTCCTCTGCACCCGTTCACTTCGCCACTTAGTCCCACTTAGTCGCCACTTAATTTAGATAGTAGTTTTCATTTTACATATGACACATCTATTCGAAAAGTGCCAAAGTTCTAGGAAATCATTCCAGAAATAAAAATAAAATATTTTGTTGTTGCTGTTGGTATTGAAATGTGCTTTAAAGTATGTATTGAGATATATTTTTGTCATTTCATTGTATTAATATCTGAAATCTCGCATTTTTCCACAATTATGATTATTTAATGGAAATTTAGATGAAATTGGGAAAAAATTGTGCCCCGGTGCCCATGCGATAGTCAAAACTTGTAACATTTCACAATTTTACCTTCAAAACTGTGGATTTGTATAGAATTACTGACAGACAAACAAATTTTTCTTTTTATATATTAGATTGTGGGATTTTAGACACAGCGCTTTTATTATTTTTATTTTTTTCTAATTATTCTCGTAGCAAAAAAGAGCTATAATTACCAATTTATTAAAGTTGCTTTAATTTAAAAAAAATATCTAAATTTCATGTTGTTATAACATAAATTTTCTTATATAACTTCAAACATTAAGGATAAATTAAGTTAAAGCAACTTGTTGATTCATAATTTGGTATAAAAAATGTTAAATCCTTTCTCTATCGATAAAGCACAACCGAACACTCCATTCTAGATTAAGATATATTTAAGTCTATTTCTGACGTAAGTGTAACTTATTAAGGGCAAGAGTCAACTGATCTTCTAGTTCCGAGAAATCAAGGCAAACGAATTTCTGAATAACGAGTCTGAATAACAACGTGCAGGGATGACGTCGCGAGTCTAGTTAAACATTGCTAATGTTTTCCTCATTTCGTTTTCTTATATATTATGATGTATGAAACAAGGTTTATTCATGGTCGTACATGGAAATAATCTTGTTAGAAGATAATAATAAAACTTTCATTCTAGCTACTGAATCTCAATCTCCTAGGTGACATATATTGCAAATATAATCTGCAAAAGTATGGAAATTGTACAGGTAACAGTAGGCAAGTGCAATTTCACTTTTACTTTGAGTTTTTTTCTTTTTTTTCCACTAATGAAAGTGATTTGCTAAATGTGTTGGAAAATAGTGAATATGGACTTGAAAACGTGCTTAACTGGTAACAGAACTAAAAGTATAGTTAAATTATAATTTTCACTAAACATTAAATATCTGGAAAATACACGGAAATGGTACTAACAATAGATATTTAGCACAATTTCCTTATTTAGTTATTTTATTTATTTGTTCACTTATTTCATTTTTAACGTATATATAATCGTGACAGTGAAAATAAGTTGTTGCAACTTAGAACAGCAGGCATATAAATTAAAATGAAATACTAATACACCAAGTGAAACAAGTTTAACTTTTCTAAATTAACTTTGAAAGTTTCTTTTTTCACCAATAAATCTGTTTTTTTTTTTCTTTAATTCTTTAGTAACCAAAATTAGTGTCTCACTTTTACGTGTTAATCTATTTATTGGTAATCTTCATATATAGCAGAGCAAATGAAAAAAAAGTTGTCATAATTTACAACAAAGCGTATATAAAGTACAATAGGGAATTCAGAACATAGGAAATGAAGGGGCGCATGGGGCTCAAACCCTTCTCATTTAAATGAAGACAATTTTTTTATCCGGCCACCCCGTCTCAAAAACTAATTACTTTCTATATTCAATCATTGGTAATTATATATAAAAATGCGTTCATAAAAAATTTATCTTAAAAGTTGATTATATAGCAAGCATGTAAATCTGTAGATTAGAAGCCTCAACACCAACTCTAAAAGTCCCATACTCCCTCCCCCATCCGTCATTATTTTTATTCGTTTTATTTAATACTTGAAATATTCAAACCACACTTTCTTTTCTTATATATTAAATAGCTGCGTTTTTTCTTTTTTTTAAAATAAAATAAAATTAGAGATATTATTAAATATAATAAATTATTTAATCACTGAAACTAAAAACATTTCCTTAAATAATATTTCTAGTTCGAATTATGTTTTTTAACTTGATAAATACCGGAAAAATTTTCTAGCAGTTATGATATTCGTGCTAATAATTAGCTTCAGGAGATTTAAGTTGAATTTTAACATTAAATACTATTACATACATTAGTACTCTAGGATTGTTCGTGTAAAATCCTGTTTTTTTATAAGATAAGCGCTGTTTCAATGGAACCGTGAACCTTTATTGTCTCACTAAATTGATAACTTTAATTCTCTAGAAAATGACACCGAATTTGTTTTTGAGAGTCAACATAACTTGATACCATATTTTAACTCAGTGAAAATGATGGTACTTTCTCTTTATGCAGGGGGGGGGGGGGCGTAATAGCGAAAACGACGAGATTTAATTTGGTGAAATGAGTAAAATTTTAAAAGCACTTCCTATCAATTTTTATTAACATTTCATAACCTCATCGGATTGTTATATCTTCATTCTATAGCTATCAACGTATCTAAAGCATACCGTAATTTCGGGTGTATAAGCCGCGGATCAAACAATTCTTTTTGGACCCAGAAATCTTATTTAGTGATTGAAGACAAATATTTACGGCGATCTAACTAGTTATATTTGTTTCTTAAAAAATTCTGGGTCGAAAAAGAATTGTTTGATCTGCGGCTTATACACCCGAAATTACGGTAATTAATATTTTCACAATTTCATCACGAAGCCATTTATTAAAAATGTGCATAAATAAGATATACAGGGCTCCCAAATGGTTCGGTTTTTGAATACCAGTCTATCTTTGGAAATTTTTATTTTTAGATTTTTCTTGCAAATTTTACAGAAACCACCTTCGGCGGGAGAGTAACTTTTAGCGGAAATGTTGAAGAAATCTGTCATGAAATTTTCTGTTACGAAAATATTGCTATTCAGTGGCGGATCATTTGGGAACCTTGGCCATATAAGAAAGAATACAAAATATATAAAGATCCCACAAGCCAAAGGTTACAAATGTGACAAAATTGAAAAAAAAAAAACTGAGCTAAGTGTACAGGCTATTTGGAAATAAGGTTATTTGTTCAGGGGTAAAGAAATATATGTGATTTTCTAATTATGTGCTGCCTAATAAAGGTCGACTACTTTTCGATCTCTTTAAACTATTTAACTACTTAGGGGGACACAGTACCTTTGAAACCATCTCTTCATTTTTTAATAATACGTAGTATATGTGATGTCACAATACTTAATACTAAAAATTAAAAAAAATTAAAAACTATACATATTGCAGAACAGCCTATTTTACTAATACTTAATTTAAAAAAATAACTTTTTAAAAATCCCTACTACATTTATAAAGATGAATATTTTTGCTTCGATTTGTTTTCCACATTCATTAGAATATCATATAGTATGAGCAGTAAGTCATAAAAGTTTGGCCCGTGTGTTTCCAAAAACTTCCGGGTGGATTTTTTTGCAAATTGTATCATTCGATAGAAAATATTCCCGCGGGGTTTATGTGCCAAATTTACACAGATAACTATGATTTTTGTAGTAAATTTCACATTTTGTATTGTTAATTTGAACGAAAAGGTTGCCAGTAATTATTTTTTGGCATTATTATCACTTGTTAAAGAATTGAAACGGATATATCAGTTAAGAAATAATGTAAATAACTCGCAAATTAAAAGAAAAAACTGTTATTAGTTTAATGATAAAATAACAAAAAACTTTTAATAAGAGATAAATTTATAAAGCGAAAATTTTCATTTTAAACATGAAAAGCACATGAAACATGATAACATTTTTACAGCTTAAAAAATAAATTAATATGAAAGGAGCAATTGATACGTTATTTGGCGCTTTATCGCTTGTGCCACATTAATAAAACTGTGTTTGGAAACTTGATGAAATAAAACTTAAGTAACATGCTTGCGGTCTTTTTCTTTTCTTTTTTTATTAAATTTAATAATCATTTTTATGTGATTCTCCCATCATATGACTTACAGGAGAAACTAGAAGAAGTAATTGTAAAAATGTCTGTATTAGTGAGTTACATGCTATTTAATCATTACCTTGGTCGCCAAAGAATGTAGTTTTAAACCACAAACGCTGAAGCGTTAAATAAGGCAAGTAAAGTTCACAATAATATACATATATGTGTATATTAAGTACGGACATTCTGGAGTAAATTATTGCATTCAAATTTAAATTATATAGAAACAGTTAAAATTATAATTATGGAATCAAGTATTATAATTTTAGTATAAATGTCTGCCATATACGCACATATGCTACAGTAATTTAATTTAAAAGATTTAAAATATGTGTTATCATAATATGGAATGTCATTACTATGGAAACGTGCTGTTTTGTTTTCTTGACTGTTATGATTTTTGTATCCTCGAACTCAGATAATTACTTGAATATTGTGTATTATGTTATTTTCTTTAACATGTCGAACATATAGACAATTTCACTTGTAGAAATAGTCACTACTTTAAAAGTTAGGATATAAGAATATCCTAAAGAAGATTTCTGCAACTATGCGTTATTGCTAGCGCATGATTCCTTATACCTTCATGTATTATCGTTGAAATATTTAATTGTAGTTATCTGATACCTCGAATAAGAAATTCCATTATGAGTTACAGTATTGTCATATAACTGCATCATAAAATATATAATAAATAATTTATGACTAATATTATTATAGTTCTGCAAATTCCAAATATTCCTTCTAATTCATTTTTTCATTTTTTGTTGATATATATTGTTCTACAATTAATGGTTTTATATTAGCATTCAAATTATTGTGCTGCTTTGCGCAAGTAATTAAGAATGCAAGTCCGTTTTGACATTTCATATATTTGTATCTTTTCATTTTGAATAAAATATTCATTTTGAAATATTGTCTTATTGGTATCTTATATATTTTTAATATATTACAAAAGCAGCTAAATGTCTTAGCAATCTTATAAATACTATCCGCTAAGATTATTGCTGCGTAGCGCATAATGTTAGTGTATTGTCGTTGAGATATCTACTTGTAGTTATCTGATACCTCGTAATAAGAAATTCCATTAGAAGTTGCAATATTGTCATATAATTGTATCATAAAATTATATAATAAATAACTTATGGCTAATATTACTATAGTTCTGCAAACTCCAAATATTCCTTCGAATTCATTTTTTATATATATATATATATTGTTTTACAATAATTGTTTATTATATATATATATATATATAGAGAGAGAGAGAGAGAGAGAGGTACATAAAAAGCCTACATTTTTAAATAAAAATTGCTTGCTGAATTTAATTTCAGATTTTTTTTCTACTTTGTCATTTCTTTTAAGCTTCTTCATAATTTTCTTTCGCTTAAACAATCTTTTATAAAGGTTTTGTTAAACATATTGGAATAATCTTACGGAATCGTGTCCCCCGCAAATTAGCGATTTTACTATATTGTTCGATATATTATTTTTGTATTTGAAAGTAACTTTCGACAGCGTATGAAATTACAAAAGATTAGACAGATTTTGAAAGTATGGATTACTAAAATTATGTTTTTTTTTTATAATGAAACATATAAACAAAAGAATATTTATAATTATTTATTTTTTATCTCAAATTATTTTACTCTCATAAAAAATAATACTTTCAAAGAAGGGGGGGGGGGTTGATTCCAACGATGGCAAATGGAACAATGGCTGTCGACTTTTCGTTTCAGCCTAGATAGGATAAAATTACCTCAAATTCTGATCATTATAAAGTAAACTGTCTTGACGCCCACCCTAGAAGCTAAAATTTAGCAAAAAATGAAAAGTTATTTTCATAATCCGAGTTATTTAGAGAACAGATGGTAGATTAATTTACTCTTGAATATAAAGGAAATAGCTAACGTATTTGTTTGTACTTTTTATTATGGCCTTTAGAAAAATGTAAAATCAATCTTCCGTTCAAGTATTCACCAAAATACATATAACTAAAATTTTTGTGTAACTAACTTTATGATTGCCATTTCAATTTAAAGCATGAATATTTATTAGTAATGTATGTATAATTGATTCGACAATAATTTTATATTATTTATTGGAACGTAACTTGGCGGGTAATTAAGTTTATTAATTAACTCTGTTAAATGTGCAATAATATTGTGGCATCAGTTTTAATGTTGACTTAAATCTTCACAATGAAGTCGATTATGGATGATTAGAAAGATTTTATTGGATGCAAGATATTTATTTTTTTGTAAGATTAAGTCATCGACTTTTGTCAGCAGGGCCGTAGCTAAGATGGTGCTTGGGGCGGTTCAGCCCCCTCCCCCCTTAAAACATTTTGAATCTCTCCTGAAAAAGATTCCAAGGTCATTAAATGAATTTATTTTCCGATAATCCAAATTAAATTCTGTTCAAAAATCTAATTTAGTTTTGAGGCCCTTTTACCATTTTGCATAAATACTAAATTGTAGCTAAAATAAGTGTTTCAGCACTTGCTCATCCTTTTACACATATGAAACTAGTATGATGTTTAATATTGCATTAGCTATACACTCGAATTTTTCACCATCATATTCTTTAGTCAGCATAAAATGAAATTATTACAACATTTTAATAAGAAACATAGTACCTAATGTGTGAATATGCACTATTTTATCTTTCTACATCAGGGAGGTAGAGAAAGAGAAAATATGAACCCCCCCCCCCCCCCCTATTATTCACTTCTAGCTATAGCCCTGGTAATCAGTTACTCATCGCAAATGACCTACAAAATAGAAAGGCAGTGAAAATGACGTCATTTTAATTTTATTCAAACAATAATATTCAGATTTAAAAATACACTTTTTTATGTTTAACTTTACTTTTAAATATGATCGTTAAACATTTTTGTCCCTCTGCAAATCATTTAATAGCTTTTTTATGCCATTTACTCTGCTGGACTCCAAGAGAGAAAACAGTAATAGTAAACCTGTCACAAGAGCACGTTTAGAAATATAACGTAACATTCAGTGAGATTGTATTTAAGGACCAGAATCATATATTGTTAGAACTGAAAGGCCAGAATTTCAAGGATTAACAGACAAAAATGAACCATCTGAACTTTATTCATTTTCAACAGTCAATCTGTGCAATTATCGTAATACTCTCTAATTTAGTGATGTCATATCGAAAAAAAAATAATTCCAGTTTTCATAATAGTCTCATTTTCCTATCAAAAGTGCACTTTTAATAATCAACTAAAATTTTGCTTCTAAGTTTTGTCCAACGCTTAAGATAATACAATATCGCAATGATGTTCAAATCGTTTTCAAGCAATGAACAAGGTCCAGCTGGAGGTTCATATTGTTTAAAATACAAGTTTAAAATTCGCCATTTTGATTAATACAATGTTCGTTTGGAAATATTGACCAACGCATCGGGCATAGCCAGCTAGTATTACATAAAACTGTGCATGGATTTTTAGATGTATGGGATTTCACATTTAACATGATTTTTTTCTCTCGCGTATATTAAAAAATGAAGGAAATTCAACATTCTCTCAATTGAAATATATATATTTTTTGAAACTATAAACTTGAATGTTAAATCCATGCACAAAAATATTAAATACACCATGAAGAAAAAGTAAAAAAAAATTTCCAAATGTCTATCTAAATTAGCAAAAAAGCCTTAATATTAACAAGCAAGTCATAAAAATATGAACATCGAGAAAAATCAGTTTAAATTTTTCATTTGTATGGGTCTATTAACAAAATGCGTTGGATTTTGAACCAGATGGGTTAAAAAGCAGAAAGCGACTCTATTAAAAAACTGCAATCAAAATCAAAAAATTAAAAAAGGGCCGTATTAGCGATCGGAATCGGCTATTTCATAAAATAAATAAATAAATAATAAAAATAAAATACTTATATTCAAATAAAATACTCGAATAAAATACTGAAATACAAATGAGAATTTTGAAAAGAAAGCTACCATAAATTTAACATCAGATTACGTGTCTTTTACGTGACTAAAAAAGGCTCTCAACACTGAGTTGTCCCTATAAAAAAGGTGCCTAAATGCCAAAAAATCAGCTAAAAGAGAGAAAATACTCAAATCAAACAAATTCTCATAACAGTTCATAGAAAATACCCATCACACTTCGATTTCGATGTTAAGATATTGGAAGAATAATACAAACAGAGTGAAATGTCTGTGAAAATAAATACTAACTAATGTTTGCAGAGCTCTTTGAAAGAGAAGTGCGAAGTCGAAATGATTTTAATGAAAAGAGTTCGTATTCAAACTGGTGTATGTAATATTTGTAAATTTACTTCATTTCTTGAGATGTTCATTCTGTTCGAAAAGAAATCTATGCTTTCATTTCAATTTATATCTAGCCAAGAATATATTTAAGAGTGGAGCTCATAAAGGTCAAATCATCTGAATTATTGAAAACAATTTTTTAATCAGAATGTGAGTGTGTGTGTGAATTGCCTCAAAGTGCTATTATTTTCTTTCTTCAATATTTGATAACTCATTTTCGAAAAAAAAAATATGTACAAAAATAAATATGGGAAAAAAGAAAAATATATAAATTCTTTTATAAGCATACATTATTATAACTTCTTCAGTTCCGAAGCTAAAATAATAATACAAAATGCTTATTCAGTGGTTTTGTCTGACCAAAATGACAATGTTAATGACATTAAGAATATCTTTTTTGAAATTGATCCTTTAGGTGCTTAGCAATTTAGGTCCAAAAATATGGATCTAACTCCCCTTAAAACATCAATTTAATAACCATTAACCTAAATTAACGCAATCACAAATTTATGAGCAAGTAAATAATCTATAAATCCTCAAAAAAGAAAAAAAAAATTGAAAAAGATTTAAGTTAAATGCTTATGAAAATTTATCACTCTCTTGGTCATACTGTCTTTTGGACATTTTTAGGCATATTTTTTGCTTAATTTTAAAAATAACGGATTTTAAGCTTATTCTATAGACGAACACTTCCAGAATTTTTAAGCTATGTGTTTGAGATTTTCACAAAAGTTGCTCTATACATTTAGCTAACACAATATGCAAATGAAATTTTGATAGACTTCAAGCATGCGCAATGAAAAATTATTTAATAATGTTTCATACTGCTCATTTTTCATACAATTTTTATTTTTTTTTAATTCTAATTACAGAGTATTGTGTACAATGGTGTTTGTCATATTTTTGGAAAAGAACATTATTTTATATTAAGAACTCAGCAAATTATAAGCAAAAAACTAGGAAAAATTTGGGACTGTTTTTATAAAAATCTTAATTTCTCGACGAATATACATGATATCCGCATAAAAATGAATCCAGTTCTTTACAATAACCCATTTAATCAAAATCTACCGTTTGAACGAGTTTGCTGTATTAGTTTTGAGACAGGGTTATCCAAAAGATTTTCGTTCTTTTTCAATTTTTTGACTGTCCCCTATGAAGTTTAGGGAAAATATTTTCACGGAAATGTATGACCTGTACTGTTATGTTTACATACTTAGAGTTTCAGTACAATTCCTCATGTAGTTTTCTAGATATTAAACCAAATGTCTAAAATTGCATGTGGCCGGTCACATTTGGCCATATAGTGTACATTAAATTCAGTAACACGCAAATAACATGACTCCATCTTAAATCTGGCGTAATCTCAGTGGCAATCTAAAACATCTGTAAACACATCTGCTTTAATCATTTTGATAATTAAATCATATCAGAAATTGTGTAAAAAAATCGATTGCAAAATTCCATCTTTACATATAAAAGCAAACCTATAACTTAAAAGAAAGAATGCAAATAATTTTGAGCATAAAGAACATGCAATATAAATATTGATTACATTTCTAAAGTACAATATTCAAATCGAAAGCCCTGAGTATCTGCTCAAAGAGTCATATTTTTATATTTAGCTCATTTTATTTTAGGAAAAGTTTATCATCTTTGGCTATAAAAAAACAAGTGTTTTGGAAATCGGAACAGTTGTAACCATAAAAGATACGTGTCGATTTATCACCTGCGTGAGCTATCGGACAAAATGCCTTAATATAAATTTTGTAATTTAAAATTATATCCTAAAAATGTATAAAAAAGGTTGTAGTGAATAGAAAACACATCTGTGTAGCTATTTTTTTTATAACTCAACGTATCAGAAATTGTGTAAAAAATTGATTGCAAAATTCCATCTTTTCATATAAAAGCCAAGCTAAGTTAAACAAGTAAGAAAAATCATGCTTTAAGCATAGATTATGAAACACTTTCCAACATTTCCTGAAATCTTTAACAAAACTTTGTTATTTAGGCAAATAAGGTGCTACTGTCCATAGCCAAATGTGTATTCCAGTACTTTTGAACAGCCCTGTATTTGATCCATCGGTTGATATATATATATATACTATACAATGGGAAAATTTAGTTTAGCGAGAAAATGCCTAACTGGTTGAAATTTCTCTTTCAGCACTTTATTCTAATAGATGGAAAATATTTCAATACTTTTGTTCAGCTCTGTAATTTACATAGTACCTTTATTACACGCCAATATTTTGTTAAAATTTAGTTCAAATAAACACACTCTTAAAACTACTTAAATCACATTTCCAGAAATTATCATCTATGGGTGACCATGTAGTTAATTCTTTGCGTGATCATGTATATCATTTTATCTATATTCTACACATGTTTCCTAGTAAACTGAAAGCAGTTCAACGTAAAAATGCATAACTTACTTAAAAACCACATTTGAGTTAATTACTCTCATATTCAGTAACCTTTATGAGCTCTTTTGTGTAACCGTGTATATCAGCTATAACATTTACATACACCATATAATTTGCAGAACATTTAGTAAATCTTAAAAGTACATAACATAATTAAAAATGCATTTCAACTATCCATCAGCTATCATCGATAATATACAGTACTTCGGATAAGAATATAAGATTTGAAAGATTTTGTGTGTCCCTGTAAATGCTACGTACGTCATATTATAAGTTAAATATTAAGTCTCAGCGGCGTATATCAATTTTATGATACTTGAAATTGTTTAACATTATTAAAATATGCCGCAAACAATTCCACCCTCTATTATTATGTAATGGAATTCTTTTGAGTGGCCTTGTAAATGATAATAACTATTATTTTGACTGCATATTTTACAGAATGCGTATTTTAGTGCACTTTGCAAATCCATGTAAATTTGAATAAGTTTGACAGGGTGTAACACCTTTAAAATTCATTTTAAACGATTTTTTTCCATTGGCCGTGATATATCGGAAAACTTTTGACTATCCTTGTAAATAAACTAATCATAGTAGAAACTTCATATTCAATAGGGTTCGTGCTAGGGTAACCATCAATAACATATAAAAATTCCATAGCAATCCGAGAATATTTACGGGAGTTAGAACGCGGCCAGACGGACAGACAAACCGAATGCATAAACACTTTTCAACTTTGTTGGAAAGTGTTAATAAAAGAATGCAAAAACTTTGTAATAAAGAACATACAGTATAAATATTGATTGTATTTCTAAAGAATAGTCTTCAAATCGGCGGCTCTGAACATCTGCTTAGCGAGTCATCCTTTTATTTCGAACTCATTTTTTTTAAAGGAAAAGTTTGGCTAGATTTTTGGGTAAAATTTTTTTTTAGGAAATAGTATTCTTAATTTGTTCGGGTGAAGTGTTCTATTAATAGTACATGTCTTTCCATTGAGAATTATGTTATCTAGTAAATTTATTTTGTTAGTATCAACATATAGTAACGGTTGTAATGTCTATCCATGTCTTATTATGACTCCATTTAACCTTCGGCAATTTGTAATAATAAAAATAATAAAAGTTTGCTGAATTCTCTTTGCACCAGTGGTGATTTTTTTGTTTTAAATATGTATTTTACTCTTAAAATTTAAAATTAGGCTGCATTTCTGAGCGTATTATGTGTGATGGAAGGACAAAATTTGTAATAAATGTCAAATGTCGTTGTAATACGATATTTTCCAAACGTTCTTCAAAAACTCTTCCTTGACCTAATGTCTTATGAATATGAATTGAAAAAAGCACTCAAACTAACAATATTCCTTATATTTCAGTAAATCTATGGTTGCTATTAATAATATTAACGTAAAAGGAATTTTTTTTTCGTAAAATTGAAAAAATAAATCGTATCCGAAAGTATTTAAATAGTTCAAAAATATCAACTTAAGGTTTTTTGCATTAAATTTATTGAAGTGTAGACGAACGCCACTAACATTTTCAATGGACTTTTTAATATTTTTCATTAAATCGGTAATCATAACTCTATAGAATTCAGTATCTTAGATCTTTTAATTTAAAACATTCCGAATAATGATTTTGTGTTAATAGAACTAATTACTTACTTGAAAAATTATTTGCCATCATAAATACTCCAATAATTGAAAGTCCCGGTGTAAAGCATGACGAATGAGATTATTTTTTTTATGATTTTCATTTAAAATTGCTGAATTGTATCCTGACAAACTTTTAAAGACACGAGTTCTATTTATTATTCAATATAGCCCATAATAACCAAAGATAACTTTTATATGAATTTTAATAACAGAAAAACGTTGCCCATAAGTACAAAGAAATAAATACTATTAGAGAAAACATAGGTTAATTAAATGAAGGTCCAGTTTTAAGGGACAACTTCGGACAAGCAAAAAACCCGTATCGCCATGCTTATCCGATGGAGGAAATTTATAAAGATATCTCGGTTGCTTTTCAATATTTCTAAATGATTTTTTTTTCTTTTTCATTGGATAGCTGAGATTAATCTGTACAAAAGTCAATTTTTACTTTACTTTTTTTTTCTTTTGAGGATGCTTTCACTTTTGAAAGCGGTTCGGAAAATGAAGTGTCCTCATTAAAAATAACTGTAAACAAAATCGGAAAAGGTAAAAAAAGACCTTTGTACAAATCAATCTCGGCTATTTAATGCAATAAACAAATAAATAAATAAAAATCTGAAATGCAACCGAGATACCTTAATAAATTTCTTCCATAGGATTGGCAAAATGGAGCAGGTATTTTTGCTCAACTGAAGTAGCCTCTTAACCAACCACCTGTTTTGGCAGAATTAATAATATGAGATGTAAATTTTCAACTGGGAGAAAAATGTCCGGATCAGGATTCGAAGCTGACTGAATCTGACTGATTCGCTTGACTGAAGCTGCCAATGCTCTACCATCTGAGTTATCCCGGACGAAACCGGAAACTTTTGGAAATTTACTTCTCATATGATTTAATTACTAACTGGAATAATTGTCTTAAAATTAATCTAAGTAATGACAATACTATTTTTTATATTTTCTTTAGAGAACTTGAATCTTGAACACCTCGAAATTTGCAGTTTGTTATTTACCTTGTTTCAAACCGATACCTGATTATTTTAATTGTTCAGTTTATTTGAAAATTTATCTTCGAGTACACTCTCAAAATCTTTGAATGGCTACGAAACTGAAAAAATCTACGAAATGCAACTTTATTTATATTTTATTATAAAATTAACTGTGATTTTCAATTTATTAGCAAATTTTATATTAAAATATTTGCTTCTATGTTAAATTATAGTTTGACAGATTGTGAAACTGCAAAAGAAATTCAAATATTCGATGAAGGAAAAGACAATGTCTCTATATCTATTTTCCCTACATTGATTTGACAGCCAAGTGATTACACATCCAACATCTCAAAATTTGCATTTTGTTATTTACCTTGTTTCATACCGATCCCTTGATTGGTCCCAATTATTTATTATTTTAATGGTTCAGTTTATTTGGAAATTTCTATTCAAGTACATTCTCAAAATATTTGAATGGATTCGAAACTGAAAGAATCTACGAAATGCAAATTTATTTATATATTATTATAAAATTAACTGTGATTTTCAATTTATTAGCGAATTTTATATTCAAATATTTGCTTCTATGTTATATTATAGATTGACAAATTGTGAAACTGCAAAAGAAATTCAAATATTCGATGGAGGAAAAGACAATGCCTCTATATCCTACATTGATTTCACAGCCAAGTGATTACGCATCCAACATCTCGAAATTTGCATTTTGTTATTTACCTTATTTCATACCGATCCCTCGATTGATCCCAATTGCTTATTATTTTAATGGTTCAGTTTATTTGAAAATTTCTATTCGAATACATTCTCAAAATGTTTGAATGGATTCGAAACTGCAAGAATCTATGAAATATACTTTATTATTTTATCATAAAATTAATTGTGAATTTCTATTTATTTCTTAATAAATTTTATGTTCAAATATTTACTTATATGATACATTATAGTTTGACAGATTATAAAACTGTTAAAGAAATTCAAATATTCGATAAAAGAAAGGACAATGCCTCATATATCAAGTCGATGAAATAAAGAATGAAATTTTCCCTACATTGATTTCACAGCCATGTGATTACGCATTGAAGTATAAATTTTTCTTCCAAAAAAAAATGATAAAAATGCATTCTAATAATAATAATAAAAAAACGCGCAAGCCTTTATGTTTTTATACACTTGTATGACTTTTTAGATTTTTAATAAGAAATATACTATACAGTGTGTACCAAAATGCTTGAATGAAGATAAGTAGGTTATATGAATTGTAGAAGTATTCAAAATAAAGTATAGGAGTCAAATTTATGTTAATGAAATAGTCTTCCCATTAAATTTCAAAAAGTTACAACCTTTAATTTTTTTACATGATTGCTTCCTTTTGCTTCAACAAGGTCCATGAAAATAATAATAATAATTATTATTATTATTATCTTTGTCTCCTGTATCTTTAAAATAACCTTAATAAAATAAAACAACTAACTTATGCAACTTTACGTACCATTTAAAATGCTATTTTATTATTAAAAATAAGGAATATTCACAAATTGACAATAGTGTTCTAAAATATGTTAGTGATCAAAAATATGTTAACAAGTGTAAAATCGTTTTTTTTTTTTTTTTTTTTTTTTTTTCCATACCTTTGTATTTTAAAATTATCGTTTGAAAGACAAAAAAATATTTTTCAAGCACCAACTTACATCTTTGGGTTAGTTGTATGGGGTTTTATGGCGCAAGGTCCCTTTGGGGACATGCTGCGCCAATTTACATCTTTGGGATTTTCATTCTCCATTTTTCAAGAACAGGTTAACATCGAGGTCAGAACACCTATATTTAATTCAAACAACTGTGAAGAAATAACACTTAACCTTCACGGGAATAGAACTAGGGAAGTGTCCACTTCGAGCTTGCTGCGCTTTACCGTTACGCCAAGGTTACATAAGCTACGATTTCAAATATCTTTACTTATTTCAAATGCATTTTATGAAGCAAAGGAAAGATGTTAAACAGGGAACTTTTTTTTTTGTAGAGATAATATTTTTCTAATAAATATACAATTTTGAATATTTTTCTCACTTTCTTTTCATAATTTCGAATATATTGCTTTTTAATTTCATGCTTTAAAAAAGATACATTTTTGTCTTTAAAATATTGCTTGCTCGAAAGAATGTATTAAGAGGTATGTTTCTTCTTTTTGAAAGAGTTTTAAAATTTTATTGTAATATTATTCATGTTTATTTATTTATTTATGTTTGAAAGGATATTAACCTATTTTATCAAACATGTAGTTTAACAAATTATTTGTGTAACAATAAACTGTTAACTCAATAAAAATAATTACTACAGGGTATTATAATGAATTTCCTTTGTTGCTTATAGTACTTTCGTTATTATGTTTCAAATATATTTTAAATTTTATGTGAGAACTTATTAAAGTGAATTGGTTAAAATAACATTAAAATTAAAAATAGATTTTTTTTTTCATTTTAAAGTATCCTATACTGACTTCTAAAAAATATGCTATAAATAAGTCAAACATTTTTTTTAATCATAATGAGAAATAAACTGTAACTTTCCTTTTCAGCGGTCTCAAACTTAAAAAGAATTAATAAGATTTTATCTTTAAATGTCTTTAAAATATGTTAGTTTTTGTTATTAAAAGAAAGAAAGAAAGAAAAATATTATAGCAAATTGTTTAAAAATATATACTGTAGATGACACCTTAACTTTTAGCGGTTTAAAACCAAAGCAACACCAAAAATATTTAGTATATATTTTCAATACAGAATCACATTATCTAACATAGGTGTTTCGTTGAAATTAATATCACTGTAAGATATACAGCAAGTATATACAACAATTACATTACTTAGCTTTCCAAAAGAACACTTAATGGAACCATTTACGAAACTTGTAGTGTTTTGAAAGCAATACAAAAATATTCCGTAAAATTAATAGAAAACTTTTGAATTTATACAGATTTGTAATCTAAAAATATCAGTTGCGGATATTGTATTGTTTTCTTGAAAAAATGAAACCATTCCGTAAAATTATACGGAAAAATTTTTGCATATCGATGGATTTTTCTTTTCAGTCATGTAAATCAAATCGTCTGCTTCCAAAATTAACCCGTGAGAACACGCCCTTACTCAGGGTAGAAATGATTTTAACTTTGTCACCAATAAAATCAAATTATAACCGTCATTTTATTTAGGCAAAGATTACAAATTTTGCGACAAAATAAGTTGAAAATTACTTTTAAAAGATAAGTGGTTACAATTGCAAAAATCATACGCACTCCGGGTCAAAAAGACCCGGCGCGTGTACTCCCGGGTTAAATGATAACCTACTCGTTCATGAGATAAAGCAATCGCGGAAATCGTGAAAAGCAGAGCATAGCAGCGACATCTGCAATGAGATTTACTCCAAAATCTAATCAGCGTCTATTTTTGTCATAGTCCAGCAGAAAATAAAGTTTTATGAAATTCCGTGCACTATTTCTTGAGATATAGCTATCACGGAAATCGTGAAAAATACAGCATAGCAGCACTACATGTAGGGTGATCACACCAAAATCTAATCAGCACCAATTTATTTAAAGATCTAATAGAATATGAAGTTTCATTTAATTTTGTGCATTAGCCTTTAAAATAGATAGCACAGAAAGTTTGTGTCATATATAAATACATAGACAGACTGATAGACACACGGACATTTTCTAAAAAGAGTTAAATCGTGTTCAGGATCTCATAAAACGTATTAGATCCTTTGGCGAATTAGTCAAAACCCGGAAGTCAACAATTTTCATGAAACCAATGTTCCTCTAGAGACAGAAGAAAGTAAAAAGAACCAAGTAGGAAATTATACGTCAAACGTGGCAAATGAGGGGAGTTTGTACACTGTTAAAAATAAATCTGTGAATTCCAGGTGAAACTACCGGCAGCAATGTAGCCGAACTTTTACCGTTCCGTTAGTAGTTTTTCCGTTGTGGGAAATACAGGAAGGGAAAACTCCGGTATAAGAATCAGTAACTTTCCGTTACAAAGTTTGATTTATAATAGTAATAATTTAATATAATTTTTAAAAATGATTTACCAATGGGTCAATCCATTTCAAGTGGTCCAGCACTGGTCGCTCGACTATTTTTTAAAAAATCTGAATTTTTTTGTACAACAACCCTAACATGATGGAAGTTCAAAATGACCATTATTTTAAATCTACTATTTTTTGTTCGTGCATGGCGGCCATCTTTGTTTCATCGTGTGCAGCGATTTTCTCAGAAACTAGGATACACAAAATTGTAAATATCTCGTCTTCTATTTTCCCAATTGAAATGGGGTTTGCAGCATTTTGTTCACAATAAAATAGGCTAAATGCACAGTGATAGAAAAATTTTGAAAAATAAATTTTTACAGGTGAAATTTTAGCACAAAATGTACGATTTTTTCCAAAATCTATCCGTTTGCAAGAGGAAAATTTTCATGCAAGGGAAACTGTCAACCTTACACAATTTTTTCTACAAATAGGTCAAACGTATGTGTACTCATACACCAAATCCCAGATCTGGGAGTTAATTTCTCTTTGCGAAAAAAATTCCGAAATTCGTCAAAAATTTCAAAAATCGCACTTTTTAGGCTTTGATATCTCTAGTGGGGCACGAGATAAAAATCTGAAATTTTGGCCTATGATAGTATCGTGTAGTAGCGTTATGTACAAAAAATTTCAAGAAGGAGATTTGATTACAAGCTGAGATATGACATGCAAAATATGCGAAAACAATACTGTCAAACTATTGTAAACCTACTATGTAATTATTCAACAAGACTGTTAACCTTGCACAATTTTTTCTACAAATAGATCAAAAGTGCGTGTACTCATACACCAAGTCACAGATCTGGGAAATGATTTCTCTTTGCGGAAAAAATTCCGAAATCCGTCGAAAATTTCAAAAATCGCACTTTTTAGGCTTTGATATCTCTGGTGGAGCACGAGATAAAAATCTGACATTCTGGCCTTTGATAGTATTCTGTAGTAGTGTTATGTACAAAAAATTTCAAGAAGGAGATTTGTCTACAAGCTGAGATATGACATGGACAATATGTGAAAACAATACTGCCAAATTATTGTAACTTACTATGTAATTGTTCATACCTCCAAAATTTTAAATTAATTATTTATGGTATAAAGTTAAATGTTAATTACAAATATCTTTTTCAAATGCTTCTGTGTGATTTAAACAATTCAGAATTTATGCTAAGCTAATACACTATTTGTACAGATGAACAAATCTACTAGAAATGCTATTGCAACAATTTTACTCGGAACACATTTCAGGAAAAGTAAATTACAGACAATGGATTACAAATGATCGAGTTGACATGGCTTCAATTATTAAACCTAGAGAATTTCATTCAAGTCAACAAGGGATGATAAGACTTGGGGGGCTTCAAATAAAATTTTTAGAAAGAACAGCCTGATGGACTGACAACAGTAACTGGTCGAACTCATAACATCTCTCGTAAATATTGTTAAGCTCTTTGTTCAGCATATATAGTATTTTGTAAATTAAATGTTTATTATTTAACTGTTTTCAACAAACGATATTTTCTGTGTAAATATTGTAATAAAAGAGACTAATCTCATTTCTCCTAATGTACTCGTAATAGCATTTTTTAACATTTTTTTAATCACCGTATCTCAGCTTGTAGTCAAATCTCCTTCTTGAAATTTTTTGTACATAATACTACTACAGAATACTATCAAAGGCCAGAATTTCAGATTTTTATCTCGTGCTCCACCAGAGATATCAAAGCCTAATAAAGTGCGATTTTTGAAATGTTCGACGAATTTCGGAATTTTTTTCGGAAAGAGAAATCATTTCCCAGATATGGGACTTGGTGTATGAGTACACACACTTCTGAACTATATGTAGAAAAAATTGTGGAATGTTGACAGTCTTGTTGAACAATTACATAGTAGGTTTACAATAGTTTGACAGTATTGTTTTCGCATGTTTTGCGTATCATATCTCAGCTTGTATTCAAATCTCCTTCTTGAAATTTTTTGTACATAATGCTACTACACAATACTATCATAGGCCGAAATTTCAGATTTTTATCTTGTGCCCCACCAGAGATATCAAAGCCTAAAAAGTGCGATTTTTGAAATTTTTGACGAATTTCGGAATTTTTTTCGCAAAGAGAAATTAACTCCCAGATCTGGGATTTGGTGTATGAGTACACATACGTTTGATCTATTTGTAGAAAAAATTGTGTAAGGTTGACAGTTTCCCTTGCATGAAAATTTTCCTCTTGCAAACGGATAGATTTTGGAAAAAATCGTACATTTTGTGCTAAAATTTCACCTGTAAAAATTTATTTTTCAAAATTTTTCTATCACTGTATATTTAGCCTATTTTATTGTGAACAAAATGCTGCAAACCCCATTTCAATTGGGAAAATAGAAGACGAGATATTTACAATTTCGTGTACCCTAGTATCTGAGAAAATCGCTGCACACTATGAAACAAAGATGGCCGCCATGCACAAACAAAAAATAGTAAAATCAAAAGAACGGTCATTTTGAACTTTCGTTATGTTAGGGTTGTTGTATAAAAAATTTCAGATTTTTAAAAAATGGTCGAGCGACCATTTTTATATTTTCTGGACCACTTGAAATGGATTGACCCCAATTAATCTTCAAAGAATTCGAAATCACCGAGGGATTTTAAGCTGCTATGTTATTTTACTTAATTGTTATTTTGGATAATTTAGTTCACGCCGCCCTCAGGACCGAACTCGGGACCTTCAGATTGCGCAACAAATTCTTACGAACTGAGCCAAAGTTGCTGATGCTAAACGGTACAAAGTATGTCTTTTATGAGTTAGCGGGAAAATCTGTTGTGCTTTTTAAAGATTTCCTTTCAAATATATTCCTTAGAATGTTTGTAAACGAATTATTTTAGACTGATGCATAATACTTATTATTTTTTAAAATCATTTTTAATTTTTTTAAATAGTTTAAATTAAAAAAAATCACTGTTTGAAACCACTGTTTCTTTTTAATAAAATTTTTTTATTAACAATTTTTTTACAATATATATATATACATATAAACTTTTTTTTTAAATTGTCGTACACTATTTATTTCTTTATTTATTTATTTTTCGCCTAATAAATTAAAAGATTTTTAATAAGAAAAAAGAGAAAAATAAACAGAAAAATGTAATTTAAAAGGAATTTTTATGTCTCATTATTCCATGGCGCCAATGGGACTCGAACCCACAATCTGCGCTGGCAAGCGATTAGCGGTGTGGTGCCTTGACCACTCGGTCATGGAGCTCCCCACACAACGGAGTGTCTCCGTTTTTTGTTTTTATTTCCATCCGTTTCGTTTTTTTCAGGAAATATGATGGAACTTTGTGATTTGTAACGGAAAACACCCTTTAGTTGTTATTAGGGAGCTTTTCTGCGAAATTCAGGAAAAAAATGTTCGTGAATTTCAGAATTTTTTTAACAGTGTACTTTACCTAGGCTTATAAATATTCAGATCGTTGTGCAATAGTTGTTACACACTCTTATGCAAAAATGTACGAAAACAATATTTATTGCGATTATGTATCTTGGATGGAAATAATATGACTCCATCTTAAATACGTCGTAATCACCATGATAACTTAGAACCATTACCTATCATGGGATGGCATTGAATTAATTACGTATAATAGGGTTTAACAGAATAATCTTGGAAATAACATGACTCCATCTTAAATACGACGCAATCATCATGGCAACCTACAATCATTATCTATCATGAGATATCACTGAATTAATTACGTATTATAAAATTTAATAGATTAAAGAAATCTTTTTTAAATACCTTTTTAAGTTTTGTTTTGATTTTCATAAAATTTAAAATGACTCGACAAAATTTTGAAACGATTATACAGTGTGTCCACTCTCAACGATGGCCAATGGCTAATTTTTAACCGTTAGTCAAAGACATATAGTTCCACTTGCAAAAATGCTTTAAAAAGGGTAAATAATTGTTTTTTAAACGATTCAGGTCAAAAACATTATAAAAAAAATTACGAAAATAAATTTTTATACGGTCCCTCGGTCTTATAAGTGATATTTAGTAAAAGTTTTCCATCATTCTAACATGCAATGAAAAAAAAAGGTCCCATTCATCTAACATTAAAATTAACCGAGTTATGAAATTTAAATTTCATGACTTAAACCATTTTTCTGTAACTGAAAACGGATGAGTTGGACTAAGCTTTAAAGTAACGTTTACTAAGTGCTTAAAGTATTATAAAAGGCATCCATTTCCAACGCTGTTCAATGGCTAAATCCTTAAACCATTTGCCACACACATATAGTTACAATTACAAAAATGTTTTAACACTAGAACCGCTGGAAATTTTACCCAAGTTTTATAAAAATAATTCACATCAGAATTTGTATTTAAGTCTATTTAACTTATTTAGTTTAAATAATTTTTGTGCAGCTTGCATGTAAATTATTTTAAGAAGATTTATCTGGTTCGAATCGACATCTTTTCACACAGAGTACGGGTCAAAATGACCCGTCTCCGCGGTTCTAGTGTTAAATGGGGTAAAAAAAAAAAAAAAAACTATAAAGTGATTTAACTGAAGGTGCTGCCATCGTATAAGTTTTACGGTAGTATTAATTTTTATTAATTAACTTTTAGATTTGTTAAAATAATTGAAGACGTGAGTTTCAAAATTCTCTTTAGAAAATCAAGAAAATCAAATTTTGGTAAATGCGTCCATTGGTTTTCATTATAAATTTGGAGATTATAGTGTTACATTAGTGCAGATTGGTATAGACTGAAAGAGGAAGCAAAAGCGATAAGGCGAGTTTTGAAATTCACATCCTCAATTGTATTTTTACATATGTTTTATTTCGTAAGGAAATGAACTGTTTCTTTTCATGATTTTATTTTAAAAAGGTGTGTTATTTTGATAAGTTTTTATTTTACTTATAACGTTTGTATGTATGTTTTACTAGTTCAATATTCAAATTTTAACTCACTTCCAAATATCCGATCAAGGTTCAATTCGCATACTTATTTATATCCAATGACAATGAAATATTAATACTATTTTATATGCGTACCATTTATTTATTTTATAGGACAACAACAAATTCTATTAGGTTAAGTAATCTAACAGAATTTTAAATATGTATCATTTTGTAACTGATTGTGATTGTTGCTTTTCATAATTTAATTTAACAAAATTTCTGTTATTTTTTTACTTATATTTTTTGTATTAATTCTATATTTTGCTTTAACATGCTTTAATAAATTTAAAAATAATATTGTAAAAATTATTTTACTCTCAATGTTTAATGTTGAGTTTTATATCTGATGTTTATTTTTATTTCCATTAAATTTGTCACTAACCTATTTTGCAAAAGAAAAAAAAAATTCTTCAACTTTAAACAGCTATTACGCGGTCAGTTTTAATCGCAGAGGAAATGGACTTTTTTTTGTCTGACTTGTTAGAGTAATGGTAAAAATTTACTAAATATCACTTATAGGACCGGGGACCGTGTAAAAATTTAATTTTCATAAATTTTTAATAATATTTTTTTCACCTAAATCGCTTAAAAAATAACTCTGTACTTTTTAAAGGCATTTTTATAATTGGAACTATTTGTCTTTGACTATCGGTTTAGAAATTAGCCATTGACCACCGTTGAGAGTGGAATATTTAATATATATATTTAATTTGAAACCACTCAGTTTGGTAGATTTTGCACTGTTATGTACGAACGTACGGACCAGACGACGACTATACGTGCTATGTGTTTATATAAATGCGAACTCACCTAAAAATGAATAATTTACACAAGAGTAAGCCCATTAAATATTTTTATAAGTTATCAGGCTTGCAAAAATTTTATATATTAATATCAATTAAAGAAACAAAATAAATTATTTCAGAAATTTTGAAGAGACTCGAGCGCTACGAACCCACAGAATTCCATGCCAATGTGTTAAACATGCTAAAATTCTACAATTTTCATTCTGTTAAAAGAAAATTCTACTATTTTGCACTATCTAAAAATTTTATCTCAGATAAGTCTTGCGGTTCAGTATCTATCTTCTAGTCCTAGAGCCACTTTTATGAAAAGCTGCAGTTCGAGTTGTAACTCAGACTTTTGAAGATGGCCTTTTTATAGTCAGTCTTTCGATTGGCTGTTAAAAAAGAAAAGAAAGAAAGAAAGAGGAGAAGGATGTCATATGGCCTTAAAAATCCCACGCAAAAGCGGATGCTTTCCAAAAATGGTTTTCGCCCACTAAGAAAGGAATATATATTTCCGTTCAATGGCTTTAACTTCACTTTTTTTTTTCCAGTTACACTTTTATCTTTAAAGCAATTAAAACGAAATCGTTTGAAATAATACATATAAAATAGCCTTGTATTATCATTATATTATGTTATTTTCGTAGTTTTCAAGGGTGCGGGTCACTCAACTTTGGAATTCTCCTCCGTAATGTTAAGTCTATGGATGTTTGATGCATCCGTATACTTAAAATATTTTGTCATCTCTTGAGAAAATTAATATTTTTAATTTATTTTTTCCGTGTACTGTTCTTAAAGAATTTTGTTTCCCTTAGTTCTCAATATATTTCTAAAATCTATACTTGATTTAATATTTTATGTGTTAAAAACTGACGAACTGTGAGTAAAATTTTAACATTTCATATAAAATTAAGTACTTTGATAATTTATTACTTACTAATTTACTAACTAACTAGTAAGTAGTAATAAGTAAGTACTATTTAGTACTAACTAATTTATTTAATTTATTACATTAGAACATTTTTGAAAACTAAGAAAAACAGAGACTCCTCATAAGAAGTATATACAAAAAATATAATCCATATCTTAAAAATCCAATCTCAAATTAAAAAAAAATCTGAAGCAATTCACGCTTATTCTCATTACTACTAAAGAATTCTTTTCTGTTGTCTTATATACGATCTATAAAATTTATAAACAGCATGTAGCATGCCAAAATTTAGTCAATAACATATGCCATAACTGAAAGCTCACTTTCAGCAATTGCATCTAAAAGGCAATATTCCGGATGCAACATTCTATCCGAAAACTTTCATGCGTCCTTGTTAATGAATGATTAATACCATGCACATCATATTCTAATGCAAGCATCCTGTTGTAAACCACAGTATATATCAGTTTAATCATGTTTGAAATTGTGCAACATACTTAAATGCCAGTGGTTTTCCCCCGAAGACCAATACATAAATGAACTTTTTTATGTGACCCTGTAAATGAAATATAAATGCTTTGCACCGGTATTCTACAGAAAGCTTTTTTTAATGTACTTCAGCAAATCGTATCGATTTCATTGTGTTTGTAACATAGTAACATCATTAAAATACGCCGCAAACAAGTTCTGTTTAAGTACCACACCTATAGCGAAATACTGTTGAGCTCCTCTGTATGCATGTTGTAAATGCTACAGAAAACATATTCTGTGGTAATCATCTTCTAATGTACCTCGGTAATATATATAATTTTCATTATGTTTAAAATTGTCTAACACCATTAAAATTTACCACAAATTATTTCCCTCCCACACACATGATGTAATAGAACGGAATACTTTTGAAAGCCCCTATAAATGAAGTAAAGATGCTGCACACTTCATTTTCAATACCGAATATGCCAGAATGTTCCTCAATAACGTATATCATTTATATGGCAATCCCCGTATATTTACGCGAATTAGAGTTCGAACAGACAGATCGACATCCAGACAGATGAATAGACAAACCCAATTCATAAACACTTTTCAATATATTGAAAAATTTAAAAAAAAACATTAAGAAAATGTAACTAATTATTGTAAATGCCTTAGTATTTTGATTAGATAGATATTTTGATAAATGAAAAACGTGAACTGGGCAATATGAGTTTAAAAATTTTATTTATAAAAAAGAGATATTATTAGAGATACGTAACATTAACCATATCTTCTGCACATGTGTTTATCAGATCGTCAAGAAATTTGGGTGAGCTCTTCTAGTGGTTTTAAGGTTCATTTTAGGATAAAAAACTGAAATTCAACATTTTAGTTATTTTTTCTCAAAATGAAAGTTTTCTCAAAAGCAGAAATAACTCCATATAAACATATTTTAAAATTTTTATTTATTTTCTTATTCGTTATTTGAGTTGTAGTTAAAGGGAAAGGTAGTAACTGAATTTGAAACTTGTTACAGAGAAATTTAACTGGAATTTTTGTTTTTTCATTTTAAAAATAATGCACCCTTATTTAATTCCTTTTATAAATAATTATATTATTTAAAAAAAAAAAAAAAAAAAAAAAAAAAAATCTTTTCCAGATTTAAATGATGACGGCATAGCTGTTGTTAAAAATAAGCAATAAATAAATAACACAGAATAATAGCACCAATTCTATTAAGCTACCTTTTTTATTCAAGTTGCAGTTTTATCTTTAAGAGCTCAATTAAACCAATTAAAAAGAAATCTTTTGAAATAATCATATATATTACCATATTTTCCCAGTCTTTTTATGTAATAAAATATTAAAAACAATTCCATATAAACATATTTTGAGATTTTTATTTCTTTTGAATTTAGCGTCAGTGAATAGGAAGAGTGATGTTTTAAGTTTAAACCTTTCTTAGCATAAAATTTGTTTCATCCAAACAAATAACATATGTATGTATATTTTTGCTCTTGTTTAATTATATTTTAAATAGAGTTAGACCAAAAATTCGGTTTTGTTTTCGGCCCAAAATCTGAGTTTTGCCGAAAATTCTGCCCGATCGAAACTGTCTGTATTCCAAAAATTCCATTTCCTCCTACGAAATTTTTATCATTACTTCTTGATTTGAGCGGTATCGTCTTAACTAAGACACCCTTTATTTATTGCTATGAACTCCACTGTTTATAATTATCAGTCATGCCTGACGCAAGACGTGAGTCCAAATTATAAAGCAAGTAATGTATTTATGACTAAACTTTGAAGATTCGTTTCACATGCTCATTAAATTCTGAAACTTTAATAGTAAGAGAATTTTTAGTTTCAAACCGCAGAAGTGTTTCGAATTCTCTTCGAGAAAATTCTAGTATAACAGAAACGGATGATCATATGCGAAAATCATTATAAAAAATAAATCGACGTATGTAATCATAAAACTTTTTTTAAAATTCAGATAATCAGAATTTTATAATCTGAAAATCATTCTGCGTCGAAGATGACTTAATTACATTTCTTTTTAAATGAAAATAAAATTTTTGGTCAAAGGATAAAGAGCCACCATGTACCACCGTATTTAATTAATTAATAATTCTGTATATTTATGTATGTATTAATTACTATAAAAAATTTAAAACATTTTCGTTAGATTTTTAGAAAATTTTTAAAAATTATCGAAATTCACTTTCGGTTTTAAAAATCTATTTCGGTCGATCCTCTAATTTTAAAGCCCTTCCAGATGTAAAAACTAGCGAAAGAACTATTAAAATAAAGTAAATAAATAAATAAAACTGCGTAATAGAACCAATTCTATTTAGCTTTCCTTTTATTCCAGTTACAGTTTTATCTTTAAAGCAATTAAAGGGAAATCTTTCGAAATAAGACATAGTCGCATGTTATCAGTATTTTATGCTTACTTTTTCTCCTTTTTTAAGGATAAAAAAGCAAAAAAACAACTCCTTATAAACATATTTTGAAAATGTTATTTCTTGTAAATTTAGTCGTAATGTAAGGGAAGGGTGGTTTCTGAAGACTAAACTTTTCGTTAAAGACGATTGGAAAATCTGTTTCATTTAAATAAATAGCGCGCAAAATATATTCTTGGTTACTCATTTTTATGAGTATTTATATGTTGAAACTCTTTCAAGATATAGAAACTTAAGGCGACACAAATGTTAAAAATAATAATAAAAATTATAAAATAGTAAATCAGTTTTATTATACAAACCACAGATATTATATGTAAACAATATAGTTGTTAATAGAATTATGATGTTGCATTAATAGAATTATAAGCTTTAATCATTACTTTATCACATTTTCTCAGCATTTTTAAAGATAAAAAGCAAAAATAATCCCGTATAAACATATTTCGAAAGTACTATTTCTCGTAAATTTAGTCATAAATAACGGAAAGGCTGGTTTTGAAAGTTTAAACTTTTTACAGATAGCATTCGGAAATCTTTTTCTAAAAAACATAAGAAAATTTAATCTTGGATTCAATCTTTTATGACTAATTATGTATTTAAAAAATCCTTTCTAGATGGTAATTCTGGCGGTACAACTGTTATAAATCATAATAGAAACAGCATTATATATTATTAGTTGTATTTAACAATAAGGTATTATATGATTCTATAAAAACTGCTTCAAATTTTTACATATATTATTATTACCACTTCTCTTTGTTGATGAGGGTGCCTACGTTTTTCAAAAGTGTTGATAAGAGCTTTTAGTGTGACTACAAACATTAAAGTAGTTTTTTTTTTTTTTTAGATTTGTTTATGAATATTGAAAGTTAGTTAAATTTTTAAATAGTTCGTACTTTGGTCAGCAAATTTCGTTTTTGGTCAGCGGTTTTATTCGCTAACAACTAAATACTAAGTCAATATTCTCTCCTTCATTGATTTGATTCTTAAAACGGATGTTGAATTGAATAATTTTGTTCAAAAATTCTGGTACAATTTTTTTATCAAAATTAAACGGCAAAAAATTATCCCAGATCCCTTCAAAAGCTTAATATATGTCCATTAAGTCGTTTTTAATTCGCTTGAGTTAGCCATATTTTTACTAGCAACGTAAATAAAAATATTGTTGTACAAAATACAATAAGCATCAAGCATAATCCTGTAATTTTGTTAATTATAAAACTATACGAAAATTCATCATTATAAAATGTTCTCAGAAGCTAAACAAACAAAACTACGATAATCCTATCATTTCTATTAGGGATTACTGGGATATACTTATAGAAACCCCAGGTCTCATTTCTCTTTCTTTTGTTTGATGCACATTCTGAAAATTATGCTATCTATATGCAGTATAATTACGTTTATTTAGTCTTTTTTAACCCTTTGCGGCGCGCTGGTTTCATAGATATACCACTTAATTTTAATTCCCAAACGCCAAATTCGCACCAGAATTTTTTGTTTAAATCACGGTTTATTGGATGCGTGAAATATAGCGTTTTCTTATTTACAAATAAAGTTGTTTTCGAATTCCGGTGTCAGTCGTTAATTTCTATACTTAAGCAATGAATTTGCCCTGCGCCGCAAAGGGTTAACAGAATTGATGGTTCTTGAACTATCATTGAGACCAATGTTGAATTCAGACATTTTTCTCCGGAAGGGATTTCTGTGGTTCCGTGGGGAGGAGGGGCACAATATAAAATTCTAGTATTGCACTTTTTTAACTTTAACGCCTTAACTGCTCCGGGCGTATATATACGTCTCGCTCAAATAAATGCATATTTCTGAAATTAACTACCGAGCGACCACTTTTTTTTTGTTAACATTTTTGCTTTATTAACCCTTTCCGGCACACTGTGCCCGGTCTGGGATACCTAATTTTAATTCCAAACGGCACCAGTAATATTTTAGTAAAATTTTGCGTTTACAATAAAAGCTAAAATTAAGGAATTGAAAATATTTAAAAATTTCGTTTGTGAATTCCGGTGTCAGTCGATAATTTCTTATTTTAGTACAGATTTTGCCCGTGCCGGAAAGGGTTAACAAAAAGAAACTTTTATCATTAAGTAAAGGAAAGATGTGGTGGTGTTCCTTAATTTGCAGTAGCATTTTTTTTTTTTTTAAGCATAAAAGTTGAAGATTCTATCCTTAAAGCTTCGGCAGTTAAGTGGTTAAAAGCACAAAATCGCAAATCTTCCGGGGGAACATGTCATTGCTCTGCTGGGGGGGGGGGGGATGCTCCCTCGGGCCACCCCCTGAATTCAACACTGCGACATATACAACGATACACATTTTTTAGAAATATTTTATTCGTACTATCCCCGCCCTCCTGAATTATAATGGACGATATATCAAATGAAGAAAACTGAATAATTTTAATCAGACAATAAGCATATAGAATATAAAATGATAAAGTAAATAAGTATAAATATATTACAAGAAATTTTTGAAGTAAAATGAACGCGAGTTTTCGTTTTTAGAGCCAGAAAACAATGGAAATTTGCTAAGTTCAAAGCATTCTAACTCGGTAAATTCCGATTGCAAATATATCGGACTGCTTTTAATTGCCTTTATACACGCAAAGAAATATTTTCTTAAATTTAAATTACATAAAAAAGGGCCCGTATAAAAAATTAAAAGACCGGTTTTAATATTCATAAAATTTCTTTTAAAACAAACGCCATACCTCAAAACTGTATTGATTTTCTGTATATATATGTGTGGAATCTTGTCTTGTGTATATGTTTCTTTCGATTCACTAGCGGTTTAAGAGGTAATCGAAATTACCGCAATACGATAATGCTACACATATTACCTAAACAAAGATATGTCTGGTAAATGGTAGTATATATACATTCCCACAGGAAAAGAATCTGAGAAACAGATTTATGTAACACATGAGCAGCTAACCAAAAGGAAGTACTGTATCCATTAGAGCTCCCAATATATAATTTTTAGTCTTATTTTGTAATCTTACTAAAACAGAGTGAATTCCTTCATTTTAATACTCAACATTTAAAATTGTTGAGTAGTGTCATTCAGAAGTGTCATGGAACGTTGGACGTACTAATGGCCTTTCAGACGACACGATGTGTAAATTAACAGTAAAAGAATTTTCGGGGGAAATGAAAGAAAGGGGGAAATCCTTCTTTTAAAGCACATTGTAAATGTACAACACAGTCAAGACCTTCATCTGGTAGGGGTTTTCAAGCGTTGTTACACATTAGAAAAACAATTTCGCTGTTTTGCATGGTCATAAGGTATATGTTTAGCACTCATGCGACAGGTAAAACCTGAAACCTATATAATGAAAAACACAAACAACTATAAAAAAATTAGCATTTATGTGTTTAAAGGATTCATAAAAGAGTTCCGTTTTCATTATTCAGATATTAACCTTTTGCACTTGAGAAGTGATTCTCACTGACCACTAGAGTTCTGCGTAAATAGATGCGATGCTCCAAATGCTCTGGACACCAGTATTTTAAAATAATTTTCTTCTTATCAAATGGCAGAATAATCTGTGATAAATATGCAGGGCCGTAGCTAGAAGTGAACAATAGGATGGGGAGAGGGCTCAAGAGAATCTAGGGGGGGGGGGTTCATATTTTTTTTTCTCTTTCACTCTGATGCAGAAAGATAAATTAATACATATTCATGCTGTAGGTACTATTTTTCTTATTAACCCCTTAACTGGTTAATTCTTTTCCGTTCAATAAATTGAAAATAGCAGATTCACACATTTAGTCTAAACGTTTACGCTTTTCAATAGTATGAAAATTTTCTTAAAAATAATAGTGGTATCAAAAAGCTTTAAATGATACAATAAAGGAAATTCATCTTGCCCGAACGGCGTTCGGGAAAACCAGTTAAGGGGTTAAACTTTTGTTATAACTTCATTTTATGCTAAGAAAAGTAAATAATGATGAAAAGTTTGTGTGTATAACTGGTGCAAAATTAAACACCACGTTAGCTTCATATGTACAAATAAGAGGAAGGAGTGTCGAAACACTTATTTTAGATGCAATTAAGTAATTCTGTAAAACTCAAAGGGTCTCAAAACTAAATTAAATTTTTGAACAGAATTTCATTTGGATTTTTGGAACATAAATTCACTGAGTGACCTTGGAATTTTTTCCAGGGGGGGGGGGGGCTCAAAATATTTTAGGGGGGCTGAGCCGCCCATAGCGCCCCCTTAGCTACGGCCCTGTAAATATGGCAAAGTAAACTGTAAGATATTAGGGGTGTCCAAAGCATTTAGCGTCCCGATTTACTAGGAACACCTGACAACAATAGTGGTGAGGAGAGTCATCTCTCGAGTGCAAAGGATTAGAGCGATCCATATATCTGAAAATCTGCAGCAGTAACTGTAAAATACGTATAATTTTGTTGTTATTGCCTCCAACGTTCTTTTTCCTTGATTTTACGTTGAAATAGGGGTTCCTATTATGGGGCCCTGAAACAATTATATGCTATTTTTTTTGGCCGTTCATGCTTTTCTTTACGTTATTTTTTAAACATCATGTACTTATCAAGATGTTTTCCAAGCGCCATCAGTTTTTAAATGATCTGGGAGGGGTTTTATTGCAGAGTTCTTAATATAAAAAATTGATCTTTTCAGAAAATATGACAAATAATATTGTACATAATGCTCAGTAATCAGAACTAAAAAATAATATAAATTGTGGGGAAAAGAGCAGGTTTACTAAATAATGTCGCTCTGTGCATGCAAACAAAGTGTAATTTGCATAATGTGTTAGCTAAATGAATCGAGCAACTTTTGTAAAAGTCTCAAAAACATAGCTTGAAAATTCTGAAAATAATCGTCGATTGAACAAGCTCAAAATCCATTATTCCCAAAATAAAGCAAAAAGATGAGGGGCTGTATCCATATATCCATTAATTAATGTCAATATAGCATGCATAATATTGCACGTACTACTATACATGCACATATATTCGGTACAACCCCTCATTTTTTTTCTTTATTTTGAGAATAACGGATTTTGAGCTTATTCTACTCAATTTAATTCTAAATAAATTTTCTAATTAATTTTTCTACTCAAAACATAAAGTTGACACTAAAGATATAACTGTAGGCCACTTTTCCATAATTGCATTACAGTAAGGATAAACTTTTTTTTCTCATTTTGAGTTTGAATCGTGTTTATGTTGAAGTTCGGGTCGGTTTCTGGCTCACTAAATATAAAGCTTTCGGGTCGGTTTGTCCAGTCCGCTCAGAACTTTAATTGAGGTTTGTCTTTAAATAAAATTTCCCGATTCGCAGGAGTTCATCAGGCTATTCTAATTACTAAATTTGAGCTGATAATTTTTACAATGGAACTTTCTCTTTGTCCTGAGAACTTTCTCTTTGTCCTGAGAGGTTCCCTAAAAGTATTCATTGTGGTGTGGTGTTCTGTCTGACAGCTGATTATCTACACGAGGGATATAGGCCCTATCTATATTGTGAGAATTATGAATATATATTACTCCGCATGCTTATAGACGTCTATCAAATCAACCAAATAAAAGGCAGAAAGAATGGAAGAATACTTCCTCTTTTCCTTTTCCTATATTCCCCGCAATAATAAATTCAATAGAATATTTAAATTATTGACCGTTTTTAAAATTAGAATTTAAATAGAAGCTTACAGGATTGCATAGAAAGCTGCGCAATGATGCAACTTCCACATTTTATTTTCACATAGCTAAATATAACAACATCTCAAACATCTCTCTTTGGAAAAAATTCACATGAGAAAGATTTTAAACCTCCCACCGTTTTCTATAATGTCAATGAAGCTCATGCAACAAATTATCAAGGATGCAAAAAGTATCCTGTCAAGCCGAAACTTAAAAAAATCAGATACATTCAAAAAACGGCGCGATTTATATAAAAAATTTAATTTCTGTTATACCTTATCTTTTTATAAAATGTAGCAAAATGGTTTTGGCAAAACTTGAAAGAGAGGAAAGTCGAAAATTAACTACTTTAAATTTTAGGTTATAGTAAAAATTTTGAGATTGAAAGGAAAATAACTCATTTTCGCGCAGACGTAAGTAAAATGCTTCAAATTCATGAATGAAAATGCCCGTTTTCTCTAAAAAATGGCTGAGCCTCAATGATGAATTTTCGTCATTTAGTTCTTTTAAACTTTTGATTACGATCTATTACATTTTTTATAATCAATCATACCGCAGTTTATACATAAAAAATTTCTTTGTGTTAGATCTTTGTGTTAGATAATATTGCACGTACTACTATACATGCACATGTATTCGGATACAACCCCTCATTTTTTTGAGGGGAAAATAATCCTAGCATAGCATAAATGTATGACAGAGATAAATTTTATCAAATTCTGATACGAATATGATAAAATATAATTGATTTTAAGTACGGTGTATCAAACCCGTAATCAAAAGGTCACTTACAGCTAATTTCATTGCTTGGTTTATTCGTGAAAATCAAAACACTTTAAATGTGTGTGTGACGGACTTATCATAGTCGAGGCTGAAAATAAAAGTGAAACGTGCATCTCCTTTAAACAACCATTGCAGGGCTCTCACTGATCCGTTTTTTGAAAACCAGTAATTTTTTTGAAGGAAATTTGTGATAGGTTTCAGCAACAATTCCAAGAAAAATGCTCTTCCTGGTATGTTTCAAAGAAATTTATAAATAAAATTTTTCTTTAAATAAAAGTGGTGTTCAAAAAGCAGATCAAATGTGGTGACCCCTGCCATTGCAACATTTTTCATTTTTTTATGGAGGAAGTTGCCTTATATTTTCAGCATGTCATATTCATCGATTGAAAATGAATGTATTGATTATAAGTTTTTTTTTTTTCGTTCTCACAGTGCGAAGAACGGGTTTACTGCTAGATAGTTAAAAATGCTGTTACTAAAATTTCATTAATAAAAAAAATATTCTTTTCGTCTCCATTAAAAAATTCGCAGTCAAGTTTCCATTAGTATAAATTTTCGCTGGTTTCTGAATGTGAATGTTAAATTTGTCTGCAAATATGTAAAACTGGCAAGTTAAGAGATGAGCATATTTTTGTTTAAAATTCAAATTCCATTTTCTGACATTTCATGTAATTCTCAATACAGCAAGACACCGACAGTATTTATTTATGGATTTTATGAGGAATTTTGTTACTTTTGTGTAAAAAAAAAAAAAAAAAAAAAAAAAAAAAAGTAATAATGTTACATCTGTTATTTAAACCCCTTTAGTGGCAATATCACTGAAAATTTAAAATGGGTTTTCAATAGTGACACAGTCCCCCGAGCAGTTCAACTGATACTTGATGAAATTTTCAAGAACATGAAAAATTATATTTATTGTAAAAGGAATGAAACAAAGAAATATAGTGGTTCGCATAGAGATTTTCAAAGTTCTTAAAAAAATAAGTATGTGTGACCCCTTAAAAAATACAATAAAAGGTGAGAAAATCAAAATAAAGGATCATTGATGCAATTAGCTTTTTTATGCGCAAATATCCCTTATGATTAGAATTTATTAAATAAGTTTATTTTTGGTTGCACTTAAAAACGTTGAAATCAATGCTTGAAATTTGCATAATAAGTTTATCGTATATAAAATAATAATATTATTATTGTTTATTATTTATTATTTCTAAGTTTTGTCAATCATCTACTCGAGAGAGAAAATTGAAAGAAAAGAAAGAAAAAGAGATTGTATTGCTCTATCGCTTAACTCTCTTTTTTCCTTAATTAAATACTCACAAGGAAGGTCTCCATACGGGCATACTCAGAAAAATCTGAAAAAATTACAGAATGTTCTTCTCATATAGTTATATATGTTTATAAAAAATTTCGGCGGAACCTCCTTATAACGTCCGTAAAAAAACAATAAAAATTTCGTTTATTTGGCGATTTATCTCCGCTTGGCGAAAAAACGAAATTTTGAAAAATACGCTTTTACGTTTCGAATACTTTTTTAAGAAAAAACTTTCTATGTTCAATTTATTTAAATAAGTTTAGTTTAAGTAATTTTATTTTTGCATTTTTACTTTACTTTAAGTGTAATTTTGTCATATACTTTATATGTACTTAGAACAAAATGAAATTAATATATTTTATCATTTAAAACACAATTTAAATTGATTAAAATTGTTCCAAATTGAAAAATACACTGTTAAAAATCTGCTGCATTTTGTTGCAACGCATTCCCTTGCTTGTATAGAAAACGATTACTTGGCCGTGAAATGGAGCTTTCTCATTGGTTGGAATAGAGATATTATATACAAGTGGTGGAGTGCGTTGCAGCAAAATGCAGCAGATTTTAACAGTGTTGCACAAGCTACAACACCGCTAAAAATCTGTACCATTTTCTGCAGCGTCACTCCACCGCTTTTATAGAAAACGGTGGCCATAGAGCCGACCGTGCTATAGAGCATTCTCATAGGTCAGAAGAGAGATATTCTATAAAAGTAGTGGAGTGACGTTGCAGTAAATGCTGCAGATTTTAACAGTGAAGTCAATTAAAATCAATTTTCAGATTCATTAAAATCGTCTGCTTTTGGCGAGGAAATGCACTGCTCGCCAAATCCCGCGTCGCTTTCAGCTTTTCACGCCAATTATTCCAAACTATTTTATTTTTTTCCATATCTAATAATGTAATTCCGCCGCTAATTTTCACTGATCCTTTACTACCTACATGAGTAGTTTAATTCGTATTTTTTTCAAAAAATTCCGAGTATGCCCCCAATGGAGACCTTCCTTGTCAGTTCTATTCCGAATATGTATAACATGAAAATCAGTAAAAATCGTCTCATTTTAGTTTATTAAAATAATAATTTATGAATAAAAATCCATTAATCTACTCCATTGTTTTGTACATATGCAGAAACAGGGTATTTGTGATATAACTCTGAAAATTGTGCTACTCTTTCATGCCGAAAAACGCAAACGATGTTGATATAAATTTTAGAACTCGCTTGTCAGATAGGTTAAGCCTTTCCATATGGTAACAAAGTTTTTAGAGATTAGTCTTGTCATATTATAGATAACAGAACATGAAGAGATAAACTTGAAATTTGATGCATAAATTTATCATTTGTCTAAAACTAGAAGCTTTCATTTCATTACAAGTATAAGTTCTTCATCTGTTTAAGCAATATTATCGTTTATTGTGTTTTATTATTATTATTATTATTATTATTATTATTATTATTATTATTATTATTATTATTATTATTATTATTATTATTATATTCTAAATTATATTATTCTAAAGAATCCGCTACAACGGTAGGGCATTTTTACTCTTAGAAGCCTTGCCCAGTCTCTTTTTTTAGGTCCACCCTAAACATTATTTTCCTTTAATTATTTTTTCTATCACACATTCATCCGTAGAAATGCAAGTAATTAATTCCTTAAGGATGTTGTTCTAAAAAATGTTTTGGCCACTCAACAATGCGAACTTTTCTGACACATTCAAGATCTCATTTTCGTTTCTATTTGAAAATTTCAGGTTTTCGCTTTCAGGTTAAATTACAGCATTCCCAATTTTCTGAAACACTCGATACATTTCTAGTTATAACAAACTTCAAACTTCTACCCGGTGGTTACCATTTCTTTAAAAAATATATTAAAAATCGGTATAAAACGCCAAATTCGATCTCTTTAAGGAAAAAAAAAACTTGTTACTTTTATATCAAGGTTTTCTAAACTATGGTAAGGATACCAGTTCTGATACAGGTACTTTTATTTGAAAGCTATATAAAAACAATTATTGAGGTGATCCAGTCATCAAGGCAATTTTTCTACATAATCGGTGAAATGTTCCTTTGTGGATGCGTGAGACATCGATGAAAACAAGAGGTAGTCGGAAGGGACGAAGTTTGGTGAATACGGTGTGTGAGCAAGATTTCTCAGACAAATATAAAAATGGTGTACATAGCCCTTTTTTTTCTATGTGTGAGGAAGTAGGGGTTAGGAGTGTCGTGCAGCAAAATCACTTTGTCATTTTAGAAGTACTTGGAATGCGACACCTTCTAATCCCACCAAATGTACATCATTATCTTCTTTCCAAAGTTATCCGGCTTTGCGGTCGATGTTGATGGTTATTCTGGATTAATTCCTTCGAGGGCAATGGCTATTTTTTGGATCACCTAATTTTAATTCTTAAATGCCACATTGACACCAGGATATTGAAATAAAAAAAAATTGTTTTATTATGTACGTGAACAAAAGTTTTTGATTATTTTGGAATAAACTTGATTGTAAATTCTGGTGTCGTTCACCTATTTCAGCATTTTACGAATAGAAGTATCTTGCTCCTGAAAGGGTTAACACTATTTTGCGTTAGGATATTATCACTGTAACATAGCTGCCAGCTCTTCTGATTTTTTAGCCCGGAAAAATTTAATGGAATTTTTTGATTTATTTAATCAGCTGATTATGGCGATTTGAAATGGTAAAATTTTCTGCAAAATTTTTCCGGGCCAAAAAAAGCGGAAGATGTTGGCAGCTATGCTGTAAGTTTCCTCAAGTATACGGCGGCTTTCACTCGCGTTTTTCTTTTAATTGAGCAAGAAAAACACTACCTGCCACATGCTCTTTATCTGGCTGTAAACGACATGTTTACCACATGAATAAAGAAAAAGTGCTAACTCGAGAACGCTTAACCATCCATGGCAATATGAAAGGCACTGTCATAGTTGCAAAATGACATAAGAAGTTAGACTGTGGACTAACTCTTTTTTCCAGGGCCATCGCTTGAATAAATTAGTAAATTTTATTAACCGCCACAGCAAGTATGAATTATAAGTACTGTAGTTTTACCCGTAAAAAATATAGGTAATGATATTGTAGAAGTGTACTACAAAACTCATTAGAACAGTCGGAAAAGTTTTATGAACATTTTTAAATTATATTATTATTTTAAAATAATCATAAATGTTTTAGCGAAACTTATCCAGTTTTTTTTCTTTTTTTTTTTTTTTTTTTTTTTTTTTTTTTTTCTATTTGCGTATTTTAGCGGAAAAAATCATGTAACTTTTCTGGTATCGTGACAGAATAGGCCTCGAAAACAAATTTAAAATGTGATACCTCTGTTTTTTAGAAAACAAAATTGGGTATTCGATTCGTTAGAACTTGAATAACAATACTCACAAATTGTATGCCTTTGCTAACAAAAATGATTTCGTGAATGCGTCAGAAAGCAGCGCGTTTTGCACTTGAGAGCAGCCTTAAAGAATAGAAACTAATGACACATTCACAACTTTTCAATAACATTGGAAAAGTTTAAAGTTCCATTCAATTAAATCTAATGAAAGTTAAGAATGAATGATTAAAACTTGTTCTTCCTGAAGTGCTTCAATTAAGTGTTTACTTATCCAAATTGCTTTAGAAAACTGAAATAACTGTAAGAATTTCTATATAAGTATAGAAATATCCTAAATAATCGTTTTGTTTGTCATATACTGTGAGTGCTATAGAAGGAATAAGATTTGATCTCAATTAGAGTGACATCTATATAATAAAGGCCAAACGTATCTGTGCGTAACGCATACGTCATGTTTTGAATGGCAACACTTTCCGATGAAATTTCGATTTTGCAATTTTCACTATAGTAAATATTTAAACTTCTAGACATAGTACGTTTTCAAACTTTATAGCATCGTATAGAGAAAAAAATGCTCTTTTAAATGCAGTTTGTTAGAAAATTGTATCTCAATTTGTTTTTGAAATATTAATTTTTTTGTAGTTTTTAGTTATATTTCTCTAATGGTGGCAACTTGAGTATCGCATTTATGTGGGAAATAAAAAAAAATAGTCATATAAAAAAGAAAGAGAATAGAGATGTAGTTTGGTAGCTGGAGGTGACGGCAAAAATATAACCCTAAAATTCGCTGCATTGTATCAAACATAACCGCGTGCTTTCGCATAAAAGGAAAACTTTTAGCGATACTGTTTTAATTCATAATACAATGAAATGCTATTTTAGAATGTTAAATATAATCAGATCTGTTTCATTTAGTGAAAAAATGATGCTAAAGAATTCGGTCTCTGTTCCACGTGATTGTTTTGTTTGGGCCGAATACCAGATTTAAATTGAAAGAATAAGGCCCATTTCAAACCGATTTAGTCGCATACTGCACCTCCATCTATCTCTTTTCCCCATGGAAAATAACAGATCACTGTATATTTTAGTTGCCATTTTTTCATAGTAACTGAAAAAACATAGTAATTAAAAACCTGTTATGTTAAAATATCGTCGGCTATAAAACATGGTGAATGTTGTTGGTTTTATTTCGTTTTTATCTATCAATTTAATAATGACTTTTAGTTCGCTGCAAACTTACTTTACAAAAGATACATCAATTAACCTCTACAAAAATTTATTTTAAAGAATATTTGCGTGTCATATTTTCTTAGTTTGTTTTAAAAACTGAACGAATGCAATTTTATTCTTTGGCAAAATCTTCGGCTAATAACTTTTATCTTGCGTCTAATACAGAAGTACCGATAATTTTCAAAGCTTTATATGATTACATAATTAATATGTTTCATATAAAATTGCTATTTGGAATTAGCTGGCAGTTTAAAAAGCGTAGGAAAAATTTATTAGACTTTTCAATTTTAAATTTAAAAAAAAAGTTTTTCGCCTTTACTCTGTGACCCGGGAACACCGGGTTCGGTGTACTAGTTTGGTTAAAGTTCAAAGTAAAATGGGATGAAGGAGCATGTTGAATTAGATTGTTTATTTTTTCGAAAGTCCAAATTTCTTAATTTTTTAACAAACACTCTAATTAACTAGAAGTATTTCAATCAAATGTCTTCTCTTGATTCTGAAACTCTCGTGCAGAATTGCCAGTTGGATGCTATTTTAAGTTATCATTGAGATTGCTCGATTACTACCACTTTATTCTAATGTAGGCTATTTCCATGCGAACATGTTTGTCTGTTACATACTACGATTTTTGGCTACCAGAATTTTAGAGCGGAAAAATGTGTTATTTTATCGAAGATATTTGACCAATTGAATACAGCGAAGCAAACTTTTCGAAAATAACGGTGACAAACAAGCATAGCGATTTTCAGCCGTGTAACAGACAAACAAATTCGCTTAGAAATAGCCAGTAATGCTCAAATCATTTAATCTGTCATTAAATAAGGCGAATATTACTGATTCAAATGACTGGTATCAATCAAGTAATTTGAATAATAAAATAAAAAATACCCAATTTGCAATTGAACTTTTAAAAATTAGGTTATACGCTTTATTATATAGATGAATTTTTATGACAAAATAAACTGCATACATTTATAAAGGGCTTTCTAAGAATTTAAACGATTTTTTTCCCTTGCATTAATAGAACCGTTGCATTTCTATTTTTTTTACGCCTGTTATTAGTTTGAAGGGAAATAATAAGATAATAATAATACATAATAATACATAAAAGTATAATAATAATAATAATAATAATAATAATAATAATAATAATACATAAAAGAGTTAGCTCTTTTATGTATTTTTAAAACCCAGTAGCTCTGAAAAATTGTTGCTGAGAATATGATAAATAACAATATCATAAGTAAGATAATTATCTTTTAGTGTGTTGAAAAATAAATTACCTATGCCTGTGTTTGTTTAATAAAAAATACTTTCAAAGAAAGAATGATCGTTTTTAGCGCATTTTTCTGGATTTCAATTATAAAAACATCGATAGACCAACATGAAAATAAATTTCGTGATACCATGATTAGCTGCGTATGTTGTGGGCAACGCGAAATATTTGTAGAGTTTATTGATTGACTAACTTTGAAACGTTTTCCGACTATTCATTTACTATCTATTCAGAAATTAGTATAGTAATTGGAAAAGGAGCAATTATTGAGACATACTAGAATGGACAATAATTTCATTTAAGGAAGGAAGGTATTACTTTTTATGAACCATCTATTTACTAATAGGGAATTGCTTAACCCTTTAGCGGACGGTGTCCATAAAAAGGACACCTAATTTTAATAGTAATGACACCCAGAAAATCTAATTAAAAATTCCTTTTTATAAAATACGGAAAAATAAGCAAGTTTTTATTTTCAAAGAAATTTGTTTGTAAATGCTGGTGTCAGTCCATCATTTCATCATTTTTCAATAAGAATTACTAGCACCGTAAAGGGTTAACCCTTTGCGGGGCAGGACAAATTCATTGCTTAGGTATTGAAATTAATGACTGACACCGGAATTTGAAAACAACTTTATTTTTAAATAAGAAAACGCTATACTTTACGCATTCAATAAACCGTAATTTTCTTTAACAAAATTTCAGTGCGAATGTGGCGTTTGGGAATTAAAATTAAGTGGTATATTTATGAAACCACCGCCCCACAAGGGGTTAAGGCATTACATAAATATCAATTATCTTATTGCGATTGTTATCAAAGTGGGGGTTAAAAAAAATTTTAAGTGCTGCAGAAAGTTTGGTGTCCTATTTATTGTCACCCTGTACATTAAAATGCATGAAATCATATATCGCAGAAATTTAGAAATACGTGGATATTGTACAACATGTCTACTGATTTTTGTTAGAATAGCACGTATATTCATTGAGATGTAAGAATTTTTTATTTACTTATTTATTTTTGAAAAATTCAAAAAAATTCTTGGATGTTTTTAGTGTTTATCATACAGGGTTTTCAACCAAATTTAACACAAGTTTTAAAAAAATTGGCAAAATGTAGTAGAAATAATATAGTGCAATTGGAATATAAATATATTAATTATTTTTAAATATGAGCAGTTATATGAAACATCGTTTATCTGCATATGCGCAAACTATAAGAAAAATCTTTTTATATAATTAAAAAAAAAAAAAAAAAGAAAAAAAAAAAGCTATATTTATTTTAATTTTTAACCTTCCCATCTCTTATGTCTGTAAACATGGCGATTCCATAAATCATACAAGATATTCTTATTAAGTAATTTACGTAAAAAATGTAAAGGAAGGGTGTGAACAGATGTCGATTTAAAATAAACTAAGAGCTAATTAACCCTCTAGTTTCCGTGCTAGAAAGCGTTCCAGTAATCGCGTAATTCAGGTAATCGGAATTCATACAAAAAATCTAAATAATAAATTTTGGTTTATTTAACAACGAAATGTCTATAATTAAATAAGGTAAAATTTTCTATTTTAAATTTCTGGTGTAAATATAGAATATTTGAATAAAAAATCCAAGACACTGATGGTAGTATAAATGCAACCGTGGGCATTGGAGGGTTAAAGTCAATTTCCACTGTTACCAAAAGCCACCGCATTACCAAATTTTCGACATCTTAACCCTTTGAGCTCTGGTAAATGAATTTCTTCGTAATAGCCAAATGTCACAATCAGACCAGTATTTTTCGAACAAAAAATCCGGTTTTGTTTACGCGAAAAAAAAAATAATAAATAAATAAAAAAAAATAAAAAAAAAATATTTTCAAATAAATTTTTTCGTATATTCCGGTGCCATTGTGACATTTAGATATTAAAATTAAGTGGCAATAAATTCTCCTATCAGAGCTCAAAGGGTTTAACCCTTTCGTGGTTATAAGCGCGTATACGCGCCCAGAATACCACTTAATTTGAATTGCGAAATGCCATACTGACACCGGAATTTTTAAATGAAAATTTTAATTTTACAAAGAACGTAAAAAAACACATTTATATATTATGAAATAAATTTGTTTTTAATTTCCGGTGTCATTCAATCATTTTAGTATTTTATGAATAGAAGTGCTTTAACCGTCAAAGGGTTAATACTAAGGTAGTAATAAAATCAATGTATGTATTTTTGAATAATTAATATCCAAAAAGGAAATAAATGATCTTTGTTTCCTTTTTGGTTCTCTTTTTATGTTTTCTGTCTATTCTTGCAAATTGAGAACTTATGGTATGCAACTGTACCTAATAAATAGAAGTTTTATATATCTATTGTCGCTGAATCCAACATTGGCACATAATATCCACGCCTCAAAATAAAAAAAAAATCCATCTAGATATTTCGAATAAATAAATTTAATTAGAGAAAATAATTAGGTCGCTCAGTTATTCTTTACACCAAAAACGAGCTAATTTTTTCTTTTTTTTATTTTACATAAAAGTAATTAATTCAAATTGTTATTTGGCATGTTTACTAAATTTTTAAATGAAGTTTTAAATAGGCTAACAAGCACTGTATTTTTTTGTTTCTATGATTTTTCGCTTTATTCATTTACTACGTTCGCTTGATTTGTCTCTTGTGTTAATGAGTTTAGAAATTTTTGTTTTGCCTCCTACGTTACCAAGGGGAAAAAAGCAAAAACACAAAGATTTTAACAATTATTGGAAATTTTGCTCTTTTAAGGCATAGATTAATGGCTTAGCTATTCTACGGATAAGTAAAAACTACAATTAATCCATAGAAAACAGACTTATTAAGTTTTTTTTTTTTTTTTTTTTTTTTTTTTAATGTAGTACAAGAACAGTTTACAAAGAATAACAATATGACCCAATTAAATGTTTCTTCTACTTTATTTCGAAATCTTTTAAGATTATTTTGATTTTTAGAAAGCACATCTATTGAGAAAAAGAGATATAATAACGGACGAAAATAGAATTTCAAGGAAATGCTATATTCCTATATTCCAGCTTATTCCTAAGCTGAAAAAATACTGACAAGCAAACTTCTGAGAAAAGTAATATTTTGTTTTCGTGGAAACAATTTCACAATTCTCGAAATGCATTTTAAAACTGTAGGACTGAATACTTTTTTTAATCGCATTGTTCATATTATTAAATTTCCTGAATGTTCTATATATGCAAAAAAACTGCATTTTTATACAGATTTTCTCAATTTTTACTTTGAAATATTATTTTGTTATTAATTCATTGAGTGATATTATTAAATACATTTTTTATGTACTGCAGCATACTTAATTTCTAAATATATAAAATGTTACTTTCAAATGTTACATTATTTTGGCAATGCAACGTGCTTAATCTTGCGCAACTGTTCTGAAAGTTGTTTCTATAATTTATATGTGTTATTTTTTAAAAGAATAGTAGCTTATGTAATTATTCTTTAAGCATAAATTGCATTTGACCAATATGTTTAGATCGTGTTTTTGACTCAATCACACACATACATTCTACAAATAAGTATTTGGACACTTTCAATTTTTGACCTTTTGTCAAATATTTAAAAGTATACTCGTGGGATTCTTCTGCAACTTCAGGATTATAAAGATTAGGTTTGATTTCATATTTATCAACATCCATTTGATAAGCAGAGCAATTAGGGGGCCGACGAAAGAATCAAAGAATAATAGAAATATTTGGGATCACCCTGTACATGATAATGCACGAAAAGATTTATCGCTGCAGAAATTAGATATGTGGATACTGTACGACATGTACACTGATTTTTGTAAGAATAACATGCATATTTATGGAAAAAGAGCGATTTTTTTTTTTTTTAATTTCAAAAACTTCTGGTATGTTTTTGTTTATATCATGCAGGGTTTTTGGCCAAATTTAACGCGAATTTCAGAAAAATTAACAAAATGTAGTAGAAAAAATATAGCGCAATTGGAATATAGATATAATAAATATTTTATGAAATATGAGTAATTGTATGAAATAATTTTTATATGCGCATGCGCGAAAGATAAAAATTATTTTTTTTTTTTTTACATCATTTAATATAAAATTCTATGGGGTAACTCACAAAAAAAAATCCAATCAAATATCATGAAAATTCAAAAAGATATCATTATTATAGTAAGCTGTTTTTAATTTGCTCTCTAAAAACGGCTGAATGATAAGGGATTCTCCACAAATTGATATTTTTTATTAACTGACTTTCAGGAAAAAATAGTATTTAATGAATATAATATCTAACACAATATTGTTGCTAACAAATAACTTGACACATTTGATAGAAAAGAAAAAGAGCTTTTATTCACATTCAGGGCCAAAACTAAGAAAGGGGGCAAGAAGGCCATGTGTCCCGGGCGCCACGGTGAAAGGATGCCAAACGTAGATTTTGTTTGGCGATTTTTTTTCATGGCCAAGTTTAGCGTTATATTGTTAAAATCTTCCTATCCAGGGTATGCCAAAGCATAGAAGAGTCTAATGATGATGGCATAAAAATCTTGTATAAAGCAGATTTTTTTTTTTTATTTTTTTTTTTTATTCGGTTTTACGATTTTAGGGTATTAATTATTAACAAAGCAGATTACGTTGTTCTGTATTAAATATTTTAAGTTTTAAAATAAGTCGGCTAATAATAAATTAGAGAAATCATCTTAGTAAATATACTTTGCGAAGGAGGAAGGGGAGATTCGTCAAAATCCACGTTTCCCTCGAAAAAAAAAAAAACCTGATGGTGATAACTTTTTGCACTAGCACCCGGGGCACATGCCCTTCTTCCCCCCTCTCTTAGTTTTGGCCCTGAATGTGAATAAAAGCTCTTTTCCTTTTCTATCAAAGGTGTCAAGATACTTATTAGCGCTCAAACTCTAGATTATGATTAAGTGGCTTATTGTAATAAACTATGTTCATTTTTATGTCGATAGCATATATACTAGTAAATAAATTAAGGTTTTTATAAGGGTCAACCCCAAATTTTTCCAAGATTTTTGCTTATAATTTGCAGAGTTCTTAATATAAAGTAACATTCTTTTCTGAAAATATGAGAAATAATATTACACACAATACCCTGTAATCAGAATTAAAAAACAAATGAAAATTGTATGAAAATTGAGCAGGTTTACTAAATAATGTTTCAGTGCGCATGCGTGAATGCAATCAAAATATAATTTACATATTGTGTTTGCTAAATGTTTAGAGAAACTTTTGTGAAAGTCTCAAAACATAGCCCTAAAATTCTGAAAATTATCATTGATAGAATAAACTCAAAATCAGTTGTTCCCAAAAGAAAGCAAAAAGATGAGGAGTTGTATTCAAATATAGTCGTACGTGCAATCCTGTGTATCCTATATTGACACTAATCAATGTATATGTAGATACAGCACCTCATCGTTTTGCTTTATTCTGAAAATAATGGATTTTGAGCTTATTCCATCGAAGAAAATTTTCAGAATTTTCCGGGTTAAGGTTTTGAGATTTTCACAAAAGTTGCTCTATACATTTAGCAAGCACATTGTGCAAACTATATTTGTATTGCGTTTACGCATGCTCAGTGAAACATTTTATAAACCTGCTCATTTTTCATACAATTTTTATTATTTTTTTATTCTGATTAGAGGGTGTTATGCACAATGTTGTTTGCCATATTTTCTGAAAAGAACATTTTTTTAATTATTATTATTAAGAACTCAGCAAATTATAAGCAAAAAACTTGGCAAAATTTGCGACTTTTTTTTACATAAAAAAACTTAATTTTTCTTCAAACATGCATGTTATTCTCGTAAAAATGAACACAGTTTATTACAACAAGCCACTTAACCATAATCTGCAATTTGAACGCTTTTGCTACATTAGTTTTGACAAAATTATCCAAAAAATCTTCGGGTTTTTTTTTTTTTATTTGTTGACGGGATTTTATGGGATTTCAGGAAAAAATCTTCCCGGAATTATATGACCTGTACTATTCTGTTTACAGACCTAAAGTTTCCGAATAATTCCTCCTGTGTTTTTCTAGATATTTAACAAAAGGTCTAATATCACAAGTGGCTGGTCTCCTTTGGCCATATATGGTGTATTCGTTAAATAGGGGAACACATTATATAAATTAAAGCTGCACAAATTTTGCTTATTAAATTAAAAACTATACACTTATAACCATTATTGAATAATATTTCCCTTTTTTGCATCAACTTTTCTTGGTCAGAATTTTTTCGAATTACTCGTTAAAAAAAGCATTTTTGTTTCTGAAAATTAATATATGCTCTACCTTGAATTTATATTTTATCAAAACATTTTGGTCAGTAATTTTTTGTTTTTTCTACGAGTGACCGTATGTGATATCCAGTTTTTCTTCTAATGTATCCTAGATGAGATTTAAAAAATGAAATATTCTTATGTTATAAGGTACCCTGGGGTAATAACGCCACGTTAAGGTTCTACAAATTTTCACGGCTTAGTTTTAGATTGTATTTTTCAAACAAATATAGGATCCGATACAGCAACTCATTGACTATCTATATAAAATAAAATAATTTAACAGATATGTATTCATAAAATGTAATGGCGTTTTTTCTTCAGTAATGCTATTTGGCGTTATTACCCACCTATATGGGTAATAACGCCATGCAAACAAAACTATGAAATAAGATGGAATAATTGCATGTAGATAGCCCAATTCTAAAAATACAAACTCTACAAACTTAGAAATTGACAAATTGCATTCTAAGCTATTAAAAATGTTCAATTTTTTGTGAAAGTGTAAGAAAAATAAAGGTGTGATGTGGGAGGGGGGGATGAGGCAAAAGAATATCAGACCGTGAGCTTCTTTTTGCTTAAAAAGGACCGCTTAAATAGAAATATGAGAAACATTACACAGTTTTAACTGTGTTTATTTGAATCAGCATTTAGGATGTAGCTCGGCCACTGTAGGGAATCAACCGTGATATTAATGTCAAGGATTGGCGTTATTATCCCGGTATAGTTATTGCGCAGTACATTTTAAATTACAAATTATCTCGAGAAGATATCCAAAATCTTCAACAATATTTTAAAAGTACATGAAATGCACTACAAATTTCTATAATTAACAAAGTATTTCCGGATAAAAAGATAGTCTTCACATGACTAAACGTATCTCGCAAATTTTAGATCAAGCGTTAATTTTAGTTGTTTGTAAAAACAATAAGACCTAAAAATGAAAGAAATTAACTTGAAGCTGTTTTTTGCGATTTATATGACTCAAAACCCTTCTGCGCAGAGCACATGGGTATCATTTACCTGATTATTTCATAATTATGCAAAATATAAGCACTTGGCGTTATTACCCCGCCTGGCGTTATTACCCCAGGGTACCTTATTTATTGAATGTCATCACCAGATAAAACAGAACTGTCATTTTCTGACTGAGAAATATTGCTGATTTCGGAACCCATCACAAGAGTCATTTTGGCATGCAATAACTATCCGACATTATAGAAAATACAAAAATATTTGAATAATCTGTAGTTTACAAATAGGAATATGGAAATAATCTTCAGGAACTTAAAATAAATGTTAATAAAATAATTCTGGTTTGAAATGTCATCTCAAATTAATGTTCCAAACTCCACTACAGCCATGGAGAAAATTATAAGGACACGTTGATGAATTAGTAATATGTGTTAAAATAATTATCAACGGAAAACACAATCAAACATTATTTACTACTTGTAATTAGCAAACATTAGAGACCTATTAATATGTAACTGAATTATAATAACGTTTATAAAACACTGGTGAATAGAAATATAAGATGTGAAACATGTAAAAAATTATAAAGACATAATAAAATTTTTCTCAAAATAAATTAGTATTCTACAAAATCACCTTTATTTTCAACAACCCTTATTAATCGTACAGTCATTGATTCAGAAGGTTCAATTAAAATGTGTTTAGAAATGTTTTTTCAAGGCTAATTAGATAAATGATATCAAATTGTCAATGTTTACCTATTGTTTGCCATACTTACATACTTCTCTAGTTAAAATGTCTCACGATTATCTATGGGGCTTAAATCAGGGTTTTTTGGTGGCCAGTCCAAAAGTTAGACAGAACTGGTCGTGAACTATGGACATGATGCACGACACATTTAAAATTTCAATATCTTTTCGAAATAAATAATTAGTACATGTGATAAGAGGTAATAATTTTTTAGCTGACATATACACATATGATTTTGAATTCATGTGACCTCGAATGGACGAGATTGGTGTGTGTTCCATTGGCAGCAAAACTTGCCTATGCAATCACAGAACCTCCTCTCAGTTGGCGTTTCGAAAAAAGTGGTTTATCTTTTTGTAAGTCCTGCCAATAATGACGAATACCCTCTAGTGCGTCCAAAGAAATTTTTTTTCGTTCGAAAATACTAAATATTTTTAGAAAATTCAAAAGAAATGTGTTTCTAAGCAAATTCTAATCTAGACTTCTTAAGTAGTTTTGTAAGTGGTAGACATTACCGTAATTTAACGTATCTAACATTGGTATTCTTTTGCAGAACATTAAGTACTGTTCAGCTAGTGCATGGTTAGATTCACTTCTGTTTTAACTTGAGTAGAAAGGAAGGTCGACGCGCAATTCCACGTTTTTGACGTATTTTCAGAGAAACTGGTCTATCTTACTTCATTTTGCCATAATCTTTTGGATTCTTCAACAAATTATAAAATACTTTTTTAAATATGTTTATACTCCTTGCAATGTCATGTCCACTCATTCCACTTTTTCCATAAGCAAAAACTTTTCCCTTTTTCAAATTGAAATTGTTGCGTGCTTTTTGGCATGATGAAGAAGGAGAGAAACTGAACAATCTTACTGCGCAACAGTTTTAGGTCACTTTTTAAACATTCCTCCCGTAAGGCATGGTGACGTCACTGCGACGTCGTTGTGAAGTCACATTGCGACTTTGTAACCATCGATTGTCGATGTGACGTCACGTGACGTCGGTGTGAAGTCGTTATGGATCAGGGCTCGAAAAATCTACATGCCCGACATCAGTGTTGTTAGACGGCGACTTTTTAAAAATTTGATTGGCACCACTTTTATTAAAGGATAAAATTCCTCTTGATTAATATGTCATTAAACGAAACGTAATTTTACCAATCCAAAGAAGTGGTGCCAATCTGAATTTTTAAAAAGTCGCCGTCTAACAACACTGATGTCGGGCATGTAGATTTTTCGAGCCCTGTTATGGATGTTTTAGAGCTCGTTTGTGACGTCACATTGTGACCACTTTGTGAAGTCACGGTGTGACAAATTTGTAAAAAATGTGTCATTTGTGACTACTTTGACATTAACATTGTGAAGAAACTGTGATAGAAGTGACGATATTTAAATTGCCAGAAACACGTTTTTTAAAGTAAATAACATGTTTTAAAGAATATTTGTATTTTCTAAAATTTTTTAAGAAAGTCACATCTCAGTCACAATGTGACGTCACTGAGTGGTAGCATTTTGGTCACAGATGTGATGTGACCAAAGTGACTCACAGTGACGTCATTGTGACGTCACTGTGACCATGCATACTATAATGGCTATGATATTACCAAATACACAAAATTTTATTTGCGATTTTTAAAAAAATAATAATTGTGTCCTTATAATTTTTTCCGAGTGGCAGCCTATTATATATATTTTTTAATTTATGCCTTTTAATGATTTTTCCAATTTTCAACTTAAATTTTGTTTGGAAATGCTCCATTTTTATCATTTTTATCCTACAAGTATTTGCATATTTTTTTCTAGCCCAACGGCTCCTATATCTGATGATTTTGCGCTTGTCCTTATAATTTTTTTTCTATGGCTATGAATCAAATACATAATAAAAAGAAAAAAGGGGAGATGGGAGAGAAAACCTCAACTATAACACCGTTTAAAATATTTGAAATTTTATAAAATTATCGTTAAATAGAGGGAAACTATCGTTAAAACAGGGATAATTTAAATAGAAATAAATACAATAAACTCTTTGTAAGGCGAACTCCATGTAAGACAGAAATCTAAGTTGTCTAACTTGGAAAGATTTTCAAGTCCCTGCGAATCCACAGACATAGAGTAAAATTTGTCTAAGGCGAAGTATTGTCTACTACGGAAAATTTTCTTGGTCCCGATCGATTCCCCTTAGACTGAGTTTACTGTATTCGTGAATTTGAACCATTAATACTTATCGTTAAATTGAGAATATCGTTAAATCGAGTTTCTACTGTACATTCATAAATATAATATTCGTTCTTTATTGAAATATCAAATGCTTTGTTTCCTTAATACAAAAGTACGATTATGCACCTAAAGTTTTGTCTTCGTCTATTTCGGTTAATTTAGAAGGTAGTGCACGTAGCTAAGGGTAAAACAGTCTTAAAAACTTTTTGCAGACGTTCAAATATTTATTCTCAGTTAAACCAGGAATTAATTATCCATTTGGCTTCTAAGGAAGACACTTCTTTGTTTTAATGGTGTATTTATTTTGAATATATTATTTTGTTTGTGAGTAAAGCGCATTTATTTTACCAGAATTTCCGCTCAAAATGTAATAATTGAAAATTACTAAGAAAATATGCTTTGTGTATATAAAAGTTAACGTTATGAAGAAGTGTCTGCAAGAATTAAACACAAAATGTGCATTTACTTTGAATATACTATTTGGTTTGAGAATACAGTGCATTTATTTTACCAGAATCGCCACTCAAAATATACTACCGCAATTTCCGGCGTATAATCCGCGGATCAAACAATTCTTTTTCGACACAGAAATTTTATATGGTAATTGAAGCCAAATATTTACTGTAATCTAAAAAGTTGCATTTTATTTTAAAAGTTTTCTGGGTCGAAAAATGATTGTTTGATCCGAGGATTATACGCAGGAAATTACGGTAATTGAAAATTACAGAGAAAATATGCTTTGTGTATATAAAAGTTAACGTTATGAAGAAGTGTTTGCAAGAATCAAACACCAAAATGATGTATTCAAATTGTACTAAACAATGAGTAGATCCTTTCTGTGCCTTAAATCCAAAGAAAATACACCCATTTCTTTTTAATCCTAAAGTTATCCGAGAAGAAGGAACTCTTAGTGAAAAAAATAAATAAAATATGATGTTATCTGTTAAAAAATAAATAAATAAATGAAATATGTAAGTAAATTATACAAAAATATATAAATTTTAGTCTGTATTACAATGACTTAAAAAATTCAGAATTTATTCTAGTACTACTTATAAGTTTTTTTTTCTTTTTTTAATGAAAATTAATGTTTACCTGTTTAATATAATTTTTTGAACGGTTGTTTAACCCATTTTAGGCCAAGCACAGAAATTTTATAAAATGTAGCATTATTTTTATTGAAATATGCTTAAATTACATACATTAAGACACAAAAAAAGATTCGTGCATGAAAAATAATATTTTATATAAGAAATAATATTTTATATAATAATATAAAATATTATTTCTTATAATTAATAATATGAATATGAATAATATTTTTATGACTTTTGTTTTATTCTTATTTCATATACAGAATTTGCAACTTTAATCTATTTTAAAAACATATAATTCATTTCAATTGGAATAATAATATATTTTTAAAAAGTCAAATTTGTCAAAGGCGTTTCAAATTAAAACTCTAGCGTATTTTGAAAATTTTTTAAGAGAAAGTGTTTACTCCAATTGAACTACTAATATTTTATGGATGTCTTCAAAAACTTAAAAAATAGAAGAAAAATAAAATTCTTGGAAAAAATGTGTCAGAGTGTTAAAAAAAAATATTTATCGAAATGTTTCGTATACGAACCTTTGGCCGAAAATGGGTTAAAAAGCTGAATTTTAAATAACTTTATATGAGAATAACATTTAAGAAAATTAAAGCCTACTTCTCTCTCTCTGAAAACGAAGTACCGTAGAATATCGAAAGTAAACATCCCTCCGAACATAAGCCCCCCCCCCCTCTTATTTGTGACTTTTTCCTTTTTGGGTGCGTTCGCAATTAAGAAAATACGTAGCACCTATAGTTGTCGTTCAGTCTGTCCGCCCGCATATAACAATGCAACAATTACCCAACCGAATCGTTTGAAATTTTAAGTATATAATTATTACATAATTTTTACGAGTCATTTCAAATTTTATGAAAATCAGATGCATAGTTTAATTACAGGGATAATCAAAAGCATTCCGTTACATTACGGTTATTGAAAAAAAGTTTCAAGTACATTTTAATGGTGTTACATTCCTTCGAAGTATGCATCTATAAAGTATACATTCTGTACAATCTGTGTGACAACACACTATTTAACACTGTTTAATGCTTTATAAAATAAAATGTACATTTTATGAAGTTATAAACTATTTAACATTTTATAAAATTAATGTACGTTACTGAGGATTACGACAAGTTACTTCCTGTACAATGATAAGCAGATAGTATTTACAGGGACACGCAAAAGATTTCGGCTACTATACTGTATACTATTACACCAAGATCCGAATTTTTTTAAGCCTCGTTATTGTAAGAACGCACCTCATTTGCTACGCTTGACGTGCAATTTCAAACTGGTTTGAAAAAAGTGTCATTTATAAACCCTCCTCCTTCAAATTTATCTTCGAATAATTTAATTTTTTTTTCAGGAAATTCCTTAAGTTTTTTGGTTCTATACATTCTAAATGAATATATCTTATTAGTCCAGGCATTACGTGCTCAAAAAGGACAAATAAATGCAAGTTTTGGTGTAGTTTTGATTTTTGGTTCCCTTTATGTTTTTGGGGTCGCTGAACACGAATCTTGCATTATCCAACAAAATTTCTCCCCGAAAACACGTTTTTTTTGGCAAAAAACGTCGCTTTTTTCGTTTTTTCTAAATAACTTTAAAATTATGCATTTTACATAAAAGTCATCAATACATAAATTAAAGAGCACAAAATTTCCTACATTTTATGTATTTAAAGTTTTTTTCTCTGATCAATGGTTTAGCCGTGAGAAAGCCGCAAAAATGCGTGTGAGAAGCAGAAAATTCTGAAAAACGTGAATTACAGAACCCTACGTCGATGAAATATGAAAAACAACCATTTTACGCAATTTTTTCCTACTTAATAATACTAAATACATTATTATTGACTATATTTTATTAATCTGATGTTCATTGTTTCTTTCATAATTAAAAAATAAATAAAAATGAGCATATTTGTGATCAAAATCTTCATTTGCTATTACAAAATAATAATAGTAATAATTTCTTAATTTACTTTTAAATAATGTAAATAAAATAACTAAAACAGGCTTTAACATATAAAAGCTGACACGGTTATAGTTCTTAAAGTTCTAGAAGTTCAAAATGTGGGTGTGAAAATTAAAAAAATCCGGAAAATACGAATTATGGCACTGTACATAGATTTAACATGAAAAATGACCATTTTTTAGCAAAAATTGACTTTAAATGATACAGAAGATATTATGATCGATTATATTTTACAATGAAGTTGCTAACAATAAAAACGATGACTCATTATGAATTATTATTTAATAATAAATAATTATGTACATTAGTAAGTACTTTTACTTAAAAAAACAAAGTTCTATTTTCGCTTTCTTTTATTTGAGGACCCCTGCTTTTCACCGACATCTACAAAATAGACGAATGGAATTAGTGTGTGTTTTTATAACTATCAATATTATAAATAAGTTTTTTTAATAGTAAATATTTGATACCTTAACTACCAGCATAACTATTTCCCCTTCCATTGGGTCCTCTGATTCATTGTGTGGGCAATCTATTTCCAGATCGGTTTCAAAGTCTAGTTCATCCTCTTCGTCTTGACACACAACTGCGATGTTTTTGCAGTTTCCCGAAGCAAATCTTCTATCTGATATCTTCGCAAATAATTTTTGCTGATGTTTCAAGCACTCGCAGTCTCTCATCTCGATCAGATTTACATGTTTGCTGATACCATGCATTAGTCATTATCTTCCCTCCTATATTCTTGAAGCACACAATGGACTTTTTTTCTGATTCTTTGTGATCAGTATGTTGTCTCCATATCTCTCAATGAGGTTAAACTTTATAGTTCTCATATTAGGTTGATAACTCCCTGTAACCTGTTTCATTAGCCCTCCCATGGAGAATTGACACTCGTCATCATGATTTTCCAGGTAATCGTATGTACTTTGCATTGCTCTGTCGATTTCCTTGGCAAACGGACCACGTTTCTTCTGTTCTTGGACCTTCGGCCTCCTATAAACATATTTAAAACATTTGATGTGGTATTGAGCATCTGCTGCGATCAAATCATTCACTGGTTCGATGCGCTGAATTATAGCCTGCCCATAATCATCAGTGCGAGCTCTTGCTGCTTTCAGAATTATACTCCTATGTGTCGCACACTGTATACAGTATTGCGTTCGCTTGTGTTGCAATGAACTCTTCCGAAATGCACAGTCCACACATAAAACAATTAGTTCGAAAATTAAACTGAGGAGTTGATGATCTTAAAATTTGAGAAGTGCTAGCACTTTGTTCCTCAATTGTCTTCACATAAGCAGTAATCATCCGTTCATTTACGTATGCTTTTCTACACTTAACATGTATATCTACTGAGGTTTTCCCCTTTAGGAAAACTGCCTTTCCATCCTTTCTTTCTGTATTTGCCTTGATTAACGCTGCAATACCTCCACTAACTTTCACTGAAGGCCCCTCTTCTAAAGGAGAGTCACAAATAAAACCCAGCGACATCGCGCAAAATCACTTTAGCTGTTCACTATATTCACGAAGACACAAACAGTGAATTACTAAATTATAAGTATGCAGTTGCATATGGAAACAGAGTAATGTGTCCTCCTGATAAGCTAGTGATCTGTGCGACGCATATTTCTAACAGAGGCGAGACAAGCGGGGAAGGGAGGGGGGGGGTAGTATTCTACTGAACGTGGACATGGGATGCGGGGTAGGGCGCTTGACCAACGTTATTTCACACTTGTACCTCTTCAATCAAGAGGAAAAGATCAGGAGATCAAGAGGATGGGATCAGTTAAAGCCTGTTTTAGTTATTGTATTTACATTGTTTAAAAGTCAGATTAAGAAATTATTTGTAATAGAAAATGAAGATTTTTATCACAGATATACTCATTTTTATTTATTTTTTAGTTATGAAAGAAACAATGAACATCAGATTAATAAAATATAGTCAATAGTAATATATTTAGTATTATTAAGTGGGTAAAATTTGCGTAAAATGGTTGTTTTTCATGTTTCATCGACGTACGGTACTGTAATTAAAGTTTTTCAGGATTTTTTGCTTTTCACACCCATTTTTGCGACTCTCTCACGGCTAAACCATTGATCACAGAAAACAACTTTAAATACATAAAATGTAGGAAATTTTGTGCTCTTTAATTTATGTATTGATGACTTTTATGTAAAATGCATAATCTTGAAGTTATTTAGAAAAAACGAAAAATAGCCACGTTTTTTACACGTTTTTTGCCAAAAAAACGTGTTTCCGGGGAGAAATTTTGTTGGATAATGCCAGATTCGTGTTCAGATCGTGCCAGATTCGTGTTCAGTGGTTCGTGTCCCCAAAAAACATAAAGGGAACCAAAAATCAAAACTACACCAAAACTTGCATTTATTTTTTACCAAATGCCTGAACTACTTAGTATACATTTATTTTGAGTTTAAGTTTTGAATTTTTTGTTCATATATCTTTCATATCTAAATTAATAATTTTATGCAAACTTCTATCATTAATTTATAGTTTTTATTAATTGGAACAATTTAGCTTCCATGGAAGGGAACTTTAAAACCAAAAAATGTTAATCTGATCTGATTTTATTTTGCACATTGTATAAATCCTGTGAATTTTTCATAAATAAATTCCAAATATACCTCCCACACATCCCAATTTTCCTGTACTTTTCAGAAAAATTCCAATTATAAGCCCTCCTCCCTTTAACCCTCTTGCTGCGCAGTCCTAGATTTCTTCGAGCATGTACTTTTTCGTCTAATTAACCCTCTTTGACTACTCCCACTTGTTATTTTTTTAGTATAAAATTTGTCTTATTTAAGAGGCTATTTCAGTCAAATGAAAAGACCCGTTCACTAATGCTAATGCTATAGAAGAAATTTATAAAGATATCTCGGTTGCATTTCAATATTTTTAAATGTTTTTTTTTTTTTTTTTCATTGGATACTTGAGATTGATCTGAATGCAAGCAGTTTTTAAACTTTTTTCGATTTTGGTTGCAGGTATTTTTTATGAGAGTGCTTTCGCTTTCCAAACCGGTTCCGAAAAGGAAAGCTTTCTCATAAAAAATATCTGCAAACAAAAGTAAAAAAACGGCCTGTATACAGATCGATCTCAGCTATCCAATACCAAAAAAAAAAATAAAAAATAAAAAATAAAAAAAATAAATAAAACATTTAAAAATATTAAAATACAACCGAGATATCTTTATAAATTTCTTCCATAGGATTAGTATTAGCGAATGGGTCTTTTCATTTGAATGAAATGGCCTTTTAATCAGGGTATTTTTCCCTATTAAATTAGGAAAAAAATTCTGTTTTGAAGAGCCGGTGATAGAAGATTAAAAATTCTGTAAAAGACGCTCATCGCAAAGGAATTAAAGACATAGCGAGAGGGCTAAAATCATTAAAATTTCCTGTCTGCTAAAAAAGGGCTTATTTTTGGAAATTTACGGTATTTAACTTTGGTTATTGATGTTAATAAATTACAAACAACTATGCCTGATTTTAGCTTGTAGCAACAAATATCGTAGCTTAATATAAAATCTATAAAAGCAGAATTATAATATCTCGCACGAATGAAGAAAAATAGAAAATACAATATCAAATCTCATCAATCAAACTCAGAAGACGATAAAATGAATGATGACAAGATTTTTCGAATTACATTGCGTATTTATGTCGAACAAGTTTTTAATTCATACTTAAATCTTTCTCATTTAAAATTTTATAACATCCTTAAAATAGTCATTTCTTATCACGAGTTATGAAATAAGTTATGAATTTTTTTAAAAAATAGTTAGTTCTCTTAATTGAAAAAAGGATCTACGCGCAGAAATTTGTCACTAAAACTGTCCTTAAAATAATAATAATAATAATAATTATAATAATAATAATTCTTGCACAGTAATGGAGTCATTTTTGTAAAGGATGAAATTTGTAGACATCACTATTCAAGTACTTTGTAATCGAATAACGTTACTTTTATTTTCGTATAAACGTGTTATATTTCCCATATAATGGATGTCTCGTCTACGACGAGCTTTCCTTGACTGTTGTGCCATTTAAGCCTATTATATTTTGTTTAACCACTTAAAGGGACAGTACAGTTTTAAATTTTTCAAAAATCGATTTTTTTTTTACATTTTAGAAAGTTTATTGCATTCTTAATAAGTTGATATCAGTCTTTTAACTGTGTGATAATTATTTACTGAGATATTAGGGAAAATGTAGGCATCACCCCTTCATTTCCAAATTAACAACCCTGCGACAACTGTGTGGAGCTCCCGGTTGTATATCTCTTGTATTGTAAAATTTCCTTGTGCTATCTCGTCCCTGTAATATTGACGATGATTTATAAGCAGGCTTCATGTCGAGCATACAAATCAGATGTATGTTTTTCAATAAACAATAAACTTTCGTGATTTTTCAGAGCATTGTTTGCTGTTAAATGCTTAAATTTGAAGCAAAACAGTTCTTTCCCCTAGAACAATACTTTCCTGATTTTGTAATAGCATTGTACTTCTTGGTATTTATTAGTTTTTTAATGAAAAAATATGCAAAATGTTCTTTAGAACAAGAAGAAGTCAGTTTAATGGTAATCATGCATCCGATAATGGTTGTTGAATGGGTGAAGTGCATTTTAATTATGATATTCGAATTTGAGTTTCACTAAATCTATGAATATTATATGGTGCATATAAATGCTATACTTGATATACAGTGCTACACAAAAGAGCTAGCAAACGTTACTGAATATGAGTGTAAATTACTTAAAGGTTGTTTTAATATAATTTATGCATTTTTACGCTGAAGAGCATTCAGTTTACTAAGAAATGGTTGCAGAACAGAGATAAAATGATATGCAGGGTCATACAAAGAATTGGATTCGTGGACGCCTATCAATGATAATTTCTGAGAATGTGATTTTAGTAGTTTTAAAAGTATTTTAGTTTAAAATAAATTTTAACAAATACTAGTGCGTAGTAATGGTACTATAGGTAAACTGCGGAACTGAACAAATGTAGTCAAGTATGTTTCCATCTATTAGTATAATTGCTGAAAGAGAATTTTAAACGTGCTAGGAATATTCTTGCTAAACTAAACTTTTCCATTATATATATCAAACGACAGATGAAATATGGGACTGTTCAAAAGTATTGAAATACATATTTGGCTATAGAGCCTTATTTCCCTAAATAACGAAGTTTTGTTAAAGATTTCGGGAAGTGTGAGAAAGTGTTTCACAATCTATGCTTAACACATGATTTTTCTTACCTGTATATATTCGTATGGATAACATCGCCTGTAATTATGTTACAATTAGGTAGGGTATCCTCACATAATAGCACACCAATAGATAGTTACCGTTAGTTTTAGTGGAGTACTTTCAATTCCCCAAATTTTTTTCTTATGTTTAGCATAATATTAAAAGCCATGAATGCCAATAAAAGTACTTATTCAACAGTTACAACACTTTTTTTAACAACTAAAATAATGGTTCGAGAACTAGTTATTAGTCAACAATTTTCTAGCTCTTAGTACCGTGCATAGTGCAATTTTATTTTTTGAACAGCTAGTTACTGTTTAAACAAATAGAAACTTTTCTAATATAAGGGTCTTAACAAGTAAGTAGTAATCCACTTAAAAAATGCAAAAAAAATTTTTTTTGAATTATTATTTCCTGGTGTTAACGCATTCAATAAACCAAGTATTATTTAAATGTTAACAGCAGAAGACGATCTAAGAGATTTTCCTTTCTTTCTTTTTCTTTTTTTTTTCTTTGTTATTATTAACTAGATGACCCACCGGCGTTACGCAGATCAGTGATAACAGCCTTAAATATAACTCAAATCAGAGTTGAAGGGTTTTATATTTTTAAACAAAAATCCTTTCAAATGGACTTAATGATAGGGACCCGACCCCACTGAATTTGACAGCGTACATCCTCGAATTTGTATGATTATATGCTTGATATTCGAAATTCTATCCAAATGATCCTAAAGTCAAGGAATACACTGCCTTTGTTAGCATACAGCAGTAGACGCGGGTTCCGGTCTTTTGATTTTTTTTTTTTTTTTTTTTTTTTTAAGAAAATAATGAGCACAAGGAAGTAAGGAAACTCTTTTCAAACGAACCTAATGTTAAGGGACTCCACTGTTTTCGGCTTTGTGGGTTACGCAGCCGAAAACAGTGGAGTCCTTAACTCAAATTTGTATGATTTTATATTTTTAAACAAAAATCTATCTAAACGAACTAACGCACCCTACTATTATAGTGACTGCCGATTTAACCTTTTGAGCTCTGATGGTAGAATTTTCTACCACATAATTTTAATTCCGAAATGTCACAATGGCACTAGAAAATTCAACGAAATTTACTTGAAAAAAGTTTGATGCAATTTTTCGCATATAGCGTTAAGCGTTTTTTTTCCCTTTCAAAATACTGGTGCCAATGTGACATTTGGAATTTTGAAGAAATTTGCCCGCCAGAACTCAAAGGGTTTTTTTTTTTTTTTTTTGCATTTAGCTAAATTAAACTTTTTAGACCGATCAAAAATTCCCTAGGAAACCTAAACAATATGCGAATCTCCCTCCCTGCTTTTCGTTGAAGGTAGGGTTACGTCCAGTGTTGCCAGTGGGCTACTTTTTTAAAATTCAGATTTCTCGATTGGTACCACTTTTTTGAAACGGTAAATTACCTTTTGTTTTTTCTTAATTATCATGACATTGAGTAAGGCTTATTTTATCATTTGTAAAAAGTGGTGTCAATCAAGAATCTGAATATAAAAAAGTAGCCCATCTGGCAACACTGGTTGGGTCGTTGTTTTGGGGAAATTTTTCAAAAAAAAACGGAAAATTTTCTGGAATTTACGGAAATTTTTACGTTAAAAAACAGTTAATTGTACCGGTGTCCCGATTGGCAGTACAATCTCCGCAAAATCGTTCTTTTTTTTTAGTGTACAATTATGAAAAGAGTAGTTATAGCCAATTTAATAAACAGGGAGTGTTGAGTCAAATACAGGAAAGCCAGGAAAAATGTAAACTGTATTTCTATGCATGATTTTATGTTTTCTACATTATAACGTTAATAAACCGTAATTAACATTTTTAAATTACTCTTATAGGTAAGATATCTTTAAATGCGATTTCTGGAAAATCAGTTTTTCCTTTATTTCCATGTTCGATAAACTACATTACATAATTTTTTTTACATAAATTGCAGTGAAATTTTATCTAATTGCTTTCTATATTAATATGTTCTGAACTAAAAACTAAGCTCTATGTGATAACGTAATTATTTTACGAGTAATCGAATGTTTTTTTAAAAAACGGGCTTTTTTCACATATTTTAAAAGATTTCAGTTAATTTTGAATGTACTGTAAAACATATTGTTCAGTGCACAGGTATGCCCAGTAGTAGTATGCAACATAAAGGAAATTGAAAAATATGTAGTTGGATGGAGTATACGCTATCTGGCATAATCATAAGATTTTTCTTTCTTTCTTTTTTTTTTTTTTTTTTTTTTTTTAATGGCGAAAAATCCAATTTTAAAAATATTATGAAGATATTGTTATGATTTTATGTTTTTGCAGCATTCTGTATTACAACTGTGCTAAAAACATGTGTATTTATTCAATATTGCACATAAAAAAAGAACTCCGAATGTAGGCAGATACCTGAAAGAAAATCTTTCCGAACGAAACTAATGTTAGAGGCCCCACTGTTTTCGGTAGTGTACACCCTCGAATTTGTATGATACGAAAGTCTATCTAAACGAACTAAAGTGCCCACGTTATAGTAATTGCTGAACTAATTTATGAGAATTAGCTACATTAAAGTTTTAATTCTGACCAAAAATTCTCAAGAAAACCGAAAGAAAATAAAACCATAATAGTACCTTTCCATTTTCGTTTAAAACGCGACTTTGATAAAGTTGCGTTTCTGATGCAACACGAAATGATATTTGTAAAGATCTGGGGAAAAAAAAGAGAGAGATTGTAGAAATCGTGAAAGTACTTGAAGAAAACAAACATGTATTTTTTAAATGGTAAATATTAATATTTTTTTTTACACGATATATAGTTGGAACCGCACACACACACACACAAAAGAAAAAAAAAAAAAAAAAAACAGGAATAGGTGGATGTTTTTCTTCTTTGTTTCTTGTATTTCGATTTGGAAGGCGGATGCGGAATTTTAAACCTGCAAGTTAAAAAAAAAATGTGTTTTAATAAATTACAACAACCATTTCAATCGGCTCAACATTAGATTTTTCGTGATCGTCGCACATTTCGTAATCGGTGGGTTCGATATCAGATCTTGATTTTTTGCTTTAAAAGAAGATCTTTCATACGACGTTTTCCTTTGGATTTTTTTTTTTTTTTTTTTTTTTTTTGCATATTTGATAATTTGCGTCGACCCATTTTATAATTTTTTTACTTTCTCCTTTATTAATAATGGATTTTGATATCCTATTCGAATAAAAATTCTAAAAATCCAATATATATATATATATATCAACATTTGGACGCAGGGTGGTTTTGGTGCCGGGGGGGGGGGGGGGTCATAATCGGCGAAAATATACCAAAATTTTCTGCAAGTGCTTTCTCCGGAAGCACAGTGTAAAATTTTGCGAATCTAGCGGATCAAAGTTCAATTTATGAAAATTACCAATGTTAAAGTAATAAAGTTGATCTTACTAGAGATAAAATGGTTATGTATTATGAAAAAGTATATCTTTACATATTTAATTATACAATTTACGTCATTGTCATTCCAACATCATAATCATAATAAAAAGTTTTCTTGTCATTTTCACAGATTGACATTTGCGTAGTATTATAGTATTCAGCGCACATTTTTAAAAATATAGTATATATTTATTTTCAACAATAAGAATTTTCTTTTATTTAAAAAAATATAACTAATTAATTACATGCAGCTATAGATAGCAGTGTTATCGTAAAGTGAATCACCGTCATTTATTACCGCTTGCTGTTCTTTTATTATTTGTAAGAAAATATGAATGTAAAACTTCAGGATGAATTTCAGCCACTTATACTTTTACCCAGATTTTAATGTCATGATTTATAAAGCTTAAAACTAGATATATTTATTTTATAGCTACATGTAATGCAAAATTTCATAAAATCCCCACCTGAAAAAAATTACTTATCTTCAACAGTTGCAAATAGTTGCAGCTGAAATTAATTTTTTTTATATCCATATGCATACATGATTTCAGAAAAAAATTATATTACAATGCACCGGTGTGCACAAAATTTTTGGCAGATTTTTAAAATTTATCATATGCTATTAAATTTTCTAATAATTTTTATATTGACTTAAAAAATTATTAAATAACTATTGTAACTATAAAAGACAAAGTATCTAGATTGTTGTAGAGATTCCATGCTATCGTAAAAAAAATATTTACAAAATAAGTTTGTTTTCAGCGAAAAATTTCGATGGCAATTACAACTATATCGATCCCCATTCTGAAAATGCTAAAAGAAAATTTGGTTTTTGAGCCAATTTTTGATAGTGTTGTTGTAGAATTAGGCTGCTATCACTTTACTTTCTTCCCCTCCAATGTGTTAGGTGTCATTTGAAATGTTTAAAAGTTAAATTACTGCAAGTCGATTTTTGGATTTTTTCACTGCTAGATTTGCAAAATCGCACACTGTGGGACGGCTGCAATAGCTAGCTTTTTCTTTTTGTAATGAAAACTACCTAAAAGATAAGATTCTGCCATAAGATTAACGTTAAGGGGCTACTTCAATCAAATGTAAACACCCGTTCGCTAATGCTAATCCTATGGAAGAAATTTATAAAGATATCTCGGCTACATTTTAATATATTTAATTTTAATTTTTTTTTTTCTTTGCATTGGATAGTTGAGATTGATCTAAATGCAGGCCATTTTATACTTTTCGTTTTTGGTAGCAGATATTTTTTATGAGAGCACACTGCCTAGTTTATAAGGAACCGGTTCCGAAAATGAAAACGACCTGATAAAAAATATCTGTAAACAAAATCAAAAAAGTAAAAACAGATCGATACAGATCGATCTCAACTATACAGTGCAAAAAAAAAAAAAAAAAAAAAAAAATCATTTCAAAATATTAAAAAGCAACCGAGATATCTTTATAAATTTCTTCCATAGGATTAGCATTAGCGGACGGGTCTTTTCATTTAAGTGAAGTAGCCTATTAACGTCTGCGAAAAGAAAATTTAAATTGGTTTAGATTATTACTCATTACTGTAATTATTGAAACACGGAAGAAAACGCACATAGTATATGCCAACATAGTGTGTTAAAAAAAGACTCCATAAATGTTAAGTATTTGAAGAAAAAAAAAATTGTAAACTTAAAATTTTTTTAATTGCGTAAAATTTTATAAACTATTCAGAATTAACCTAAAATCATAAGAAATAATTTTTAATATATATTTAATCGATATCGCACATCTACTTACTGATGGTGAAAGTTATTTAGGTAAAGAGTAATCACCTAATTAAATGTTCCCCTATGTTAGCATAGGATTTCTTGATCAAGGTGGTCCGATGAAGCTGAAAATCTTAAATAAATGAAATACGTATTGGATAAGAAAATTATGAAATAGTTTAAAAGAAATGAATGCGCAAATGCTTTTCTTGGTTACAAATGTAGATAATATTAAAAGGATATAAAAATAAAATAAATAAATAAAAATCAGAAATTACTAGAAAACAATATTTTAGGAAGTTTTGAAATACTGATTGTGCTATATCATGGGAAATGTTACATCCAGGTAAAATAACTCATTATTGAGCATTTCATAGGTAATTTTAATGTTTTAAATCAAAATTTTATATTAATCCTAAAAACAATATTTTATTCACATGCACCAAATCCCCCCCCCCCCCCCCCCCCCGCCGAGAAAATTTAATATCATTAAACACTTAAAGACTACTACTTGTTTATTTTTCTCCTCTCTTTTCCCTTTCACCCTCCCTACTTTCGGTACCGAAAAAAGATAAAAAAATAACGAAAAATACATGAATAAATACAGAAATTACTTTTTTCTTGTGCACAAATTAACAATAAATACATAGTTTGTTTATTCTTTCTTAATCACCTTTTCTTTTTCTTCTTCTTTTTTAATATATTTTTTATTATTTTTCATATTCCTTCTTATTTTTTCTTTCTTCTTAATTTATTTTACTTTGCCACCCGAAACAAAAAATAAATAAAAAAATATAATTATGAATTATAAAGGAACTTTAGATAAAATTTCTAAATTCAGGGATTTCCGATTATCCAATCCGAGATTTAGCCCGTTATGTCTGCTAATTTAATTTCTTTTTTATTTATTTTTTTAGTTTCCATTTCAAGATGCTGTAAAGCGAAAGTAAGAGGAAGCGTAAAAAGATCACTTTATTCACCAAATTCATTGGCGACAGTTTTATTCGCCAAGGTTGCAATAGGGTTAGAATTGAAAGCTTCCTTCATTTATTACATTTGGATGTGATGTAGAGTATTTTTGAGAGTAGTAAATCTATAAAAAATGGGTTTTTGTGACAGCCTGAATTAGATGTAAACACTATTAAAATTTTGTTAGTAGGTGAGTCCTTATTTACAGATAATTTAATAAATAATGCCGCTCAGATCAGCAATTTGTATGTTTTGATGTATGACGCTGTTATATGCGCCTCATTGCATTTTTGTTGATTATTTAGAGTTTATGTTTGATAATTTAAAAGCATGTGAGTCGTTAAGTTTGAAATTTAATAAGAATATCTTCAGAATACCAAGTTATACCTCATTTTTCTGTGTTTCTATTATATTATTATTTTCGTTATTTAGATATCGGCACTTTCAATAATGTAAATATACTGTGTGTGGGTGGAATTTATGAATCTGTACATTAGGATGTGTGATTTCCTTATTAAACTTAGTACGTATAGGACAGTTGTCTTTTGGATCGTAATTTTGTAATGACTCATTTCTCTATACTTTATGCCACAGTAGTTGTTATTAAATTGTCATTTAAAAATTTCTAATGGTATAATTTATCATACCGTATTTGTCGGAAATAGAATGGCATATGTCTATTTGTAGAAGATGTAGTTAAGATACTCTTTTAGCTTCTCTACATTTTTCATTCATGTGCATTGATTTAAGATAGCCGTTATAATTTTTACCAATTAATGCATGTGTTTTTTCTTTTTGTTTTAAATTATTTTTTTAATAGCAATCAGTAAATGAATGTAAAAACTGACGCTAATTTATTTAAAATTTTCATTATATACAAAAATTTCTGTTTTCAAATGTAATATAAGAAATGATTGTAAATTTGTTGTGCTGGTTAATTTTTTACATGCATGAAAACATTTCACTTAAAATTGTTATTCATAATCTACCTACATATTATGGATTTTTAAAAACATTTCATAATGTTTTCCTTGTTAAAGATTTTATTTTGATCATCTATGAATTATTTTTTATTATCATGTGAATTGTTACTCTTGTATAAAAGTCAATATCTCTCTAGAATTTGTTTTTTTTACACTTCATTTGATTGAGAATTTTGTCATTATAACGTTTATTAAACATTTTCTCCTTATAATTAAATTTTGTTTGCACACACAGCAAATAATTTATAGGCTATTAAATGTTGTGATTTAAATACGTTAGAAGATCTTGATAATGCACACATTGAGAGAAGTTGTGTGTATTATACATTTTTGTTAATATACAGCTCATTTCGCATATCATTAAACATACCGTGTAAATATTTTCTCCTTATAATTAAATTCTGTGTGCACACAGCAAATAATTTATAGTCTGTTAAATGTTGTGATTTAAATACATAAGAAGATCTTAGTAATACACACATAGAGAGAAGTTGTGTGTATTATACATTTTTGTTAGTATACAGATCATTTCATGTAGCATTACACATACTGTGTAAACATTTCCAAATATGTCTGGAGCAGATCTGCAGAACGAGATACTAAATATTGTATACCTTCGGACTTGAAGTTTTGCATATTGTTATTTTTTTAAATGTATATATGTATATATATATGTTGATCATTTTACTCATTGTTAAATTTTACTTTTAAACATTGCAAAAATATGTTTTAACAAAATCAGTATATTAACACTTTAGAAGAGAACAGTTTTAAATTACATAAATTTAGAATTTAATAATGCTTATTATTTACCGAAATTAATAAAATGTAAATATGCATTAGAGATGGGATGAATATTCGGCCACTATTCGGTATTCAGCCCTTTTGCCGAATATTCGGTTGGCCGAATATTGAAGGCTTGTTGACCGAATGCTTCGGCCGAATACCTGTGGCCGAATATTTAGAGATATTGTGCCGAATATTACTAAAATCTCGCCGAATAGTGAAAGATGTCTTGCGCAATAAATTTTGGATTTAAAGCATTTCGTTTCTTGCAATATTTTTTTTTTCTTTAATTCAAATTGGCTACTTTCTGGCACATTCATGACGTCATTTTCATTCTTATTTATAAAATACACAGCTATTCAGATACTAAAAAATATACAGCCTTTCTATATTTCCTATAAAAGTTAGTGATATTTTTAAAAATGATGTCCAAATTAGAGATTCAATTTTATGGGAAATGTCTTCATTAGAGAATGATAAATTAAAACTCAAAGTATAAAAACACTTATAGAAAAAAAAAAAATTAGAAAAACACTGCCTTATTCTAAAACACTCAAATATTTATTAACGTTTGCAAATTCCATGCACATATAAAAAGGCTTTTATGAAATTCATAACTTATTTTCTATAAAGTAAGAAATGAAAAATTTTATTAACTAGGTGTATTAAAGAAGATTCAAGAAGATACATTTTCAAGATTTCATATCAAATATTGCTATTCCAAGTACAACAGTACATCTGAAAACAGAACTGATGTTAAATTAGATACTCATTAGATGACACAACTTGTTTATGAAGATGGTTTTATAAATATTTAAATATAAATTCTAAATATTTAGCAAAATAATTATTTTATTCTATTGTTTTCACATTTAAATAATTATTTGCATAATTACTGACTTTAATATGTAATATTATATATATATTTTTTTAATCTACATCTTCCTTCTTTCAAGTTGTTATCAATTTCTGTTTATCCTTTTAATGCTCATTGAATAAGCAGAATTTTGAATTTGAATATTGTATGCGTCAATTCAAATGCCAAAGATTTTGTGTATGCATTCTACTTTAAGTATACCTTTTGCTTTAACGTAATCTGTAATTTAAACTCGGAAACTGATTTCAGAACAGTCTCATTCTTACAAATTTCTTCATCATTAGGGACAAAAGTTCTCAATGATAAAATATACTTCATTATAGGTTGTTTCAGAAAATATCTCCTTGTTAGTTCTGAGAGTGAGAGAGACAAACTAAGAATATTACTGATTTTGGATGCAAGAAAGGGTAAAAGTATCATTTGATAGTAAAAGTGAAGTACATTCTTCATGTTTTAATGAAAATATCTTACCATTCTGACTTACTGAAAATCCATGTACATTAAGATACATTGATGTACATTAAGATAAGAGAATATAATGCAATTTCATAATTTTTTTGTGTTAAAATAAGTTTTTCAAATTTAAAAATACATTTAAAAGTACATTTAAGAGTAGTAATGATTAATGAGCTCCTATTTTTTAAATTATATGTAATCAAAAGTTATTTTCTTTATCGGAAAACAAATTTTGGTATTCGGCCGCCGAATATTCGGTATTCGCCTAAAATTTGGCCGAATATTCGGTATTCGGCTATTCGGCCAAATCACTATTCGTCCCATCCCTAATATGCATTATACTTAAATTTCTTTCTTAAAAAAAAATTGTCATTCAGTTGTTGTCAATTGCTCAAAAATTGTCAACAATAAAAATGGAATAATGTCTCAGACTTAATCCTTTAGAATATAGGAATATTTCAATGAGGAATGCACACCCTTAACTGCAAAATTCACTGTTTACAAATGAAAAGTTGTGCACTATCTAGAAAATTAAGTTATAAGGATCTTTTTTCTATTGCAATTACCTATGCTCATTGCCTGTGGATTCAGAAAAGTTTAATATTACTATCTTGTTAACTCGTTCAAGTCTGCCATACTATTAATAGTACTACATGTTTTTTTATTGAGTATTTTGTCTTAAGAATGTTTGTTACTATTTATATGTAGGAATAATAATATGTGTTTATGCATTTCTTATTATGATTTCATTTATGTTTTGGCATTTAGTAATAATAATAATAATTTGCATAGCTCTCTTCACCATTGCTGATTCTTTTATTTTAAATGTATATTTCATTGTATGAAATGTACAGGGTTGTTAAATACCCGGGTTTTTTCAGAAAAAACCCAACCCACTGGGTTTTTTTGGGGTTTTTTCAGAGTTTTTCGGGTTTTTTCAGGGTTTTTCGGGTTTTTTCAGATTTTGAGGAGATATTAAAGGTGATTCAGAATGCTTGAAAAAAAAAATTTTACTTATTACTAAATTTCAAGTAGCTAATTGATTATTACAAATATATATAAATCAATGACAGAAATCAAAATTATGATAGAAAAATTGATTATTTGATTATTAGTAATAATTTATAAAGTAAGTATTTTTTATTATTACTACATAATAGAATAAGCCAAGTAATTCTACATGTCTACATAATTTTAAATTAGGATTCTAAGCATATATGGTATTTTGTTATGAGTTTCTATGGTATAACATAGAACAGATTAGACATCTGAAGTACTTTTTTAATGGGAAAAAATTTGTTTGTTACTTACACATGCTACAGAGATTAACTAACAATTATTTCTTTTAAAAATTATGATGGTATAATTAGGACATTTCTTTTCTTTGGGGTGGGGGGTTATGGTTATAAACTTTATGAGTGGTGTACTGATATTCAGAAATATATTACAATATATTATATATGTAATATAAATACATTATATATGTAATTTAAAGTTGAAATTTTGAAAAAACCCACTTGGGTTTTTTCCTGGGTTTTTTCAAGTGGGTTTTTTCAGAAAAAACCCACCCGGGTTTTTTGGGTTGGGCAAAATCATAACAACCCTGGAAATGTATGTATTGTATTATATGTGTATATATGTACATTTACCCAGTGGCAGAAACGCAGCGATGTAGTCGCGGACAAAGAAAATGTCTTGCGGACGACTTTTATCTGCACTAGTGAAATAAATTTTATAAAGTTCCACAACTTTCAGATATTTTTTTCCTGCAGAAAAAAAACCGGAATTTCGGCAAAGGATCGCATAAAAAAAAAAAGCAATTTTCGTCAAACGATCATGAAGTAAATGCTAATTTCGACAAAGGATAGTGGTACAAATTCAAATTCCATCATGGTATATGAAACAAATGCAAATTTTGCCAAAAGATCGCAAAAAAGTGGCAAATTTCATCATAAATTTCAACAAAAATCCATGAAAAGACTTAAATTTCGTCAAAAGATCGCAAAAAGATGACAAATTTTGTCAAAAAATAGAGAAAAAACAAAAAATTCTGACAAAGAATCTTGAAAAATAGACAAATTTCATTAAAAGATTGCCAAAAAAAAAAACTGACAAAATTTGTCAAAAAATAACAAAAATACTACTTTCATTAAAAATCACAAAAAAAGACAAAATTTTGCCAAAACATCGCAAAAAACGACAAATTTTGGAAACAGATTGCAAAAAAATTCCGAAAAAAAAAAAAAGCATGAAAAAAATGAGATTTGGTTAAAAGATTGAGAAAAAGGCAAATTTCGCCAAAAAAGTGAGAAAATAAATAAATAAAGTAAGTTATTGCCAAGAGTGGATTTTCTTTTCCAGAAATTGATGTTGCTGCTACAAAATAATTTTTTTGCTGCTCCAAAATTGTCTGCTTGCTGCTTCAAAATCAGTTTTTGGCAACCTGAGTGAATGTGACTTCTATGTTGTGTGTGTGATTGTGAAATGGAGGGGGAAACAATCTTGAGTATACAATTTCAAGGACGCCACCCTGGTCAAAATATTAATTAGAAACTACTCTGGGCTAAAAATATGGAAAACATATTTAAAAAATCTGAACATTCCCAACTCCAAAAAAGATCAAATCAGCTCTGAAGCTTTCAAAGGTTTTTAAAAGCTCATCTTTATTGTCTCTGTATGGTTTTGCTTATTCTTCCCATTTTAGAAATTGTATAAGAAATTAGATGATGAAAAGTTATAAGTAAAATAATGAGAAAGTTCTTGCTTATAATTTTTTTTAATGAAATGATAAATTAAATCCCCGTTTAATGTATTATCCATTCATTAAAATAACATGCAAAATTTGCAGGCAGATTATGGAATTTTAAGTTTGTTGCAGTGAGCTACAAAACTTTCTGCCACTGGGTACATACAGAAACATATGTATACATTGTATTTAAATGTATATTCTTTTCTGAATATATTGTGTGATAAAATGAAAAAAAATATTAGAAAATTGTAACATCTGTTAGATCCAGTTGTAATATAATATTTTCCAAAAACTGTACCTTAGCCTATTGTCATATGAATAGAATAGTTGCAAAATAACTACATTCCTTAGATTTCAGATAATGGCATATCCGTCAAGCTTTCATAAATCTGTTTGGTTAGCTATTATTTACATAAAAGTAATTTTTTATTCAATCATAAAAAAGAAATCGGACCCTGAAAGGGTTAAAATTGACTTTAAATGACCTAGTTCCATTTCACATGAAATTATTTTTCTTATTCAGGGGGATAGAGTTATGTTAGTCTCTGTTAGCCATGGTGAATAAATTTTCTAACAAAGCAAGTGAATTATATTTTTTTATTTGTTGGCCACACTTTTCATTTATCCCATTTGCCAAAATAGGAAAGTTGCTTAAGTTCTGTGCAGCACAAAAATTTCCTCTGTTGTGTAACTTTCTTAATATTAACAAAAAGTTTTTAAAATATTGCTACGAAAATACATTTGTCTTAATGAACTATTTTTGCAGTAATGCAAATTTTGTTATAATATTTTTCGATTGTGATAAAAGTTAACTTTGGTAGAAACCGATTAAATTTTTTGCTGTTGTGAAGATTCTACATTAGTTAGATTATGGTACAAATTTGCAGATAAAATAAAGACTAGTTAACTCGAGAAAGTAAGATAAAATAGTTAAAATGTATAATGCAAAATTCTACAATGTTATAAAGGTTTAATACCTATGTCTGTCTTATATTATATATATATGTATATATATATATATGTGTGTATATATAGAACCATTATGTAATACTACTATTTAACATCTATAATGAATATAGCAGCGGTTACCAAACTTTCTTGATACGCAACCCACCTTTCAGTGAAAAAAAATTTTGCAAACCATCTTTTCGTAAAAAAAAAAAATCGCTATTCACTTAAGATAAAGTTGTATTATCAGTATAGTTGTTTTTGTACAATCTCTATACGCTCGGCTATCCTATCCTACGAAAAACGCAAATTTTTGTATAGGAAATACATTATAAAAAAAAAAAAAAAAAAAAAAAAAAAAAAGAATCGGTAATCTCAATGTGTGTAAGTAAATAGTAATTAAAAAATGCACAAACTACAGAGACAGTTAAGAATACATTTAATTATTATGAAAACATAACTTTACAATCAATGAGATTTCTGGTACTGGTGTTTACCAATGTCGGAAATTATATTAACACACAGTTTGTTTCAGTACTTGTCTTTCAAAAACAGCGAAGTAGAAAAAGCATGTTCTCATATGTATGATTATGGATATTCTGTTTGTATCTATATTAATCTTGAAGGAAATTAAGTATTTTCCCTTGAAATATTATTTTCTGTTGAAATTATCATATGTTTTTAAAAAGATGAAATAAAAGATATATTTTGATGGCAATCCTGGATTGTTCCACGACCCACCAGAACAACTGCCGCGGCCCACCAGTGGGTCGCAACCCATAGATTGGCAACCGCTGAAATATAGAATAACCCATAAAATAACAAACTAAAACAAATTGCAGTAAAATTCATGTGCATTTTTTTTATAATGAAATAGCATTTTTTTTTTTTTTTTTAATAATTCAAATAATATTCATTAAATTGGAAAATTTAAGTTTTTTATTGTAATGATTGTCATTTATTGTAATGAATATTGTCATTTATTGTAATGAGATTCTATCGTATTTTATTTGATTTATTGTGTAGATTTACTTCTTAGTTCTAAATGTAAATATGAGATAAAACTTTAAAAAGCTATAAATCTAGTCAATTTTCATGCTCTAAATTATTTTTCAGCATTAAAATATAATTTTTTTGCTGTAAAAAGCAAAGTGCATTGTTTGATCTAAATAACCTCTGTAGAAACTTGTTTCATTAAGGAAATGGAAAAGGTAACATGTTTATTAACCCTTTCCGGCACACTGTGCCCGGTCTGGGATACCTAATTTTAATTCCAGACTTGCAAACGGCACCAGTAATATTTTAGTAAAATTTTTCTTTTACAATAAAAGCTTAAATTAAGGAATTCAAAATATTTAAAAAATTCGATTGTGAATTCCGGTGTCAGTCAATAATTTCTCATTTTCCTAACAGATTTTGCCCGTGCCGGAAAGGGTTAATGCTTTTTGAGCTTGCTAGAATTTCTGGTTAATTTGTATTTTACAGAATTTGCTAAACCAACTAATTTATTTGCTACTTTTTTTTTAGTTAAAAGTAAAATGAACTTATTTGACTGGGTTGTTAGATGATTGTTGTATAATTATGTGTAAAGAAATTAAAAATATTTTAAGTAGTCAATTGGAAAGTGAAAGAAATATACTTCATTCATAGTTAATCTAAGAAAAATGCATTTTCATTAATGTTATTAAAACAATATTAATATTTTCTATGAATTCTACATAAAGTGGGAAGATAGCAGGTAGAATACTCTGCAACAATGTATAGTATTGTAATCCATTTACTTGACTAAAAATACAGGGCTTCTCAATCCAGCTTAAACTTGAATTTTGATTATTAACTTTAACATTAACCACTTAACCGGCGAAGGGTATGGGGAAATAGTGCTTTTACCCCCGACTTATCTCGAGGCAGACGGTTAAGTGGTTAATAAAGGTGCATAACAAAGCTTTGCATTTATGAAATTTAAAGATATCACGAAAAGCGCTGGAAGAGCAGAGTATAATTTAGGTATGATGACATCATATGTCCTGGGCTGTTGTAAGCACTTTGGGGAACTAGCATACACATTCACCACTATTTTAAAATAATAATTTTTGCTGTATTTATAACAGAAATTCTGTGTTTAAATAAGACTGGTTGTTGTTCAAAAATTGTGGCATTCTCTTGACAGGTCCTGTGTTTCATGTGCTTTTATGTTTTAATCTGGCTCTGGTAAATCTAACCTACATTCTGCAATATCTATTTCAGCATTGTTTTGGTGCAGATAATAACTACTTCCACAATTTCTCATGATACCATTGCATTTTACACAAAAAAGGCAAATACAGTAGACTCCCTCAAATCCGTAAAGCTTGGGACCAGGGGTTGTGCAGATTTTAGAATTTTGCGGATTTCTGGTCATTGATATGTTTACATTTTTGAAACAATAATTTCATTGGTAGTTAAGCCTTATAATTTTGAATGCATATAATAAATTCAAACATTAAAATAATTAAGTAAAATATTTAAATAAATAAATAGTTAAAAAGCAAGTAATTATTACAAAAAAAGTTAAATAAAATAAAATTATAGAAAAATATTAAAGTAGATAATTAAGATACAATACTTAATATAAATAATGGTGAGGAAAAATCAATCTTTTTTTATAAAAAGAAATATTTGCTTTTGTGAATAACCAAAAAAAAAAAGCTTGATTAGTTTTAAAATATTAATTTTATAGAACAAAAATTATCCTGCCCCTCGAATTACAAACACTAACAAATGGTCATTGAAAGTTACATTACACTGTGACTACGATACGATAATGATTATTTCGATTAAATATTGATCACCCTAATTAGTAAATCGGATGTAGATCCCAATAATAATTTGCAAATTAAATAATTAAAATTCGTTTCGTAACTAGCAGGGATAAGAAAATAGTAACAGAACAATAAAATAATGATTTTATATAGCAAAAATTATCCTACCACATGAATTACAAACATTACCAAATGACCATTGAAAGTTATATTACGCTGCAACTAAGATACTATAATAATTATTTCGATTAAATATCAATCATCGTACATCTAAGAAACATATTATTTAACACTGCAGAATTTAAATAGAAAGACATTAATAAGAAATGAAGAAGTTGAAAATAATTTAAAAAGAGATATTGTTATAGAATTATTTGTATTGTGTTAGCCACTGACTTCAGTGCCATCTTTAATTTCGTTGTTTACATCTGAAAAAAATGCACAGATTTCTGGCATTCGCAGATTTTAGGGACGCGGATTTAAGGGAGTCTACTGTACATAAAAATAATAGATATCTTTCAGCAGTCTTTTAAGTGTTGATGTACAGTTATCAATGCATCATTCTAAACCACTAAGTTTGTTTATTCCAATATAGTGTTGACTCTAGAAAAAAAGGTACTGTGTCTTACTAAAAAATATATATACATTGAACTGGTTTGTTTATACTCTCCTTTTTATCGGTAGAATTTTGAGGTAATTTCTCATGACTGATAGAATTTTGCGATTTCCTTCCCACCCCGTGATACTACTGACAAATTTGGCAATTTTTTTCCTCATGATCGATCAACAAATTAATTTTTTTTTCTGCAGCAGATGGAAGAATTTCTCAGTTACTTGCTGATGATCAACTGGCAAATATTTTCTGAGTAACTTTGTTTTTTGCAATTGATTGATGAATTTTACAATATTTTATTTTATTTCTACTGACTGGCAATATTTAGTTTTTTCTTTTCTGGTGACTGAATGAACAATTTCACGATTTTTTTTTTTTAACCGATTGGTGAATTTTTAGATTTCTTTAACAGACTGTATAGGGCAAAATTGGGAGATTTCTTTAGCGGCCACTGGCCAGTAAGACTAATTTTTCAAATGGCCACGATGTTTAAACTAGTGGCCACTTTTTTATTTAAAAGTACTAAACAGTTAAAATTTCTATAAGTATTAATGTAAGACTGAATAGCACAAATAAATATGTTAATATAAATATACTGGAACCCAAAAAAGTAGAATTGTTGATAAAATGTAAGTAAAATATATTATCTCCTTGTAAAAAAGTGGCCATAAGGTGGCCGCTGATAGACAATTTTTCACTGGCCACTATTTATCATTTACTGGCCCTGTGGCCGGTGGCTAGTGCTAATTTTGCCCTTTAACAGACTGCACTGGCAAATTTTTTGATTTTTTGTAGACAACCAATTCAGAAATTTTTTCTGTGACCAAAAGACTAAATTTAAGATTTTTTCCTACTTTCAGTCGATATATTTCATAAGTTATTTTTCTTGCAAGCAGAAAAATGAATATAAAACCCATGCCAAAAATTGCAACAATTGCTACCAGGTGTGTAAAAATAATTAAAGGACCAGCAGGCACATAAAATAGTTTAAAAAGGCCATTGAGCATTGTCTCAAGCTAAATTGGCCTAGAGTCAACACTACAGTAACAAATGAATTAATAAATAGTTTTTTCTTAAGAAATAATATACTAATAGTTTGAATGTTTTTTCATAGGAAAGGCAAATAAGACTGGCTTATTTATGGTTTTCAATCATGAATAAAAAGAAGCATGGAGTTTTCCTTAGTAAGTTCCTCTTTCACACTATTTTTTACCAAAGTATAAAAATGTTATATTTAATACTTGGACCTTTTTTCATTTTTTTAATAAAAAAAATAATTTTTTTTTCTCAATACAATAATTATTCTCGCAGTATATTTCCCAAATCAAGACTGAATTTTGAAGTCTTTTGATTAAAAAAATATATTGAAAGGTAGTAGAAAAAGTATTAATTATTTTACAAATCCTTGGGTAAAAAAGGTGGAGACATTAGCAATCAAAGATTGCTTTAGTGTTCATTGTCGATAATGATGCACCTATAAGTACTATAATGATGTTCCTGTGTCTGCAGGCAAAGACACTCGTGAGTTAATGCTAATCCTATGGGGAGGTTATTTCTCTACATCGCTCTTTTTTTAAAAATTATTTTCTTCTACCTTTATAAGAAGAAAGCATTGGATTTGTGGTTTCTTTTTTAATTCTGGCTTTTGATGGATTCACACGTTTTAGGGGTCAGAGATTCCAAAAAACATGTTTTTACAAAATGTCTGTCTATATGTAACACAAATTTTGTGGGCATTCTGTCTCAAGGACTAATGCACGGAATTTAATAAAAATTTATTTTTAGTTAGTCCCTGATACAAATTGGTGCTCATTAGATTTTGGTGTAAATCTCTCTACAGGTGGAACTGCTATGCAGCATTTTTTATGATTTTTGCAATAGTTCTATTTCAAGTACTAATGCACGGATTTTCATCAAACTTTAGATTCATTTAGTCCTTGACATGAATTGACATTTTCTACATTTTGGTGCAAATCACTCATTAGATTGTGCATCAATGCAGCATCTTTCACAATTTCTGCAATTGCTCAATCTCCTGGACTAATGCACGGATTTTCATCAAGCTTCAGATGCGGTTAGTCTTTGATATTAATTGAAATTTTCTACATTTTGGTGTGAATCACTCAACAGAAGGCGCTGCTGTGTTGCTTTTTTTGTGATTTCCGCAATAACTCTTATCTCTAGAATTAATGAATAGATTTTCATAAAACTTCAGATTCAATCAGTCCATAATATGACTTGGTGTTGTTTACATTTTGATGTAAATCATCTTAAGATTCGGTTAGATGTTGGCATAAGTTGTTGCAAAATAGGTTTCAGTGTAAATCCTGCATCAGGTGGTGTTGCTATGCTGCATTTTGCATGATTTACATGATTTTAGCGATAGCCTTATCTCAAGAACTAATGCATGAAATTTCATATCATTAGAATCCCCATGATGGGCATAGATTGCCATTTAATTTTGGCACTGTGATAGCAAATTTTGGAGTATTAACGTGTATACGGCGATTAAAAATCAGCCATTGATCGCCATCCTAGTCGCCACTCGGCGATTAAAAAATCTTTTTAATTTACTTTGGGTGAAATACAGCTTTTTTCATGGATGTATGCATCGCTACTTTGTGAATTGGTTAATTCTTTCTTTCTATCGGATGCAAGCATATTTTGTAACTTTGTTGTATTTACTATATTTTGGCTTTTTACAATGAACTCTTTATTTTTTATTGTCTTCAAGGAATAGTTTTTTCCTGCAAAACATAGTCATCAATTTTAATTCAACATGCATTTCAAATAAATTATACCATTTTTACCTCTGTAGGCAACGAGATTTTAAAAATATGCTGTATCTTATATCTTTCACTCTTGCCATATGCTCACTAATTGTACCAGTAATAGTTGGCTGGTACAATTTTTTTTAAAATTTATGATTAAAGTTTATATGTCAAGAAAGATTGAGACATAGCCAGTTACTTTCAAAATATAGGACAAAATTAGTACTCGCCACTAGGCAAGTAATTCTGTAAATTTAGCATCTGACTTTACTGCCAACAAGCAGACTTCCTCCACCTCACCAACACATTGGCGCTCTGTGATTGCCTTAATAAGACATCTGGACAGGGCTGGCAAGTTTCTGCCGGGGTGTTTAAAACCAGCGGTTATAACCGGTTAAAACTGGCATGGTAGAAACTAGTTTCTGCCAGTAAGTGGCAAAAACTGGCAGAAACTAAGAAATAATACAAATAAGAACTTTACCCTGCAATGATTCATAATTCACACAGGTATTTAATATACAAAGAATTTAGTTAAAAAATTAAAATAAAGTTTATGAATGTTATTCAAAGTAGCAAAAAATTTCAATTTACTTAAGATTAAATAAATATACTTCATTATATTATAATTTTCTGTCACTTAAAGAGAAATTTTCATAATAGTAATCTGATACTGTACAAGTTTATTATTGTTTACAATTGAATTTCTATTTTTTAAAAAAAGGAATTACAAAAAATTCTATGATATTTTAACATAACTTTTTAGAGTATTTTTAAATAAATAATGCACTGTGATAACTTAAAAATTATTTACTACTGTATACAAAGAGAAATGATTCTTGTAAAAATATAAATAATTTTAGCACAAAAATAACAGAAAAAAAATTTAATGAAATATATTGTACAATTATTTTACAATATTAAAAGAACAAATTTATTTTTGTGGAAAAAGTAATAATATACTAAAAGCATTCCATAATATAAGGTCAATTTTGCTAACCTTTCTTAACCTAAACTGTTTTTTAACTTATTTTGAATAAAAGAAAAGTTTGAAAATATTCCTTTAAGACCAGCATTACTTGCTAATAATGTCATTATTGAGGATGTAAAATTTAAAAAATTCTCATTTTCACTGGTATTTATTTCTAAAGGAGACCACCCCCAGAATATAAGACATTTTCTAGGACTTCATTGGGGAAATATGTTTATGGGAATTGAGTCTATTTTGCTATAAGGGGTTATTATATAAGCTACAAAATTTAGATTAATATCAAGAAGCAATTTTTTTGCTCTTTCTTTATGCTTAAATCTCAATTTTGGTCCCATATACTTAGGATAAAGTAAATAAGCTAGCACTTGATTAAATGAAATTTGAATCTTCCATTTGTGATTTCCCATGATATTTCCATCATTAAAAAAAGTTAGGCAAATTTTATGAGCAGCTGCTTAGAAGAATCATGTATTTTATTTTCATCTAAAGCAACAATAGATTTTAACATTTGTGATAAGTATTTAACTTCTTCATAAATCATGATATTTATTTATAATTTTAACAATTGCTATGTTCTTAATAGCATTTTCATGACTTTCAGTTATCTGCCAATAATATGGCTGAAAGATTCAAATTCTAATACAAATTTATTTATTTTTTAATTAAAAACTATTCACAATATCTTATTTGCTATTTATTCTGAATAAAATGCACATAAGCAATTTAATACTACAAAAAAAGTCTCGGATTATGTCACAAATGATTTTATGCCAGTTGTTGCCAGTTTCTGCCAGTAAAAACCAGTTATAACCACTTTCTGCCACTGGCACGACAGAAACTAATTTCTGCCGGCAAACACCCAGCCCTGCATCTGGAGTTTTGAAATCTCAGCCAAAACAAAGAATATTTATCTGTACACTTGCCAAACTTAATAATTACCACTTGCCAATCTTGATGATATTAGATTCTACTAAGTTTTAAGTAAATGTAAAATATCCAAGAAAGATGTGAAATTATTTAAATTTAAAATATTTAAAATTTAAAAATAGTTTCCTTGTTTGTTTTGTACAATGCATTAATGTATATTTAAATATAGTTTATCATTTATAATTTTATCTGCAGTATTAATTACTAATTCATATTTTTCCATTCAGTGGAATGCCAGTTTAATTTTTAACCAAATATTTAACTTTTTTACTCACTAACTGCTAAATAAAAAAAAAATCATTTTGATCTATATTTAAAAAGGTGGTCACTAATGAAACTGGGTCTACCAACCACTGGCTACTAATCGAATTTCCCATTTTCCATCTATAGATTGCCACATCCAACTAGTTTGGTTTTGGCTGCAGATATTTTTTAGAATGACACTTTCATTCATCTTTGGAATTGGTTTCGAAAGTGAAAGTAACTTTATAAAAAGTATCTGCAACCAAAATCGATAAAATAAAAAACGTGTGATGTAGTGGAATCTCAGCTATCCAATGCAAAAAGATTGATTTAAAAATGTCGAAAGTGCTATATTAGAAAATAACCTCCATACGATTAGCATTAGCTTGCCGATTGTCTTTGTGGAGTCTTAATGGATCAAGAGATTTGTAACGTGCTTTTACATCCAGAAAATGATGACGACAATAGTGATGAGCTGAGAGCTATGAACATCTCTATGGATAAGTGCATCAGTTTAATCCCTTGGCCTTGGGAACGAGTGACGCGTATACATGCCGTAAAAAGGCTGTAGAATCCTTGTTTATTCCCACCAGAAAAATTATACTGTAAAATTTGCCTTATTTAATCGCATTATTTTCTCGATTTAACAAATCGGACAAATTTCTGTTTTTAAAAACCGGTGACAAAAATTTCATAAAAGGCTCCCATTGCGAAATGGTTAACAGATGATTTGTTTATGGGTTTCGAACAAAAAAGTTTTATAACCCAAGAATAAATTATGCATCTCTAAAAAAAAATAAATAAATAAATAAATATTGCTGAAAGAGAAGCTGTAGAAGATGAAACAATTAAAATTATCAGACATGTTTAAAAGATCTGGCAAATAAAGATTACCGTATTTTCCTGCGTATAATCCGCGGATTATCTGTTAAAAAACCTTGAAAATTTCAAGTGCGGATTATCTGCCGGTGCGGATAATCTGATGAAATTTTTTTCAAGTTGAACTGATTTCCTATTTCTACCGGCAATTATAAAATGTAAACATATCAAATGATTGTCTGTTTGGGAAGCCGCTCGCGGAGCTTCTTGTGATTGGTTCACATATGACGTGACTGTTCTAGTGGGAGTGGCCTCCGATTTTTAAAGAATATTTGTCTAGTCTTTTTGCAACATGCTTTTATGAAGAATACAGTTTCTCAGCTCATCTTGATCAAAAATTGCAATCTAATCATTTGTTAGCTGAATCTTCTTTTATTTGTCATGTGGAAAAAGAATTTTGCTTAGAAAAGGCAAGAGTTGTAATAGATTGAATTTAATCGAATGCAATAATCAAATGTTCGATTATGGCAAAAGAAAAAGGAAAAAATATTATTCACAGAATAAGAGTATCTTACTTATTTTATTATTAAATACTAAAAATTATTAGTAGTAAATATTATTTTTACCTGCTATTATTAAACAATTGTCAAATATTATTGGAAATAGATCGAATAAAATCGATCACCATAATCGAATTTCTGTTATAGCAGAAGAACCGAGAGAAGAACAAGGAAAAAATTATTAACCTATTGTCAAATATTATTGATACTAATAATTATTATTTTAACTTGCAGTTATCCTATAATTATTTATTTTATTTACAATTATCATATAAATAGGACAACTAAATGAATAGAAACTATATTTATTAGTATTTTTGTGGCGTATAATCCGCGGATTATATGTTGGTGTGGATTATCTGCTGAAATTTTTTTTCAAAGATTAAAATTTACGGCTGCGGATTATACGCAGGAAAATACGGTACCAGCTTTGTTAATCTTTTATTGTGGATTTTTCATATTTGCATTATGATTAGCAATGACTTTTGCTGACAATATTTTCAGAATTTTGAATTTGAGTTAGTAGCTCAAGTTAGAGCTCTATGCTTGTGTTTTAATAATGTTTTAGGAAACAAAAGAAATATTGATTATTTAAAAAAATGTTTCTGGTGCTTTTTTTAACAGTACATACTTGAATTAAGGAATTAAGAAAAACAAATTTCAAAAGTGTGCTGTTTCATGTTAGAAAAAAATCTTCGCTACACCAGAATATAAAATTGCAACTACCATTTAATAAAAAGAGGGAACATTAGTTAGCATTTTGAAGCTGTCTGGAGCAAGGAACAGAGACCCAGTAGCGGATTAACCACTACTCGGGCCTCTAAGCTTGATTTTTTTTTTCCCAAGGCCTCCTCTCTTTCAAAGCAATATAGACCAGGTCAAGTGATTCAAAATACATGTCTGCTTAATTAACTCATAAACCACTGATGAAAAAAAAACATACTTCCAATTATAAAAATATAGAAATTAAATAAAGTTGTTTCATTTGCTATTTATGTTACATAAGAAAATACTAAATTTAATACTAAAGGAATATTAAAATAATGAATACATTAAAATATGTTAGCCACCATAAATGGAAAAAGTTATGTCATATTCAAAATAGCCAAACAATAATATTGCATACAGTTTAAATTTAAAAATATATTTACGTGAGACATTTCTAAATGATCTTTAAAACTATTGTTGCCAGTTCAAAAGGCAGCAGCAAAAAAATATATATTTCCTTTCTAGCAATAAAAGTATCTTCACATGAATATCAAAAAGAGAAAGACAACATTTAAAAATAAATAGATTCATTAATCAGGGATATGTTTAGGAAAATTTTAGGTCCTTTAAAGGACTTTTCACAAAATAATTTATCTTAAAACAGGATTTTTCACAATTTTTTATCCTCAAACAGGACCCTTCACAAAACATTTTATCCCAAAACAGGACCCTTCACAAAACATTTTATCCCAAAACAGGACCCTACACAAAACATTTTATCCCAAAACAGGAACCTTCACAAAATTATTTGTCTCTTAAATAGACCTTTCACAGAAATTTTTCACCATGAAATTGAACTTCTCACAAATTTAATCATTTTATAGTAAAATCTGGTTTGTAAATAAGCAGTTGAACTCACCAAAGAGTATATTACTTGGCTTTTTATTTATGAAAAATAGAACCTGAAGACATCGATAATTTAAAATTCACAAAATTCTGACTAGAATTTTCACATGAAAAAAATTCACAATTTCACAAAAACAGGACCCTGTGAGAAAAGTCTAGACAGACCTCTGTTAATATGCTTTAAAAGAAGCAAGTAAAAGAAATTATCTCATATTTAAACTGACCAAGTAATGTTACAAAACAGTTAAAATTTAATTATATATATATATTTAGATGAAACATTTATTTCATGTTTCATTATGATCCTTTTTAACTATTGTGAATTCTAAGATGGCACAAAAAATGTTTCCTTTCAAGCAGCAAAAGTACTTTCATGTGAATAATATTTATAATGAGAAAAAAAAATTGTGAAAATTACATCAGATTTTAATGATACATCTAAAAATGCCTTACTTAAAACAGCAGCTGATTCATTCTTAGAATTCCTCCAATCAAAGACAAATGAAAAGAAATGTGTTTACAGGGAGATCGCCACTTAAATACATACATATATATAGTTCAATGTTTTGTAATCTTTTAAAAGCCAATTAAATTAGTGTATTTTTATAGTTTGTAGTGTCTTAACGGGGATTCACGAGCGTAGCTTTTGGGGGTGCACAGCCCCTTAGTTTTATATAAATTCATTGATCACTTTTAAGTTTAGCTTTTGTCAATATTGCACCTCCATCTCTACTTCTTAAAACAACGTGTGTCAATTCAACCATAACTAAATGTTTGTTGTGATCAGACTTTGAATCGATTACAGAGGACTTCAGTCGATTAAGATTTTTTTCCATTTCTAAAAACTGATTGTCTCTTTTTATGCTAGTTGGATTATGATTAAATTTATATTAGGATTAATATTTTTTTGCTGGATTAAGATTATGTTTAGATTACGATTAATATTTTTTTGTTGGATTACGATTACATTTAGATTATGATTAATAATTTTTTTGCTGGATTACAGTAAGGACTGGATTAGGATTATGACTAGACGTTTACTATTACAATTCGATTACACAGATTTTGCAATCTGTTCAATATTCCTGCATCTTGTCGGGTAACCTGATTTTACTCAAACCGGACCTGTTGCTAAGTTAGGGTTGTGGTTTGAAGCTAATTTGCTTTGCTGCAGTTTTGGATGGGTTGACATTTTTGTGGCTGCAGGTCAATGTTGACTTTAAATGTGTTGACTTGTGTCTTAGCCATTTATGAGTTTGATTCGGATTTACCCAATTTTTCACAAAAAAGTCTTAAATATTTTTCTGGAGAAAAAATTGCATTCTTAAATATTAAGGAGTATTATATATGTGCGTCATATAGCATACATTTCTTACTTTATAAAAAAGATACATTTCTTATTAGAGTAATTAGAGTATCTTATTACAGTAATATCTTATTAGAGTTTCTTATTAATTTCTTATAGGCTAATATTATAATTAGATTAAATTAAGGAGTCAATTTGAATCTCTTTAAATATTTTTCAATCAATAATAATTCAAGTGGAAGCATGTTGAATTTGAGTCTGGTTTTGGATTGACTAAAAATAAAATTTTAGGACTTGGATTTGGTTTAATCAGAGTTGTGCAGGGTTCTATTACGAACAACTCTTGCTTCAAATTCATTGTTTGATTATCTATATGCAATATTTACATTTTATAATCAATTTTATAATCCCTTTTTATAATTATTTCAAAATTCCCTTGTTTTATGGTTATTATTTTTATTGAATTTTGAACTTTGCAAATTCCCCAAGAAAAATTCAGCCTAAATCGCATTTTTTTCATATGCATATTATTATTCGATATTGAGAAAATACCTCTTTAAAGAATTCTGAGGTTTTGTTTGAATCTCTTCATTCACATAATAAAATATTAAATTTTCTTCTTTCTGTCAATTGTCACAACAAAACAATTTCCTGTGTTATATATGTGTGCCTATTAATATGCTGTGCATAGCATAAAGAGGCTACTTCAGTAAGGCGAAAACACCTGTTCACTAATGCAGAGTTCATTCTAGGATCAAGGGCAGGCAGGGCGCACTTTGCCATAAAAGGGCACATTGAAAAAAAAGGGGCACATTAATGTAATTATAAATAATCAACTAATCGAACTTCCCCCATTCATAACTTTTAAAATTAATAGAAAATCATTTACGTTTATGACAAAACGGCCAGTTTTTACTTCTTTCATTGATATGACAGATAATATTTTAATATTTCTCTTTGCCTTTTTCTTTGAAGTTTTCTTTTGCTTCAGTGCGAAGAAATATATAGATGACTAATCTTTTAGGAGTTTTGGGCTTTGATTCTAACAGTCGATACCAGGCTGTAATATTAAAAACTGAAGAAAGAAATTATTCATTCTTGTGAATTTCTCACGGTACTGTGTGTGCATCTCTTTCACTCTATAAATCAAAGTGCATGTGTTTATGGTCATTTTCTGAAGTCTCAACTCATGACTCCCGGGTCAACCACTTCTGGGGATCCTCCACGAGATGCTGGGGATCTTTCCTTTTTCTTTTTTTCTTATTTCGGCGAATTTTCACAGTAGTCGAGACACTGTACAGGACAGACAAAGAAAAATTTATGGCAGTATGAGTGCTAGAGTTTTACTGAAAGTAATTGGTGTTTATATATAAAGAGGTTGGGGTTTGGTTAGTGGGGGAGGGGGCAGGTGTGAAAAGGGACAGATTAGGAATGGAGCTATCGGGTTACATAATGTTTACAAATAGTTTAGAGTTGATTTGAAATAAGCAATGAAATTAACTTAAAAGGGCGCTTTTTTTTCTCCTGGTCGATTTTCCGAGTGAAAGGGCTGACTGGGCGGGGTTTTCGGGCGATAGGGCCACCAGGGCAGTAAATTTTATAGAGAAGGGTGGGCGGGGTGGCGCGCCCTGTAAAAAACGCCTAGAATGAACTCTGACTAATGTTAATCATTTGTAAGAATTTTTTTTAAATATCTTGTTCACATTTTAGTCTTTTAAACGTTCTTTTTTTTTTTTTTTTTTTTTCAAATTGTTTAGCTCAGAACGATATGTATAAAGACCATTTTCTACTTTTCATTTTGTATGCATTCTTTTTATTAAGATGTTTTTACTTTAGGAACTGTTTTTGAAAGTGTAAATATACTCAAGAAAAAAAACCTTGTAATGGAAATTGAAAAGTAAAAAAAATCATTCTTTATACAAATAGACTTCAGCTGCTCAATGAGAAAAATGTTTAAAAATATTAAAATGCAAGTGATCGTAAATTTGATATTGTAATTTTTTTGCCCACAAGGTTAACATTAACGAAGGGGTGTTTTCGTATGACTGAAGTAGCCCTTTAATAATAATGTTGCTTTTGGAGAAAAATGAAGAAATACAAGCTAAAAGATTATACTGGTATTCCTGATTTTCAAATTTAATAAATTTTAAAATTTCATGAAATTAAAATTACATGAACAGTAGCATAGACAGATGGGATGGGGAATCCAGATACACTAGGCACCACTAATTTTATAAAGTTTTTTTTACCTTATCTAATCAGAGAATTTCCAGCTATTAGTCCAGGTAAAAACAACTTTTTGATTTTAATGGTATGAAGAGCATTTGGACCCCCCCCCCCCTCTGTAACAGCATCTCTTGAACAAAAATAACTGCTGAGCATGAGGCAGGGCTCGAAATATTGAAGATACAGTAGACTCCCTCAAATCTGCAACTTTCTAAAATCTGCACATAACTTAAGAATGTAAACAATGAAAAACTCGGATCAGATATTGGGGCAAAATTTGACTTTTTTAGTTTTATATTAATTCCATGTATATTTTAATTTGTAATTTTTGTTAATATTACTGATTTCATGTTTTTTCATAAAGGAAGAATTTATTTTTGATAAAATTCAAAATATTTCTGATATTATTGATCATTGAAATCTTCTTACCCAAAATGTTTATGTATTAATCAAGCTTTTTTGGTTATTAAGTCTGGCTAAACATGAAATAAAACTTTTTTATTTTATGATTTTGATGTGAATTAGTAATGTACCTTTATGTAGGGGTATCTAGAGAGGGGTTTGGTGACGCAAGATGCGTCATATATTTTAGTTTGAGGGAAATTTGAGAAAAAATACATTTTGGGGGAGTTTTTAAATTCTTAATTTTTTCTTTTTTTTTCTTTTTTCAACTGTTAAAAAAAAATTTCTATTTTTTTTAATATCACTTTTCAAAATTTTCAAAATTTAATTTCTAGAGATGTTCCTGTGTTTTCTTTCTTTAAATTCTAGAAAAAGGCAATAAGAACTCCTTCGTCTATGCTCAACTTGCTATCTTTTGAAGGTGCGGTAATAAAAAAAATTCTTGGAATAGAGATGGGGAAATGTTTAGCACCCGAAATTCAATTAGAAAAGCTAGATGTGAAAAAAGGACTAGCCTTCTCTGAGTGTCTTAAGTAATTTATTGTTTGATAGGGTTATATCATATGGTCTGAATGCAAAAATACATTTTTGATGGGTGGCATGGTATAAGAAAGAACAACAAAATAAGTATTTCAGAGGATGAGACAACGCTAAAATAAATTACTTGACCATTTTGTCAAAATTAATATTTAAGGGTGTATTTGAAAAAATATTTTTTCACCCTCAACACCTCGAAATTTTATAATTTATTTTCAGACTTATTCTTAAAAGTACAAACATAAAATTTGCTGAGGTGATTTTTGAAGAAATGTAAAAGATGCCGTGCGATTTCATTTTTTGCCCAATTAATTAGAATTGGATTTATAAACAATTACTTTTTCAGTATGATCCTTTTTCTTGTTCCCAAATCTCCCTCTTCAGAAAATTCGGTTTAAAATGCCAACTTTGACAAAAAAATTTTTTGCAATATTTTCTGAATTTATTAAAAAATCGACAAGCGCGGCACATTGTGCACTTTCTAAATAAGAGAATTTTCCAGTTTGATGTGTTTTGAGAGCAAAAATGAATTTAAAAATAAATCCAAAAATAAGCAGTTTTCATTGGAATGCACCCTTAAGTACCGTATGTTTTAGTGATGTTAAAAGAGTAGAATTGTATTTTATTAAAACAGTATAAGATAAACAATCTGTGCCTAGAAAAAGACTTCCAGTATCTTATTAGTTTAGAAAAAAGGTAGAATTTAAAACCTTGGGAATGGAGAGGAGAATTAATTACTAGGTAATAAGATTGAAAGATTATAATGTGAAAGAAAAGCATATACAGAATACAGGGGCTTACAATATATTTAGGACTATGTTTGTGTCTGCCATTTTATAAGAATCGGTACTTGCAAGAGTATGTTGTATGTTGTTAAAGCAGTATAAAGCAACAAATTTTGAGGGGAGATTAAACTATAAATCAACATCAATTTATATAAGGGATTAACTTGAATATAATTTTTTATTAAATTCTGTGCATGAGTTCTTGAGATAGAGAGCCCACAAATTTTTTTGGTCACAGGCAGACATTTTGTAAAAAACATATTTTTTAGAATCTCTGACCCCTAAAATGTGTAAATGTGTTGAAAACTGGAATTCAAAAATTTTCACAAATCCAATACTTTCTTCTTGTAAAGAGAGAAGAGAATAAAAATGCCTATCTAGATGTTTCGGTTTACGGGGTTTGGTTTACTCTCATTTTATAAGGGTCATTCCATGCCATATGAACCAATGACTCAACCAGACCCTTTCAGATTTCGATGAAAGTCTCAGGAATCATTCTAGCTAATGATATAAATTTTAGCATATTTTTATTTTTTATTTATCGCTTTAAATTTTCAAAAATTATTTTTTGGCTTGCTTACATGTTTTTAATTTTCAATTTCTCAAGTTCTATCAAACATAGAAAGTTTTATGACCACTCATTTTAAAGAGGGGTTTATAAGGTTTAATTTGATATGCAAGTTGACTATGCAAAGTTTAAAAAATATTTAATTTTTAAAAAAATATTTAATTTTTTAAAAAAATTTTAATTTGAAAATTTTTAGATATTTTTTTAGATATTTTGAAAAAAGTGTATGTTTGTTGTAATATTATAAGCTTAAAATTCTGAAATGTTTAGAGTGGGATCTCAATGGGATCAGAAGTTATGAAATAAAAGCTAAAAATTACCATTAAAATAACAATTTAGTTCTATCTATTTTGTTATTTAGTTATAACTTGTACAGTAATTTTTAGCTTTTATTTCATAACTCCTGGTCCCATTGAGATCCCACTCTAAAAATTTCAAAATTTTAAGCTTATAATATTTCAACAAACATAAAATTTTTTCAAAAATTTTAAAAATGACTATCTAAAAGAATAAAAATTTTAAACTTAAAAATTAACCATGCATAGCCAACTTGTATATAAAATTAATCCTTATAAACTCCACTTTAAAATGAGTGGTCATAAAGTTTTTTACGTTTGATAGAACTTGCGAAATTCGAAATTGAAAATATTTATGCTAGTCAAAAAATTACAATTTTTCAAAATTTAAATAATTTTTTGAAAAATTAAAGTGATAAATAAAAATATGCTCAAATTTATATCATCTTAGAGAATGATCCCTGGCAATTTCATTGAAATCTAAAATGGTCAGATTGAATATTGAATTTTTTTTGGTTGATTTGACATGGAGTGAATAAGAAAAAAAAATCTTGTAATACAGCATGTGTAAAAACTAAGGACAGTAAAAAATATAAATTTTTTTGATAAGTTTCAAAACCAGTGATAGAAATTGGGAGATAAAAGGCAGGCGTCAAATGACGACTACTGTAAAAACCTTAGGCGTCAAATTAAGATTTTTAGTTGCAGTTTCTAAAATTCATATTAATATTACTGTAATACTGCATATAATTTTGGAGTGATTTGGAGTAAAAGAATAACTTTGAAATTCGCATCAAATTTTCTTTAAGGTTACTACAGAGACAAAAAAAAAAAAATTCACTCCCTTTTTTTATTTTATTTTATTTTTTTTTTTTATTTGGGGTGGGGTCGCACCACTTTTACGAATTTTGCGTTTTTTGTTATCTTTCGGCAAAATTTGCCATTTTCTCGCAATCTTTTGACGAAATTTGCAGCTCTTTTTGCAATCTTTCGACGCAACAGGCCGGGTTTTTTTTCGTGATCTTTTGATGACATTTGCCGGTTTTTTCGCAATCTTTTGATGAAACTTGCTGGTTTTTTTGAGATTTTTTTAAATATTTTGCCTTTTTTGCGATCTTTTGCCAAACTTTGTCGTGTTTTTTCGCAATCATTTGGCGAAACTTGCCATTTTTTCGATATTTTGACAAGCCTTGCCATGTTTTTTGTGATTTGTTGACGAAATTGGCAGAATTTTTTCGCAATCTTTTGACAAAATTTGTTGTTTCCCCCCCGTTAATTATGTGTTTTTTTTTCGCAACCCTTTGGCGAAAATTACTGATTATTTGGGATTCCTTGAAGAAATTTGTGTTTTTTCGCGAGCCTTTGATGGAATTAACAGATTTTATTGCGATCCTATGACAAGATTCTTATTTTTTCTGTAATTCTTTGACAAAATTAGCTTTTTTCTAAAGATTCTGTGACGAAATTAAGATTTCTTTTCACGATCCTTCATAGAAAATTGCATTTTTTGCGATTCTATAACAAAGTTCGTCTTTTTCCCAAGATTTTTTTTGACGAAATTAACTTTTTTTGCGATTATTTTATGGAATTCGCGTTTTTCTTGCGATTTTTTGACGAAATTTGCATCTCTATTCACACTACTTTGTAGAAATTTGCCTTTTTTTACGCTATCGTATAAAAAAAACTTTTGCTTTTTTGTTATTTTTTGGAAAAAAAAATCGTTTTTTTCTCCCATCTTTTGCTGAAAGTGGCGATTTCTTATACAAGCAATTGATGAATTTTTTTTTTTTTTTTTTTTTGCGACTATTTCTCGAAATTCGCGATGTTTTTTTAGTTCTGATTTTTCAGACTAGACCATTTTTTTTTTAATTTTCGGAGCTGAATGTCTAATAAATTTTTCAAAAAGCTAGGCGTCAAATTTGACGGCCAAGAATAATTTTCTAGTCGTCAAATTCAATTTTTTAGTTGCATTTGACGACTAATGACTGCTAATTTCTAACACTGTTCAAAACAAATGAAACTATTTTACTTATAAAATCCATCATCAAGTTGAACAGCTAATAATAATGTCAACAAAATTCAACTGTGAGTATTTCATTACAAAAATAAAGTAATTGTATAAAAAATCAACATTTTTGCCAGTGTAAAAACTTTAAGGACAGCAAAATAAATTCAGTGTAGTAACCAAAGAAAGAAATATTTAATGTATTATGTACTCACCTATGAGTTTAATGATTGCAAATTTTCCATCATTCTTTTGACATCATTAATTATTAGGACAGTTCAGGATTGTTTTTGTACTATTCATCTTCAATTGTAGATCTGGTTTTTTATGCTGAAGAAAAATGCCTTCTATTTTTATAGACCCATTTTGCTAGATATCTCCATAAGTTATCGATTGGATTTAAATTAGGATTTCTGAGCGGCTATTGCAAAACTTACAATATTTTTCTAATAGAACTAAATTTTTTTCCCAATACTTGTGTGGATAGGTGCATTATCTCGCTGTTATATCTGTTTTGTTCCTGTCAGAAGTGTCGCAACAAATCGAAGATGGTCAGAAAGAGTTTGCATATGCGTCTTTAAATTTAATTTTCCTGAAAGATATACAAGTGACACCATGTCATTGAATGAAAAGTAGCTCCATGTTGCAATGAATCTGCCACCTAACTGAAGTTTTAATAAAATCTCTTTTTCTTTTCTCAAATCATCCCAACAATATTTCCAGCCATCAGGACTATTTAAGTTTCATTTCTTTTCATCAGAGAAATATTGGGATGATTTAAGAAAAGAAAAAAAAACTTATTAAAAATCAGTTAGGTGGTGGATTCATTGCAATGTGGAGCTGCTTTTCATTCAACGATTTGGTGTCACTTGTACATCTTTCAGGAAAATTTAATTCATAGACACATGTACAAACTCTTTCTGACCATCTTTCATTTGTTGCAACACTTCTGACAGAGAAAAAAACAGATATAACAGCGAGATGTGTTCACAATGTGTGTACAAGCCACTAGAGGGCGTTGAACTTCATCCTTCTTGGAGTATAAAACTGGTAAGCAGAACTTGTCTGAGTGTACCTTTTCTTTTGTAAAGGAAATGTAGAGGTAGCCATGCCATTACACAGCCATCAAAGACAATATCAGCAGCTATCAGAGCAAGAGAGGGGAAGAATTATCGGGATGATGGAAGCTGGGTGATCAGCTCAGCAAGTAGCTTGTCAAGTAGGCCATTCTGATTTTATGGTGGGGAGGTGTTGGGACCAATGGACTGATGAGACGTCATTTACATGGCAACCTGGCTCGGGGCGCCCTCGACAGACTAGTCGTTGAGAAGACCGTCACATCACACAAAACGCACACATAGAGCCAACTGCCTCATTGCCCGCTATCCAAACATAGGCAGCACCTTCACTACGGAACCCTGTGTTTTCCCGAAACATCGCATGGCGCCTGACTAAAAGACATCTGGTATCGCGGCACCCATTACGTGTGCTGTCAATGACTCCTACCCACCGATGCCTCTGTTTGGAGTGGTGTCATGCACGACGGGATTGGACTGAAATGAAATGGAACCTGGTCGTCTTCAGTAACCAGTCTAAATTTAAATTGAGCAGTGATGACAATCGTGTTCATGTGTGGAGACACCGTAGTGAATGCCTCAATCCTGCCTTCGCTTTACAGCAACACACCGCTCCCATAGCTGGTGTGATGGTATGGGGTGCCATTGCTTACAATACACGGTCACCTCTAATATTGATCCATGGCACAATGACAGCCCAGCGGTCCATCACATCCTTCAGCTGCATATGTTGCCACTCGTGGCAGGAGTTCCTGGAGCCAATTTTCAGCAAGACTATGCTTGGGCACATACAGCAAGGATGTCACAAGACTGCCTCTGCCACATTGCAGCCTCCCCTGGCTTGCTCGATCCCCAGATTTGTCACCTATTGAGCATATCTGGGATCATTTGGAATGGAAGTTGGACACCCTATGAGTTTGGTTGAACTCAAGGTGCATTTATAGCAACTATGGAATGAGATGTCTCAGGACATCATACAGAACTTGTATGCCTCAATGCCTGCTCATATCGCATCCACATTCGCACTAAAGGGGGTCCAATAGAGTACTAAAATTTCCGTTCATTTGTACTTTTTCTGCAATAAATGATCCTTTTTCTTTAGTTTTCTAATCACTTACTTATATCACAGTAGTACTTGCGTGTGTAAAATTCCATTTCATTTGCATGTCTTTTTTTTGGTGTGCAAATTTTTATGGCAATGAGTATATAACTTATAGGACCCAGGGACGTATAAAAAGTTAATTTTTCTAGTCGGGTCAAAAATGCACTTTTTGACCCAAATGGTGTCGGAACATAATTCTTCAGCTAATATTGAATATTTTTGAAATTGAAACTGTTTATGAAAAACTAACGGTTCAGAAATCATCTATTAATCAATGCTTAGAAGCAACATATTTTATGTATTTTTTTTTTAATATGTGTAAATTAAAATTTTTAATAAAAAAAATTCTTTTACGTTTACATTATATATATTTGTTTTTAAATTATTTTAAAATGTACCATTAAATGTAATATATTGAGCTGTCAAACTGATCTCAAAAAACAAGTACTGCCTTGCAAGAGTGATCCTCATGTCCTGCGGAAAGCAAGGCACAAGCACTTTTGTTGGAACAAATTAAATATCCCCCGGATAATGAGAAAAATTGATAAAACTACAATGTTGTATTCTCTGTATTTTATCTTACATGCTAAAAAGAATGTTTTTTTCTAACATAAAAAAAATCATGTATATGAATGTAATCATTAAGAGTATTCTTCAGTCATTAATATTGTATTATATCTTTAGAATTACATTAATTGAAATAATGCTTGCATTTAGTGAAAACTGGAGCTTAGTGAACATATTAAAATGGGCTTTTGTCAACGACTTATAAATATGGAAACAATCAGATTGCTAATAATAAAATATTTATCTTTATTATTCATTATGCTGTTAAAACTTTTATTTCATGTTTGTGTGATAGTACGTAAGATTACTAGTAAATTATCAGTAGATTATATTTTACAATTAGTATTCTGCTTAGGGGGGGGGGGGGTGTCAATGTTAAAGTATGAAGATTTTTTTTTGGGGGGGGGGGAATTTGCATCATTGGGTTTGTGGGAGATGGTCACCACTGCCTTTATGAGGCAAGTTTCATTGAATAATTAGGAAAAATACATTTCATCTTTATAATGAATATTTAATCATACATTATTGACTATTAACTTGACCTTTGCTTTTAATATTTTAATCACATTAAAAGTTATCTAAATTTTTGTTATTTCATTTTATTACTTATTTTAACACTGTATTATATTGTAAGCATTCAATATAATTTTGATTGCATTATTAATTACATTCAAAATATTGTTTAAAAAATTTAAACAAAGCAATGACCAGAAATCTGCAAAATTCTAAAATCCGCACAACCTCTTGTTCCAAGCAGTGCAGATTTGAGGGAATCTACTGTAATTAGTAAGCATGAAATATCAGGAAATCTGATTTCAACTTTTTAAAATCCTTTAAGCTATTGATTTTCTATATTTTCTCATAATGTGGTAACCAATCATTTTTTAGTAATTTATCTCACTAGCTAATCATCCAAAATTGATAAAATTTTTATATTTACATAATATTTATCATGCTGAATTTGAATATAAAATATTATAATGTTGTTTTTGAGTTTTTAAAATATAAATTCAATTTAAATATGTAGATGTCTTTTTGTAACAAAATAAATCTATACAATTATAAAGATATTTCTACAGATTAGAACAGTATTTGTTTTCCTTGCATCAATGAAAGCTTAAGTTATAGCAAGAGTGTTCATCAATTTTATTTATCTATTTATTCGTATTGTACACCCTAATATCATCAATCTTTTCAGTTATAATACAAAGCAGTAGTGTCTTCTTTATCATTCTAAAGTCCTGCATTAAAATTATGTTAAATGTATAATTTAATTAACACATACATGTATATATACATATGCATACATAAATATATACATACTAAGTGTAATATGTATGTTGATGTTTAAGAATTTTCTACTTTTTGTCATTGATAATAATTTTATATTGTAGGCATAACTATGGATCTGTGATTTTTAACTTGTGTCCAGTTGGTAAAAATATATCATCTATAATTCCATCCATTTTCTTTTCCTTTGAAATTCATTGCTTAAAAATGGATGCTGATGAAGCAAGCAAAAGACCTGGAACTCGGTACATGTTTTGTTTTTACCTTATATTTATATTTTCTGTACTTATTAGTATATTGATGTAATTATTAAGTTGAAAGATATTTCTTATAAAATCTGCAATATTGAATTAATCATGTATTTCTTTCAACTTTGAAGATTTTTTGTATTTTGCAGTTTAAATGTTTGATATCGCAAAAATTGGTGAAAAAAGATGTGTCAAATCTTTCTCCTAACTTTCAAATTGGTCATCTTGACTTATTTTGTTATATAATAAGTCATGAATAATATTCTTTTCCTTGAAATGGTAAAATTTTAATTTTAGAAACTGAAGTTTTCATTTCCCCATTGCAATTCGAAAGATAAAAATTATACATATTTACTTTCTATAAAAAATTATTGTAAATGCAGTTGGAGCATGAAAATTTCATTTAAAAAATTTTAAGTATAAAAATTTGTGAAGTTGAATATATCAATTCAAAATAACTTGTATCTACAACAATTTAGTGGATTTAAGGAGCTTCTTTCGTATAACAATTGAAAAAATAGGGTAATGTTTAATATTTTTGTTTTCCTATAAAAATATTTTTTGGTATAAGTTTTCTACGTATAAAATGTAATACAATAAGGAAACTGCTGAGATATTTTCTTAGAAATTTTAAGCATTATTTTCTAGGAACAAAGTAGTTTTAAACACACAGTTTTTCTTTTTAATTTATTTAGTTGTAAATGCATAATAGACTGACATATTTTTCTGTTATTAATCACCACAAAATAGCCACTTTTGTAGCATTTAAATATTTTTGCATTATTTTCAATCACTATATTTTTTTTAAATAAAATTTCTGAAAAATACTTTATAATTAGCTAATATTTTCATATTACTACTTAAAAAGTTATTTTTAAAATTTCATGATACAACAAATATGTCATCATAAACCCCAAAGCAGAATATGCTTAAAAGTGCGACTTAGGTCACAGAACAATCAACTTTTCTACAGAACATTTCAAGTAATCATTTAAGAAATTCACCCTTCAATCGAAAGAAAAATTGAGAAAATCCCCAGGGGTTCAGAAAAATTAAGGCAGTCAGTTTGGAAAATTTTAAAAAATCAATCATACATCTGAAAATATATCATGACTTTTGACAAATGGTTGCAATCTTTTAGAAAATTCACTGTTAATTTCAGAATTCTTTTTTTTTATAATTTTGATTCACTTTTAGAAAGTCGTCAAAGACCCAAAAAGAAAAAAAAAAATTCTTTAATTGCTCATTTAAAAAGTTTGCAAAAATCGTCAATTGGTCATGAAAAAACTCATGCAATTGCCGCAGAACATTTTTGATCAGCTAAATATTGTTTCGGAATATTGCAAAGTATTTTACTTTGGGGATCATAAAGTTCATTTTATAAGACATTAATTTCCTTGCAAAATTATAGAATATAATTATGACCTTTTGTATACTCTTCTAAATTACTTTTAAACAGAGAAAATTTTATAAGAAGTATGGTATTTCCGACATCCATTGATTACTATATGTTGAGCTTCTCACACTTTACTATTCATGGCAGAGTTGGCAAGTTTTTGACAGTGTGCGGTTTTATTCGGTTTAAACCATCATGTCAAAAACCTCGTCAGAAACCTCAAATACTGCACTGATCTGTAAAATTTCACATTAAATATCTGTCACACATATACAACATTAGATGCAATATTAAAAATCCCTAATATTGTATTGTATATTAATAATTAGTATATAGTAAAGTATTACTGTTAAATACAATATTTTTAACCTGGTAAAATTTAATTTTTTTTTAGCAAAATTGTGCTTTATAAGAAGTAAACATAAGTTTTGAAAATGGTCATGTGAGCTGCACATCTTTTCTTTTTAATTTTTCTGTTACTTTTGTGAACTTACAGCATTCCTGGGATTTAGAAAAAAAACTTGGAGAACTGCAGATTGTTTTTTTTTTTTTTTTTTTTTTTTTTTTTTTTTTTTTTTTTTTTTTATGTAACAATATAATGTAGGTATGTCAGTTTTCTGTTACTCTGGTTTCATGGGTGATTTTGATCAGAATTTTCTAAAAAATTAAAACAATCATTTCCGGGGGGGGGGGGGGGAAAGGTCATAAATTCGGAAGTTTGGACATAAAATATATTGCAAACTTCACAAGTAGTACAGAATGCAATAGAAATTGCCAAAGATAAATATTCTTGTGAAGTGAAAGCAATTGTCACTGACAACGCTAATGTGATGGAGAAAGCCAGGCAGAGTTTGCTTACAGAAACTGATCAGGATTTAATAGCATATGGGTGCTCTTCTCACTGGTTGAATTTGCTGCAACAAGGCATAACACCTTGTGATATTCTCAAACAGGTTGTTAAAGTACAGAAATAGTTCAGAAATCAACGTCTTCAAGCTGCATGGCTAAAAGAATGTAAAGATTCAGTAAAACCCCAGCTGCCAAATGAGACCTGCTGGACTAGTCAACTCACTTTGCCTTGAAATTTTTTTTGTGCAATAGGTCAATACACCAGAAAATTTTGGAAGAACATGAGGATGGAATGTATAGTGGAATTTCTCAACTAATTAATGTTTTCACTTTATACAAACAATGCAAAGATCTTTTACTTCAGTTAAAATCTATAGATATTGCTTTAGACATTCTCCAACATGATACAGCCACACTTGCTGCTGCATGCCATGTTTGGCTCGACCTTTTGCAAGAGAATTCCCTTAAACACCACATTGAAAAAGTACGTAATTGAATGGATCAAATCATGAATCCATACCACTTTTTCGCTTATATTTTGCATCCCAACCATAACGGGTTAGGGTTAACTGATACACAAGTTGATTTAGCTCACACATGGGCTAAAGAAAGAATTGACGGATGTTTACCCATGTTGATAGCTTACGAAGCTGAAGAATACCCTTTCTCTCCTTATTTCAGTGCTACAGGGAGGACAGTTAACCCCATTACTTTGTGGAAAGGTATCAGTAGATGCAATAGCTTTTCGACTGAACCTACCTCCAAATTGGCTCAACAAGCAATGCTTCTGCTATCAAGCCTTGCTAGCTCAACATCAATTGAGAGAGTATTTTGTAACTTTGGCTTCATACACTCTACACTCAGAAATCTTTTGGGTGTAAAAAAATGTGCTAAATGGGTTATGTGCTATAGGATGCTGCAAGGTAAAATTGATCCAGATTATTAACTGTACAAAAATCATTTTCTTCTGTTTGAACATTCTAAAAAACAAAAATGTTTTATTGTATTTAAAATAATTTAATTTTTTTGTAATTATTAAATTGCAGTAATTAATGTTAAATAAAAAAATTACTTAAATCATTAAGACTTATTCAATGTTTCCCTCTAGTTCTTAAAATGTTTTAAAGCATATTGCATATTTTTGATGGTTTAAACCAGTTTTTGATGCGTGCCATGTCAAAAACCTGTTTCTGACATTAAAAACCCAACCCTGATTCATGGGTCTACCTCAAAAGCACTTTGAAATTCTTTTTTAAAAAATTGTTTGAAATAGCACACAACTAATTTCAAACTTTCGTGCATACAGCTGATTTCCTAGATGTAAAATATAGTATGACTTTAAAAATGTTACCCTTTTCAGATTCAATTGCATTACAAAAATGTTTTAATCTATTCAGTATAAATATTTATGAATGTAACGTATTGTTGAGTACATTTGTTCATTATTTTAATTTTTTACAGCGTTTTCAAGAAAAGTTCTCCGAATGGAAAAGTATGTGGTATTTGTATCTTTTAAAAAAATAATTTTGTGAAAATAGTGTGCATATAATACTTTATTATGCTGAATTCTGTATTAATAAGTTTATTTCAGAACTGCTATCATTTGTTTACCATTCTTAGTATTGCTTCATGTTTTTGTTAAATAGTACAATAAATTAGAGTAACATTCGATACGTGATTTTATTAACAGTAAACTAAATGCACTATAAACAAACTTTTCAATTCTTTTACATTGTCTTTTTTTAAATTCCCCCCCCCCCCCATAATACAGCTGCCTGACAACAGTTTAAATTAATCATAAATTTTCAAAAGTCTTGCATCGGAACTAATGTTAAATCTAGTTTAATTTGAATTTATATATATCACAAAAGTTGACTGAAACTAAAATAGAAAGTGAAATATTCATTTTCAAAAAGTACTTTTCAAGGGAAAAGAATAAAAGCTTCAATATTGCTAGAAAGACTTAGCCCAGACTCCCACCCCACCCCCTATAGTCTAGGTTGCTATAAGTTATTAATGATTCATATATTATGCAGAATAAGAAACAAAACTAAATTGTTTTAATCTTGCTGTATTTATAAATGAACAAGAATTCCTGCTGAACATTTTCATAACAACTGTATGCCAGAATGTCTCAACTTCAAAGAAATATTTATGCTCAAAAATGTATTTTCTGAATGAATAGCAGCAGATTATGCAGTAGGGTGGTGCGAAAAAACAAGTTTTTATTTCCGAATCGCTATAGTGCGGAAAAGTTGCGATTGGTAAATACAAGAAAAACTAAAAAAAAATTTTTGAAATCGGACATTATCTTCCGATCGCGCAAACCACCTAAAAATTCAAAAAAATTGAAAATTTTAGATTTTTTCAGAATTTTTTAAAAAATATTACATATACCTATATTTTATCAATATAGTGAAAAATATTTACACATTGTACTATTTAATAATAATAAAAAAATAAATTGCGTTTAGAGAATATCTTCCGATCGCGCAAGCTCATTAAAAATTGGGAAAATTTCAATTTTCAGTGATTTTTGATGCATTAAGAAAATAATTAAATAAGTTCAATTTGCGGTCTCATGTTAAAATTTAAATGTAAATCAATACTATTGTGCATGTTATGCTATTTTTGAACAACGGAAATCTGACCACGGTGAGATCGCTGCAGGGCGAAAAGGTTTAGTAGTTCGCGCAACTCCTGTTAGCCATGTTGCGAAACAGCGTTGAAGTCGCCCTATGTGCCCGCATCTTTTTCTCTCTCCAACCTCGTCCACTTGCACAGTGCGCCAGTGAACGAATTTCGCTTGTTAATTAGATGTATTGTGTTATTTAAAATACATTAACATGTGACAGGTACACGGATCTGCATACGTCGTTGACAAAGAAAATTACTAGACAATCTTTTCGTTGTCCTATATTTTGTCATCCCCAAGAGATTTTTTGTCAAATAATCTTCACGAATATAGCGCTTGTACGAGAAACTAAAGAAAATCCTTTAAAAGAATTTAAATACTTCTAAAATCGTTAAAAATACTTCTAGACTTTTTCAATAAATTCGTCCATATAACACGTATTGATATGTAGAATGATACATGTTTGAAGATGGTTTATAGTAATTTTAAACAGTGTATGTTGTCCATCGTGATATTTGTCTCAGGACTGAGGAGGATAACTAAATAATCGTCCTTTTTTCTTCAAATTGTATGTCATGTGGTTCTTCTGATTCCACTTGACTTTGCCATAATTTTTTTCTTTCTGTTTGTTTTCTTCTAATTTTGTATAGGTCGATAACTTGAAAAGCATCTGTTTTAGTTATTACAGGAATATCTTCTAGTACACTCAACGCTTTAGCAGCACCTGCACTGTCAGATACACCATTGCGATCGCAATGTAAAGATGTAGATTGTAACTCCACTTTCATTTGCCATGGTAATTTCTTCTTAAATCTGATAGCCTGTATCCGTCATGGTAATGATATTTTACATATACCTACATTAGGATTAAAATTCTCATGTATTTCATCTAAATGCTCAAGGTTTTTTATTTCGCTTCAACAAATTTGGAAGGTTGCCTTTTCAATACAGAGTTTCGTCTTCCAAGTCTTGTACTCAGTTTTTTTTTCTTTTTTTAAACTTTAGTACCAATTTTTCCCGTTCCGTCCTTTCTCTGGAGGAGATAAATCTATGCTCAATGACTGGAATTTTGTTGTGTTTTTGAGACGTACAATTAGTCTCAATTAGACACTCCCCCAGATCTGGTGACTTTTTACAGGAGCAATATTATCAATTTACAGGAACAATATCATTACACGTTTGCAGGCTGAAATATCACACAGTTGAGTTTCTTGTTTTTTAAATTCATCAAACTTTTTTATAAGGTTTGGCTATTCCTTGTCTCGAATATAAGATTTCATAAGTTTAGAATATTATCGTAGTAGGCATTAATTAGCTAAATGATTCTACAATCAAACACTTTTGGGATTGACGCCTTCTAATAAATATATTTTATTTTTTGTGCCACTGTATTGCTGACAAATGAGAAACTCACTTTAATGATGTTGAATTTACTTGCTAATAGAGACCTCTCCTCAAGGTAGCATTGAAGAACATTATTCGTGTGTTGGAAGAATATCTGGCAGAAAATCTCTTGGATGACCGAATATAGGACAATGAAAAGATTGTCTAGTAATTTTCTTTGTCAACGACGTATCCAGATCCGTGTCCCTGTCATATGTTAATGTATTTTTAATAACACAATACATCCAATTAACAAACGAAATTCGTTCACGGGCTCTCTCATACGAAATGGCGCTCTGTGCAAGTGGACGAGGTTGGGGACAGAAGCATGTAGACACGTAATGCGACTTCAACGATTTTTCGCAACGTGGCTAACAGGATGCGTGCGAAATCTAAACCTTGAAGAACTACTAAACCTTGCAGCGATCTCGTTATGGTAAGATCTCGGTTGTTCATAAATGGCATAACATGCTCAATAGTATTAATTTACATATAAATTTTAACACGAGACTGCAAACTGAGCTTATTTAATTATTTTCTTAATATATCAAAAATCACTGAAAATTGAATTTTTCCCGATTTTTAATGAGCTTGCGCGATCGGAAGATATTCTCTAAATGCAATTTATTTTTTTATTATTATTAAATAGTACAATATGCAAATATTTATCACTATAGTGATAAAATATGTGTATATGTAATATTTTTTAAAAAATTTTGAAAAAATCGGAATTTTTCAATTTTTTTTTAATTTTTAGGTGGTTTGCGCGATCGGAAGATAATGTCAGATTTCAAAAATTTTTTTTTTAGTTTTTCTTGTATTTACCAATCGCAAATTTTCCGCACCATAGCGATTCGGAAATAAAAACTTTTGTTTTTTCGCACCACCCTATTATGCAGGTTGTAGTAAATTAAATTAAAAACAAAAGTGTTAAAATCTGCAGGCAAAGAAGTAGAAAAGAAACTGATTTGAGGGATTACTCTGGATGAGATAAAATTATGATGTTTTCAAAAGTTTTAAGGAAAAATCAAGAGAAATCACCAAGAAGTTGAGTATTAAGTGATAAATGTTACTGTGGTATGTGCAGCATTAGTGGTGCAAAAACTCCCATTTCAAAACAGGAAGTCTAGCTTTCATATCTAGCCAATTCCACTGTGCTGATATATATATATTTATATACTGCTTTATCATCTGTTTCTGTTTTGGAATATTTTTCATCTAATATTTAAAGATGTAAGGTGGAACTGGAAAATAGTCTTTATGAAATTTTGTTAAATACATTTATTAGTATGCCTGTTATGAAGTTGCTTTTGCAAATTATGTTAACATTTAATTTCTGGTTAATTCAGCAAAAGCCATAGCGTTTTAAACAAGAATGAAAAATCATACATTTTGGCATAGGATATGACATTCTTTCCAACCCTATCAAAATATCGTTACAAATTTTCTCTTTCTTTACGATGAAATATTTAAATAAGTACAGTAAGACTCCCTCAAATCTGCACTCCTAAAATTTGCACATAATTTACGGATGTAAGCAATGAAACATTCAGTTCAGATGTAGGTGCAAAATTTGACTTTTTTAGTTTTATATCAAATCCATACATTTTTTTATTTGTAATTTTTGTTATGGTTATTGAATTAATGTTTTTTCATGAAGAAAGAATAATTTATTTCTGAAAAGATTCAAAATATTGCTGATATCATTGGTAATCACAATCTTACCAAATATATTTATGTATTAATCAAGCTGTTTTAGTTATTAAATCTGGCTAAACCTGAAATAAAGCTTTGTTTTTTTATGACCATGATATGAATTAGTAATGTACCTTTATGAGGCAAATTTCGTTGAATAATTTAGGAAAAACACATTTCATCTTTATAATGACTATTTAATTGTACATTATTGATTATTAACTTGATCTTTACTTTTAGTATTTTAATCATTTTAAAAAATTTTAAAGATAAAAAACCAACGATTATAAATGCACAAATAAAATAAGAAAAGGTAGCAAACAGCCGTTTCAAATCTACTGTGGAGATTCTTCATCAGTGCAAAACTCAGCGAGCTAGAAAAAGCAAAACTGAGCAACTCTTAGAAAAAGCAAAACTTAGCTCAGTTTTGCTTTTTCTAGCTCGCTGAGTTTTGCACTGATGAAGAATCTCCATAGTAGATTCGAAACGGCTGTTTGCTACCTTTTCTTATTTTATTTGTGCATTTATAATCGTTGGTTTTTTATCTTTAAACATTTTTGCACAAAGGCTTTATGTGCTATTTTAACATTTTAAAAATTATCTAAATTTTTATTATTTTAGATTATTACTTATTTTAATATTTTAGTGTCTTGTAAGCATTCATCATACTTTTGATTTCATTATTCATTACATTCAAATTATTAAAAAAAAAAAAAAAACAAAGCAATGACCAGAAATTTGAAAAATCTCTAAAATCCACACAAGTTCTGGTCCTAAGCTGTGCGGATTTGAGGAAGTCTGCTGTAATTCAAAAATGCATAACCATAAAAATTCATTTTTAGCATTTCCTGTCCATATTAGATAATTTATGCACATATGATGTACTAAAGTTAGTTGTGCATGAAATTGCATACCACAGCTGAAAATACACTTCCAGTAATTATCAATCATATTACTTTTGTAGTTGAATGCTATGCACACTATAATTAAACATATTGTAGGACATTTCAGTAATCTATATCAATTTAACTATGTTAGGAGTATCATGACATCATTAAGATGCACCACAAACAAGTTTCCATCATAGATCATTATAATAAAATTTTATGTTTTCAGGTAAGCAAACTATAAATGTTGCTTATTCTATACTCCACAGAAAACACACTGTAATCCACCTTTAGTGATGCATGTTTGTGTCATTATGTTTGAATTAGCACAACATTAAAATGCATGCATTTTTCTATATAGATCATAATGTAGGCAAACAATAAACCAGGGGTCGGCAGGTAATTTTAAGTGGGGTCCAAATCAGGGCCATAGCTAAAAGTGAACGATAGGGGGGCTCAAGTGATTGTAAGTGGAGGTTCAAAAATTTTTTTCTCTGACGCAGAAAGATAAATTAGTGCCTATTCACATTGTAGGTACTATGCTTCAGATTAAATTGTTGTAATAACTTCATTTTATGCTAAAAAAAGTATATGATAATAAAAATTCTGAGTATATAACTGGTGCAAAATTAAATATTATGTTAGCTTCCTATGTACAAATAGGATGACGGAATGTTGAAACACTTATTTTAGATACAATTTAGTATTTCTACAAAACTGAAAGAGTATCAAAACTAAATTAGATTTTTGACCGGATTTTCATTTTGAATTTTCGGAATGGAAATTCATTTAGTGACCTTGGAATTTTTTCCAGGTTAGGCTCAAAGTATTTTAGGGGGGGCTGAGCCACCCATAGGGCCCCCTTAGCTACGGCCCTGGTCCAAATACTTTTGAAAAATTATATCGAGGTCCAAAGGAAAAAGAGCAGATAGGTAATATAAGTCTTTATTACTTTTAAACTGTTATTTTTGCATACACATACATATAGTAGAAAATAGAAAAATCATTTATTAAATTACTACATACACGGATATAGAAACTCTGAAACTGTTACATACACATAATAAAGCAGAAAAGGTAGATATTTGATGATGAAAAACTCATATGAAAAATTATTCCGGAGCTGCAGCAATTTCATTGGGTGATTTAAAGAATTGAGACAACTTATCTACTTCTGCAAAGCCTTGAAATCTTATTTCAAATTCCTTCAGAAGATTTGATATGAATTTATAAAGCTGCAGTGTGAATTCAGAATTCATCTTTTTATATTCAATAACTGCTTAAAAATGAATAAATTCTTCAGTTGCAGTGTGTTTTTTGGTGATCTAGACTTCAACCTTTTGCAGTCTGGACCCTTGTTCCAGATGTGCCTATAAATGCTACACACTTCATTTTCAGTAGAAAACATTTTATAATTACAGTAGAACCCCGATAATCCGGATCGGGTTTTTTGCTTTTTTTTCAAGTTTGAGAAGCGATTGGCTAATTTCTTTAACATTAACTTGTTGCAGCGTCGTATTCTGAATAATAAAAGAAAAACTTTTTCGCCAATCGCTTCTCAAAGTTGAAAAAAAAAATTAAAAAACCGATCCGGATTATCGGGGTTCTACTGTATCCTCAATAACATATAAAAATTACATCATAATCTGAGTATGTTTACGAGAGTTAGAGCACAAGCTGATAGGAAAGTGGACAAAACAAAAAATTAACACTTTTTAACTATGTTGGAAAGTGGTAAAAATGGTCTTAACTCTCATGAATTCTTTTAAGAGTTTTCTTCTCTTAACTTATTTAGTTCAGTAATTGCAGAATTATACTGTATGAATGTCTTCCAAATATAAAATTTTTTTTCTTATTTTAAAACTTCATGCTACATGTTTGCATATTGGGAAGATTTGAATGACTCACCCATTCAGTCTGGTAAAAGAGATAAAGTGGAATGCAATATAATTATGTTCATACATTTTTTTATATAACTATATTCATGTATTCTATTCTAGTTTTGCAATTTCTTCTTGCATCAAAATGAGCAAAATAGATTTTAAGGCTCAAGATATGTTGATTCCTCTTCTTTTCTTCTTCTTTTATAAAGGTTTTTAAAATATTCAATGATTAAAAGTAAATTGAATACAGTGAAACTCCTGTTATTCCCAATAACCATATTTGTGGATGATAGTTTGGATAATTGGAGTAATCTTGAAGAAAAAAAAAAAATATTGTGAATAAAAATGCCTAAAAAATCACTTTTTTTAAGCAAAAAAAAATGTAGAAGCCCAATTGAAAATAAGATTACTTTCACTATAAACATTAATAAATTATTGTTATATATCCATACACAGTACAGTATGTGCATATATTTATCGATCTTGAAAATATCTAACAAATTTAATCGATATTATGTAATCTGAAATTACATACATATCCATAATTTTTTACAATTTTTAGGTGCGTTTGTAATTATATAAATACGTAGCACCTATAGTTGTCATTCAGTTCATCCATCTGTCTGCATGTAACAGAGCAAATCTACCCAACCAAATTGTTTGAAATTTAAGATATGTAATTGTTGCATAATTTTGTCAAGTCATTTCAAATTTTATGAAAATCGGATGTGTAATTTAATTACAGGGTTAATAAAAACTATTTCATTATATTATGGTCAATGGGAAAAACTAGTTTTAAGTGCATTATAATGATGTTACACTCTTTTGAACATAACAGAATTGATATGCATCTATAAAGTATATATTAAAATATACATTCTGTCAATCTGTGGACCAAAGAATATTTATTATTACTGGGCTACATAAAAATATTCCATTACATGATGCGATAGGGGGAAACTCTGTTTGGGGCGTTTGAATAATATTAAACTATTTCACATTTTATGAAATTGATATACATTATTGAGGTTTATTACAAGTTACTTCCAGTGTAATAGATAGTATTTACAGGAACACACATAATATTTCAACCACTATATGATATTCGAACAACTGTATACTATTACAGCAAGATCTGAATATTTTTAAAACTTCATTATAGTATGAACACACCTCATTTGCTATGCTAGATGTGCAATTTCCAACTTGTTCTTATTTACTCCTGCCACATCAATATTCAACCCTATCTGCTTTTTATGTAAAAGTTCAGTTATGCTTTTAAAAATTCAAATTAATTCTTTGGACTTATTTAGAACATGTCAGTAGAGAAATATAGAATCTATGAAACTGCTGAAATATGGACATAAAATAATCCAAAATTTTCAATTAAACCTAAATTTATTGTTGATTTGAGTAGGAATTTTAAAGAAAATATTTTTAATAAAACTTTGGATGAAAAATTGGAGATACTATTTGGCCAACAGCTATAATTTGTGTTGTTATAGAGCAAGAGTCCAGACCGCCTGACCTACGTTATACTATCAAAGCTTTTTTCTTTTTTAAGTACAGATAATAGCTAATCTGAGTTGAGGGTCTTTTGGCAGGTAATAGGTACTATAGGTACTAAAGGTGTCTAAAAGAGCTGTTTGTGTACATTAAAGTTTCAAGGCTGGGTTTTTTAATATGTTTAATGGGATAGTATACAAAAGCTATGTTCACTATTGACTGACACTTTCCGTTGGTCATAACTGTAGCCATAAACTTTAAGCTTGATAAATTGTTGGATAACGTAAGTCATAGTATCAAGGATAAATTTAACATATTATTCAGGCAGTTGTTTTATAATATTATCTCAGCAGCCTGACTGATCTCATCGGTCTTACATTCTACTGTACACTATAAAGGTCTGCTATACAAGGGAATGACAGCATTAGCTCTGCATGTGAGTGCATTACCACTCTGAGCCAAGCATTAAAGAATAGTCACATGATAATTGATGTTAAAATATTATTTTTTTGTTGTGAAATACATTATCAACAAATTTTGGTACTTTTAGGTTAGCCAGGTGCCAGTGTTATATGTACACATATACATACATATACATGTACATATATGTAAATATATATGTATACACGTATGTATTTATATATATACATATATATTTGTGTATGCATATATTAGGGATGAGACTTTTCCATGTTTTAGCATACCAGTGTATTATTAGAGAAAATGGTGTTCTGTTTAATCGCAATATTTTCCAATCAAATAAAATAACATTTTATGTTAGATTATACTGATGTGCAAAAGTGCAGAAAAGTCTCTTCCCTAATATATTTATGTGTATATATATACATGTATATAAACACTGGCACCTGGCTAACCAAAAAGTATCCAAATTTTAAATGGTAGGAAAAATAAGAAATGTGAACAGAAGAAAGTTTTTTTTCTTGATCCAATCAAAATATTTTTGGATGGATCTTGTTAGAAAGAAATTACATTCTGATAGTTAAAAATGTACTAAAAAGCTTTTAAGGCCCAAACCCACTTCTTGCAGTTAATCGTCGGCTCATTTGTTGTGGCGACACGGTGTTTTTGATCTTTAATGAGTTTTGCATCAAGGCATGGTTGTCTGGCAAAAGAGAAATCTTTCCATCAAGTAGGTTGATCTGCTTATCTCCTGATTCTTTGTTCATTCCCCTTTGTTCTATTATGAAGAAATCGCAAATGGGTCCTATACAAAAGGCATACAACACCTCTTCCCAGTATAATCCTTTCCTATATCCCTCTTTCAAGAATTCAGTTGACGGGGAGAGTATTTTAGTGTGCACCCAGCCGTACTCTATCCACTGCTTATTAACTGATTCAGAATTGCTATCTTTCAATTCGTTTCTTAGTTTGAGATTTCCTGTCTCTCCAAATCCAATAGTCTGTTTCTTTTTGCCCAATTTGATACAGTCCAAACATAAATATTTGATCTGTGGTTTATAGGCCGGAAATTGCAATATTACAACAATACAAGCCATAAAGTAGAATGGTCAGCACATGGTGAATCAGCAGGCTTGGTTGCAAGGTATTCCCTAACTTATAAGATGCTTCTCTGCATCTTATGGAATTGGCGAGGAATTCTGTACAAATATGTGGAAAGCAAACAGAGTACTGGACTCCTATTCTACTTTTTGAAAATCAGTAATTTTTCAAAACAAACAAAAAAAAAATGGTAGGGTTTTGCAACAATTGCACGAAAAACACTGTTTTAGGTAATTCTTTACAAAGTTTATAGAGATTTTTATTTGAAAAATAATGGTATTCAAAAATTCAATAGAATGGGAATCCTGTTATGGGTTCGCACAATTTTACCACTAAATTTTAAAAAATATTTTCAAAGTATGTCACTGCAGAAAAATATTTCAAAATTTCAGAATACATGTGATGGTTGCAAATTCTGTTTCTTAAAAAATAAATATAAATTTTCTTATCATTAATCGTGGTGTCAGAGTCCTTAAAAAATATAAGGAGTGTGCGAACCTTGTGTTAGACTATCAACAGTGCCATATACAGTAACATGCTAATCGGAGTTTGTGATGCCATTTACAAAAAATAAAGAAACGGGTTGAAAAGGAAGATGGTTCTTTTTTCTCAAGATAACACCTGCCTGCCTGTTATTATGAGACTGACTGGATGATCTACAAGCTGGTGTGGGATTTGATGTTTCATCCATCATACAGCTCAGGCATAGCCACTTTGGATTTCTATCTCTTTTCATATCTTCAGCTGCATCATGATGGTGCAATTTTCAATTCCAATAAGTAGGTCATAAATGAGGTCAATCTCTTTTTGGATTTGCTCACATTGCAGTTTTTCTAAGAAGGGATTAAAAACGTTGGCATATAATTGTAGATTTGAACAGATATTACTATCCTCATTAGCTTTGCTGTTTTTGTATGTATATATCATTTTGCTTTTTTTTTTTTCTTGGTAGCAAATTTTTTACTTGATATAATGCATTTTTATGAGCACACAGTTAAAATGTTAAAAAATTTTTCTTTCTATAAAAATGCAACTTTTTTATTTTCTGATATTGAGTTGGAATTTGGCAATTTAGAAAACTATAATTTAAATAATTTAAGTTTTAGTGTATTTGATATGAAATACTAAAATGTATTTGGATTAACTCATTTTTAATTCATATGAATGAATTTAAATTATAAAATTTTTTATGTACTGTTAATTTATTTTTTTTCATGCCTATAGATCACTGTATATTTGGGAAAAAGAGATTTTGTTGATCATATCACTCATGTTGATCCTATCGGTATGTAATTTATCTTTTTGATTGTTGTTCAAAATGAGTGCTTTTATTTAAAAAAAAAAATTATGTTGAACTATACTGAATATTTTCAAATCCCATACCAATCTTATTTCTCAATGTGTTGTAGACTTAAATTGCATTATAAAAGCTTCAAACTTTCAGAGTATTTTATATAAATTTGCTTAAATTTGTTTGTTATATTAGAAATTTTTAATCTTCCAGATGGTGTAGTTCTTATTGATCCAGATTATGTAAAAGAACGTAAAGTGTTTGGACATGTTTTAGCTGCATTTCGATATGGAAGGGAAGATCTTGATGTTCTTGGTCTTACTTTTCGAAAAGACTTATATTTAGCCTCTGAACAAATATACCCACCAGAAGGTGAAAGTAAACATCCAATTACAAGATTACAAGAAAGACTGGTTAAGAAACTTGGTCCTGATGCTTATCCATTTTTCTTTGAAGTAAGTTTTTTTTATTGTTGTATATCTTTGACTCAAAAACAACATTTCTTAACACTACTTCTAAATTTGACTTTTTACATTCTTGTTTAATTTTAACTTAAGCTCAGCCATGTATCTTTAATAATATTGCTGATTCTAGAAAAACATATTTTCAGTCTCTTATACCTCCTCATTTTTTAATACTCATATGTTGGTGAAATTTATCTCCATAATTAATCTTTTTACTTTATTTATTTTAATCCTGTAGAAAAACTGGTTATTTTCAAGACTTTAAACTGCAGAATCAAAAATTATGCCTTTTCTATTACTATTTTTGTAATTGCAAAGATATCTTTGGACATTCTTCATTTATTGAACATTATCATAATTTCAGGAAGAAGTTCTGCATCCCCTTCCCCATAAGCACCTCGCCCTGCTGTAAGCATTGCACTTACGAAAATACAATAAAAAATTTAAAGTTATGCTATTTTCACACATTTTGTGGCAATTTTTTAACTTTTATAAAAGGAATCCAATTTCAAGCTTTTAGTTGAATGTAGTAAATTTTGTCTTTTTTGTGATAAAAATTTAATCTGAATTCATTCAGAGATTTATTTTTTCGTGAATTTTTTTATTATTTTTACACTTTTTTATGGAGATTTTTCTAAATTCATTACAGAAATCCTGCTTTAATCTATTAGCCCAGTATACTAATTTTTTTTTTTTTCAAATTTTAGCATTTTAATTTTTTACCTATATATAATAATTTGATCTTCTATTGAATATATTTTATTAATTAATACATTTTGAAATTTTTATTTATTTTTTATTATTTTTTTAATGTAATTTTTAGCTTTTTTGCAAAAAATGTATTAATATTGATAATGAAATTTTTTTGTTAATTATAATTAGCATAATTATTAATAATATCTTATCTCAATATAGCAAATTTTGTTTTGTTTTCAATAAAGTTAATTCTTTTTCATACAGCAATTTTTTTTTTTTACATGCTTTGTGATATTTATAAAAGGAATCAAATTTAGATTTTTTGACCTAACATTTTGCTTTTGTGCCACTTTTTTTATTTCTTGAATATATATGTATATATATTTTTTAATGTGATTGGAAAAGATTTTTTTTTTTCAATTGCTAATATGTTTTAAATTCAAGATGATATTTATTGAAAAAAAGGAATACATTTTTCAATTCCAAATCATTTCATTAACCATGCTTGCAAATTTTATTTCTTTAAGTATAAAAAAGATTTCATGAGTATATCAGAAAGTTTTGTGTTGCTGGAAAAAAAAAGTTTAATAGCAAACAGATTAAAATAAAAAGAACCTAAAGCAAAAGATTTTCATATGAGCTGGTTAGAAACCAGTTGAAAATTTAGGCAAGTGCAGACTTCTGTGAAGAATGAAGATCAGTCTAGAGGTCTGCACAGGCCAAAATTTCTAGGTCCATGCACAGTCTGACCCCCATAGAATAAAAAATTCACCCCTGACCGGTCTGAACAAAACACCATGGCCAGGCCCGATATAAAAGTTAAAAGTTTGGCCCAAACCTGTCCCAGCTCAGTGTAAAAGCTAAAATGTGGTATATCTATGAAATCACTTATATTTCCATTACCAAATGCCACATTGGCACCAGAATTTTAGTAAAAAAAATTGTCACTCATTCATTTTGAGATTTTCACATTGGAAATGCTCTGCTCCATAAAAGGTTCAGACAGCATTCTGTCATAGACAGGTTCTTTGTCACACATTTCACTATATTTTAACTGTATTTTAATTAGCGTAAAAATCTACTATTCTTTAAAAAGAAAAAATTTATAATTGTTGAATAATGGTGATTTAAAAATGTATGAATTTTTTGCAAAAATGTTTGGGCCAGACATAATTTTACTGTCCTTTGAATGGAGCAGATCATGTGGAGACAATTTTCATATGTGCCGGATCAAAACCATTGCTGAAAATTTTTGGGGTCTGAAGACTAGAAAGATCAATCCCAGCTCTGTATGGGAGAAATAAATTATTTCCAGCCCAGCCTGATCTTTTAGAAAAACAGTAAGGTCCGAATCCGACCTGGCCTGATCCTTCACTGTAAAGAAGAGTTACTAGGTGTGGCCGGAGCCTTCAGGAAAAGTAAGGCCCAGACATGGCTTGACCCCCCTCGCCCCCCCCCCCCCCCCCGAGTGCCAAGAAGGAAAATACACCCAAGCTGTGCAGATCTCTAGTTTGGTCACAATTTGGTCCGTAAAAACAAAATTAGATGCATCCTGTGAAGTGTGATGTCAAAGTGCTGCCTGACATTCACAATAAAAATAAAACCCATACCCGACCTGAAAAGAGTGAATTCCAGGCCCAACCCTGTCAGAGTGTCATGAATGAAAATTGTCCCACCAGACACAGCTCATGCAGACCTCCAATCTTATGTACAAACATTAAATTTTAAATGTATTTTGAAGATACATGCATTTTGTGTTTGAATTTTTTTTAATTTGTAAAGTATTTTGTATTTTAGTTTATAAAACTAATGTGTTTTGTATTGAAAATGATTTTTTGATGTATTCTGCCCAGTTCTGGTTGGCAGATATGCAAATGTGAAAATTCTCTTAATTTTGAACATGAGCGTATGTAGTTCTCATTGTCAAAAGTCTTTTGAATTTTTAAAGGTTATAAAAATACTGATTTTTGTAGCCCATGGTTAAAAATTTGTGAAATATCTTGATATCTAATTTTAAAAATTCTATTTTCTTCTCTCTTTTCATATTTCTGTGTTTTGGTTCTTTAACACAACAACAAAAAAAATAGTTTTTGGCTCCTGAAATTTTAATAAGTTATAACTGTATCTGAGCCTTCTACAAAATTGCATGAAAAAATATGCATATTTAGTAGTAGAAATGTAATGCAAAGCTGAATGAAACCTTATCAAAACATACTGCTTTTTTAGCTTTTCAGTAAAATTTTCTCAGATTTTGTTATTTTTTTTAATATTTCTTCGCATGTGAGCATTTGAACAATTTTTAAATAGAAATAAATCCAGTATGCCAAGATACTCTACAAAGATTGGATTGAAATATTTTTAGTTACTTTTAGCATAGCGTTAAGAAAAAAAAAGTCAGTCTCTAAGAGACACAAAGTGACCTGCAGCCAAGTTTTTTAATTATTATTATTATTATTATTTTTATAGATTGAAATTTGTACTTTTGAAAATCAATTCCACTAATGATTAGTAAAGGGTCTCGGGTTCGAGAGCATATTTTTGTTTATTTTAGTCTTATTGGTCTATATACTATATGTTATATTAGTCTTATTATTTTAGTCTTATTCTATTCTTATTGCCATATTTTTCTTATTCCATCTTCTAAATTTCCACCCTTGTGGATGGGTAAGGTTGGCTTAAGAGTGAAAATGCTTACTGCTAAACTATAATTTTCAAAATGATCATGTCAATTTGAGACATAAATATATTAACTTAAAAAATATCTTCTGTTTTTCCATATCTTGAATGGTTTTTGCAAAAGCTGTTAAAACAAAATAGAAAAAATGTCATTTGATAAATGCATACCGTAAAATCCCGTTAATCCACCCTTCCAGATCAAACACCCCCCCCCCCCAAAAAAAAAATCGCTGAATCGGGATGAATCATGATGAAATGAATGAATCATAAATGTTTGATGAAGTTGGCGTTTTTTTTTCCCCGAGATTTTTAAATAGATTTCGTGTTTTTTTGGCTTTTTTCTGGGTCTTTTCAACAGAATTTACGTTTAAAAAAAAAAAAAGCAAATTTTTTCAAGTATTGCTTTAAGTATCATAATTCATTCAAAGATTCGTGATTCATTCATTTTATCATGATTCATCCCATGCTCATCCCCATAAAACGATCGTGCAAAAATCCCGTGTAAGTGCCCCCTCTAATTATTTTAAGATTTTTCGTCAAGTTTGGGTGGGGCAGATTAACAGTATTTTACGGTAATCTCAAAAACACTAGTATAGTGATAATTTTGCTATGTTTTGTGATTTAACCTAAGTTAAGCAAGTAAATATAAGCACATCATGCACTACAAAATAAAAAAGTCTAACATTTAAAAATATAATTTCTTATTAAAAGCATTTTGCGCTCCTCTTTCCATGTGGGGCCCTGTGCTAGGCACCTAGTTATGGCACTGCCTCCAACACTATATTTTCCTAGAAAAATCCAACACTGAATTTTCCTAGATTGATTTTCTTTAAAAACTAAATGTTTCAAGCTATTTTTCCATAATTTTACTAAATTAATTTAGAACAAAATAACTTATGCAAGTGTAATATATTTTAAAACTGTTCTTGATTAATTTATCTATTGAAATTGAGAAAGTTTTTATTTGTTTCAGTTGCCTCCTCATTGTCCAGCATCAGTTACACTTCAGCCATCTCCTGGAGATACTGGGAAACCATGTGGTGTTGATTATGAACTAAAAGCCTATATAGCAGACAGTGCAGATGAGAAAGCTCATAAAAGGTGAAAATCAGTATATAATCATGCTGTAAGCCTAGAGTGTGCAATTGCATTGAAAGAAAATATAATTTTAACTAAATTCTTTATAGAAGAAACTTCCCCCTTAAAAAGTAGGTTCTGATTTCATTATTGTTCTTAAAAATGTAAAAAAATTACTCATTTCGATTTTATTTAAGATGTCCTTAAAATTAGTTTTAAAGGAAAAAACAAAAAATATTATTTTCTCATAGTTGCATATGTTTCTCCTTAGTTTACTTTATTGGAGATAATTTTCCCAATTGTAAAATTTAATAATCATTTTATTTATTCAGTTCAGTTTTTCCTTTATCTAAAAATTCTTCAGGGTTTTTAATTAAGATATATACTTCAGAAAATTGTTTTATAATAAGTTCAAAAATTCCCTTTACCAGGAAGGAAAAAAATATTTAGGTCCTTTTAAAGGACACTTTTCATCTTAATTTACAGGATTCATTTTCATTGGGAGATTATGTAATTCAAGGAATAAAATTTGCTAGTAAAAATCAGAAATTACAGGCAATAATGTAAAAAATTTCCCCAAATCTGGGAAAACCTGGTAAAATGAGCAGCTACTATGGCAAATGGGGGACAATTGCTTCTGTTTCTGTGCTTATGAACTAAGGCATGCCTTTTAACATCACCAAACATAAAATTGGAAACTGTCTGCTAATTTTTACAGATTAAATATATGTTATATTTGATCTGCGTTCCTGTAACATTTGTCAACAAAAATTCAGTCACTAGACACATCTTCCAATATCATGAGGTTTGACAGCAGTTCAAAAAGAACTTATGAAAAATAAAGGACATTTTTAAATTTATAATGGCACTTGTAGCCTACATATTTATAATGCCTTTTAAAGAGATAATAAAATCACAAAGGGGAAATTAAATTCTTGCTGCAAGCTACCAAGTTTTTAATGACATCTCCACAAGTTATGCAGACTTCATCATTGTTTAATGCAAATTAATGTTTTTCCTTCAAAGTTCTGTTCATATTGTCTATATAGGTGATGTATAAACTTTATTTTTTAAATTACCTTGTTTTTATATAATTTTTATTTTGATGCAGTGTCATCTAGTTTTAAAAAATTCTGTTCTCAAATCCAAAAGGGCAACTTTATGACATAATTTTATGAAGAAAGTCATGCCACTGCTCTCAAGGTAGACGCATGTCTTATTTTCACGTCTCAGAAAATACTGTCAATACATTTTCAACTGAATTTCCTGGCAAAAACAAAAAATCAAGTGAATGTAGCCAGGGGGGGGGGGGTGCCTAGTAATCTGTTCAAAAACATTTGTAACGTGATAGGTAATTTAAATATCAAAGAATGAAAAAATCATTTAGATTCCCAGTTGCTTTTATAGTCAGTTCAGCCAATTTTATACCTTTATGTTTAAGAGTGTGTGTCATTGTGTTAGAAAGTTTCAGGGTTATTGAAAAAGCCTTAATTGTTGACTATACATTTCAGAAACAATTTTCTGCTTTTCTGATTTTTTGCCATTTCTTGCAGGGTTGATTTCTTCTGAAATTAAAAAAAATCTTATTAATCTGAAAACTTGGACATTAATAAAATTACAAATTTTGACAAATGGTAGCCAAAAAACCAATTTAAACAATCATTCACAGTAAAAATAGCTAATTTTGTCAAAGTATCATGAAAAAAAAACAACTTTCCTCAAAAGATCAGATAAAAATGGCAATTTCATCAATGTGTTGCGGAAAGTAACTTGTCACAAAATCACAGGAAACAAGCAGATTTTATCAAAGGGGTGTGATAAAAATGTGATTTTGTAAAAGAATCATGGAGAAAGCACAAATTTCATCAAATAATCAGAGAAAAAATGCAAATTTCTTCAAAATATTTTTAAAAAATCATGAGTTTCCATTCTCAGACTTATGAACTTTTGTATGAGGCTGTTTTGACATAGCGTAATTTTCGGAAGAAATGCTGTGGCGTTTACGTGTTTTAAAATAAAATTTCAAGCGATGCAGCGTTTACACGCAATTTTTTTTTTCAAACAAGCGTAATATTTTTTCTGAATTTTTCCGAAAATTAAAAAAAAATCGGTCATAAATCCAAAGTTTCGGACATAAAATGTATCGCAAATTCTGGCAAATAGTCGCGAAAACAAATTAATTTCGATTTCGTTAATCGTTCAAAGAAAAATCACCAATTTCATCAAAAAAATTGCAGAAAACAGCAAATTTTGTCAAAATATCACGAAAAAAGGGCAAATTTCATTAAAAAAAACCCTGCAAATTTTGCTTAAGATTGCCAAAAAAAAAAAAAAAAAAAAAAAAAATGCAAATTGCATGAAAAGGGCACAGAAAATTGCATAGTTAATGCAGGAAGTGGATTTCACTCTTCTCCTCCCCCATCTTTTATAATCTTTCAAAAAAAAAAAAAAAAAAAAAAAAAAAATTCTGAAAATATTTTTTTCTTGTACCAAAGATTCAGACATCAAACTTAAAATATCATGGATGAGCCGAAATTTTCAGATCAAGCCGAATGAAATATATTAACACTGCCTGAAATGCTAAAAGTTTGCCCCATCCAGCCAAGAAAACTCAGTGAAATCAAGTCCGGCCTGGCTTAACCAGACTCCATTTTTCATATTACTCATAGACTCATTTCTCATAGAGTTCTCATGCGAATTGTATTCCTTTAAAAAGTAAAAAAACAAAAAAAATCGTATGAATAAATCAGAAAGTTTTGCGTTGTTGAAAAAAAAAATGTTCGAGTAGCAAAAAGAAATAATGAACTGAAAATATGAAACTAAAGCAAAACTCACTTTTTACTCTATAAAAAAACAAAAAAAAAAATATTTTTGTTATTAATTAGCTGATTTTAAATGTATATTTAATAATAAATTAGGCTGAATATCAAATTTTTATTAAAATATATTAAGTTTTAAGAATATTATAGATACCCATCAAAAAGCAGACTGTTTGACTCACTGGATAAAAAGTCCCCGTTATCATGACATGTTTGTTTATTTAGATGCGGCGACATAGTGAAAATCCGATGATTCATTGATAATGTTTTGCTATGCAAATGAGAAACAGTTACTTGCTTTTACTGCGATCTTTCATGAAGCTATTTTTTCTGCAAATAGACTTTTTTTTTTTAATGACCATTTGCTGATTTTCGCAATATTTTTTTACATTTCAAATTTTTGTATTAATGACTGCCTTTTCGCGATTTTCGGAACAGAATCACCTCTTTAATGCATATTGCTGTAAGGAAAAAAAATCACCATATTCGCTGTGCCGCACTAAGTATATTTTAAACTTTTAAACTCGTATGCACCACACCGCTTATCCCCAAAAATACGACATTTAAAAAATATTATTAATTTCGAATTTTGTATTTAAATTATTAATTTCTGATTAATAATTTCATTTTTTATGCATTCTTAATACAGCTTAATAATGTGTTTCTGTTTAGCACGTCAATTGTGATTACCGGGGAAATTTCACCTGGGGCGTTTATGACCATTTTCTAAATTCTTTTGAGTGATTTTTCGCGATGTGGCGTTTACGCCGCTGCGGCGTTTCTTCCAGAAATTACGGCATGTTTACCTTAGGGAACCTTTTTTTTCTTTTTGTAAAACATGTCAAACAGTTCAAGCACTGCATACTAAGTTTAATTCATGTTTTATTTCTGTTGACGTTTGTCTTTTTAAGCAAGCTTGCCTTATCATGCTTTTCTCCCGTACAGAAACAGAAGATGGCCTACCTGTATGTCATTGCCGTCTATTATTACCGAGATTAAGATAATTGTAAATAACTGTAATTGATCTATTAAGATTTGGCATACATAAAGTCCTGAACTTTTAAATGCATCCACTTTCTCTTTTTCAAACTCCGAAAGCTTTGTACCAAGTGGCATGACTGAAAAACAGAATATTACGATCCCAAATGCTTACTACGCATTTATATCATCTTGGAGTTGTGTGTGCAGAGCAAAAAACATGCAAATTTTACTTTTTAGAACACACAAATATAGTTGTTTTTATAATTTTGTCCATACCAGATGGTTGCAAGAATTCTTTATACATTTTATAAGTATGAATTTTCCACATATTTACATAAAAATTTATAAAAATATTCTTCATTTTTTATTGATCTCCAGCCATTAAATTTGCATAAGTTTCCAGCTACATGTAGCCAAGATTTGGCAGTTTTCCACCTTGTCCTTATAATTTTGACCACCACAGTGGTTTTACTGCAAGTTTCAGGATTGGTCCTTATTTTTTTTAGAACTTGTGGTCAACAGTCCTTATAATATGTTGTTAGTGCACAAAGATACTTTCAACATGTTAAAAATTTTCATAGTTCAACTGCAGCAAAGACAGTGCCTTTCTGAAATACTTTTTATTGAAGATGGAGGACTCCTCCACATTAGAGGAGCAGTATAACATTTCACAGATTGAGTAATAGGCTGGTATTTCCATATGGTGTCGCCTCTTCGATCCCCTGATCTAATTATATGTAATTTTTGGCTCCAGGGTTACTTAAAAACTATTGTGTACCATAGAGATGAAGAGATGTCAGAAACATCAGTGACTTAAAAGATTGCATATCACAGCATATGTGAAACATCACTCCTGATGTCTTACATTCTGCAATACAGCACCATGGGTGCAAGACCTTCAGTCTTAGGGCTGATTTCAGTCTTGGAGAGATTTTTGACTTATAGTAAATTTTGCTTTATATGCAAAAATAATGATAATTTTACTCTAAAAACTTTTTAACCTGTTTCTTTTATTATAAGAGATCATTTTAAACCATAATGCAAGACCTAGAAGTCATCTAACCCATTTCCATTAAATGATTTCTAATACTCAGAAAAGTTTTCAGTCTTGGCTTCTTGCACCCATGTACAGCACGTCGTGTATCATCTAAATTGTGTTTAGTGCATGTGGAATCTGAAATTAACCGGCACTGCTATGCGATAGCGTAACCACATACACATTGACATTTTCTAATAAATTAGATATGCCATCCCGTTTTATGCTTAATTCTTTGTTCTTATATTATGCATTACATTTCATACTCAAAAACACCATCTGTCTATACTTTTTAAATTGTTCCATTCTTCTTTCCCCTTCTTGAGTAGTAAGCACATCGATTTTAGTTTGGTTTGGGTTATTCCTTTAAGCTACATACAGCTCGAAATAGAGATACTTATAACAATCCTGTACTTGATGTCTCCAAAAGATTGAAACTTCTTTTAATATTTTACCTGTTGGATATATCTTGGTAATGTAAATTTAAAAAAAAATTCAAAATAAGGTAATTTGTATGCAACCCAGTTATAGAAAATTAATAATTGCACTTAAAATAGGGTCACTAATACAGCACTTGTTTGGCAATATAGTTATCGAATGGAAACAAACAAAATAATGTTTTCACAAATATATTATTAAAACACCAATTGTAAATAAAATTGCTTTCTTAAAAAGTGAAATTGTTAGAATCTCAGAACCTACTACAAACAGTGAAACATTTTACTATTGTTCACTGGCATGAAACTAATATGAAAATAACAAAAATACTACTTGCTGTTGTTGGACAATGTATTTAAAAGTATACTAAATGTAAAATATCTAGAAATGATGATTGTCCAAAAATTCAAGAAAATCGCAATTCAGCAGGATGGGAGAGCCATTAGTGATTAAAATAGTTTATTATATAAAATGAATTAATATTCCATACATCAGGAGAAGTCAATCATTAAATTTATTTAAATGTTTTCATTGCACCACAACTTCTCTGTCTTAAACAAAGCCATGGTACACCTCTTCTCTGTGTGGTTACAAAGTCAACACTGATTTTTTCAAAAAGACATGTTATATATCAAAATAAAATTACAATATGCTGGTTTCAAAATCATCTGCAATTACTCTAATTCCAGTATCATAAAATGCATTAACTATAAAATAACTATAAATCTTCATATAAATAACGTCAAGTAATTTAAAATCTAATAAGTCTGTTTTAATGACCCTAAAATCATTATAAAACTCATAAATTTATATCAAGAAATCCCAAAGTCATTAAATTACTAATAAATTATCATTAAAATTTCAAAAGTGTTTTCTAAAAAATATGTATTAAATGATCTTTAAATCATTGTATTATTCATAAATACATATTAAGAGCCAAGAATGGAAATAAATTAGATATGTCATGATCAATCAAACAATTTTATAATTTACATTTCTTAATATAAACAGACTTTAATTTTGCAATAAATTATCATTAGAATTAGATTATAAACAATAAATTTGATTAATTCTTCAAGGGCATTATGCCTAAACAATGTCTATTAGTTTTCATTTACAAAATGTTGTCATCTATATTTTGTACACCAGCCAATATAAGCATCTTTAACTGTTCCTGGGTTTATTATTAGTTTATTATAAATTGTGTTGTGTTCTGAATAAATGAAAAATCTAACTAATTGGATGTACATTTTTTGCATATTATTACAAATATATTTTTCTTTGGTTATACTTTATTAATGATTTTTGTTTGAACTGAATGGTTTATCTTATAGAGATGATGTTTTTCTTATTTCTTTCCCAGAAATTCTGTTAGATTAGCTATTCGTAAAATTATGTATGCACCAAGTAGACAAGGTGCTCAGCCAAGTGTTGAAGTGAGTAAAGATTTCATGATGTCTCCTAATAAGCTGCATTTAGAAGCATCACTTGACAAGGAGGTTAGTAAAAATACTTCTTGAAAATTAAATAAGTGAATTACAAAAGCAAACACATGAAGTTTTTTTCTTTTATATATACAGTAGAACCCCGATAATTCGGATTAATTGGGACCAGGTCCGATCCGGATTGACGAAAATCCGGATTATCCGGAGAATGTGAACAAATGAAATAAAATAAAACATATTCAAATAAAATCACCTTTATACTGAACATATTCAATATTTACAAACAGTAAAAATGTTTACTTTGTAATTATAAAATTTGTCATATTCTGCCAGTTTTGCGGGCCGCATGGTCGGTCATGCAATCTCTTGAGCATTCTCGTTTATTGCTCCTTTTATTCCGATTTTTCGCAAGTGATTTGTAGAAGGGTTTTGGCAAGAAGTCAAGGAAATAGTCGCAAGAAGACTGTTTCAAAGAGGACCTAAGGACTGGCTGACAAAGATCAGATGGCGATCCTTATCAGTCAGTGTGTCTATAAGGACTATTTTACTTTGCTTTCTTGTAATGCTCTGAGTAAATCTTTATTAAGTAGTGGGCTTTCATGACATTTCCAAATGGATTAAATAGAAAACTGTGAAAACTGGAATTGGCAAAGCTTAAATGATGTATAATTGTGCCTTTCATAGATAACATTAAAGAGCTTAAATAAGAAAGCTTGAAATATTCTTCTGAAAAAATTTCAACAAATGCTTATTTATTCAGAATATGATGCTGAAATAAATTCATGTTTTGGAAATTTGCCGATCACTTCTCAAACTTGAAAAAAAAAATCGACCAAATCGATCCGGATTATCCAGAGATCGGATTAACGGGGCCCGAATTTGCGGGGTTCTACTGTATATATATATATATATATATAAATAAAATGTTTGTTAATTTAATTTTTATGCAACAGTCAACTGGTCTTTCAATTAATGAAAAGCAAAATCTATGACATATGACTATATGAAAACTATGAAATAATTTAAAGTACCAGGATACAAAGTTGATACTTATAGCATTATTATACCTTAAAAAAGCTTCCTTGGAAATTATTCTATGATATTTATGCTATATTTTTAAAAAAGAATGATTAACAATATTTTTGTTTTAAAATGTCTGTTTTCAGATTCCATTTTAAAATAAGGAAATTTAAAGTTTTAGTAATTTAAAAATGGATACAATTTTTATGGGCTTTTTTCCCTTTTTATATCAAAACTTTTAATATTCATTTATATTTAGCTGGTTCATCATGGTGAAGATATTGCTGTAAATGTACATATAGCCAATAATTCCAATCGAACTGTGAAAAAAATTAAAGTTTCAGGTAAGTGCATTCTTCCAATTTTGATAAAATTAACTGTATTTAAAATTAATTTATTAATTACTGACTTTTAATTTTAGTACGACAGTTTGCTGATATATGTTTATTTTCTACTGCACAATACAAGTGTACTGTCGCAGAAATTGAAAGCGAGTAAGTTGAAATATTTCTCAAAATATAATTTTCTCTGCAACATATATATGCATGCAGTAAAACTTGCATATTGGATGCTCATGAATATCACTGAATAATGTGGAAATTTAATAAATCAATTTATCATCTAATTTCATGATTTAGTGATAAATCGATTTAACACAGATTTTACGTTTAGAATGTAGAATATATTTTTTAATTGACAATGATGAAATGAGATCTTTATGCAGCACTTTTCTTATATTATGTTGTATACATAGTTTTTTTTTTATTAGATTAAAATAATAATTATCCTTTCTCTCAAATGAAAAACTCATTAAGATAATTTTTAATATATTTGTTGTTCATTACTATATGTAATTAAATTATCGTTAATAGACTTTTTATTTGCTTCTGTTTTAAAGTATTTCTACTTAGTTAAAAAATATAATAAATTAATACTAAAACTTTCAAATAATATCATAACATTTGAAAATTGTTTTTCAACAACAAAAAAAGCATAAACTAAAATTTGGTTTTTAAATTTAAAACTTTTCTTTTCAATCATAAATATGGAATCCATTTCAGGAAAACATTCTCTATTGCCAAAGAAAGAAAGAAAAAATCCATGTAGCCTGCAACAAAATCATGCTATCTAGATGTACCCAATGCAGGATTCTATTTTAAAGTATTTTTGCTTAATTACAAAATAATACTAAATTAAAAATAAAATTTTTCAACTTATCTTAACATATGAAAATTATTTTTTCGTCTAAAGGATAGATAAAAATATAAATTGAAATTTAATAAATTTGATGTTAAATATTTACTTTCAATCATAAATGCTTAATTAATTTTCTAAAAATATTCTTATTTACAAAGATTTATTCAAAAATTTACACTCAAAAATAAATTTATAGCTTGCAGTACTGGCTGAAACTACTGGGTCAATCCATTTCAAGTGGTCCAGCACTGGTTGCTCGACCATTTTAAAAAAATCTGAAATTTTTTGTACAACAACCCTAACATGACGGAAGTTCAAAATGACCGTTTTTTTTGTTTATGCATGGCGGCCATCTTTTTCATCTTGTGCAGCGATTTTCTCAGATACTAGGATACACAAAATTGTAAATATCTCGTCTTTTATTTTTCCAATTGAAATGGGGTTTGCAGAATTTTGTTCAGAATAAAATAGGCTAAATATATGGTGGTAGAATAATTTTGGAAAATAAAATTTTACAAGTGAAATTTTAGCACAAAATTTAAGATTTTTTCCAAAATCTATCCGTTTGCAAGAGGAAATTTTTCATGCTGGGAAAACTGTCACACTTACACAATTTTTTCTACAAATAGGTCAAAAGTGCATGTACTCATACACCAAGTCCCAGATCTGGGAGTTGATTTCTCTTTGAAAAAAAAATTCTGAAATTCGTCAAAAATTTCAAAAATCGCACTTTTTAGGCTTTGATATCTCTGGTGGGGCACGAGATAAAAATCTGAAATTCTGGCCTTTGATAGTATTGTGTAGTAATGTTATGTGCAAAAAATTTCAAGAAGGAGATTTGACTACAAGCGGAGATATGACGTGGACAATATGTGAAAACAATACTGCCAAACTATTGTAACCTACTATGTAATTGTTCAACAAGACTGTCAACCTTACACAATTTTTTTTACAAATAGGTCAAAAGTGCATGTACTCATACACCAAGTCCTAGATCTGGGAGCTGATTTCTCTTTGCGAAAAAAATTTCAAAAATCGCACTTTTTAGGCTTTGATATCTCTGGTAGAGCACGAGATAAAAATCTGAAATTCTGACCTTTGATAGTATTGTGTAGTAGTGTTTTGTACAAAAAATTTCAAGGAGGAGATTTGACTATAAGCTGAGATACGATGATTAAAAAATGTTAAGAAATGCTATTATGAGTGCATTAGGAGAAATGATATTAGTCTCATTTATTACAATATTTACACAGAAAATATAGTTTGTTGAAAACAGTTTAATAGTAAATGTTTAATTTACAAAGATACTATATATGCTCAACAAAGAGCTTAACACTATTTACGAGCGATGTTATGAGTTCGACCAGTTACTGTTGTCAGTCCATCAGGCTGTTCTTTCTCAAAATTTTATTTGAAGCCACCCAAGTCTTGTCATCCCTAGTTAACTTGAATGAAATTCTCTAGGTTTAATAACTGAAACCATGTGAACTCGATCAGTTTTATGAAATTTACTTTTCCAGAAATGTGTACCGAGTAAAATTGTTGCAATAGCATTTCTAGTAGGTTTGTTCCTGTGAACAAATAGTGTATTGGCTTAGCATACATTCTGAATTGTTTAAATCACACAGACGTATTTGAAGAAGATATTTGTAATTAACATTAGGGATGCAACGGATATCCGGCATATCCGGCTGATTTTTTAGTATCCGAAATATCATCGGATATCCGAATCACAATCACCGGATATCCGACTTCTCTATCGGATATCCAATCGAATATCCGGTAGAATGCAGCAAAGCAAATATAGATGAATAACAGTAATCGTTTGATCCCAAACAATGCCTAAAAACTTTTGTTTGCAATGCAAAAGATGAAATGTTATAATAAGTTCCCTATCAATGAGTAAAAGGTAACTCTCAAAAGTTTAAAGAATTGCCAGCTTTCCTACGATTTATATTTAAACGCTGTAATCAATTCAAGAATTTACGTTTTTATCTTTTAGAAAATTGTATCTTTACTTTCAGATTGTAAAACAAAATTTGAAGTCAAAATAGCAAATAAAGCCTTTTTGCAAAAATGTATAAAGATAGAAAACCAACATTTAGAAATGCACAAATAATGCATGATGCATGAAAAGGTAGCAAACAGCCGTTTTGAATCTACTATCGAGATTCTTCATCAGGACAAAACTCAGCATGCTAGAAAAAGCTAAGTTGAGCAAAGCGACAGAGAAGCGCAGCCCAAATTACGGGAGCGAATGATAGATTTAAAATGGCTGTTTGCTACCTTTACATGCATTATTTATGCATTTCTAAATGTTGGTTTTCCATCTTTAGTCTTTATAAAATTTGAAGTTGTTTATTAAACTATGATTTTATTGTCTTTCTTTTAATTTAAACAATGGGTTAATTGGTTTTTAAGTTAAACAACTAAACAGACCTATTTTTATTTTCTTCCATCCTTGATAGAAGAAAGTAATGTTATCAATTTTGTACGACGAATTTACATGTTTTAGGGATCTAATATCCCAAAAACATGTTTATTCAAAACCTCTGTTTGTCCCAGTGTTGCCATCATACGATCATACTATCAAAATGTGTATGAAGTTATACATAGAATGAACCAAATATTCTGTTTTTGGCTGTAGCCAGCACGTCCATATTTATTATGGAAACATTTCGCTGTATGGCGGTGCTGTAATCACAATTTTTGCACCATTTTCATTATTCTACCAGCAAACACTGTATGAAGTTATGCATAGAAATGAACCAAATTTCTTTGAAAGTCTGTCAGGTCTTCTTTCAATTCGAAAATATTTCGCCGGAAAATGGTACTGTAATAATGATTTTTAGCTCAGAGGCTATAAAAACCTGTGAGCTTATGTGCCCGCCCGTTCTGTATGTATGTATGTAAATGCGTAATGCAATAACTCATGATAAAAATATCCCATTCACTTGAAATTTTAAATATAGGTATATTCTGATAAGGTGTTTCCCTGATTAATTTTGGGAATTCATTTGACAAGTATAAGTGGGGGGACGGGGGCTAATACTCTTCCCCTTAATTTATATCAATGGGTTTTACATCCAGAATTATCAATTTTCATTCAAAATTTAAGCATAGAATCATTCTGATGAGGCGCCTCTGTGATTAGTAGTAGGTACTCATTTGATAAGTATAAAGAGATGAAACAGGGGGCTAATTCCCCACCCCTTATTTCGATAAATGGGTCTTTTATGCAGATTTATCAGATTTCATTCAAATTTTAGACAGGATTTTTCTGATGAGGGCACCACCATGATTAGTTTTGGGAGTTCATTGTATACGTATAAAGAGACGGAACTGGGAGCTAATTCTCCAATCTTAATTTCGATAAATGGGTTTTTCATGCAAAATTCTCATATTTCTTTCATTCAAATTTTAGACATAGGATCATCCTGATGAGGACACCTCCATGATCAGTTTTGCGAATTCATTGGATAAGTCTAAGAGGGGGGAAATGGGAGGTGACTGCCCCCGCCTTAATCTAGTTTAATGGGTTTTTCATGCAGAATTTACAGATTTGCTTCAAAATTTGGATAGATTCAATGTGATAAGGCACTTCCTTGATTTTTTTTTTTTTTTGGAGTTCATTGGATATGTATAAATGGGGGATTGGTGGGACTACCCCTCTTAATTTAGGTAAATGATTTTTCTTGCAAAATTAACAGATTTGCTTTAATTTTTGAATACAGGTTCATAGTGATAATATGCTTCCCTAATTAGCTGTGGAGTTCTTTTGTTAAGCATAAAAGGGATACAGGCGATTACCCCAACCCCTCTTAAATTTGGTAAATGGGTTATTATGCAGAATTTTCCGATTTGCTTTAAATTTTGGATGTACATTCTTTCTGATGAGACGAATCTCAGAATAGTTTTGGAAGTTTAATGGTTAAGTATAAAGGGGGATAACTCCTTAAATTATATAAATGGGTTTTTATGAAGAATTATTCGATTTGCTATGAATTTGGATGTAGGTTTTTTTATGTGATAAAGCATATCTCTGATTAGTTTAGGGAATCCAATGATTAAATATAAAAAGGGGAAATGAACGGGAGCTATCCTCCCTCTTGATTTGTTTTTCGAACAGCATTAACCCTTGAAAATATGAGGCTGTAATATACAATTAAGGATGCGTAGCCTGTGAGCTCAATGCCATCAGTTTAAGAGGGCAATATTCTTTTTATTGTAATTTTTTTTCATAATTATTTTATACAGTGAATTAACGGTTATAATATAGAAGTAGTATTAATATTTTGTAATATTTTTTTAAACATTGAGATCTACGAAATAGAAGAGAGTTTTGTTATTGGTGCATCCAACTAGTTATTTTCATGACGTCATTATAAATATTTAAAATTAAGTTTTTTTTTTGTTTATAAATTTTAAACTGATTTAAATTAAAATTAAATTAAATGTAGCTTAAGGTAATCAGCATTAAATAATTAAAACATGAAATAAATTAAACCTATGTTTGGAGATAACTCTTCAACCATTAGTATATAAGTAAGACATTTTATGTTTGCATTATAAAAAAGTGCTATGTATTTCTTTATGAAAATACTTTACAATTATAGACATATTAATAAACATGTAAAATTTGTTCTAAAAATTATCAGCATTTCATTGTACAAATTATTAGCAATTATCAGCAGTTCATTGACAAATAAGCAGAGTATTTAAATGTTTGAATTTCAGGACGGAATGGCAGGATTCATGCCCTAAAAAATTTTGTGGACAAGACATTCCTCTTTCTTTAAAAAAAAAAAAAAAAAAAAAAAATTACTTTTTGAATTTTTTTTTTCTTTGTGAAGTGGCGATCAAGTCTCAGGACTGACTGATTATTTTCATGATATTTTCCACTATCGATTGACAAATCTCAGTTTGCTCTTACGACAATTATACAAAATTGTTTTTCTGCGTCTGACTGTAATTTTTCTCACAAATTTTTCTTGTTTGCTCGTCACACAAAATTTTGCTTTTTTTTTTTTTTTTTTTTTTTTTTTCTGGAGACCAACTGGCAAATTTCACAATTTATTTCTCTCAACAGATTGACAGATTTAGCTATTTACTCTGCGACAGATTGGCAAATTTCCCTTTTTGTTTTTGTGACATTCTGATGAAATTAACAATTATTTTCCTGTGTTCAGCTGAAAAATTTGTGTTTTGTCTTTGTTATTGGCTGACGAATTTCATGATATTTCCTTGTGACAGATTAACAAATTTCACGATATTTTACTGTGATTGATTGACGAATTCCGCTATATTTTCCACTGTTCAAGTTCCCGCTAAGTTCAAATTTTTTCAGACAGGTCAACAATTTTTAAAAATTTACTTTTGTCATGGTGGACAAAATGAGTAATATTTTTTCTATGACCGATTTACATATTTTGCGATTTTTTTCCTGTGCCAAAGCAAGAAATAACTAAAAGGACAGTAATAGGCACTAGAGTCTGAGCTTCTTGAATTAGCATTAAACAAAATGAGATTAAATCTTGTTATCTCATCTTATTAAATCATTGAAAAAAAGAAAACATGTTTTTTTACAATCAATGGTTCAACATTAGGTGTTTCATTTTTCAAAATCATCCAACATTTCCTCATCAGTGGGCTCAATAATCATACCTCTTTTTTTATTTAAAAGACGATCTTTCATACGATGTTTCTGTTTGTATTTGTTTTTTTTTTCCATATCTTATAATTTGCACCTGCACATTTTGTAACTTTTCTACTCTCTTCTTTATTAACAATGAAATTTTGATTTCCTATTTAAATAAAAATTCTTCTATATTTAAAGAAGTACGTAAAATAAATAAAAATATGGACATCCATTGCCCAAAGCAAGATGTTTAAATGTTTCCCATTGAGTTATTGAAAATCATGAAAAACGTCATTTTTATGATCAAAACATGATTTATGTAATAAGAGTCATATATTACGTATGTCATGGATTAAACATTAATATCCCTGGACGAATCATAAACAAAATAAAATGCGGACACCACAAGGTACATTCTCGAGCGATAAAAACAACCGTTTTCCAAATGATTAAAAAAAATGATGAACTTCAAGGAAACCATTTAAATAATTGATGTGTGTAGTTCACAGAAATTAGGACATGACTTATTTAGATAAACCATTTCTCATGTAATCGAAGAAATCTACTGACAATGTCATTTTCGGAATTCCTTATGGGTTTAAAATTTCAATGCATAGTTGAACATAATTCAATTAGCTAAAATGCCAGGGATTACGGTATTGACGATACTTCCACTAAGTGATGTACAATCACAGAAGGATATGGACGATACAATCACCTACATGCATTATTCATGCAAGCAAATTAAAAATGAATGCACACCAGATTTTACAAAATTAAGAAAAAAAAAATTAAGAAGAAAAAATCAAAAACAAGTATTTCCAATAATTTAATGTATTTGAAAAGTTGCTCTGTTCTGTTGTCAAAAGTGTAACCATAAAAGATTCTAAACCACACAAAATCGAACAAAATCTAAATTAAAAAAATCATTTAGCAACTCAGTTATTAATTGTCCATAACACTGAGTAAAAATTGAAAAACAGATATGATATATATAAAGCTTGATTCTTTTCTTTTCCTTTGTTTTAATTAAAATAAACAATTTGGATAATTATCTTGAGTTGTTCATTTAAATTATTTCAATGGAAATTTGTCATGTCGGTATAAATTGTAAATGTTTAAGTGACAAGTAAAAAATAATAGGGTTAATTTTTTTTTCCCCTCTTATATAGTTTAACTACCCTGTATTTACAAATGTTATGAGGGAAACTCTCTCCGCCTGGGAAAACCTGAATTTCAAGCCCTGATTGTCAAAGATATATAGTTTCTGTAAAATATATTTCAATACATTTAAAATGTTAGAATTGTGTGTGAAACATGTTTGCAATTTATTATTTGAGATGGCATTGGCTAAAGAAATAAACATTCACCATAACTAAAAATATATTTAGTACCGGATATCCGAATCCGGCTGGCAAATCGGATACCGGATATCCGGTATCCAGCAAAATCAGTATCCGGTGCATCCCTAATTAACATTTAACTTTGTACCATAAATTATTAATTTAAAATTTTGGAGGTATGAACAATTACATAGTAGGTTACAATAGTTTGGCAGTATTGTTTTCACATATTTTCCTTGTCGTATCTCAACTTGTAGTCAAATCTCCTTCTTGGAATTTTTTGTACATAACACTACTACACAATACTATCAAAGGCCAGAATTTCAGATTTTTCTCTCATGCTCCACCAGAGATATCAAAGAGTAAAAAGTGCGATTTTTGAAATTTTTGACGAATTTCGGAATTTTTTTCTCAAAGAGAAATCAACTCCCACATTTGGGACTTGGTGTATGAGTACATGCACTTTTGACCTATTTGTAGAAAAAATTGTGTAAGGTTGACAGTCTTGTGGAACAATTACATAGTAGGTTACAATAGTTTGACAATATTGTTTTCACATATTGTCCATGTCATATCTCAGCTTGTAGTCAAATCTCCTTTTTGAAATTTTTTCTACATAACACTACTACACAATACTAACAAAGGGCCGAATTTCAAATTTTTATCTCGTGCCCCACCAGAGATATCAAAGCCTAAAAAGTGCAATTTTTGAAATTTTTGAAGAATTTCGGAATTTTTTTCGCAAAGAGAAATTGACTCCCAGATCTGGGATTTAGTGTATGAGTACACGCACTTTTGACCTATTTGTAGAAAAAATTGTGTAAGGTTGACAGTTTTCCTTGCAAATGGATAGATTTTGGAAAAAATCTTAAAATTTCACCTGTAAAAATTTATTTTTCAAAATTATTCTACCACCGTACATTTAGCCCATTTTATTCTGAACAAAATGCTGCAAACCCCATTTCAATTGGGAAAATAAAAGACGAGATATTTACAATTTAGTGTATCCTAGTATCTGAGAAAATCGCTGAACACGATGAAACAAAGATGGCCACCATGCACAAACAAAAAAATAGTAAAATTAAAATAATGGTCGTTTTGAACTTCCGTCATGTTAGGGTTGTTGTACAAAAAATTTCAGATTTTTTAAAAATGGTCAAGCGACGAAAAAAATATTTTCTGGACCATTTGAAATGGATTGACCCTACTAATAGTATTTTATATTCTAATTACATTCATCTTATGTTTATAACTTTGACATTATTATTTATATGAATGTATATATAATTAAAAGGTTTTTCCCCTGCAGTGTTAGTGCACTAACTGTTAGACTTTTAACAAACTCAAGCATTATAAACTTGGTTCTAATTCATCTATTGGTGAGAACACACTCTGTAATATACCCCATTAACAAATTTGAATTTTTTTAGACTTTAAAGCATTTTTAAATATGCTTAAAAAAAATCCTAGTCCAAAATTTCAAATAATCATAATCGAGAAAATCTTCGGGTTTTCTGCAGTCCAGTTTTTTCTGCAATACTTTGATGAAATTTGTGTCTTTTTCCACAAGAAATTTGGGGGTTTCCCATGATATTTTGACAAAATCAGGCATGACGAAATGTGTAAGAACCATTTTTTTTTTTTTTGCATCCTTTCTCTGATTCTTTGCATAATTTACATGCTGTAATGCGTCTGCAACATCGCTGATGTTAGTGTTCAAGAAGAATTTTTGCCAAGTTGGTAATATATTTATGATGTATTTTCAATATCAAAATCCCCAATGTTTTACCTAATGCAACTCTGATCAATCATTTGGTGACTTGGCAATACTCCAGTTTTCTTGAACACCCATGAATGGCAGACATGCATCCAGTCAATATGAAATCCTCTGTATTTCCTAAGAGATCAGTTAAAATGTCAATGTGTTTGAAAATCATTTTAAACAGACTTCCATCAATAACTACCCTTAAATTCTAATATTTTTGTCATGGTTCTGGAAAAGAACTGTAAATGATACATACAACAGTTTGAATATATAACATTGTGGTGTAGCTAAATACAAGCGATAATAGTTTGCTACAAGTAATGAAACTACAATAGTTGTTACCTTTTCTAGTAGTTTGTAATGTAAATGTAACAGGCTTCATTATGAAAGGTGTAATGTAGTGAGTAGCATGATACAAAATAGCATTTGTTGGAAACTAACATATTACACTTAACATGAAACATGTGCAAAATTCATTTTAAGTTACATAATTAAAATTCATATAAAGCATAAATAAATGTACTAAAATTACTTTCAGGTGCAAACTTAATTTATTTAAAATGCATTAAAATATCTTAAAATACCTAAAATGTTTTCAACCATTACATGGTCATCATCATTTATTTGTGCTTTATATGAATTTTAATATTCCAAATAATTTTTTTTTCACTTACAAGAAATTATAATTTAAGAAAATATAAATAATGTTCAATATTTTGATATGTATATTTTATATATGTATCCAATATTTTCAAAATTGTCAATTTACTGTTGATTTTAATACAAACACTTAATAGTTTGATATAACATAATAGTACTAAAAAATTCATTTTAAGTAATTACCATCCATAGACAATAGTGTAATTGAATTCTTTTTGTGAGCCTCTTAAATAACTAAGTGCTTTATGCATCCTCTTCGGAAGGGGTGGGGGGGAATTACAATTAGTATTCTATAAATCCCACATTTAAGCATTTTTTTTTAAATTGCCATCAATTCATTTAATAAAATCATTACATTAAAATTTTATTTATGTATGTATTAAAGCATTAACAAAAAATTAAATATGCATGGTCCATATTTCTTTTTTTTCTTATACATATGACTTTTTCAGAAGTTTTCAAATAATTTCATTTATAATGTATTTTCTTGTCTGTAGGGATGGTTGTCCTGTTGGTCCTGGATTTACTCTTTCAAAAGTTTACTATCTTAAACCTCTTCTAGCCAATAATAAAGATAAGCGTGGCCTCGCATTGGATGGTCAGCTAAAACATGAAGACACAAATCTGGCATCTTCTACAATGTATGTGTTTTGTTAAATAATTAAACTGATATAAATGTCTACAATTATATGCAATATTCTATAATGATAAACTTCATTATAGCATTAAAAATGTTTTATCATTAAAGAAAAGTATTTAAAATCCATTATCAGGCACTGGAATCATTCATTTCTGTAAATAAAAGTATCTTAAAAAAAAAAAAAAAATATATATATATATATATATATATATATATACAAACTCATTTTAGTCTGTTGGAATTGTCAAACTTTTTGTTCTTTCTTCTTGATTCTAAATTATCAGCTTGCAAGCAAAATTAGCAATTTTTTTATTAAATTTTTTAATATACGTAACAATAACATTAAATTTTTACAGATTGTTATCATATGTATTGAAATTTCATATGATTATCTATCTACACAATTTTTGGTATTATGGAACCAATTATTTGTTTTCATATCGATATATTAAAATTTCATGTGATGTATAATCTCAAAAGATTGAGTTAAAATTCGTCAGACATCTTTAACAATCAATGTGATTGAGTTAAAAAATAAAAAATATATTTATTTTCTTATAGTTGATATTTGTTGATTATTTTCTTTTGGCTGTATATGTCTTATAATTGATCTTGAACTGTCTCCAGTTACTGATGCAGTGATTCTGACCTCCAGACTGGTAGACGGTAAGTGCTGGGTTTGAACCCATTTGCGACCGTCAGCCAAACCGTTCGGAGTTTTCCGTGGTTTTCTTCGAACCTTGCATAAATACAGGTTAGGTTCCCTTAGAAAGACCCCCACAGAGGGCATCCCACCCCTTAGGGCCTATGGTGAACCTGCGTGTAGCTCGCTATAATTTACCGTATCCTCCCAAAGGTCAATAGCGGAGGAGATCGAGAGATACGGGAAAATATGCGTTTTCGCCAACTTTCGCAACAAAACCGCAGAACAGAGTTTTAAATACTGATCCGATATAAAAATTTGAGGAGAAGTACAAAGACGAATCAGCTGCTATTAATTGCTATTTTCTGTTTGATTAAGTAAGATTGTTAAAGATTTTCAAAATCAGCGAATATAAAATGTATTTAATTAACACAATCTTCCTTCTCTGTATTTTTAAACAATGCTATTAGGAAATTATTTTAAATAAGTGATTTTGAATGCTACGTTTTAAATCTGATGTAATTTTCAGCAAATTTTTCTTTCTTTTCATAATATTAAGGCAAAATTATGTTTATCGTTAGAAAGGAAATATTATTTGCGCTGTCTTAGAATTAACAACAATAGTTAAATTGATTTTTTCAAAATATGAAATAAGCCTCTCGTGTGCGTGTAAATACATTTTTTTTTAAAATTTTAACTATTTGGCAATATAATTAATTTGAAACTCCAAATTTGATGTAGCTCTCATTTATTTACGACTTTTAATGAATATTGCTGCATTCCTTCTTTTACTTAAAAAAAAAAAACCTCTTTTCAATGTAGTTTTTTATATTTTAATTTTCAGTGTTTTCCTGCTTTTTAATATGTAATAATTTAATTTTAAAATGAAAGTTTTTTCCTTTTATAATAGTCATATTTAAATAAATTTTAATTTGAAAGAAATCTTATTCCTTGCGCTGTTTATGCAGTTAGTAACAAGTTAAAATAATACCCTTTTCTAAAATATCTAAAAAATATCTTTTGAAATGCTGAAAATTTAAATTTAAAAAAGAAATAAATCCTCAAAAAATGAGTCAAAATAAAGAAATAAATGCAGCTCTAATGTATAAGATGATCTAAAAATGTTTTAGATGTATAAAAACTTGTTTAATAATTTGAACTTTAGCATTAAATATAGCTTAAAATAATTATTCGGTTTAAAAAACGTCTACATCAGCATGTTTTTCAATCATTTCTCTATAATACGATCAATTTTCATATTATTGTACATGACAGTTTTCCTAATATTAACAAAAAAGATCGACAGTTTAGAAAAAAAAAATGTTATAAGCGATGACAGTGTTTAGTTATTTTTTTTAAATATAGAACGATACTGCATTTATATTTAAAATATGACAGTATATTTTATATTACCGTGCGTTCGAAAAATAGAACATGCACAATAACAACATTAATAATCACTTAAATACTTAGACTTTTAAGCATTCAAATTAACACTCATTAAAATAATTAATGTAGTTAATGCAGTTTAGAATAAAAGAAAACAAAAGGTTAAAAACATCAAAACTTTTGAAGCTGTATAATAAAAACAGACTTTTGAAAACGTTTCTTTCTAATGTTTCCGGACACTTTAGTAAGGGAAAAGAGAAAAACCTGTTGTCATGTGACAAGAATCTCTTATATCTCGACAAATAGTTTATTTATTAAAAAAAATTAAACCACTGAAAAATGGAATACTATGAACTCCCTGTTACTGAAAACAAAAAGAATTTTTCAATTTTGACTATTTTCACTAGAGTTAGAAGCATTTTTGTTCAATCAGCTGATTGTGCCATGCTCCTTTGTTTACATTTTCGCCGATTTACATCCGTAAAATTTAGCCTAGTTTTTAGTTTTATGAACAAAATGTTATTTTGCACTGAAATTATTAATTTTGTGATTTTGCAAAACAATACTTTAACTGTAACTTTTAACTGTTTCTTTAAACATTTGTTTATAATGTATTTAGAGGAATTGCTTTTTGTCCCCAATCTTTTTAGCATAAATTAAGAAATATTAATATATTTAAAATATTAAAAATATTTAGTATATTTAACAAAAATTTGTACAATAAGAGGTATTTATACCATGAATATTTCTAGTAAAATTTGAAAAAATTTCATTAGAAAATACAAAATGTTACTTTTGAGAAGATTTTTTTAAAATTCAGATACTTCACGTCGTTTGCATGAATTACTGTCGAAGCCACATATTTTATGTGAATTTACCATAAAAACATAAAACACTTACATATAAGCTAGAAATGATATTATGCCCCTTAATAGCTGAAACTGTGTCAGTAAGAAAATATTAAGCAATTATAACCACTGTAGTTACTAAAACCTGTTTTTCTCAGAATGAATATTTTCATCGTTTTCATGATTTCAAAATGTTCCATGAGAAATTCTTTATGCCCAATTTTTCTGATTTTTTCTTTAAAATGCTCTTTATGTATGTGCTTACAAATGTTACTAGAAATAATTTTTTTAGACGCATGTAAATTTTTTAAATTTCAGTTACATGAAATTTTTAATGATTTTTTAATGGAAAATACAAAAGAATTAAGTTAAAATCATTTTTAAATGTTTTAGAAGTAATATGCTAAACATGCTTAGTAACATTTGTTAACACATACATAGAGAGCATTTTAATCAAAAAATCTGAAAAATTGGGCATAAAGAATTTCATATGGAGCATTTTGAAATATTGCCATTTTTTGTTAATTTAAAAAAGAAAAATCTGTATCTCAAAAACTATTGAATATATTTTTAAAAAAAAAATGTGAAATAAGAGATATATATATATATTATGATTATTTTCAGAAATTAAAAAAAAAAATTCATTGAAAATTAAAAAAATTAGTTTTGAGAGTCCACTGTAGCGTTAAAATGTTCGTATTTCATCGGCTTTGTTTACATTTTTATAATGGTTGTACTTTTTATATTTTTTAATTGATGTATGTCAAACACACATCAGGTTGTGCAAAATATTTATATTTATTTTCCAGAAAGCCATATCCATTTAAAATAGTTTGTATTTCATCAGCTTTGTCTAAATTTTTATAACAGTTCCAAATGGCCCGCTTAATTTTTTTGAAGGCCCGTCCCATTTGTTTTGTCAATCGGGTTGTCCTGACCAGTTTAAAAGGTTTACCTCATGTAGTCGTATCAGGCCGGGAATGGGCCTCGGGTCGAGCAGATCTCTACATGAGCCCCTGACAGTAATCTAGGCCATTAACACACACACACACACAAAAAAAAAGACTATTCTTCTCTTTCGTTGCAAAATTGTTTTTCAGAAGTATTTATTTTTTGCACAAAACTGGATAAATTTACTGGAAAGATAGTTTACTTATTTAATATTACTTCTTTAATATCTGATTGAAATTAACTAAATTTTAGTCTTTATTTTAAAGCAAGATTCAATCAAAGTTTAATATTATTTGTAAAGCAGAATCTAACTTTATTAAAGGGTGTGTCCAATTTTTATTTAGGAAATCAGGATTTCTATTCATTTCTTATTAAATTCTTACACTAATAAAGAATATGTCATTATAAGATAAACTCTTATTTGTTTTCCACATTTTAAGTGTTTTTTATCGGAGCACTTTGATTTTTTAAAAAATAATGTAATTAGGCATCAAAATGGTAACAAGCATAATACAAACTATCTCTCTTTAATCTTGCCTCACATGTTATTTAAACTGGTAAAATCCATTATAGCGAGCCCCTTGCAGTATAGCGAAATAAATATGCGTTATGTAAATCAGATGTTGACATATTTTTCTCAAAAGCTTAAATAATTTAAAAATTTTTTTTTAAATTATTTGTCTCATTTTTACACTCTTATCAATTGCAAATAAACATATGTATTGTAAATTTCAGGAGAGTTAAATTTTCAAAATAAAAAACTTATATTTAATTTTAATAACATGATAATCAATAAATATTTTACTTGCTGCATATATTTGTATATCATGCAATTCCAAAATTTAAACAAAAAAATTTTTAATTAAAAATTGTCTTAAATATTTTTTATAGATTTATTCTGGCTCAGTAAATTTATCCGTTATTAAAGATGAAATATTTATTAGGAGAAAAAAAGTACAATTTTAACAATAGTCACTTATTTTTTACCCGATTTCTCCTTTGGTGTTCAACTGAAACATCACTGAAAAACGCGTAGAAATATTCTTTATAAATAATAAATTCATTTAGCCAATCGAGCGATAAAAAGCCTAAATCAATCACTCACAGAAGCAGTAACCCCAAAGCAGTTCTTTGCTGAGAGAAAATTTAGAATGGGGCTTTCATTGTCTGAAGACCCCACCAATTAACCCGTGCTAGGTGCAGTTTTGCGGGGCCTATATCCCACAGTGTAGATAATTGGCTGACATAAATACAAACTGACTGATGCAGTGAAAAGGGATGTACATATATAACATTACCATTTTAAGGGGGAGGGAAGGGGTCCAGCTCTTTACCATAAGATGTCTTCAACCATTGAGAGGGGGAAAGATTAATCTTTTGATATCATTATCATTTTTCAACCAACAAATTTTTTTCCCACCATTATAATCTGTTATTTTTTTTCTTTTTTTAATCTTATATATTTTTATCAAAGTACAAAGTTATTATTAAAGCTATTAAATGGTTATGAAATCCATTTCTTTTACAATATGGAACAATTCAATGTTCATTATTCCTATTCCTCTGTCATATGTACATACAGTTTGTTAATGAAGCAAAGTTTGAAATGATATTTTTTATATTTACTAATCAAAAATGGAGAAGAATGTTGTCCATCTTTTATGTTTAAAACTGCCAGCAAAAACAGTAAAGCTCTTATTTTAATGAAAAAACAATATAATTGCAAAATTATACACAAAGTTATGCAAGCAGGGTTGCTACACAACCTGGAAAACCTGGAAAAGTCAAGGAATTAGGAAATTAGCCAAATAATCAGGGAAAAGTCAGGAAATTTTAATATTTTTTCCTAAAACCTAAAAAAGTCAGGGAGTTTAATAAACTTTCATTGAGACCTCTAATTGTGATTGTAATTGGATTGGATTATGATTATTGTGTGGTCAGAAGTGAGAATCTTCCATGGATTTGACAAACTTCATATTTAAAAATAGAAAGGAAATCATCTAACTCTTTTTTTTTTTTTTTTTTCGAAAATTTCTTCTTTCATCCTCCACATTTTATATTTTCAATACGCATTATTACAGATTTTAAAACTTTTTCTAGCAGTTATTTTCATGTAACAATAAGTAATTATCACAAGCCTACATCTCCCCACTCTGTTCCCCCACTCTGTGTTGAAAATAAATTTTAACTGGACAATGATTTTGGGATATAGTTAAAATGAATATTTGTGAAGTCAGTGCACAAATATTTTGTATAAAGTTTCTACAGTTTGTAGGAAACTTTATTTGAAAGCTTGCAATCATAAATTATTAAAGAGAGTGATTCCATTTGTAAACCTGAAAGAAAGATTGTTATTGATTTGCGAAGACAATTGGGATAAAAAGTTTTAGCTCAGAGATTATTAGCAACTCTATTCAAGAAATGTTAGTTTTTTTTTAATAATATAACATTTTTTTACCCTCAGCATGTCTACTACGTGCTACATTGCTAGACTAGAATTTTCTTGAAATACACCTGGAAAAGTCTGGGAATTTCATTCTCCAATATGAGTATCAACCCTGTGCAAGTTTTGATAGTTATTTTCAATTGCATGTAATATTTAAAAAAAGAAATCCATTTTTAGTTAACACAATTTGATGGAAAAAATTTTAGGACCAGTATGTTTAAAATCTAAATTACACATACAAATGATTTATATATTAATTTGTAGTACTTTGTTTCCCTTTAACATTGATGACTTCCAAAAGATGCTTTGAGAAAGGTTTGGTCAGGTTTTTATATGTGGAAATGGATATTTGTTTCCACATTTCAAAATGGCTGCTTTCAGTTCAAGAATTAAATCAAACTGAATTCTTTTGGCATAAACTTGATGAAACAAGATTCCCAGAATGTTTTCTATAGGATTTATATCAAGAATTTTAGTGGAATGTCTAAAGTTTTAATGTTGGTTGCAGATAACCAAGCTGAGCTGACACAGACTTGCGAATAGAAGCATTATTTTGAAGCTGTACCAAATTTTGGCCCTTGTATAAATTTTACTTTTAAGCCTTTAATACATTATATTTTATTCCCTTTGGAAGAAATTGTATTTGATCCTATTTTTGTTAATTATCTACTAGAAAAATAGTTTAAAAGTTTGTTCCTATAGGACATAAACAAAAATTGCTCAAAAAATAATTATATACCTTAAAGTGTTTTAACAATTATTCAACAGTATAATATTTTTTATAATGTGTTTAATAGTTTGCAGAATTAATAATTATTACCTTATAAAGATGGAGAAAAAATGCCTGTCAAAGCACATTGCAAGCAATATCAGCAAAAGATGTTATAATCTCTTTGTGTTAATAAATAGGGACAAAAACAGACTTTGCAATCTTAAATGCATGTTATCACATGTAAGTAATACAAAATAGTTCAGCAAAAGATCAATAGAAAGCACCAAGTAACAAAAAATATCATGTAACTCCTAACCTATTATTATGCATTTAAGAGTTAATTCATCATCACCCATACTTACAAACCTCATTTAGGAAACAACTCATGGGGTGCTCTTTAATTTTCTAAATCTTGCAGGCTTTTATTCTGAGTTATACTTATTTATATACTTCATAGATTTAACAATTAAAAATATTTGTTTACACTTCTATGATATCTGGATGGATAATACTATCTAGATAGTATTTCTTACTGAACTTTTGTTATTTTGAAGGTTTACTGTTTTAAAAATTAACCAATATTTGGTTTATATACTTGTATGACTATGTCTGGATGAAAAATCTCATCCAGATAGCATTTTTCATTAAGCTTTGTTTTCTATTTTTATTGATTTTTTTAATGACAATGTTTTAGCATCGCCTTTTGTATTTTTTTAATATATAACTTTAATTTTGCTACAACTCCCTAGGGAGATTGTGCCATTAACCTTTAGTTGAATTCACATGAATATAATGTTAAACATTGCATTTGTACTTCCATTATTAATCATTTTTCAATATGTGTTTTCATGAACAGTATATAATATAATATTGATTGATTGATATTAACTGATTTTTTGTAATTTCTTTTTTTTTAGTATAACTGATCCATCACAAAAAGAAAATCTTGGAATAATTGTTCAATATAAGGTTAAAGTGAAGCTTTGTCTTGGGCCTTTGGGAGGGTGAGTATGTTTTCCATTTTCTCTTTAACGAATGATGATTTATATCATTTTTATGTTAATATTTAAAGCTTGAAACAAATTAAAACCTGAATGGAATAGTCTGCATCTCTATAAGCAAATTGAACTTATTTTAACAAATTTCTATTGAGAAATGAAACTTAATTCTACATATCTGTTATTTTATTCCCATTAAACTGTTTTTATAGCTCTAAACTATAGAGGCTTCTCTGCTACTGCTCATGTTTTCATTGTTCCAAAAGAGTTTTATTGTGTTTGCTGTCAGTTTAGCCCATGAGTACTAATATTTAAAATCAGTAACATGTAAGTACAAAATTAGAAAAATAAACTATATTCTCTTTTCTTATACACATGCATATAGGATCAAGTAGGGCTACTGTGCGACACAAGAAGGATGCCATCTTTCTGCCAAATGCCGTGTTTCTGCTTTTTAAAATTTTTTAAGAATTTGTGTTTTTTATTAAGCGATTGCAAAATAAAACAATTTTTGTCGAATGATTGTGAAATAAAACAGCTATTTCTGCCAAACAAACGTAAAATAAAACAGCGATTTTTGTCTAAAGATTGCAAAATATAACAGCATTTTTTGTCAAAAGATTGTGAAATACAACAGCGATTTTTGTCAAAAAATAGTGAAATACAACAGCGATTTTTGTCAAAAGATTGTGAAATACAACATACAACAGCGATTTTTGTCAAAAGATTGTGAAATACAACAGCGATTTTTGTCAAAAGATTGCAAAATACAATGATTTTTGTCAAATGATTTCAAAATAAAGCAGTAGTTTTTGTCAACCGATCACACAATAAAACAATTTTCATCACACAATCACGAAAGTAGCAGCGATTTTCTTTAAACAATCACAAATTAAAACAGCGATTTTTGTCAAATGATCACAAATTAAAACGGTTTCTGTCTAATGGTCATGAAACAAAACAGCAGTTTCCAATCACAAAAAAAAAAAAAAAAAAAAAAAAAAAAAACAGCAATTTTCGTTAAATGATCGTGAATTAACACAGCTATTTTTTTTAAACAATAATGAAATAAAAGAATGATTTTTGTCAAATGATCACTGAATAAAACAGTAATTTTTGTCAAATGATTGTGAATTAACTCAGCAATTTTTGTCAAATGATCATGAAATAAAAAAGCGATTTTCATCAATTGCAAAATAAAAGGGCATTTTTCGTCAAACAATCGCAAAATAAAGGAACAATTTTCGTCAAATGATAGCAAAATAAAACAGTGATTTATCAAACAATCTCGATTTAAATTTTAAAAAAAAATGTAAATTTCTGCTATTTGCTCATGGAATAATCTTCTAATCTATTCATGGCTTATAAAATCCCTCACTCAGCTCGCTGCATCTGTTGCTAGATTACCTTAATGTAAAATATTGTTAACTGAAGAAAAATAATTTTAATTATCTCTTATAAATTTTTATGCACAATGAATTAACAGCGTATTTCAAACTGTTTGACAAATGCACGTTTAGAAAAATCTGCATTATAGGTTTACGGAAATTTTTTTTCTTTCTTTTTTCTTAGTTAAAACATAGTTTGTTATAAATTTAATGCTTTATTCCTTTTGTTATAAACAATATAGTTTACAAAATTCATGTATAAATGTTATGAAAATGTTGTGAATTTTACTTCATACGTAATTTCTTCTTTTGTTATTTTCTGAGTGGCATCCCTGAGACTAGGATTAAAGCAAAGAAATGCATTATGTTTGCTATTTTATGCTTTCTAAATTTTAAATGAAAGCATTGAAAAGTGTGCTATAAAAAGGAATTGGATAGGTACAGGTTCTAACTTTGTTGCACATATTCTTATGTAATTCAAATTATTATTTCAAAATTGCCTTTAATGTGATTTGATAAATAGAAATGAAATAGTACTACAGATTTTAATTTTTGGATATTTTTATAAAATGTATTTGCATCTGTTTGTTGTAGCAAAACAGTAGATATTTCAAACTCTTCAGTGCCAAATCTTATTTAAATTTTATGAATAATTTATACATTTGCTCTGTTGTTGTTATTTATGATTAATTAGTGACACATGCAATTATTTGAGTACTAATTCACTTATTTCATTCTTAAGTTTGCTTTTATTAATAAATAAAATATAAATCTTTATTTTCCCCTTTCTTTAGTTATTTATTTTGATTTATATATTTAGTGATTTAGTTGCCGAATTACCATTTATTTTAATGCATCCAAAACCTGCGGATGATCCACCACCTCATCCTGCTCGAAGCATAAGTTCAGCTCCTAATGATAAAAGTGATGAAAATGTGGCGATTGATACTGATCTTATCCGCCTTGATACGTAAGTATAAATTTGTGCACTATATTTTAAGGTCTGTATTGTTTCAGAGTGCATTCAATTTTTTCTTCTGTTATTTCAGGGATGCTTGTTTAGATGATGGAGATGATGACTTGATATTTGAAGATTTTGCCAGATTACGTTTAAAGGGAGAAACTGACGCATAATCTTTCAATGGCACAACATATTTATTTTCCGTGACATGGGCTGTGCATTTTATACATTCATCTGTGCTTGTATTGCATATCCATATGTATATATATGCTCACGTATATGCATATATATATGCATGCGTGCATTTATAAACTGCATTATTTGTGTGTGTAGTGAATCATTTTATCGCTTTTATCTTTTTTTTTCCCTTTCCAAAGCTAAGTCATAATAAAGTGTATGTATATGTATATATACATGCATGCATAGGCACCTAAATAAAATCCAATATGTATACATACATGCATTAAAGAAAATCTAAAGTTTTTATAGATGTTAAGCTCTATGATCTTTCTTTTCTACAATTTTAAGTTTCAACTGACATTAGATTAAGTTTTTTTCAAAAAAGCAAATACATTACTAAAACTAAAATTGATATTCCTACAGTTATATTGTTTTGCTGATATATTGAAGAAGTCTGTAGCATATAATTCCTTTGTTATTTGAGTATTAATGTAGTAATTGGTTTACCATTTTTTGAAATTATTGAAGTCAAACCTATGCATTTTCTTGTCTAAAGATTTTTATATGTAGGATCTTTTAAAGAGGAAATAAGTTGAATTATTTAATAGAAAAATGACATGTTTTAGATTTTCCCTTTTTAAACCAAATTAATAGGTTTTTTATTCTATCATTCATTTTTCTTTTCTCCTAGAATGACTGAGAATTTGATAACCAGATTAAAACATTTGCTTTAAAAAATATTGCTGTTAAGACTTTTATAAGTATCTGTAAGCATAAAGATAGTAATTATAATGGTTTTGATCATATGTATACTTAAAATATTTTTAAAAAAAATACATGTATGTATATATATTTGGTATAGTAATTTTATGCATTTCACTTTTGTATTTGTAGAAATATATTTGACACTTTTTTACGCTGTTAGTTTTTATTTTCCATTTGAATTCCAAGGGCTAGTCTTTTTTTTTTTTTTTCCAATGTGTGTTAACAAGTTTTAAAGTTTTTATATTTACTCAATGATATATTTATCTTTGTAGGTTTAAAAATTAATGCTGTTTAAGTGTATAAATTAAGTATCAAAAACAATCAAATTTGTTTATTATTGTTTTCACCATTATTATTCTTGCTATTTTAGATGCTTAAGCAAAGAAATCTTATAGTATGCATAAAAATGCTAGCATGTTACATCTTATGCTATTCTCAAATAAGAATGATCTTTCATATACATGAATGCATTCTGTATATTCATATATTTGAAAGGGTATGGTGTATATACATGCACACATAAACATATGTATGGAAGGAATTATTGAAATGTAAATATGTAAATGATAACTGCTTAAAGTGTATAAAGAAAAAAATATTTATGTTAGAAATTTTGCTATTCCTGTCCCCTTATAGAATTAAATATTATATTGTATAGGTTAGAGATTATATATATATAAATATATAAAACTCCTTACACATGTACATTTTTAAACAAAGTGACAGAAAGACTTACAAGCTCAAAAAGCATTATAATTTTTTATGTATTTTGTAATAACAAACAACAAAACAAAGTTATGTTCAAAGTTTGTTATTTTTGTTAATCAATTTTGTTTATGTATCAATTTGACTAAATGAGGAAACAATCTAATTTTTTTGTTTAATGAAAATTCTGAAATTCAGAAAAACTACTTAACAAAGGAATATCTGTTGATGTGCCAATGCATATTTGATGTTTGTTCTCAAATTTCAACAGTAATTGATTCTATATCACCACATAAGTATCTAAATAATTATGAAAGATGTATCAATATCTGATTAAGGTTTCCTTTTTTTTTTCCAATATTGTTTTGTCTCTGATGCTAAATTTTCATAGGAAAATTTTTGTTACAAAAATATATAAATTGTTTCGCTTTCTTTTTTTTTTTTTTTAATTAAAATCTTTGCTTCTAGCATTTAAAAGAACAATGAAAATTAGTTATTTTAGCTAATTTATTTTTTGCATACTTATTTGTTTGTTTATTTACTCATTTGTTTTTTCTACCATTGTATGCAAAGTATGCATATTTTAATTACAAGATATAGCACAGGCTAAAGCATTTAAAATGCATAGGCTAAAAGTTTTCCTATTTAAACATTATATTTTAAGTAATTGTTTTAAAAAAATGCATAATTTGACAAAAGGTTGTCAAGCTGACCCATATACAACGCAACAACTTTTTCATAAAGTTATCTATTATTTTTGATTTATTTGTTACATTCATTCTGTTATACTCAGTGCATTTTCATAAAATTACAAGTTCAAGTTCTCAATTCTTTTCATATACTCCATTTTCTTTCTACTTCAATTGTAACAAAACAAAGTTATGTTCAAAGTTTATTCTTTTCCTTCCTTCCTTATTTGATAAAATGTAAATATTGAGTATTCTTAAAGTTATTTTTTATCAATTTTTTTTTATGTATCAGTCTGATTAAATGAGGAATCAAAAACTGAATTTTTGTATTTCCCTGGAAATTTGAATATTTCTGGTAAGTGCAAATATCAGCTATTATATTAGAAAAAAATCTACAGATTTTTTTCCTTCTAAATTTCAGTGCAAAAATAAGAGTTTTTAATGAATGTGACCTTACTTAAATTTCGTTGTATAAAAATTTAACAGTTTTAAAAAAAATTGAATATTTAAACTCCCAACATTCTTTTCACAATTCATTTGCAATCATATGAAAATCGACTAAGCATTATCTAACATCTGACTAGCCAAATGAAAAATTGTGAGAGTATTGCCAGTGTTTTTAATTGATTATTTAAATACAATTTACAAGACATTTAAAGATAATTATTCACTTTAGCTTTCTATTAGAATTTCATCGTGAGTGTTTAAAAAAACTCCAGAGCAGTTCGAGCTTCATAAAAAGAAACATATAATTTTTAAGGAAAAAAACTACAGAACCCGAAAATAATCATTCATAAGGTTTTAAAAAATTCTCTTTCATGATATTATCTGAATACTTTGTTAATCCATTTAATATTTGCACTCAATTTTTACTATTTGTAAATCATTTTCTTCTATTTAAATACTTTAAAGGATGGAGATACATTATTAATCAGATAGTTTAATATATATATATATATATATATATATATATATATATATATATATATATTCATATCTCAAACACCTTTTTAAAACTAAAACATTAAAACTGATACAAATTATCATTTGTAAAACAATTGAAAATATAGCTCTTGATGAATTTCTTATACAAGTACTCATATTCACTTAATTATTTTGGAAAGATGTTTAATTTGTGTTTGGATTCTTTCATTTTGCAACTATGTTCATCTGTATTAGGTTCAATACAAAATATTGTTCATTTGAATGCAGTTTTATTTTTTTTTCATCAGGAGTTCATTTAGTGAATACCTCTTCCCTTTTCATTTTCAGTTAAATTAATATGTAGCATAATCTAGCACAACAACCCAAAAATTAATTTAAAAAATGCTTTAAACTTTTAATAGTGACCTAAAATATTTTAAATTGTCAATACATTGTTTTTATAAAACAGCTGCTTAATGCATTCTTTTATTTACTGTAAATGTAAATATTGGCAAGAGGGAAAAACAAGGTCTTTCAACTTAACAACTTGCACATTTAATTTTCCAGGATGTCTTTTTATTTTTCTTGTATGACATGTTACTTTAAAAAAAAGTAATTTTTCCATTAACCTAATTTTTTCTTATCGTAATGCTAAAAGTTTGCTGTGTTTTATATGTGTATTAGTTTGTCCCAAAATCATTTAAGCTGATTATTGAGGTCACTTAATATATTAAAACTTATTCCCATGTTGGTGCTATCATCATTATCAGCATTTTTTTTTTTTAAATAAGTAGTGCACTAATTTATCAGAAATGTTAATGCTTTCAAGTGCTCTCTAAATTTTTATTGGATCCCTTGATGTAGGATGTGGAAGAATTGAGTTAAATAGCATTTTAATTATTAATCATCAAAGTGATTTTTACTAACTGAATTAATGACTTGCATCAGTGATTTATTCAGTACTCTTATAAGTAAGTATGACTGATAGCACTCTCTCCTGTACTTAGTAAGATGTATATAGAAACTGGCAAATCTTAATTTGCTTATTATTTTAATTATCTTGCTTTTGTTTAACCTATACATATTTTTTTCACTTCACTCTGCCATTTTCGTTTATTCTACAAGTTCATCATATGTCAGTTATTACTTTGGATCATTTTAAAGCCAAAGAATGATTTTCTATTCTATATTTGTTGATATTTTTTGAAAACTTTACTTTTTATCTAAGTGAATGTGGACAAATGTATAGAAAAACAATCCTGCTTATCTGCTTGTAAACTTGTATAAATTGAAAATTTCTCTTTATTGTGTTCTTTATATACATATATATATATATAAATATATATATATTTGTGTAGCTGTATTCATTTATATCTCAATTTATTCATCTTTAATTCGTTATTTATAACTCATGTGTTAGAATTTTCATGTAGTTTCACCAGTGTTTCCTATATATATATATAACATTGTCACAATGTGTTCTATTTGCCATAAGTTTCAATTATGAACTGCTAATTTTATATGCAGAGTGTAAATGATTGCATGTATTTTTATTAAAAGCTAGAAGTTATAAACAAAATTCATTACTCAATGTGTTTTAAACAAAATAAACATCTATTTTTTTATTCAGCAAAATTTAATTATATTATCATTTTAATTTCTTTAAATTTCGTCTTTAATTAAGAGTACTTTTGTTATTGTACACTAATTTAAAGAATTGGTAGTTTTAAGACTCTGATAATTATATTTCTTAATCATATTTAAAGTGATTAATGTCATTGAATTTAAATGTAAACTTACAACTATGGCTCATTTTTGTGCTTTCTCAAAAGTAGCTCCAAAATCAACATCATATAAAGAATTAATCTGATACATAATAAATTTAGCTATGACATGAGTAGTACTATAATCTCACAGAAGATGTTAGAACTTGAAGTTAAGTAACTTATTTTTGTCATTACAAAATATTATTTCTATAATCTAGAATTGATGAAGGTGGTCTTTTGATCATTTTGGTGTTTTTTTAAAAAAATAGTTTTGGCTGTATATCTGTTTCTCTTATTATGATTATTTTTTTATTCTTCCTTTGTCTTTCTTGTGATCATAATTCAAATTTTGTTCATCCTTTGTCATAATTATATAAGCAAATACACAGAAAATTCTTCACATCAATCTGCCAATAAATAAATAAATAAATAATAAAAATCTAATTCAATTCTGGGTGAATCTTATAAATTAATATTTATCTTTTAACAGAGATGAGCCAATCGGTTCTTTTAATTTTTGTATCAGTGTCCTTTCATGTAAATTTCTCTGCATTATGTTTTTATTGCTGTCACAAAATATGCCATGGTATACAAATAATGCAGGTGTGTATATGTTCTCTAATAACTATTTTACATTGGGATTTTACTGTGTGTGTATGTGTGTATATATAATGATATGAGTGATTTTTTAATTTTGTTTTATGATTGTTAAGAAGTTTGGATATGCAGTAGAGTTTCAATCATCTAACTGAATCTGTTAGAAAGCTGTTTTCTGTAATTGAAAATGTCAGATAATTTGAAATAATGTAGAAATAAATATATCTCATCTTAAAAATTGAAAGTATTAAAGTTAATACTTTAAGCAAAAAATCATTTATAAATTGAAAACAAGCAAGTGTTTTTGCAGGAATGCCTTTACTTCATTCTTTTACATCATTAATTTGATATCTTTATAACCGGAACTTGTATGATGGCTTTCCTTATGAATAATCACATCATGTGTGAATAATCATGTTGATTAAAAGGAAAATCCACACCTCAATAATGGTCATTGACAGGGCCATAAAAAGAAATGACATATTTTCAGAGTGTGACTTTCTAAGTCTTCTGTTAAACCACTGGGCACCAGGGGTAATAATTCTGCAAACCCTTTTCTCTCATCAGAACTAGTTATTATTGAAATAGCAGTCTGATTCCTAGCTTTCATTCCCATATGCTCCAAAACTCTGTAGCTTCTGTTGCAGAATTTGTAGTTTTCCATCAATGATCAGTAATGTAAAATGTTAGATGATTAAAATTCCACTGCGAAAATAATTTTGTATTTTTTAAAATTATTTTTTATACTCATAATTTTATTAAATAAAAATTGTAGGTGCTTTAAAGGAAGTTTTTTCTTTCTTTTTCTTTTATTTTTAAATCGGTTTACTAATGTAAAAGCGTATCTTTGTAAGGTATACACTTGAAATAAATAATTTTGTGTCTGTTTTTGAATATTTCTGTATGTGTTTTTAGGAGTAAAAGTGAAATTTAATATATTTATACTTATTTATTTTTGCATTGAATTTTGTAAGTAATGTTTTATTTTATGTCTTTGATTGTACAGCTGGACTTTTAAGTATTTTATGCTAAATTGTTGCATAGTTTGAATCTGCCTGTGTATTTCTTTGCCTGGTTATAAATTATTTTAGTATGTTTTTATATAAGTATTTATTTCTTAAATCAATTTTTCCGGTTTCAAAAATTATTAAATCCCAAATTGCAAGTAATCTTTTTTTTATAACCTTCAAGGAATTTTATTAATTTTTAGTTTTAAATAATGTTGAACTGTGTGATGAAAAAGGAACATTCTATCTCATTTGAACTATTTATTTTTTATGTATTGTCACATGTTATTTTATTATGTAATTAAAGTTCTAAAGATATTAAACTACAAACTGTGCAGTATAATTAAAAATTCTTTAATACTGCTGTATAATATAATTAATAAAAATTGAGAAATTATTTTATTTATTGTTTCATAATTTTTCAATTAGAAAACTTTGTTCTACAAGCTCCATATTCTTGAAAGCAAATAATTTTAAATATTTAAGAAGTTCATTTATTTGATGGAAGAAATCTGTTTTGATATTTTACTAATAACTTTATCACTTTAAACTTAAACAAAATTAAGTTGTATAAAATTAATAAACAGGTGTGTATGAAATATTTTTTATTTTAAATTTTGATATGTGTTACAATATGTGTTAAAAATGTTTGTTTCTTATTGTAACATAAAAGTATGGAAAAACGTTTTTATTGTAGTTATTTTGTGCAATAATATAAAAAAAATTAACATGCAATTGGATAAATAATGTCTTTTAGATGTACTTCATAATACATGATTCCAATCACCTTTTAAAATTATTTTTTCCACATTTAATGATTGGCTGCTTTTACTAGCAATAATACTTCAAAAATATACCTTGTTTTATTTCCCATTTCCTTTTTTTTCCTGCCTTTACTCGTAGTTCATGATTGAAAATGTGGTCTATAGAAATTTTAAGATAATTCACTTAGAATCTCAGTGCAGTGTTGTGCACTATTTCAGTATAATTATGAATTTAAGCAATTTACATTCTAGATTTTATTCATTATGCATAACTTATAGGTATTTTCTTTACTTTATTTTTCTCATTATCTACAAGTAATCAATAGAAATTTACAGAATAGACATTTTGATAATTTTTGATATGCCACATTGTGATTTCTTTAAAAGAAAAAAAAGGTATTTTTAATGTGCAATTCAAGTATTTGCAATCAAGAAATATGTTTGATCAAAAACTTTAGTAGTAGTAAAGTTAATATATATTTTAACTTTGCATTTTTATTGTAGCTTAATTTTGCTTATGTTTTTGAAGAATTTTATGTTCTTAATTAACCTAATTTTTAATTATCTTATAAATGTTTCTTTTTAAACTAGCATTAATAAGATTGCTGTTATATTGCTTTGCACACAAAATATATTATGGAATTTTACTTCAGCTTTAAGCATGAGCAGCAGCACTGTGTTTTAAAAAAACGTTGATTTTACTTTAAAAACTCCATATTTCAAATGAATCTACTGATTTAATAAATATTTTATGGGAAGGAGAAGCACAATTTTTTTAAAAATAAGAGATTATATTATTTTAGATAGCTTTTACATTTTAGGTGCTTTCATTCACTTACGCTCAATAAATATTTTAATTTTTTTCTTCTTTTTTCTTTTCTTTTTTTTTTTTTTTCTTTTTAAATGTTCCATTAATTTGTTGAATCTTCAATCTAATGTTTTTCTAAATATGTCTTTCTCCATTCCTTAAAATATGCTTATATATATATATATATGGTATATCATTCCTTTTTAAAAATATTTTTCGTAACAATTTTCTTTGCAACAATCATCATTTCAGTACTAAAATAGCGTGGAGGTAGGGTAATTTGGATTGTGTGACTAGTCATTAATTTACAATTTTTAGATTATTGTTAAATTGTTAAAAATTTTATGGTTTTACTATCTCCTTTTTGTATATGTATGTTAGTGTATTTTAACTCTTTTATTAAGTGCTTCTACCTCCTTATTTGTGTGTAATTTTGTATATTCTTATTGTATTATTTTGATTGCAGATTTTTCTTTTCTATGACTATTTTGAATTTATTTACTGTTGTTTCTCTTTGTGTTTTCAGTATTTTGTTTTAAGGAATGAAGGAAGTATTTTTTTTTTTTTCATAAAGTCACAATATTTGAGTAAAAAGAAGTTATGAAATTTATATTTTCTATGTACTCTCATGAATAATTTCTCAACTGTTATGGTGATAGATATCATTATGAAATGCTAGGTTTTTTGTAAAAGTTTTTTTTTGTTTAACTCATTTAGATTTTTGTATAAAATGTTTTTTCCTGTGTTATTGATATAGAGCATAGGTTCCCAACGGGGGCGGTACCGCCCCCCCCAGTGGGCGCTGGAGCCTTCCAGGGGGGCGGTAGGGGGTCCAGAGAAAAATGGGGGGCGTTAGGACAGTCAGTGGGGGCGGTCATGGCATACCTACCTATTTAGGAACGAATCTAATAAAAATAGTTGATATCCTCTGCATTGCCCGGTCCGTCACAAAAACCTTAATTGCACCTTTAAATGGAAATCTATAAAGACGAACATATATCTGAGAGGAGGGGGAGGGAGTGAATATATTTTACTAATGTCCATGGAACACGTAGAAGGACTAAAATCGCGGAGAACAAAATTGTGTTATATTAGGCTAAAAACATTGTAGTTTCAATTCTTTCATGAATGTCATCTCAGTGAAACACGAAAAATCGATATTACTAGTTTAAAAAATTAGTTTATTCTTAGCGAAAGTGATAAAAATCATTATATCTATAAATTTGTTCAAAAGTAAATTTATTTAAACATAAATAGGAAAATTTTTTATATTTCAAAATATCTTACCGTAAAAAACCGTTAATTCGCCCCCCCCCCCTTCCCAAAGTGACAAAAAATCGGAAAATATTCAGAGGGGGCGCTTACACTTGATTTTTCCAGCGATCTTTTTACAAAATTTGATTTTTTTATATTTGCGGGTTTTTCTTGCGATATTTGACGAAATTTATGGAGTTTTTTGCGATATTTGATGGAATTTTCAGAGTTTTTCGCGATGCGTGACGAAATTTGCGTTTATTTCGCTATTCATTAACGAAAATTGCAATTCCCCCCCCCCGCAATCTTTTGACGAAATCTATGTTTTTCAGCGCTTTTCTTTCGTTATCCTCTGATGAAATGGGCGTTTTTTTCGCGATTCTTTAACGGAATGCGCGTTTTTACGGCTGCTTTTTTTTGAACAAAATTAACGCCTTTTTGACGAAATTCACATTTTTTTCGAGATTTTAAACAGAATTCGATTTTTCCGTGATCTTTTGACAAAATTCCCTTTTTCTGAGATCGTTTGACTTATTTTGCATTTTTACTGCGATCTTTTGGTGACATTCGCATTTTTTATCGCGATCTTTGACGAAATTTGCGCTTTTTTCGCGATCCTTTGACTGTGTTTTTTTATAAATCTGACATACTCGCATTTTATTCCTACAATCATTTGACAAAAAGTGCGTTTTTTGGCGATCCTTCAAGAAAAAGATTTTTTTCGTGATTTTTTTTTAACGTAATTATTATTTTTTTTTCCTGAGAGAGAGTTTTTTACATAATTCGCATTTTTTAGTGATCCTTTGATAGCATTTTTTTAGATCTAACGTAATTCGTGTTTTTTCCTGCAATCTTTTGCTGAAATGTTCGTTTTTGGCGATCCTTCGATGAAATTAACGAATTTTCGCAATCATTTGAAGAAATTAGCGTTCTTTTTTTCGTGATTCTATAACGAAATTTGCATTTTTTAGCGATCATTAGATAAATTTCCCCCCTTTTTTCGAGCTTCTTTGACGTATTTTCCTTTTTTCCGCAATTTGTTGGACGTAATTTACATTTTATCAGCAATCTTTAGGGGGGGGGGGGGGGCACTTTCTTGGTTTTTTTGAAAATTTAAATTTTTTTTATAAAGTTAGAGGAGGGCGTATTAACGGTATTTTACGGTAATCAAAGAAGAAATACCGACAGTACAGTATTGAGTATTTAAAATAAGGATCTAAGCACTCTTCTACAAACCAATCGTTAACTATGTGCTTAATTTGCCAAAAAGTTTTTTCAAATGAAGCCATGGAGCTTTCTAAGCTACAAGAGCATTTGAATAAATAAGTGCTGATAGAAAAGACAAAGATATGTTCTATTTTTACTTTCTTCTATCTTTACATGAAAGTATTGGATTCGAGAAATTTTTTTAATTCCGGTTTTCGGCAGATTTACATGTTTTAGGGGGTCACAGATTCCAAGGAGCATGTTTTTACAAAATGTCTGTCTGTGAGTCTGTGGTTATGTGAGTATATGATTCTGTATTTGTGTGACATGAATTTTGTGAGCGCTCTATCTCAACAACTACTGCATGGAATTCAACAAAAATTTATATTCAGGTAATCACTGATATGAATTGAGGCTGATTAGTTTTTGGTGTGAATCACTGAACAGGTGGCGCTTCTATGCTGCCTTTTTCTCGATTTATGCAACAGCTTTATCCCAAGAACTACTGCCCATATTTTCACCAAACTTCAGATTCTGATAGTCCTTGATATGAATGGATGCTGTTTACATTTTGTTGAAAATTTCTCAACAGGTTGTGCTGCTATGCTGCCTTTTTCACGATTTCTGCAACAACTCTATCTCAAGAACTCCTGTATGGATTTTCACCAAACTTCATACTTGGTTAGTTCTTGACATTGATATTTATTCAGAAATGGATACCAAGAGTTCTAACTTCAAAAGCCAACACAGCCGTAAGTGAGAGTACATAAAATTTTAATTGGTTTTCCTTCATCATATTTGGCTGAGAGTGGGTTCCGTGCAATAGCTAATTTACTGTATAAGAAAAGGAACAAACATCTTTGAGCCTGACAGTTTGTAACTGAAGTTAAATAAATTTGAATCCAGCATGAACAAATTGTTAAAACTCCATCAGCTTGAACCATTTCATTATTTTTTTTAATTCTTATTGGTTTTCTATTTATTTTTCAATTTTTAATAAACAATTTTTAACTACATTTGATGGTCATTTAAATTAACTTCTACTTTATGATTCTTAATAGATAGACAGACAGATAAAATATAGATAATATGCAATAATATTTTAATATTTTGTATAATTAATTATTATGGAAGAGGGTGGGGGGCGTTGCCATTTTTTCTCTTATAAAGGGGGGCGGTGGTCCAGAAAAGGTTGGGAACCTATGATATAGAGTATCTTTCTAAGTATTTTTGGGTACTTCATTCCACATCCTTTCACTATCATATTCTTTTTTAACGTTCCTTAGTATAATGCTTGGTATATCTACTAAATTTCTGAATCTTTAAATGCATTTTAAAAGTACATTTTAAATCTTTATTCTCTGATCAATGTCAAACCATTCTGTATTTTTAATAATGGAAGTATTTTATTTAGATAGTAAAATTAAAGAAAGTTTGAGAAATTTATTTATGAATGTGAAATCTTGTAAATTTGGTACTTAGAAAACTTTAAAAAAGCTAAATGTACATACAAGTATATTTTTTTAGTAGCAAAAGCATGGGAAGTGATAACTAATAATTAAGAAAATACTCTTTGGTAGGACAAGGTAAGTTATTTTTTTCTCAGTAGCTGTAATACGGAAAAATAAATAACAGGAATTTTGAGTTGGTTCAAGAAAAATCTATCCATTACAGAAAAATCTAATTTTATCTCCTTTTTTTTTGGGGGGGGGGGGGGGAGGTGAAGTGATTATAAAGCTGCTTTGAAATTTAAATTCTAGTGTATTCAATTATGAGTTATTTCTGTCTTTCTAAAATATAGATAGCCAGTTCTAAAATACAGAGAAACTGTGATTGGATAATTAAGATTTTATGAGAACACCTTGAACAATAAAATAAACACTAATGGTCGATTTTCTTTTCATATTTAACTTATCCTTCACTAATGTAACGTTGTACATGGTTCATAGGCAAAATTATAGTTAGTTTTTATATAGACTTTGCCTTACGCATTCTATAAACTGCAATTCTTTTTTATTGTCATTAACTTAAATTCTATTTTATAAATTCTAATTCTACTACTATGGCCTAAATTTATTGATTGGGATTTTGAGGAAGTATTTCATTAATTATGCCTGGAATGGTTTAACACATTTGGAAACAACTTTCTTAAAGGAAATTTATCTCAATAGTTGTCTTATGTTTCTCTCGAATAAGCGAAACATATGCAGTTATAAAAAGAAATAAACAGCAATATATATATATATATATATATATGATACAGGGAACATTTACAATCACTATCTTGACTAGCCATATGGATCATCAGCAATTTAGAACAATTTATGGATTATTTAATGCAGATGATGGAAGTCATAGTGTCTGTGTATTGAGTTACTAATAATAATATTGCATATCTTAACATGTGTGAAACATGATATGGTACCAATCTCTTATCAATTTTTACAAACTTTGATTGAAAGCTGAATTAAAAAATTTAAATGAAATTTTGTTGAGCAAGAAATTTGTGTATGCATTTCATAATGATATTGTTTAAAAGATAATTGCTTATCTCTTTTTGTCTAAATCATTTGAAATGTAACAATCTGAACTGTATTGTTCTTAAAAATGTTCTTAAGTTCATTTTTCCTATGTTTTATATCATTTGTAATGTGTATCCTAAAATGTATTAGACTGACTTTTATTCAAAATTGTAGTTCATTTACTGAAAAGTCTATAAGTTAATTTAATGTTTTTTATGTAGACTGTTTAGGTTTTTTAGCAATTTTTCCAGCTGTCATACTACTTTTTAATACTACAAGTTCCAGACATTCTTAAATTCCTTTTATCCTATTCCAGTTATTAAAATTAATATGAAATTACTCTATTTTTAAAAAGTAAATTATTGATACAATCTATAACCATTAACACTAGAATTACCGCGTTTCTTGTATACCTAGAAATACCGATGTGGGTCACATCTGACACATGGCTTTCAAAGACACTATTCTTGTTTTAAACGGAAGATAAAGACACACAATAATTATTGACGATTAATACAATGATTTTTAATTAATAATTAATACAATATAGCATTTAGACTATCACATAATATGAAAATTTGCGAATAAATACCACAAAGGAAATTTCTTATTTCTATTTTTTTTAAATGCTTAGAGAATTTGATACCTTTTTAATAATATACATACATATTATTTATTGATTTAAATTGTGTAATAATGTTCCTATAGATCAATTAGATATTCAAATACAATAAATTTAAATATCTCATGATTTTTTTTATACACTTTTATGTTTTATATAGTTTACTGACCAATCAATTCATACAAAATGCCATCTTTTTTTCCTTTTTTCTTTTTTTCTTTGCATAATGCACACACAAGTTATAAGCAGTTTCCGCAAACTGTGTCAGTTTTTTTTTTTTTTTTTTTTTTTTTTTTTAAGCATTGCTTTATATGACAACATTTTTCATTTGTTTGAAACTTCAATGCTGGTGCGTGGACGGATATCTTTACGTTCTTTTGCAATGCTTTTATTTATAATTTTAGCAAGAAGACTTTTCTACTTATATTAGAATCTTTTGTATCTTTAAAAAACAACCAAAATGTTTACGACCACTAGATCTTGAAAGAAGTTTTGCATAAATCAGAAGATAATCAACACTGTGGCTCTACCGTCCATATAGTTCAACGTTCCAAATAGTTTCTAAGAGTGATTTATTTTGTGTCTTTCTCACTTTTTAGAATTATTTCTAAAAATTGAATTATTTTATTTTTAATTTTCTACAAAATACTTACAATTTACTTGTGTTTCTTAATTTTTCCCACAGCATTTATTTGGCTACTTTCATTCAGCTTGCTACTACTTGTATTGAATTTGAACAATGCAATTTTATTTTCATTTTAAAGAAAAACTGTTTCATCATATAAGTCAAGATTGTCAGCATCATCAGATGATGACAATATTAACTTCGTCGCTAAATTTCTTCGATAAAGTTTATTAAAGACAATTCACGTTACAATTGTAAAATTTTCTCATTCGAGAAACCTTCGTAGTGATGCCATTCTATAAATGTGCGAAAGACAAACAATTTTTTTCCTCCACGTGGTTTATGAGAGGCAAAGTATTGTTTTTAGTTACTTTCTATGGTATAACATAAAAAACAATTATTTACATTATCCTTACAGTAGTTTGAAATACCATAAAAACTCACACCTTCCAAATACATAACAGATATGTGATCATGACCCACTCCCTCCCCTCCCCCGTGCACCTGTACACACGCGCATTCCTTTTCCTCTTTTGTAAAATGTAAAGGTGGGACATATCCATGCACTATTCTTAGCTTATTGGAAAATATAGAGTTGAAATCCTTGTTGAAATAAATGAAAAATGCAATTATTTTGTTCGGGTCAGCGATGACCCAGCATGGCAGTTCTAGGTATAAAGATGTGTATATAAAAAAGTTTTCGACCGATTTCAACTAAATTCGTGCCAACTAATTATACTAAGTATTTAGGAAAAGTCAATCAGTTTCAAAGTTTTACGTTGAAGAGCAACAGTGATACGAGCGAAAGACCACGTCTTGGGTCACGATTGACCCGCCTCGGTAATTCTAGTGTTAAATATACAAATCTTTCTTTTAGATTAAAAAAAAGTTGTTTGTAAAGTTTTTAAGTTTCTAATAAGAAACATGCTATTGTAACCTACTGAAAATAATATAAAGGTTCTGCATTACATAGACAATTTCTAGCATAAATAAAATTCAGATAAATAAATATATGCATATATATATATATATATATTTATTTATTTATTTATTTTTTTTTTTCAAGTGATTAAAAATTGCAGAATGGTATTTTTAGAAAATTTTGTTTCATTTCCATTGTGGCAGCTGTTAACAATGAAAAAGAAATTTCTTAGTGCTATTATTTTGTAATAGTTTTAAGTATTAACTTTTTCCCAACTGCTGAAAAAGGATTTTTCATCAGTTATCAGTCTGGAATTTAAATTTACAATAAGCTTATATTTGCTCCTAATACTCATGCATTTGAAAGGTGGTTGCTGAGAACACAATTTCCAGTAGAGCTTATAACATTGAGGTTAATGGAAAATGACTGACTGTTATTTCTAGGTTTTATAACTGATCAGTAGATTATATATACATATACTTATGTATATATAATAAACAGTATGTTGTGACTGTGGTCATGTATATTGTAACTTATGCTGGTGTCCATTAAAATTTTGTATATGATTAAAAAGATTTCAATAAAAAGAAAAATTTGCATTTATCACTTTTTTAAATTAATTTTAAAGATTATATGTAGCACTCAAAATATTTTACTGTGCTTATATTTTTATGTTTTTACACTTCCTCTTCTCAATAGCACTTTATTACTTTTTTATATTAATGTCAAAATATTTCTAAAAGATGGTGTTACTTAATCAGCTGAAAATTTGTGCTTGTGATTAAGCGTCTTTGTATATGCATAATAGATGTAATGAGCTGAAAAAAATTCCAGATATTTTGTTTGTAATTGAATTTTGTGTTGTTCTACCTATTGCAAATATGCTTCTAAGTCCAATCCTGATGTATGTGATCGAGTATTTGCTCATGAGCTGTAAAATGAATGTATTATGTATTGTTTTGGTATAGCTCTAGTTAAAACAAAAAAAGATAATTGATGTTGTGAGCCACAATTCATACAGTATTTTTGAAACTAAATTTTATTGTGCTGCCAGGTATATAGAAGATACCTTTTTGAATATTTTGTTCTTAACTGAATTAATGAACAGGAATAGATTTTTATATACATGTTATCTGGTGCTTCACTCATGCATCATCATCATCTCTATATGAACAAATTGTTTTTGAATTTATAAAGTGACAAATTTAAAAATACTGCTTATACGGAAACTTCTAGTTAAAATTGTAATACTTCCTATTTTTATGATGTTTAAAATAAATTTGCAATCAAGATTATGAAATATTAAAAAGAACAACAACTTCTTTGCAACATTTGTGTTTTGCATAACTAAAATATTTATAGAAATGATTCACAGCATGATACACCATTTCCTTCTTTTCTCTTAAAATTAATTTCTACTTTTAATTGGATTATATATAAAACAGTGTCTTCCATAAGTTAAAAAAAAAAAAGAAAAAACAAAACTGTAAACTCATCTTAAAGTACTATAATTAGCATATATGCATATATAAATAATAGCAGCCTTTGCCCAATATGCTGGTCCATTTTTCTAAAGAAACCTTGAATCAAATGAATTATTATCTGTGAATTTAATCATATGTTTTAAAGCAATATGGACATTTACCTGAAATGTCAATTCAAATTGCTGAAACAATATGAACGTCATTACACTATTGTTTTCTGCAGAATCAGACAAAATTTGGGCTTTTAAGGACAAATTTCTACAGTTGATTTAGTGTAAGATTCAATAAAAAATGATAGAACAATAAGTAACATACTCATGAGAAATTATCTGTACAAATCTCATCAGAATCTGTTAATTAGACCTATTGAAAAGGCTAATCGTTTATAACTGGGTTCACCTGATACTAGAACTTAAAGCCATAATTCTACAATCAAGAAACCTGGAGACCAAGCAACATAGCAAATGATATGTGAGTTACACTAAAACATTCACTGAAAAAAGCAATTTAAATTCCATCAAAATTCATTTATCATAACCTTTTAAAAAATTCAATCTTTCAAAACTAAGTTTATCTGATTTAGAATTTTCTTCTTAATTATTTAGCTGAGCAATGTCGAACAATATTTTTTATGCTTATTTATTATTTTTTTATTATCTAACTAACAATATAAGTCCCATTAAAATATATTCAGTGGAACTCAAGTTGTAAGCTGCCAGAATGAAATTAATCTTTCCATTTTATATATATTGAGATTGTTACACATAGCTTTCATAACTGCGTTAATTTTATTATAGAACTGTCTGAGATATGTATATGCTGTATAACCTCTGGATTTAAAAAAAAACTGTCCAACTTCCATAACTACAGCATATATACTATCTAGTATGTACCCTCTGTCTGAAGCATATATCCTTCAGTTTTCTTTACCACTGAGAACTTTCTTGCATAGCTCTGTAAGTAAAAAAAATTAGAATATGATAAAAATTGAAAAATCCCTGAAATATTATCTAATTTTGTTACTGTCATCAAAATCCATTAGTAAAACTTTAAATCTTTCATAATCGGGTTCACCTAATTTAAGAACACCTGTAGCTATACTAAACAATGTAGAATGGTGGTTTTTACATTAAACCATTTATATTGCAAATTAACAATATAAGTTATACAAAACTCTGTTCAGTAAAATCTGACAAGAAAAGGGCTAATTCTGATAATTACAGATTTTGATTATCTTTAGGTATGTTGTTGGGTAGAAGCCTCTTAGTCTCAGGTTCAGTGGATTTAATACAATGCATCTTAGTTCTCAAGAAATAAAGGGGTTCTAATATTATAAAACAAATTAAATACTTTATATCCAAAGTACTGCATTGTTATAGTACAATTGGTAGGACATCTGTTCCGTGTTCTAGGGACTCGGGTTCAATACCAAAGCATGCTGCATTTTTCTCATTTTTTTAAAAATAAATTTACTTAAAATTTAATAATCCCATCGTCAATTTAAAATTGTATATCAATTATAAAAACCTTTTAAAATGATTTAGTTACAAATAAAAAAAATAAGCAGGTGAAAAAACTTTGTAAATATATCGTTGTGTGAAACATCATAAAACTGTTAATTTTTTTTTTATGACTTTTAAAATGTATTTCATATTTTCTAAAACATTTAGGTATTACCTTATTAAGGGAAGTCAAAAAGGAAATTAATGCAAGTAAAAAGCGTAATTATATTAAAATTAGCATAAGAATCAAATTACAACAATTTTTTTTTTAATATTAAAGATTTTTAAATTTGTAAAACATTTGCTTATGCTTTGAATTATCTTTTTGTTTAACTTCTTTCTGCTTTAATTTTTATCTATTTGTAAAAGTCATTTTTATTATTAATAGTAGGCGTCACAATAGACTTTTTTATTTTTTAGTTTGGTATAGTAAGTGGTTTCTGTTTGAAATCTTTATCAAACAAGTGTGCATCATTCTATAATAGTTTATAATCATATAAACAGGGATGCCACTTTTCCGCCAAAAGGCGGATTTCCGCTTTTTTTAATTTTTAAGAATTCGCGATTTTTGTTAAGCGATCACGAAATAAAATAACGATTTTCATCAAACTCCCGCGATATAAAGCAGCAATTTTCATCAAACGATCGCGAAACGAAACGGTGATTTTTGTGAAACGAAACGAAACGCAATGTCAAACGGCGATTTTCGTCAAAAAGATCACGATGTAAAGCGGCGATTTCCGTCACAAGATCGCGATGTAAAACGGCGATTTCCATCACACGATCGCGAAATAAAACAATTTTCGTCAAACGATCACGAAACGAAACGGTGCTTTTTGTGAAACGAATCGCAATGTCAAACGACGATTTTTGTCAAAGGATCGCGATGTGGAACGATGATTTTCGTCAAACGATCATGATGTGAAACAGCGATTTTCGACAAACAATCGCTAAATAAAACGACCATTTTCATCAAACGATCGCGATGTAAAACGGTGATTTTTGTGAAACGATCGCAATGTGAAACGGCGATTTTCGTCAAACGATCGCGATGTGGAACGATGATTTTCGTCAAACGATCATGATGTGAAACGGCGATTTTCGTCAAACGATCGCTGAATAAAAAAGCGAATTTCGTCAAACGATCATGAAATAAATCAGCTATTTTCGTTCAAAAAAAAAAAAAAATATCCTGCAAAATTTTGCTATTCACTCGTGGAATAATCATCGAATCTATTGCTGGGTTACTTTAATTGGTTTAAAATGATGCGATACACAAAATTCCTCATTGAACCAGCTGCTGGGTTACCTTAATTGATGTAAAATGCTGTGAACTAAAGAAAAATCATTTCTTCTTACTCTTATAAATTAAAAGTTTACAACAAAAATAAAAGCTGTAATTTTTTATTTAGTTTTTTATAAGCAATATAATTTACAAAATTCACACATAAATGTTGTGAAAAATGTTGTGAATGCATATGCTTTATGCATAATTTCCTCTTATGTGCTGTTTTCTGAGTGGCATCCCTGTATAAAAATGGAAGAAGCAAGTTGTTGTTGTTCACAAGATGTGTTGGAGTTTGATAAAAAAATAAGAAAAATGATGTCACAAATGCATAAAGTATTGTAAAATTTTATTACAAAACAATGCTTAAAAAAATAATAAAGCAGCATCTGAAATAGTTTTTTTCTAATGTGGTTGGAGGAGAATTCAATAATTTGATAGTAAGTATGGTATGTTTGTAAGATTTTTCGAATTTTTACTAGTCAATAAAAGATTTTTTTTTAAATCTCTTTAAATGATGAGAAATGTTTATTAATAATTTAAAAATCCAAAATAAAAATTTAAGTATGTTAACATTATAATAAATGTATGATATTAAATTTTTTAATTGAGATTATTAAATTATAAGTATATTTATAAAACAAAATATCTGAAAATCAAATCCAGCCCATCCTGGTAGCGACCCCAAATCCTCTGAATACTAAACTGATGCCTTATCGATCATGCTATGGTCACTGCAATAATTTTGCTACTGAGCAAGTTTTAAGTTGTGTTATTATATTAGACCTCCCCCCTCCCCCCTGCAGTTTCTTGAGAATCAAAGAACATTGTATAAAAACCACTGAATCTGAAACTAATGGGCTTCTACCCTACAACATATGTAAAAATAATCAAAATCTGTGATTATCAGGGTTGACCCTCTCCTTTGTAAGTTGTAATTTTTTGGAATGAAACAGAAATTTGCATTTTACATGCATAGTAAATGTACAGTGGTGACGAAAATTGTGGACATACACTTTTAGGTAGCTTTTATTACAAAAAATATAAAAAAACTACGTATTGCAGCCGTCCGGGGAAAGCCCATCAGTAAATTTTGCTATATTTTCGTCGGATCATGACCCTAGATCCCCAAACCACCCTCTGTTGAAATGTTGACCTATATATATATAGATACATATATCTGAATTTTGTTATGCTGTAACTCTAGAATTTATGAACCAATTTGGATGAAATTTTTTATGTACATAATAGGAGTATTAATGTCTCGACCGAGTTTGTTGACCAGCTTCATCCACCATCTTGTTTCAAAATGGTGGCCATTTGATTCTTTTGAAATTTTTATGTTTTTTAACTTTGTATACTTATAGAAAAAGTTCTATTTCACAAAATGCAATCTCTTATATATCATTTTAAACAGAATTTAAAAACATCAAAAGACATTTTAAACAGTCACACAATGTAAGTTAACAACACAGGTCATTTTAAAGAAAAAGTTAGAAAACAAAAATTTCCATAAGTGTCCACAAATTCAAATTGCTTCCATTTTGAAACAAAATGGCAGTTGAAGCTGGCCAATGAACTTGGTCAAGACATTAGTACTTCAACTATGCACATGAAGAATTTCATCCAAATCTGTTCATAAATTCGAGAGTTACAGCACGAAAAAATTCAGATATCTGTATCTATATATGCATAAATATATACATATGGATATATGTATATAATATAGTATATCAACATATATATATAGTAAGTCAACATTTCAACGGAGAGTGGTTTTGGGATCTAGGAGTCACGATCGACGAAAATATAGCAAAATTTCCCAAAGTGCTTTCCTCCGGATGACTGCAAAATGTAGTTTTTTACTTTTTGGAATGAAAATTACCTAAAAGTGTCCACAATTTTGGCCATTACTGTAAGTACCGCTTTTTGTGCTATAGAAAATGCTATTGGTGAAATTTGTGCAGGGCTAACATAAAAGTATCAATTTTTTCTTATTTAGAAGCAAATGACAAATCATCAAACTCTATTTTAATCTTTGAAAATGAAAACTTTTTAAGCCCATACAAATATTGTTTTTATATTTAAATTAAATGTTTTCATTTTGCAATGTTTGTTTCTCATTAAACTGTTTTTCTTTATATTTGAAAAAAAAAATCATTAACTGTTTTCATATTTTTCCACTATACCAACATCAATGATAAATAACAAAATAAATATGACATTAAAAAAAACTAATAATTTTGGTAGTGAAATAATAAGCATTTAAAAACATAAGCTTTAAAAATTAGACTTTAACCAACCCCTTTTTTAAATCAGTACAAATAGATACTTAACATATAAGAACAAACACAATATTGCAATTAATAAAATAAAGACAATTGGAACTGCAGGCCTGAAATTGTAAATGTCTTTTAGCATTGCAGTGTGGTGTATGTAATAATACATATGTGTCATACTGTAGTAAACATTTAATTTTTTTTTAAGTAGAGACTTCATGGTTTTTTGAACAAAATATTTTTATATGGATAATTCCGAAGTTCTGAAATAATTTTTTTTTGCTGCTTCCTCATCATCAGGTAACTGCCAAATTTATTACTGATATAATAAATGTAAGTTAAAATTAACAGTAAATATTTTCTATTCGAAAAAAAAAAAAAAAAAAAAAAAAACTGATATATTTGTTTGATCTATTTAAGAGAAAAAATTATTGATTAAAAAATTATTCAATTTAAATTTTTTCTCTTGCTATAATAAAGAATGTATTTTTAGAGTTATTACTTAAAAATTTGAGGTTTTGGTGCCAAAAACATAGACAAATTAGGAAAATATAAAATATCTCATGAACTATTACACTTAGAGGACCTTACTTGGTATTACTAAATTTAGCATACATAAAAATATGTTATTGATTGCACTTAAGATGCATTTTACAGCAATTATTTATCTTATTTAAATATATATTCAGTTTACTTTTAAATAAATGTAACTGGAAATACTAACACAAAATATATTAAAATAAAGATTAATAAATAATTTCATTGAATTTTTGATGTTACATTTAATTACTAACTACAATAAATTTTCATTTGGAAATTTAAATTTGATAGGCATTGATTTTTTTTTTTTTTTTTTTTTTTTTTACACTGTTGAAGGATAGTACTGCAATAATGTTAGTTTTAATGGTGCTCCAGGAGCTAATTATAATTGAAAAGATTACATCATCAGTTTAAATGAATTAAAAATGTAGTTGTATATTTTGAGAATGTTATTAATAACTCTTATCAATATTTTATTCTAATATTTTCCCCTTACAATATATACTTGAATATATATAATTAGTAAAATGAGTTTACTTTGAGGAGTCTGTACTCTAAAATTCTAAATATAGATGTTGCAATTATGGTAGTGTATTTCAGTGTAGGGGAGGAGGGAGAGGACGAGGCAACTTAAGATATTAAGGTTAAATTCTTTTTAATAAATGAAAATGTACAAATTGTCCTTTTTTTTTTTTCTTATTCAGGACAGGAACAGCATCTTTGGGTCATCATTCTGGATATGAACTTTGTATATATAAAGTAAATAATAAATTATTCAAATTAAATATTTAATTTTAAAACATTTCCGAAAGCAGATTTTAAATCCTGAGATGGAAAGTTATTTTAATTAATCGATCCACTTTGCTTAATTTTATATAAAGTAAAGTGTTAAAATTTTACTCCCAGTTTGTCAGTTTTTAAAACATAAAATATTAAATTAAGTATAGATTTTAGAAATATTTTGAGAACTAAAAAAAATTGACATCATTTAATAACTTTGTATATATAAAGTAAATAATAAATTATTCAAATTAAATATTTAATTTTAAAACATTTCCGAAAGCAGATTTTAAATCCTGAGATGGAAAGTTATCTTAATTAATCGATCCACTTTGCTTAATTTTATATAAAGTGTTGGAATTTTACTCCCAGTTCGTCAGTTTTTAAAACATAAAATATTAAATTAAGCATAGATTTTAGAAATATTTTGATAACTAAAAAAAACTGACATTATTTAATAAGAGAACATTGAAAGAAAAAGTTAAAAATATTAAGATTTTTAAATATACAAATGCATCATACACTCATAGACTTTACATTACTGAAGGGAATTCGGAAGCTGAATGACCAGCACACTTAATTAAAATAAAAATATTCAGGAATACATTTCAATCTATGCAATTTTCTTTTGTTTAATTTTCAATTATCCATTTAAAACTTTATCTAAGAGTACATATGAAAACCATAAAAATAGGATTATAGCAAATTTCTCTAAAATTATAAACATGCAACATTCGTTTAATGAAATGAATTTTTGCTCGTAGAATTTAAATTTTGTGATAAAAAATTAGTTTGGAGAACTAAATCCATGAAATTATTTTAGATAGTGTTCTAGAACTAATCGCCAAGCAAACTTAATGGAATATATAAAATAAAGATATTTATTTAAAATTAATATTCAATCATAAGTTTCAAAGTAAGCTATAAATGTTACAATTTATTGATTTCTAATAATAATCATTAAAATAATTTTTTAAAAAGTTTGAAATTATAAATATACAGCAATAATTTAATTTGAATAAATTTTCACTTGTAGATTGGAAAACATTATAAAAAAATAGTTTGAACACCTGATAAAGGACAAAAATTTTAACTTTGTTAGATACCAGCACCAAGCACCCACTTGTTTTCAATAATAATAATAATAACTTCATGCAGCATTGTTGGAAAAAATAAGTAATTTTATTTAGAGTAGGAAATTTGAAAATAAATAAATGTTAGAAAAAAGCTTACCAATTTTTAAAAAATCATAATAGCAACATTAATTGAACAAATTAAAAGGATTATTATTTGCATAACTTCCAATCTGCATTATAAAACTGAAATTATTTAGCATATTGTACAAACAATATATACACTATATGGCCAAATGTGACCGGCCACTTGCGATTTTAGACATTTTTATAAATATCTAGAAAAATACATGAGGAATTATTCTGAAACTCTAAGCGTGTAAACATAATACAGGCTATACATTTCCATGAAGATTTTTTCCCGAAACTCCATAGGGACCGTCAATAAATTGAAAAAGAATGAATATCTTTTGGAAAACCCTGTCAAAACTAATGTAGCAAAAGCATTCAAACTGTAGATAATGATTAAGTGGCTTATTTTAATAAACTGTTCATTTTTATACAGATAGCATGCATACTCGTAGAGAAATTAAGGTTTTTATAAAGAGTCCCAAATTTTTCCAAAACTTTAGCTTATTTGCAGATTTCTTTCCAAAAATGTGACAAACAGCATTGTAAATAATACCCTGTAATCAGAACTAAAAAATAGTAAAAATTGTTTGCAAAAGGAGCAGTTTTACTATTGTCTGACTGAGATAAGAGAAACCCTGAGAAGGTTTCCTGCTTTCGAAGTTTCCAAAACTTGTAGGGAAGGACTTCATCCATGGGACAAAAAAAGAATGCATATTCGCAGAATGATCGGTTGAATGGGAGAAAGGGAAATGCCGGACTTCCCTGAAATAAAGTCGACTGACCAGTTACCATGGTAACAGAACAGACCTGAGACCAGTTCTACAGTCTTTCTTATAGGAGCCAGACAGTAAATTTTTTATTGTGCATGCGTGAACACTATCAAAATTTCATTTGCATGTTGTGTTAGATAAATGTATAGAGCAATGTGTACTCTATATTGACACTAATCAAAGGATACAGCACCTCATCTTTTTGTTTCATTTTGGGAATAACTGATTCTGAGCTTATTCTATCGACGATCACTTTCAGAATTTTCAAGCTATGATTTTGAGAATTTTACAAAAGTTGATCTATACATTTAGCTAACACAATATGCAAATAAAGCTTTGATAGCGTTCACGCATGTGCAATGAAAAGTCATTCAGTAAACCTGCTCATTTTACATGCAATTTTTATTTTTTAATTCTGATTACAGGGTATTATGTACAATCTTGTTTCTCATATTTTAGGCAAAGAACATTATTTTATATTAAGAACTCTGCAAATTATAAGCAAAAAATTTGAATTGTTTTTATAAAAACCTTAATTTTTCAACGAGTATACACGCTATCCATATATAAATGAACATAATTTATTAAAATTAGCCACTTGATCTAGAGGTCTGCACGGGCCGAAATTTCCAGGCCCGGGCCCGGCCCGAAAGTTAAAATTTCGGCCCGGGCCCGGCCCGGCCCGAACGCAAGAAATATTGGCCCGGCCCGAAAGTTAAAATTTCGGCCCGAGCCCGGCCCGGCCCGAACGAAAAAAATAATGGCCCGACCCGGCCCGGCCCGAAAGTTAAAATTTCGGCCCGAGCTCGGCCCGGTCCGGAAAAAAAGTTTAAAATTCGGCCCGAACCCGCCCCGGCTCGAGTGAATTTCTACAGAACATTGATCTTTAATCTTATGGAAGAGTTCTGACCAAAAAAAATTATATTAGTCTTTTTTTTTTTTCCATGTTTATAATCTCCATTTATGCAGAAGTGCCGTAGGCTGCGATATTTATGCTTTTAAATGAATCTTTGTTTGTTGTATGTAAATGTTTCAGTTATCACTAGTATTATTAATTCATATTCCCTGTAATGGAGACAAAAAATCGAAAAAGCGGTATATGGTAAAGTTTCCAAAGACGAAATCGCTTTGGAACGAAAAAAAAAAATGCATTCCCTTCTTAACAGATGTAAATGTTTAATATATTTTTTTTCTCCCGTATTGTTGTATTCATTTTACATGGATGAACATTTTTAAAGAAACTTTCAGTTTTAAAAAAAATTCCTTCATAATCATGTTTTTTTTTCTTTCTTGTGTGTGTGTGTTTAATTCTATTTTAAAACGCCTAGTAATCTACGATTCTTTAAAAGGAATAAATTCTAATGTTTAATTGTAGAATAATGACGGCTTAAAAGTATATGCTTTTTTTGCAGACATTTTTGGACAAAGCCAAATATTACTGATTTATAAAAAGTCGAGAAAAGGATTTTCATGTAGGAAGATTCAATAGGAACTGATTATTTTGGTCCATGAAAACTAGGAAGAATGGAATCAGTCTCGGCTTCGTACGAAAAAAAAAAGTTAGGCCCGGTCCGATACTCCAGCAAAAAAATTAAGGTCCGAGCCCAGCCCAGCCCGGCCCGAAAAGATTAGTGACTAGGTCCGTCCCGGCCCGAAAGGATTAGTGACTAGGCCCGGCCCGAGTCTTCAGAAGTAAGGCCCGAGCCCGGCCCGGCCCGAATGCCATTATTGGAAATCGGCCCGGCCCGTGCAGACCTCTAACTTGATCATAATCTACAGTTTGAACGCTTTTTCTACATTAGTTTTGACAGGACTATCCAAAAGATATTCGTTCTTTTTCAATTTGTTGACGGTTCCTCATGGAGTTACGGGAAAAAATCTTCACAGAAATCTATGATGTGTACTATTATACTCACACACTTAGTTTCAGGATAATCCCTCATGTTTTTGTAGATATTTAACAAAATGTCTAAAATCGCAAGTCACCTTTGGCCATATAGTGTATTATATATACAGGGTGAGTCATAAATATCGAAACAATAGGGTATCTCCTTAAATATTACCCTTAGACCCATACTTCCAATTGCAAAAATTCATAAAAAATGTGAAATTTTTGATAAGATAAATTGCGACTCCATGGGGGATCTAGTTGAAAAGTTACAAAAATTAAATTTTTATACGGCCCCAAATTCCCAAGGACAAAAATTCCAATTAGGAAAACTTTCCTTATTCAGTCCTGAATAAGACACAAAAAGTTGCATCTTCATATCTCCAAAATTCGCAAAAGTTATAGCCGTTTAAAAAATTCATCAGGTTTTAAGGGATTAGACACAAATTAAAATGCGCGCAATTCAAAAAACAATGTTACTTTAACAGTTCTAGAAAACGCGTAAAAAATTATTTCTTGAGTTAGAATTTTTATTTTTTTGTGATGGTTAGCCTTATAATTTGCTAAGAAAATCACATTCTAAAATTTCTCATACAATTTATAAAAGTTTCATGTGGTTAGTACTGGTTTAAATGAGACAATCAAAAATCGTTATAACTCGTAACATTATTTATCGGATTTCAATTTCTTTCCATTAAATTAAAGATGAAAATCTGATTTTAGTCTTGTTCCAAGGTTTTTTAATATTAATTTTAAAACTATTAAAAATGTTCATTGAAAAAATAATATAACTTTAAAAAAATCATACTTTCAAAAGCAAACATTTTTTCAAATTTGCTGAAACAAAACTAATGTAAAAAAAAATCAAAAATGACGTGTTTCAAGTTCTTTTTTCTTTTAAAAATTCTTAACATTTAATAATTTAAAGACAAGAAATAGAGGATAAAAAATTCATTATGCAGAAAAACGAAGTGTATTGTTTAAATGTCCGTCAGTTATTTTTAAAAAATGCTTTTTCTAAGATGCAGATTTTTTTTTTTTTTTTTTTTTTTTTTTTTTTTTAATTTACCTCTGACAACTTCAGGCTTTTTATTGTCCTCCAGAGGATGTTAAAAAATCTGTATTCTGGGCCCAGGTAGGGCCAGGACTGAGATGTTACTTTTTTCTGAAAACCCACCAGGCCGGGCCTGGCGTACTTTTCACAAAGGAAGGGGCTACTTCCTTCAAATTAGGTGCACTCTGGATGAAATTTTCAAACCCGGTCTCGACAAAACCCGTATTAAAATCACTGTCTCTGACTGACTTAATATGTGCATAAAATAAATAAAATTCGGCTCAGTCGAATTTTTTACGAAAAACATATAGATTTTAAAATCTTTATTTTACAAAAAAAAAAAAAAAAAAAAAAAAAACTTTTTAAATAGATTATTCAAAGGCTAAAAAAAATTAAATACAATAAAACCAGTGAAAAAAAATCTGCCTATGATGGAATTCTGTCTTAAACGGAAAATATGTTGATCCATGCAAAATAAATGCAATAGTACCTGAAAAGAAAATAAGCTCCAATTACATCTTCTAGGGACAGCATCTGCCTATAACGCATTTTTTCTTTCCCATGTGATTCCGTTTTAAAAAAGTTTTAGTGTATAACATTTTTCAAAGTCTCGAACGCATGGGATATGGATTAACGATATTAAAATATAAGGGAAACATTTACATATAAATAGAGATTCTTTGATAAAATAAATATATTACAGCCTTTGGCGCTTCTTTAATAATAAAAAGTATAAATATAAAAAAACGAAAAGCTATAAAATAATTTTTTGGTCAGAACTCCTCCATATGAAACATTTTTTTCCCACGCCGAATTAAAAAACTATGTAGAAATTTTCGACTGAGCTGGGCTATGATTTAAACTATTTTCCAGACTGATCCGGGTTATGATGTTGACATTTTTTCAGGCCATGCCGAACTTTTTCCCCTATTTGTCGGTTTGGGACCTGACCTAGATATTTTGACCCGGGCAGACGTCTGGTATACCAATTTAGCATAAAAACTATACGCTGCTATTTTATGTCCAAAGAAAAAGCGGCATCTTAAACAGATTTTTATTAAATTGCAATTTGTGAATGTTCCCTAACAAGCGTTGAAATTGAGTCAAGAAATCACAATTTAGAGGCAAGGAAAAGTGGTGTAAGTCTGGAATTTTTGAGGATTTTGGAATTTAATATTTCTGTGGGATTTTTAGATACGGAGATGAAATTTGTTTTGTTCAAATTAGGAAGGGATGAGGAATAATTTCCTAATTGGGAATTTTGTGCAATGGGGGCTGCATAAAAATTTAATTTTCGTATTTTTTCAAATAGACCCCCCATGGAGTTGCAACTTATCAGAAATTTCACCTTTTTTATGAATTTTTGCAATTGGAAGTATGGGTCTAGGGGCAATATTTGAGGAGATAGCCTATTGTTTCGATATTTATGACTCACCCTGTACAGATATAGATATTTTTTGTTAGATATGCAAAATTATATTATTGATTTTTTTTTTTTTTTTTTTTTTTTGGGGGGGGGGGTTTGTTTTTTGAGTTATTCTACAAAACGATATCTTTCAGATTTTGGAAATGAAACAGCTTTAATTTCTAGTTCACCACAAAGTTATTATATCTTTCTTTTTGAAGGGTTTAACAGTGTTAATGTCATTTTTTTCTACACATAAATATGTACGTTCCGTTAATGAATCAAAAGCATATTCTTTCAAAAATTACAAATTTCCTTTTTTTTTCGTGTAATTTCTTTTTGATTATTTATTCCCACAATATTTATCAGTGAAAAAAGAAAGCATGTAAACGGCCATCTGTCAGATTTTATTTCTTCATTATCAATTTCCTCAATCTTTGTTTTGAACTTAATTATTGGCTTCCTCCGATGAACTGGTTTCATCACTAATATAGTCCTCATCTAAATTATCAAAAAGTTATAAAGCTTCTTGAACAATTAAATTTTTTTATAAGACATTGTAAAAATAATTAAACATTTTATGTGCAAACTAACAGAAAGAGAAAGGAGAGAGAGCAATTGGAAGAGACTCCGAGATTCCCAGAAACCTCCCTTCTGAGAAATTTGGGGGAATGGGAAAGAAGTATACTAAAGAGGGGAAAAAAAACTAACGTCAGTGATCGCACGCCGGATATTCAGACAGAATTTCAAATTCAAAGTGCCGTGAAGAAACGAATTTTACCGTAGATCAGAGAGAGAGAAAAAAAAAAAAGTCCAATTTCGTCAAGTGATAGCGTAGAAAACGCGAATTTCGTCTAATTTCCGCTGAAACAAATGCAAATTTTGTCAAAGGGTTGCAGCTGCAGAATAAACCCATATTTCTTCAGCGGACGTGGGAAAAAAAATTCAACAAATGATCGCTAAAAAAAACACGTATTCTATACAGTTCAAAATGAACATCTTTAGCCAATAGTCCGGCCAGTACACTTATTTTTTTCCACTGGCTTGTTTTTTCCAACCACTGGCCAGAAACAAATTTACGAACACTTCATACAAAATTTTTTTTTTCTAACACTAATTTACAAATATCTTACTTGCCATTCAATAGGATTGCACCATTGGGGGGGGATTCTAAGTGAGAAAGAAAAAAAAATCAGAAATTCACAGCAAATTTTCTGAAAGGTTATATGCAGGATGGGGGAAGGGGAAAAATCATTACTACTAACTATTTGAGTTTTTTTGTGGCTCTTTGACGAAATTCCTGCGAATAAATTTGTCCTTTCGCTATCTTTAGATGAAAATTGCAGGGAATTTTTGTGATTCTTAGATGAAAATTGCGAATTTTTGCAAAATAATTGCGCGAAAAATAATAACACGGAAAAAAGGGAAATTTTTCATTTTTGAAAGAACATGCTTTTGATTCATTAACGGAACGTACATATTTAAATGTGTGAGAATTTTCGCGATCTCTTGACAAAATTTGCAAGGTTTTCCGCGATTTTTTGTAGAAATTTGCAGTTTTATAGCAATTATTTGACAAAATTTAAGATTTTTTTCAAAATTTTTTGACGTAATTTAAGGTTTTATCGCGACCTTTTGATGAAATTTCTGCTTACTTCAGGATTTTTTGACGAATTTTGTGATTTTATTGTGATTATTTTGAGAAATTAGCTGATTTTCCGCAAACTTTTGACAAAATTGGCAGTTTTTTTTTCAATTTGACAAAAACTCGATTTTTCGCGATACTTTGACTAGATTTACGGATATTTTGCGATTTGTTGACAAAATTTGCGGTTTGTTCCTGCACTGTTTCGGCGAAATTTTGCGTTTTTGCAATTTTCTACGAAATTTGCGGGTCTTTTCGTAATCTTTTGACGAAAATTGCAATTTTGAAGATATTTTAATGAAATTGGCAATTTTTTCCGCAATTATATACGAAATTTGTGGTTTTTGGAGATCTTTAGACAAAATTTACATTTTTTCCGCGAATTTATGAAGATTTTTGTGATTTTTCTACGATTATTTCTCAAAATTTGCGTTTTTTTTTTTTTGCGCGATTCTTTCAGGAAATTCGTGTTTTTTCGCGACCCTTGGACAAAATGAGTTTTTCCTCGCGATTCATTGAAGGAATTACTTTTTTCGACAAACGATTGACAAAATATTTTTTTCGGTGATGATATCGAAATCAGCGATATTTTTATATCCAAATTTTAGGATCGATGACCGACTTTCTTTCAGTTTTGGAAAAATTCGGAATAGAATCGCCCCTCCTACATTCTTTTCTTACGTTCGGAAGAATCGCCGATTTGAACGCCGTAAATTCTGAGCGAATTTCACCCCTTTCCTCTCTGGCATCAATATGTTCTTCAACCATCGCGTTTGGCGATTGGTGCCTTAACGAGTGAAGACAATAAAGTTAATCACCATGTTTTAAATGTTACTCGAAGATTGGTGAATGCTAATTTTGTGCTATAGTATTCAGTTAAAGGTTTGCGAAAAAAAGTAAATTTCGTGAAAGGACCGCAGAAAAAAAGCTAATTTCATCAAAGTGTCGCGGAAAAAAAGAGAATGTCAAATGATTACGGTAAAAGTGTTAATTTCGTCTAATAGTCGCTGGAAAAAAACGCAATTTTTATAAAAAAAACTGCAGAAAATCCCAAATTTTATTAAAGGATCGCATAAACATCGTAAATTTAGACAAATAATCGTGAAAAAAACCCCGCATGCCGAAAGAAGACTGCGGAAAAAACATTAATTTCGTCAAAGGACCGCAGTAAAAAGCGAATTTTGTGAAAAGTGCACTTAAAGAGATGCGAATTTAATATGAAAAAAAAAAGTTAAAGCACAAATTTCTAAAAGGATAAAAAAAAAAAAAAAAAAAAAACGCAAATTTCGTCGAAGAGCTGCTGAAAAAATACGAATTTCTTGAAAATGCTGCGAAATGACAAATGATTATGGAAAAAACGTAAGTTTCGTCAAGGAACCGCTTAAAAAGCGCAAATTTCATAAAAAGCCGCTGAAAAAGATGCAAATTTTGAGAAAAAGCTGCAGAAAAAAAAAACAAATTTCGACAAAGGAAAAATTCGTGTTTTTTATGCGGTTATGACAAAATTCACATATAAAGTGTGAAATTCACACTTTATATGTGAATTTTGTCCAATGAAAGCTGAAAAGAAAACGCGAATTGCGTCTAACGAAAGCAGAAAAAAAAAAAAAAAACGCGTACCCAAATTTGATTTTGAAGCCTCGAGGCAAAAACGTGAATTTTGACAAATTATCGTGGGTAAAACATATTCCATCAAAGGGTAGCGGAAAAAACGGGAATTTCATCAAAGGGCCGCAGTGAAAAGCGAATTTCGTCAAAGGGCCACGGAAAAAATGCGAATTTAATTATAAAAAAAGCAAATTTCTACTAAAAAAAAACACGAATTTTGTCTAAAAGTCGCGAAAAAAACGTAAATTCCACAAAGAATATCTGAAAAAACGCAAAATTACTCAAAAAATTGCTGAAAAAGTGCGAATTTCGTTAAGAATGGTATGGAAGAAAAATTTTGACAAATGATCTCCTCAAGAACCGCAAATTTCGTCAAAGGGCCAAGGGAAAAGCGAAAAATTTGTCAAAAAACTGCGAAAAAACCCCGCAAATTTCGTCAAAAGATCCGAAATTTGTGAAAGGGCCACGGAGAAACCGCGAATCTTGTCCAACGACCATGGAATAAAATGCGAATTTCAACAAACGATTGCGAATAAAACATGTATTCTGCCAAAGGGCCGAACTGGAAAAGCGAATTTCATAGAAGGGCAGCGATAAAACACTAATTTCATTCAAGGGCCGCAGATGAGAAGCTAATTTTTCAAAGGGTCGTGATAAAAATTTGACAAAGTATTATGTTTATTATTTACTATAGATATAGTTTTTAAACAGAAATAATATACTGAACTAATTTTTTAAAAGTCTGGTTGAATTGAACAGAACATCCAGGAATTTACATTCAGCCTGAAATTGACCTGAAATGAAATCAGAATTAACCCAAACTGCAACATAAATGATTAGCACCGGGAAGGAGTTCCTCCTTTTTTGCCTCTCTACTGTAACTATTTGCTGTGAAATTAAGATTTTTTTTTTTTACTGAGAATCACTCCTAAGGGGGGGGGGAGGGGGCAAGGGTCTGATCCTGAGTCTGCCCCACGTCGAAATAAGTTGAAAAGTGTTAATGGGTTTTCTTGTGTACTTTAATTTGAAAGCAAGTCATTGTAGCTTGAAATCTTTAAAAATTGTTCTCTCTATCACTAAAAATAAAGTCTCCACCTTCTTTTGTTGTGCTATGCAGGGTTCTCACTGTCGCTCACCATTGCGCCAAAGTTTTTCATTTGGCAAGTAAATTAATAATTAGATTCGCCAAATTGCGAGTGCCCAATTTCGGCTTTTTTTTTGTGTGTGTGATTACAGTTAATATTGTTATCCACATTACTGAACGATTGATGTCGCTTTTCATCTTCAATCGCACTATGCCATTTACATTATTATTTATAGAGATATTGACTTGACACCGATTCAGTTTAGCAACTGCCAAAGACACAGAAAAGATTATGTGATAAGTATTTCTCTGTTGTCAAATTATCACTATGTGCCGTAAATTTACAAACAAAATTAATCGCATCAATCGCCAAATCAAGAAAACTTTTGCTAAAATGCGGCATTGAATTTGCCATTTATTGTGGTGTTTATTAATTGTGTACAAAGTTCTAAAGGCCAATTATCAATTATTTTATCGGTTATAGTCAAAATCGCATATCAATTTATCACCAAAAGAATGTTTGAAATATTTACACATTATTTAGTAAGACATTTAGAATGTACTTATTTTTAATAGTTTCTGTAGCATATAACAATCTTCTTTTCTGAGCAATGACAAATAATTATGTTATTTTAGAACAGATTAAAAAAAAATGGATATAATAAGGGGTTAAAGGTAGATTTTTCAGTGTTTCAAGTCAAATATATTTTGCTAATATATATATTTTTTTGGCTAATGTTTTTTATTTCTTATTCAGTAAAGTTGATCAAAGTCAGTGAGAAACCTGTGCTATGGTGTCATAAAAACTAATATGGAATTAATGAGAATGTTTAATCCGCAGTAAACCAGAAAACTAAATTATACAACTTATCTCAAACCGAAAGAAAAAAAAAATTGCACCTATTTCATTTTCTACTACTTTGAAAGGGGGCCTTAATCTCATCAGCCTCTTTCTCCATATTGGGTATACTGTGGTGTAACTGAGAGCTAATATGGAACTAACCAGAATAATTAGTTTGTTATATTACAGAAAATAAAGTTACAAATTCATCTCAAATAAAAAGTAAAAGCTCTTTTTTTTTCAGTTCATTTTCGACTATTTTGAGAGGAGCTGTAACCCAATTACCCCCTTTCACTTCTTTAGATATAATGTGGTGTGACTAAGCACTGACATTGAAAAAACGAGATCAGTTAGTCTGTTGAATGCTAAGGTAACAAAATGCAAATTTATCTCAAACAGAAAGAAATATTTTTAAATTTGATTTTCGACTTTTTTGGAGGAGAGGGCTGTAATCACATCAGCTTCCTCACATTTTTCGATATTCGGTAATGTCAATGAAGATTAACATGAAACTAACAAGAATGGTTATTTCGCTGCATGACAAATGAAAAAATTTACAGATTTAACTAAAAAAAATAAGGATTGCAAAGAACAAAATTTCAAATTTATCTCAAACAAGAAGAAAAACTAAGTATTTTTTTCATTTCATTTTCAATTAGTTTGGAAGGGGGCTGCAACTTCATTAGTTCCCTTCCACTTTTAGGGATATAATGCGGTGTCATTGTGTACTAATATGGAACTAAAGTGAAGGAAGAGGCTAATTTGATTGTAATGTCATTTAATTTTTTGCAATTCTTGAAGACAAAACCCCATTAGTCTCTTTCAGCTTTTTTAGTTTAACGTTGTGTCACTGCACACTATTATGAAACTAAAGAGAAGAGACCAGCTAGTCTGTTGAATGATAAGGAAAAAATAGACATTTATTTCAAACAAAAAGAAAAAAATAAGCATTTTTTTCACTTTTTAAATGTTCATTAAAAAATTAGATGAATTTTTTAATTTTTACCACAAATACATTAATTTTTATTCACTTGTTCAAAAAAACATGTAGAAATATTTCTTTTACCTCAGAATTAATTTTTATAGCAATGCAGATGATCAAATTTTACCATTTATGGAAAAAAAAATGATTCATTGAGACAATTGATTTAACATAATTTTGCACATATATAACTCAATTCCTACCAGAATATTTCAAAAGCTGCCTAGCAACCAGCATTTTTCCTCAAGGAGGAAATATAAGATTATGTTTAGCAATACATTTTTCCACCATTCTGTATCATCCATGGCATTAAGACAGTGACAAAACTTTCCCAAATTAGTTTTTTTTTTTTTTTTTTTTAAGATGAAATAAATGTGCCTCTAAAGACACCAAAATTGATATTTATTTTTAAGGTTCCATTTTACTTTTGGCAGCCATGGATCATTTGATTTTCCTATTTCTACTCTTAAATAAAATACAGTTTTTTCCTTTTATATCTGATAACAGAGTTTCATGTGGTCACTTTCTGGATTAATAGAAACAAACACACGAGTTACTCAAAATACAAACAGTGCAAATTCAAAAATTAAAAAGTGGAAAAAAAATTAGGATATGTGTCAGTGCAGTACAGTAGATTTGAAAAATGTTGTTGGAGGTGATTTTTGGAAATGGCATAATTTTATTAGACCACTTAACTGAATGATAGTTGTACATGTTTTTCATTTTCTTACAATAACATTTCCAAGGACACTATAATTTTTAAAAAGAAAGTATATTTGTTTGTTTATAAAAAAGTGATTATGAAAAAGATCATTGGCCATTTAATAACTTAAGCTTAACAACTGTTATTTTCTTAACAAATTTTATTTTGTAATTTAAGATAATTATTTAAAGTCTTTTGAAAACTCAATTGAATGTTTTATTGTGTACTATCTGCTTAAATAAAATTTATTGCTTTAGCTTTACATATGTAAATACTGCTGGTAATATGTACTGTGTATGCACTAATTCTAGGAAAACTATTTAATATTCTCACTAAACAAATGTTTAAGGATATTTTATTTTTGGATTAACTTTATATAAAAAGATGCTTTTTCAGTTTTACAAAAGATGTGAGAAGTTTAATTTACAAGGTAAATGTTTTTGAAGTCATTTTAAGCTACAGCAATCACTTAAACCTGGTATTTGAAATCTTTGTGTGAGTGTGAGTGTGTGTGTGTGTGTGTAAAAATAAGTAGCACATCCACAAAAGAATATTTCTATCACCTTAGAATTTTCAGTGTTTTTAATTTAAACTCATATTCATATACATATATACAAACATGTATTTCCTGTTAACTATCCAAGTAATCTTTTAAAACTGAACTGTTAAAACAATAATATACAAATATCTACTGATAATACAATGAATATTTAGATGAGTTTCAAAACAAAATGTAACGAGAGAAAATAATTGTCATTTTTTACAAGTATAGAATTAATCCAGTCTATAAAAATATACATTCATTATACAAATATTGTATAGCAAGTATTTTTTTATATAATAAATCAGTAAAGAAAAACACTGCAACATAAAATATTTTTTCTGACATTGACTAGGAAATAGAAAATATAAAGTAAAATAAACTATATATAGATACATTAACAAAAGAGCAGTTCAAACAAATCATGAACTTAAAAATTAACAATAAAAACTACATTTTGATTGGTTATGAATTCAATTTTTATGATTTCACTAGATAAATTTGTTGAAAATTTGGCTGATATGAGTAATCAAATTTTTGATATTTGATCTAGGCTAAGGATTAATTAACAACTTTAAAAAATTTGAATAAAAATTTGATTCTTAAAAGAAAATTGGCAGTTTCCTTAATATTTTAAATAATGAAAGTTATACATGAATGTTCAATATTATTTATATAATATTTCAATATTGTTATACATATTAACAATAGAAATGATAGTGAAAATTCCTTTTAAAAATGCAAAATTAATTTCAACGTAATATTTTACAGTCAAACAAATTTAAAATCTCAATAAAAATGACTAGACAAAATGACAAATGAATAAAAATGACTTACACAATGAAAAATATTAAATAGGGATTAGTGCATAAATGAATTATTTAAAAAATATATGACAAATTAAACTTTTAAAATAAAAAATTGAAAACAATTACAATTGATGTACTGTATGTAAATTACAAGTTGTAATAAAAAAGAAACATTTGTAGGATATGAAAGTTAATTCAAGTCTAGCATCTGATTTAAATGTAACACATATGTTCCGTTCTCTCTAAACAAATATTTTTATTATCTTGCAATTCTGCACATGTTGAATATCAGAAGTGATCATACTGAAGCTACATACATTCTTGCTGTTTTAACTTTTTTTAAAAAATTCAATCAATAAGGTAAATGCATTTATCAGTAATTTACAATTAGTGAACTAGTAATTTTTAAAGTTAAGTTTTACAAGTCTGTAATGCATTTCTTGGGGGAAAAATAGGAAGACTGAAATAAACATGACTGATTAACACCCTTAACTGTTAATTGCTGATGAACTGTTTAGAATAATTTTTTAGTTTTGGTGAAGAAGTTGTGTTTTCTAGAGAGCTTTCAAAAACAGATTTTTTGGCAAATTCTTAGATTTCTTTAAGCAATAATTTTTATTCAAAAAAATTGTTTCTTTAATATTATGTTCTATTTTGCATTATACTCTATATAGTTTGTTAGAAAAAACAAAAACTCAAAAAATGAGTATTTTATTAATTTTGAGGTGCTTCTGGATCACTATTTCTTAAATTATACCAGTAGTGGCCATGAGGTCTCACTACTGGAAAATATGCCAAAATTTATTTTTAAATGAGATTTATTCAAATTACTACTATTATTTTTTTGTTTTAAATCTTTATATATAATTTAATTAGTCTTTTATCCATCAGAACCAAGAGTACTATCAACAATAAGCCGAGGATACACTACTGATGCACATTTACTAAACTATCAGATAAGTGATTTTTAAAAGAAATGTTAATAGCTGAAATAGTTTATACCATAAAAGCCTGTTGATTGGTTGGTTGGTTACAGTTTTAAATGAAATAGCTATACCTATTAACTTGTATTAGCACACATTTTATTATTTAAGAATTTGGCATGACATCAGGTATGCATGAAATAGAATACCAGTTTTTATGATCCTCCAATATCAATCTTCCAGTACCCATAAGACTTATTTTCCTGGTCTCTATTATACAGTAGTACTAGTATTACATGAAGGTTGGCAGTGTCTATTCCCATCAGAAACCCTGCTTATTATTTTAAGATATGGTGTATTTTTTTGTGCTTTATATGGTGCAACAACATTCATTAGAATAACATGAAGTAAACCATTATAAATTGTGAATAAGTCATACATTAATCCGCAAAACTCAAAATTTTTTGTTAACATCTGATTTTCTGATCTTTTCCATGATCACATTCCTATTTAAGGTTTCCATTAACTAGAGAATATTTGTGTTATGTAGGGGTTGATAGTGCAAGCCCTCAACAAGGACATAGCTTTCAAACACCTTCTGTACTTAACTGGCAGGTTTATGAATTAGGTGTCCATGTTCTGATTCCTTGTCACCTTCAGCACTTAAGGGGCCAAATGAGGATCATACAAGATGCTCATGAGTGTAGTACCTTGTATTTAGGGAATAATAGATGACAGTTTTTTTTGTTTTTTTAAATTCTGAATGACAATAGATATGCATGAAATAGAATACCAGTTTTATGATCCTTCAACATCATAATCTACAATGTCAGTACACATACTGCTTATTTCTTCGATCCCTACTAAACAAGGATATTTGCATTACATGACAGTTGGCAATGCCTATTACCATCAAAGATATTGCTTAATATTTTAGAATATGGTATTAGGCAGGTCTCACACTGGGGTCACAGGAGGAAAATGATATGCAACGTAGCAGAAGAAATAGGCTGTAACAAAAAAGAAAGCTATTTCAAACCTGTTTCCCCCTCCCACCCCGAGGTCACATTTCATTTTCTTCCTATCACCTCAATGTGCTATCAGCATTATATTCTATACTCTGTATGGTGAAAGAACTTTCTTTAGAGCTTATGAATATTATGAGCTTTATATTTTATTATAAAAATTGCTATACCTTATTAAGGTTATTTCCTTATAAATGTTATGAGTTATGAATAACTCATTTTTTCCCCATAAAACTATAAATTTATGGTAATTTATCTGTTTTACTGATCTTTCACTCGTGGTTGCTGACCAAAAATGTCTTTGCTCAATCATAGCAGTTGATCTTGGAAGGTTTCTATTTAGCAACTCCCCTCAGGAATCCTAAGCATTGGCTCATGGGCCTGATGTCTTCATAGGTGTTCGGTTCCTGTGGGTCATCAGGGTGAACTGGGGGAGCACCAAGTGAAGGGAATACTTGTTTCCTTCTCGCACCGAGCGGATTGAGCTGTCACAATCGACTGGTCTTCTCTTTGTTTGCGAGTTATGCTGCATGACGTGAGTTGGGCAGTGCATATCTGTGACCAGAAGTATCTGGAAATGCAATGGGAAAGCATGATACACAGTGTAGTAGCCCGAAAAGGACTCATGTAGGAACGTCACATGGAAAGAGCTAGAAGGGCCTTGATGGCCTAGGACTGGGAATGGGACACCCCATCTTAATGATCTTTCACAATCATATATGTTTTAGGGTCTCTAAGAGTATACTTGTACAATGTAGCAGTTGGTAGTACCAGTACCCAGTTACCCTCCAGTACTGATATTGCTCTCAGTCACTTCTGCATTTAACTAGCTGGTTTATGAGCTTGTCAACTTCCCATTTAAGGAGTTAAGTGTCAGGCCCTGCAGGTGAGTGTAGTGCATTGTATTTAGGAAATAATGTTTAATTGCACACATGTTTGTTTTTTAAGAATTTGGAATGACATTAAATATACCGAGAGGGAATGCCAGTGTCTTTCTACATCACAATCTATACTACTGTCAGTATCCATTCTGCTTATTTTCTGGTGCCTATTAAATAGGGACCCTTTTATTACATGAAGGTTGCAGTGTATGTTCCTATCAGAGACACTACTCTCGGTCACCTTCCATACTTAAGTGAACAGTTTGGGAGCAAAGTATTCATGATCTGAATCTCAAAACCCTGTCTGCAGGGCCAAACAAAAACCACCAGGAGTAATCACATAAGAACTCTTCCTGGTACACCAATACTTACTGGAAATCGCATTAATTTGTAAAAGATGAGATCTTATAAAAATATAAACCACCTGAATCTAATTTTAAATCTGAATGTACTTCTTCATCAATGAATTGAGATAGCTTTCCCTGTTACCTATTTTTTCAAACTACCACTGAGACTATTTTAACCTAGTCCTTGTGGGTTTACTGACTGATTTACAGGCATTTAACAGATGAATATGAAACCATGCATATGCAAGGAATCAAGAAAATTCTATAAAAAGATTTAATATAAAATTTGAAATTACACAAATATGAAAATAAAGAAATATTTATAGACTTTAGTACAAATAACTAATTTTTAAGTGGAATTTCTATTTTTAAGTCATTTTTATTACTTAAGCATTAATTTTTGATGTTTGATTAAATTTTATTGATGAAAGTGAAATATTTCTTATGGAAAGACAGTAGTATAGTGCCTTATATTAGAAAATACTGGTTGGCTTACACATTTAATTATTTTTTTCCCTCTCGTCACTCAGCCTTAAATGAGACTCTTACTGCAAACTGCAATATTTCAAAGGAAAAAAAAAAGAATTTTTTTTCTTTTTCACTTAGTAAACCATTAAATCATTTAGAATACATACGAGGCTTCTAAATAGTTGCATTAATCATACTTAGATTAGATGTCAGTATTAGATAATTTCTAGCATTATTTATAATTGTTGCTTTATTGTTTTAGAATAGAGATAAACTAATCTTTTGAGCTGCTTAATTTTCTTGCAAAGTAAACAGTGTTTTATTATTCCTTAACATTCCCTTAATGTGTGTGTGCTTTTAAATTAATTTTAAACATATCAGATTCCTTAGCCCCTTGACTGCTGAGTAAAAGGGGTAAAATTGTAATATTTTCTCAATAATATATATATAAAAAAAACAAGATATTTTCAACATTATATAAAAAAGTTAATTACATATAGAAATATAAGCCTTGAGAGCATTAATCATAACAAAATATTTTAAAGCTGCATGATATTTGTAGAATTATATTAATTTAAGTAATGCTTGTATTGCAGTGAAACCTGTAGTTTAGTGAACTGATATATCAGTTAGCAGCAGTGAGAAGGTTAAAAGATTGATTATTATCAATTTTGGGTCACAAATGAGGCTTGAACAAAAATAATTAAAACAACATTACAAAAAAAAAAAAAAAAAAAAAAAAAAACTTTTGCACATGATTTATAGTGTTATTTTAGAAATATTAAAACTCAGAAATTTTTTTCTCTACTTTTATAATAATTTGGTGATGAGAGGGTTAAATATACATGAGACACCAGTTTTTCAGATCCTTCAATATTACAAATGGCATTGTCATGACTCATGCTGCCTATATTTAGTGTCAACATTAATTTAATAAGGTAACTGTCTTACAAGGAAGTTGGAAACACTAAATTTCATCAAGGACATTGCTCCTGGCCATCTTCTGGATTCAACTGGCTGGTTTATGAACAAAGTGCTTATGGTTTAAGCTCTGAATAGATATAGCATTCTACAATTTTCACACAGTTTTTTCATCTTTAATGGCTTTACAAAGAAACTGACTGATGTCCTATAGTCTAAGAGCCAACCGCACAAAACCCTATTGTCATCGAGCACAAGAAAAAATCCTTTATTTTATGGAAGAGTAGTAATAGAGGAATCTAATGATCCATGTCTGCCGGAAGTAAAGTGGGCATAAGCCAAAAATGAATACCACAAGTGGTGGGCTTAGCATTGTGTTTTCCTGCATCCAGTTTTCCATGTTTTCATACTTTTAAATGTAGGACAAACACAATGCTAAACCTATGAGTCAACCTCTAGTGGTATCAATTTTTGGCTTATACACTACTTCACTTATGGCAGGCATGGATCATTAGATTCTTCTATTACTACTCTTCTATAAAATAAAGGATTTTTTTTTGTGCTCGATGACAAAGGGTTTTGTTCAGTTGGCTCTTGGACTACTACAGGAGAAAAAATTTCCCCCAAGTTCAATCTAATCTTCCTTGCATTCTTAAATCATGCCATCCTTTTTATGAATAAACTGCACAAGGGTGGAGAAGAAAAGGTTTCTTGGAAAAGTGTAGAAAAATGGTAAAACAAGCATCTAAACTGAACCTTAATCCATGTCATCATCTCAAATAAAAGCGGTGAAATGAAGACATTCAAAGGGCTCAAGGGTGAAGTGTTTTGTACTCAGAGAATAATGGTTGGCACATATATTTAATTGCTTTTTAAGAATCTGAAATGTCATTAGATATACATGATATATTATGCCAGTTTTTATGATCCTTCAACATCACAATCAGTACTGTCAGTATCCATACTGCTTATTCTTCTGGTGCCAATTAAAAGGGGGCACTTTTATTACATGAAGGTTGAGAGTGCCTATTATTTTCTAGAGACATTGCTTTCAGTCCCTTTCATACTCAAGTGAACAGTTTGGGAGCAAAGTATTCATGATCTGAATCATCAAACCCTTCTCTGCAAGGCCAAATGTAGACCACCAGGAGAAGCCACCTAATATAACTTCCTGGTACACAAATACATGCTGGAAATTACATTAACTTGTAAAAGATGAGATCTTATTAAAAATATAGACTACCTCAGTCTAATTTTGATTGTGTTTCCTCATCAATGAGTTGATAGCTTTCCCAGTAACCTATTTTTTAAACTGCATCTGAGCCTATTATAACCAAGTCTATGTTGGGTTTACTGACTGGTTTATAAGCATTCAATTGAAGAATATCAAATCATGCATATGCAAGGAATCAAGAAAATTTTATAAAAATATTTCATATAAAATTTGAAATTACACAAACTTTAAAATAAAGATTTCTTAACTTTAGTACAAATAACTGATTTTTAAGTAAAATTTCTACTTTTTAACTCTTTTTCATTACTTAAACAGCATTTTTAAAAGTTCGATTCACTTTTATAGGTGAAAATATATTTCTTAAGCAAAAGGCAATCCTGAGTACAGTGCCTTGTATTAGGGAATACTGGTTGGCATGGATATTTAATTAATTTTTAAGAATCACAGATTATATTTCATAAGTATGAGACAAAGCATCAGTTTTTCTGATCCTTCAGTATCAAAAGCAGCACTGTCAGAATTCATACTGTCTATATTTAAGGTCACTATTAACTTAATAAGGTAATTATATTGCATAAATGTTGGAAGCACTAGCTCCAATCAAGGACATTGCTCCTGGTCATATTGCACTCTTAAGTGATTAGATTGAGAAAACAGTTTCTACAACCTACTATTCTCATCAACTTTTGCAGGTTAAGGTGTCAAGTGAGGACTACCAAGACAGGCTCTCTTCCCTTAAAAAAACAAGAAAAATTGTAAAAATGATATACCCTTAAAAATAGACAATCTCAATGCTGATGTTTATATTTTATGGGCTTTTTGTTATTTTAGGTCTTTTTTTTTATTATTATTGTAGAAACCTGATAACTCATCTCCCAATAGCTCGACATGCCATAAAACTTGACAATCATTTTTTTTATAATTGCTATTATCTTTGAAATGATGTGACAATATCTTTGAGCCAATATTTCAATACGTTAATGAGGTTATTTTTTTAATATTGAAAAGGTTTTTTCATACAGTGTAGAGATTATTGTAGTGGTGCCATTACTAAAGTTAGTAGATATTGTGATGCATATTCACTGAAAAAATATTCAAATTAGTATGAAATTTGCTATGTTGTTGATGTAGCGTACAAAATTTAATCCCTTGTAAAAAAAAAAAAAAAGTCATTGGTTTATTCACAGTTTAAAAAAAAAACAAGAATCAAATACACATTTTTAATATTTAAAAATGTAATATATTTAGCATAGTAATTTATTTATTAAAAAGCCTGATTTGTGAGGACATTTTTCCAATTTTGTAAGTTTTTTTTTAATTATAATAATTATGTCAGGATATTCTGTATTTTTTAAAATTCTGAATAGTGCTAGTTTTTATTAGAGTAACAAGCAGTAAAATAGTATAAGTAGTGAATAACTCATCCTTTATTCTATAAAGTTCATCATATTAAATATCACTCTCTGCAAGCTATTTTCCAAATTTCTGTTCTTAAAATAATAATAATAATAATAAGGAAATAAATAAAACCAAGCAAAATTGCACGAAGATTACATTCTTAAAACTAGGAATAATAATAATAATAATAATAATAATAAAGACAAGGATAAGTTTTTTAAAATAATTATTTTCTTCATGATTGTAACTATTCAGCAACATTGTACACCAAATTTTCCTTCTCAAAAGCTGAAAATGATCCAGATATATCTCCTGTCACTCTTCTGCCCATATAAAATGTTATGAGAAACCTTTCAAATGGCCATTTCTAAATGAGCTAACAATGCAACGTAAAGATCAAAAATATTCTCTGGATCTACTTAATTTCTACTGTTGCACATACTTAAAATATTTGTGTGTTGCAGGCTCATTAAAAGTTTTAACTATTTTATGGTGAAAATTTGGAGAAAAAAACAGCCAAACTTCTAATAGTACATTTCCCATGAATTACAAAATGTGTTAAAAGTAATGTCTTTTTAGGAAAAACTAAGTTATCCTCATCCTGGACTTTATATAATTATATCATGTAAAGATTATTCCAGTAATAGATTTTCATAAAATTTTTGCATATGTGCTATTAATTTAAGCTACAATTTTATAACAGAAAATGTGATCTATATGAAACAAAATGTTTAAGTAACATCTTTAATAAAATATTGTCATATATTTAAGAAGCAGTTGCTCAAAGGTTGCTGAATGGAATTCCTGAAAGGTAATTTTTATTATGAAGTTATTTGAACTGCAATTAGATTATAAAAATGTTCATTTTTAATAATATTACATAGCATAAAAAAAAGATAGAAAAACAAATTAGAAGAGAAACATAACAAGTTTTAAAAAAGTAACTGCTTAGCTGCCATTGAAGATAATAGCACAGTCTAATTATGTACTATTCTTCCTAACAGAATCCACTTACAAGGAAGGTCTCCTTATTGGGCATACTCAGAATTTTATGGAAAAAATACTATTTAAACTACTCATGTATGTAATAAAGGATCAGTCAAAATTAGCGGCGGAATCGCATTAGAAATTGTGTAAAAAAAGAATATATTTTCGATTATTTGGTGTGAAAAGACGAAAGAGTCACTGGAATTGGCGAGCAGTCCTTTTTCTCGCCAACAGCAAACGAAATTACATTCTATGCCAACAGACGATAAATCGCCAAATAATAAAATTTTCATTATTTTTTAACGGATGCTAAGGGGAGGTTCCGCCGAAATTTTTTTTATATTAATATTAAATATTAAATTTAATATTAAATAAAAATAACTAAAAGGATTGAATATAAAGTTAAATTAGCAACTAAAATGCTAAATAAAGCAACTCAAAACTGTTGGATATTTAGAATGTGTGTAAATGGTATTTAATGAATTTAAACATAAACAATGAGGGACTAACATATTATATACATATATATACATATTGTAGTACATATACATAATACTTGTTGAAGTAGTTATTTAATTAATCACTGGAAGAAATGTTTTCATAGATAAAAAAAAATCATATTGAGAAAAATTATCTTAATTCATTCAAGCGTATTGAAAAATAAAAGCCAGGTGTTTCCATAGCAACAAAATCTAATCGACAATTCTCAATTTTACTTTGAGCTTGAAACAAATTTAATTAATTTAAATTATGAATTTTGTTTTAAATCTCAAATTTTGATGATTAAATTTGAATATGAGTACATATAAATATCGATATAACAAAATTATACTTAAAACAAACCAAAACTTACAAAACTAAAGTTATTTAAGTTACATTTATCAAAACAAGTTCAACATGAAATTTTTTTCCTTGAAGTGCATTTGACATAATGTATTTTATGAAATTACATTCTATGCCAACAGGCCATAAATCGCCAAATAATGAAATTTTCATTATTTTTTAACGGATGCTAAGGGGAGGTTCTGCCGAAATTTTTTTTATAAACGTATGTACCCACACGAGAAGAACATTCTGTAATTTTTTCAGATTTTTCGGGGTATGCCCGTATGGAGACCTTCCTTGTTAGTTCTTGAATGTGATGACAAATATAAATAAAATCATTTTACTACATAAAAGTAATAAGTTACATAGTTATTTTAATTATGCAATAATAAGTATTTTAAGATAAAAATTGCACTATAACATGTTGAAAATTGAATTTTTAGTAGCTGATATGTACGAGTTATCTAAACTGCAAAAGTAATCATGATCTGCTTCAAAACTACAATATTACAAACTTAATTGCAACTTGTTTTTGAAAGATTTAATTTTTATAAGTGGGTGAGAACATTATAAGGAGAACAAAACAAGCTTGATGAAAAGAAATCAATAAGGAATTCATTATACAGTATCATAGAAAAAGACAATATAAAGACTTTTTTCACTTTACATAATTTGACAGTCATGGCTGCAAAATAGCTACATTCAATAAATTTCCGAGAATTGAAAAGTGCTTCAATATATATATATATATATAATGAATTCCTCAAAAAATGATTTAAAAAAAATGATCTTACAATATTTGAAAGCAAATAAGGCAATTTTCAATTTAGCAAATATACAAAAATCTACATTTTGTTTTTCATTTTTTAATCTCTTTTCTAGAAGTTATAAAAAAAATAAACAATTTTTTCAATAAAAGAACATTTTTGCTTAATACTAGTTTTAATTTAACACAAATTATATGAAGATTCTTTCACAAGTCATACTTATGTATGATAAATGAATTAGAAATTATTCGCATACATTGAAATAAATGGGATAAACTAAGTAAAGGGATGTTATATTTACTTAAAAAAAGGATGATAAGAAATTTAAGTAAATAGTCATTTTTAAAAAGAGCTCTTTAATTCTGAACAATATAAAATCTATTTAGTCAAACCCAAAACATGTACAAAAGTTATTAAAAAAAAAAAAACATAGTCAAAGTAATTTTAAAAAATGTATTTTGATAGAAGTTCCATACAAAAGAAAAATATCACATACTTTTTATTTAACAATAACATAAAATACTATGTATGCAACTGAACATGAAAAATAATATATTATTAAAATGCTGAATAGATATCCAATATTTTCTCTTATTCATATTTACACTATTAAAAAAGAAATAAAACTAGGCAATAAATTAATTTTCACAAATAAGATATAAATTATAATTAAAAGCATATATGACTTTACAGATAATGAATAAACATAAATTTCATACAAATATTACAATTCACAAACTAACTATATTCTCTAATTTACATAAAATACAACAGTGTTTCATAATACAGATGAATCTGCATTAGACTAATTATACTCAAATGATTTTTTAATCTTCTTTGGAACATCTTAGAAGATAGTTACAAACACAATGAGAATGAACCACACATAATTTTATAACATTAGAAGAAATTACACATATCTGTGTGTTTATAAAACAATGAAAGGATCTTTCCTTTTACTATTGACATACATGAATTATGGTATATGATATAGTTTTAATGGCTCTAGTTTCATTAATTTATGTAACAGCAAAACAGCACTATTTGTACTTAAACAACTTTAAATATAATTTCAATGATAAAATTGCACACTATCATAAAAAAATTTATTAATTTTTGCATATTTTTAAATTGTTTTTTCTTTTAAAACACTCTTTGCTATTTCTTTTTTAATGATTTAACAATTTTGATTATTTTCATTTCTAAACTTCATTAGTGAATTGTATATTATTTCATCTATTCTCACGATGACACAAAAAAAGATGACTAAATTTATAAATGTACTACAGCATAAGACCATTTATTACAATTTGTGTAATTTACTAAATGTGAACAATGCAGAATGACTTCAGTAGTAAGTGATGAAAATAATATTCCAGGATATTCTAATGGAAAACATTTTAAATTTACCAATCTTTAAGATGTTTTATTTCTATTTAATAAATGTACATCTTTCAGGTGTCTACTAATTTAATTAAAATACAAAAATAAGCATTTGTGTCACAAGTCCTTTTTATAAAGCTTGGACTCTATGGCTATAACACAAGTAACCCTTTTCCGTAAGTAAGCAAGAGTTTGAAATGAATTTTGTAAAGGTTTTGCTTACTGCATAGAGGATCACATTACATTCTGCATTTTAAAATATCTGAAATTATATTGGCAGTTTACAGAATAAATGCATGAAGATGTCTTCATGCATTCATAAGAGCTATTGAACGATAAAGGCAATTGATACAGCTGAATAATATTAAATAAAAATAACTAAAAGGATTGAATATAAAGTTAAATTAGCAACTAAAATGCTGTTTATAAAAAGAGAAAATAAAATTCTCAAGTAATATGATCATAAAATATTTTACATTTACGAAATAATGTTACCTTATTAAAATGGAAGTTTTCAATTAAAACAGTGAAAATAGAATTTTATTAGACCAGTTTTTAATAAAAATGATACAGAGCCTTTAAACAGCAGAAATAAACATACATAATGGTTTTATATCGTTTGAAATAACAGAAATAAATGTGAATCTATGTAAACTGTCATGATTTAAAATTAATATGGATTCCCAACCATTCAAACAAACTTGCAATTAATTATATAAGAACATGTTCCAAAAGAATATGGAATTTCTCTTGGAATATGTTATACCAGTGACAGTGTATTTGTTCAAGAAAAGAAAAGAAAAAATTAAAAAATCACAACATGAAGATTATTAATAGGTATGGTGTGAAGATAATCTGCATTCCACTTAACTGTACAGCATACACACAGTATTACAATAAAAACAAATTAAGGCCTGATATTATATCAGTTCACAGCAGGTAAGAATCAAACATAAAAAGTATCTGAATTAGGTAGATAATATCATCACATAACTCAATAACATAAAAAAATGATTGCTAAAGCATATATATGTATATATATAAGCATTATGATGTCAAAAGAGGTAGGCTGAATAATAAGTGAAACAAGTGAAAAGAAAATTAGATAATTTATGGTAGTAATGAAGCTATTACCACCAAAGTAAAGGCCCCCACATTAAAGATCCAACAGTAGCACCTCCTAGCATCCCCATTGCAATATCTGTACCATCTGGTCGATAATATCGCTCTGGATGATAAACAACAGCTGCTTGTCCTGGAGTTGGTGCCACTACAATGAATTTAAAACATCACTATTCTATTCCCACTCTCTCTATATATAAATATATAAGTATGCATTGTGATGGTGGTAAGAGAGAGAGTGCAAGATAGTAAAATGTAAAAAATACTAAGAAAAGGTATAAGCTATTTTTCATTATATAAATTTCCAAATTGAACAATCAGCATTATACAAATTTACAAATTGAACCTTAGCTTTTATTTTTATTTAGAACAGCTACTTAATCAAAACGTTAATAATTTCTAGTAATATTTATGAATAGTTTTTTTACTAAGATATACAATAACCACAGAAAATGCATGTAACAATTTATGTCTTCCTACAAGACAGCTCAAAAGAACTAACTATTGTAAATTATTATTGTTTGTGAGTAAAAAATGCTATAAATTTAGTTGTTTCAACAAAGTTGAAACGTGCTTATGCATTTGGTTTGCCAGTCCGTCTGTCTAAATCCCATAAATATACTGGGATTTTTATGCAATTGATAAAGCTTATTTAGGGTTACCAAAGCATGCTTGGTATTGCATAGGCGTAGCCAGCCTTTTGAACGGGGGGGTGCCCAAAATTTTAACCTAAACATGTTGGGTACAAACAACATCTTATGTAATAAAACCTAATAAAACGGAACCCCATAAAACATATCAAATTTCCGTTTTAGACAGTTTTTTTGCAGAAGGTATAATTGTTGTGGAACTTCTTTTAAAAAAGACCCAAACACAATTTTTCATTGCGTGAAGAAGGATGAGATGTTGCTTAAAACTAAATCTAATGGACAGGGACATGCGAAGAGAAAGCTGCGCCCGGAGCAAAGTTACAATTTGGCGCCCCCTCCACCCAACTTTTTCTTGTAACAGGCCAAAAATGACGTTGGTAGTATAAATTTGGCACCCCCTGAAGTTCCACGTCGGGGCAGCTGCCCCCTACACTCCCCCTTTCTCACGACGCTGCTAATGGATAAGAAAAAGATATATAAACATAGATAAAACATGATAAATATAAAATAAAGATATCCGTAAACATAAATCTGTAATTATCACAAGTTTTCATTTCAAACAGCAATGAAATACTAAAATAAAAATGCACGACTTTAGTTCCCCCGATCATTTTGATCAAAGTAGCATAAAAATAACTTGTAGTAAGCAATTTAAAGTGAAAAATAGCTCTTATATTTTCTACTCATCAATAAATAAAATTTCCCCGTACGAATGTCAAAATATGATCCCAAAAAACGAAATTTAGCAAAACAACAAACCAACCTCCATATTAATTTGAATTTTGCATAGCATCATTTCTTATTTTCAGAGGAAGCACAGATTTGTACTAGAGATGAGTTCGGGCTCGATTTTTAAAACCCGCACCCGAAAGATTTTTAGTACATTGGAGCTCGAGCCCGATACAAAAAGTATACAAAAATAAATAAATAAAAGATTTAATGATAATTAAAAATTGTGTCAAATGTGATATCCCATTTAAAAAAATTTCTTATAAAATTTACTATTAAATAAAAATTTAAATTCAAGCTTATGAAAAGAGCAATTTGGTATCAAATAAAAATATCCTTCATACCTAAAATGATTCCCATATTTCTTGTCCTTTAAGAAGAAAATTTGAAGGACATATTAAAGCATTGTAATGAATAAATGGATAGTGTTTATAGAAATTACTATTTGTATGCTGTAGAATCAAAAAACGTTTTCAATTTCCTATAAAAAGAGTACATCTTCAGGTGTGTAGTTGTAAAAAAACCACAGGTTACAAGATCGACGCAGAGGGTATATGCTCAAGGCACAGAATATAGTCTAGAGAGTACATCCTATGGGTTTCATGAGAAACAGAAGGTTATACGGTGGTCCTTAAAAAAAATCCAGAAGGTATACGGCGTGTAGCCCAGTATACGCCGCTTCACTACATCCCCTGTACATTTATCTATAATCAATTCATTTCTCTTAACAAATCCCCATGACTAACGAGAACCTTAAAATCAACGCAAATTAAAACATTGATACAGTTATCTTAAAGTTCCGTTGTTTTTATGGGAAAAGAAGAAACATTAATCGAATGTTTTCAATCGGAATAACATGTACAATATGCTTACTTACAAAGGGAAATCCTCAGCATAAGCAAAATTCATGATGACAAGCAGAAAAAAAAATCACAATGCTGTTATCATATGAAGAACAATTATGATTTGTGCACAATCAAATAATTTGCAAACCTCAAGCATCTAGTCAGCATCAAAAACGAAAAAATCATTCTCTAACAAAATAAATAAATAAATGATTGAATTAAAAAATATCCTCTGCCTCAAACGAAAATCCAACCAGAAGCTAATTTATTATTTATGATTATTTTGATAGGCGCCTTATCAATTAATCGTCGACGGAAATGCAGTAGACAAATCTCCATACATCACAAATTTTCTTTTGAAGCAACAATCAACTATTGAAATATATAAAAAAAATTATTTTTATTTTTCTTTCGTTTTGATCAAAATAACACTGAAATGACTTGAAAAAGAATAAATAATTTTAAAAGGAAAATAGGAGTTCTTTCAATCTCTTCTACACATAAATGTTTTTTAATTCTCAGAAAGAATGAGGTCCAGCCCAACCCCCCCCCCCCCCCCCCCCCGAACACTAAAATGAAAATAGAGCCCGTGCCTGCTTCGGACCCGGGTTTGGGCTCGGGCTCTCATGCTGGGGCTGAGCCTGTCTCATCTCTAATTTGTACAACCTTCCACTCCCTCCGTTCTCCAGGCTATTCACAAGGTGGAATTATCCTTTCACGTCTGTATTTCCTTTCAATTTTTTTTCTCCTATCTAGACTTTAGATAACAAAAGCAAATATATAAATAGTAGTTTTTATCCTTGTCGAGAATTTACTCTAATTTTTTATGGAAATATGCATGTAATAGAAAGGTGTTAAAAAAATTCCATAAAGAAACGACATCAAATTGGGATTATAAAACCAACTTTTTTGATTTACTGTGATTAATACAGATTCTAGTAAATATTACAGTTTTAAAAAAGATGAATAAAATAATTTTCTTAAAAAAAAAGAAAGAAAGAATCAAGGTCTCTTGTTTTATCACATTTCAAAACATAGACTGTTAGTTTTGATTAACTAATTGAACTAACTTTGCTTACATTTTTCTTCTTTTTTCTTTTATAAATTTTGATTTTTTAAAATAATCTTGGATCTGCGCGAGCAGGGGGTGTGCCCGGGCACCCAGGAATATATGTATTGGAATACATATTTGGCGATGGACAGTAACACTATTTCCCAAAATAACAAGTTTTGTTAAAGATTTCAAGAAGTGTTGAAAATTGTCTCATAATCGATGATTAACGCATGATTTTTCTTACTTGTTTTATTACAAATTTGACCCTTTATGATCTAATATTAAAACAAATTGCAATCTCAGAAATTACTGATCTGTCTTATTCTGTCTTATTGTACTGAGTATATTAACGAAAATAGCTTAAAGGTGGCTTTAAAGGAAATTCAGTCTTTTTATGCTGAACTGCATTTAGTAAACCAAGATATGCTCATAAAAAGTATAAAAATGATACACACGGTCAAGCAAAGAATTAGATACATGGCTATCTATGGAAGATAATCTCTGGAAATGAGTTTTCACTAAATTTAAGCATGTTTTTGTCTAAATGGTAGCATATACATATGTAAAGATAGTAGGCAAAATACAGAGCTGTACAAAAAAAATATGCTACACGTCTATTGGATATAAATTTCTGAAGTCAAATTTCAACCTATTAGTAATTTTAACACTTTACAACATTGTTGAAAATGTTTAAGAATTTGGTTTGTCTGTCTGTACTCTAACTTACATTAATATAGTTGTATTACTCTGTAATTGATATATGCTTGGTATTGAAAATTAAGTATGTAACATTCATATTTTATTTACAGTGATACTCATACATACATATACTCAAAAATATTAAATTACATTATGATCTATGAAAAATGGTATATTTATATAAATATGTTGCATTTATAATTGTCGCCTGGTCTGTTCTTCTGTCCACATAAGTTGGTGCCAGCTACAAAATAAATGGTTTGAAATTTCATTTATGTATTTGTTGGAGAATTTTGTTGAGTCTTTAAATTTTATGAAAATCGGATCAGAGCTTAAAAAGATAACAAAACATTCTTCATTCTGCTAAATCCTATCATAAGTAATCAATTCAATGATACCCTGTAATAGGTAATGATACTAGGTTTGCCATATTGATTATGTTTTATTTAAGATGGAATCTTATTACTGTCATATTACTGAATTTAAGACATATAATTGTATCATATTTTGTATTAATGCATTTTTTCATAAGAGTTTCACAGTAGGGCCAATCCATGTGAAATCATCCAGACCATGTTGCTCAATATTTTTGATTTTTTAAATTTTTTACCATTTAATTTATTGTACTTTTAGGGGTGTAAACCAAGGATTTAAAAAATTTTAAACCTTTTGAATTTTTTTGGCATCCATTTTTTTGTCATGTCACAAGCGGTTTTTCATGAAAATAGTAGTTTACAGAATCCTTTATAACTTTTTTATTTCTAAACATATCAAAATGATTTAAAAATCATTATATTTAGTAATGAATAAACTAAATTTTCATAATAGGTATTTTTATGATAATGATTAAAAAAATTGTTTAAAATAAGATTAAATGTATCATTTTTACAGTGGAAAATTGTCTTTTTTGACATAAAAATTTTAATAGAAGAAAGTAAAACTCGCCTTTACATTTATTTTTCTGAATATATACCCTAATGAACTATTCTCAGAAGAAATATGAAACATTTAGAGACACTCTTTCTTTTTCTATAATTAGTCAAAGTTAACAACTCTGCATTAAAACGCTAAATTTGAAGTTCAATATCCAGAAAAGGACTGGCTAAAAAATTATGAAAATTTAGCAGGATAACGTTCTTATGGATGTAAACATGTACCAAAAATATTATGAGTGATACGTACATAATTTTAAAAATATGGAACTTTGAAATTAGCTTGAAAATCACATTTATTTACACATTTTTTAAAAGAAAAACTACTCCTAAATGCATATATTTTTTTTATTATTATTTCAAATGCTACAGTTAAAGGTGTAATACATGTTTTTTCTTACATAGAATACATAATAATTAAATCTACTTTACACTGCATAGAAATAAATATCTGGATATTTCATTGCAAAGTGTGTCACTAATATTGTATCTGTGTCCAGTGACTAATTAGTTCCAATGGTGTTAGTTTCTGAAGCATGTTACTTACTGGAACCCAAACTGTATACTTTTTGGACAATTGAAAAGAAGTTGTTGGTCCATACAGTACGATGAAAAAAAGTGAATAAACAGGTTATTGTTTTCTTCACTTAGCTCAAGACTTTTTCCAATCCAGCACTTTTTTATCATAAATGCACATAATATAATCATTTACTTTGAATGATAGCGAGCATTTCCAAATTTTTGAGATATTGTGATCAATATACTGTTCACATGTAGATGTTACAAAGCATCTGATAATACTTTCACTTAATGGTATAAATTGGTGATATGCTTGTGTACCAGTAATTTGTTGGCAGAACAACCTTTAAGACAGAAGACAACTGAGTTCTCCTAATGAGAAGCTAAATAAATTCTAGTAATGATCAAGTTAAAACATGACACAGTTATTCACTATTCACTGAGTGATCATAACTAAATAGGAAAGAACAAGAAAAATTGTTTTCAATCACAAAATCAAGCATGCAACAGTTTAAGTTACAGTTTAAGACATGATATATTTATGCACTGAATAAATAAACAGCAAAAATGCAAATTTGTTCTAAATTATAAAATGAAGTATGCAGTATTTACAGTTTAAACCATAATATATTTATGCACTGGCACACTAAAAATTAACAGGACAGGAAAAGAAAACTTGTTCTCAGTCATAGAATTTAACAGAAGAGAATTTGTAAATTTCTTCTTAATCGTAAAATTAATACTCACATTCACTTAATCCTGGCTTAAAAATAAATGAAATATTAAGTTTGTGAGCATAAATTAAGTTTTAATACAATTATATTTATGTAAAAAAGTTATTTATACTTTAAAAAGAGGCATCTGAAGAAATGAGCAGAATATATTATGCATTATGAGTTCTTCATGGTGTGGAAATATATGTAAACAAATGGATTTTCAAGCCAATTTCAAAGTTCCATATTTTTAAAACCATGTACGTATCACTCATAATATTTTTGGTACATGTTTACATCCATAAAAAAATTACCCTGTTAAATTTTCATAATTTTTTAGCCAGTCCTTTTTTAGATATTGAACTTCAAATTTAGCGTTTTGATGCTGAGTTGCCAACTTTGACTAATTATAGAAAAAGAAGGAACGTCTCTAAATGTTTCATATTTTTTCTGAGAATAGTTCATTAGGGTATATATTCAGAAAAATAAATGTAAAGGTGAGTTTTACTTTCTTCTATTAAAATTTTTATGTCAAAAAAGACAATTTTCCACTGCAAAAATGATACATTTAATCTTATTTTAAACAATTTTTTAATCATTATCATAAAAATACCTATTATGAAAATTTAGTTCATACATTACAAAATATAATGGTTTTTAAATCATTTTGATATGTTAAGAAATAAAAAAGCTATAAAGGATTCTGTAAAGTACTATTTTCATGAAAATCTGCTTGTGACATGACAGAAAAATAAATGCCAAAAAAATTCAAAAAGGTTTAAAATTTTTTAAATCCTTGTTTTAGACTCCTAAAAATACAATAAACTAACTGGCAAAGAATTAAAAAAATCAAAAATATCGAGCAACATTTTTTTCTTTTTCTGGATGATTTCACATGGATTGACCCAGTATTGCATCAAAATCTGAATATTTATAAAAATAGTTATAGTACAAATGCACCTAATTTGCCACATTTGATGTGCAATTTCCAACTTGTTTTGTAAATGGCAAAACCCTTTTTTACTTCAGTGATTGATTAACTGTTACTTTGGCTTCAGGAAAGATGATTTGAAAAAATGCACTTAGCTTATAATGCGGGTATCAAATTCAACAATTTTGCAGAGCAACTGAATATTTCAGTGGCTGCTTATTATTTTACACTCAATGAAACTCAAGTGCAAGGAAAAAAAGGTGAAATTTAACAAATTCCAAATGTAATGAAAGTTGCATGTGGGCACAAATTGCCACTTCATGCACTTGTGGGGATAAAACTGGGAAACTGGGTGCAAGTGTCTCAGCAAAAGAGGCTGAGACGTTATGACCTATGGGAAATGTCATATTTATATAAATATAATACTTATAATCGTCATCTGCATAAAGAGCACAAAATCTACTAAATAAATTGTTTTAAATTTCATTTATGTAATTGTTGCAGACTTAAAAAAAATAATAAAAGCTTTCTTCATTCGACTAAATCCTATCATATCGAATCAATTCAAGAATATCCCAATAATACTAAATGATTCCAGATTTGCCACATTGATTATGTACTATTTAAGATAAAGTCTTATTTTCATATTACTAAATTTAAGATATATAATCATATCATATTTTGAATTCATGCATTTTTGCATAAGTATTTAACAGCTATTGCATCAAAGTCTGACTATTTATTAAAATAGTCATAGTACAACTGCACCACATTTGATACATTTAACATTCAATTTCTAACTTGCTTTTTAATTATCAACATTTGTCACAACTGCATCCCAGATGAAATCCATTCTGTTCATTTCAAATGCAGCCTATTTTTAAATTGCTTATTTAGACAAACATCTTCTGTATAATGAATAGAAAACATGCCAACAGGATCATAGATATTGAAGATTCAATCTCAAAGGCATATTTTTTTACTATTTTTTATGTGGTGTGTTTTAAATGCACCCTAAAAAGCAGAGATGACTTCTTAAAGATTGCTCCTTTTCTTTTGATTGTATGAATAAAATTGGAATTTTAGATTGTCTTAAAAATGTATGGAGTAAAAGAAAAGGAGCAGTATTTAAAAAGTCATCTCTACTTTTTAGGGAGTATTTAAAATACACCACATAAAAAAAGGTAAAAAACATTCCTCTGTAATGGGATCTTCAATATCTATGATCCTATTGGCATGTTTTCTATTCATTATACACAAGATGTTTGTCTAAATAAGCCATTTAAAAATAGGCTCCATTTAAAATGAATAGAACGGATGTCACCTGGGATGCAGTTGTGACAAATGTTGATAATTAAAAAGCAAGTTGGAAATTGAACATTAAACGTGACAAATGAGGTGTGTTTGTACTATAACTATTTTAGTAAATATTCAGACTTTGATGCAATAGCTGTTAAATTCTTATGCAAAAATGCATGAATACAAAATATGATAATAGGACTATCTTAAATAGTATGTAATCAATATGGCAAACCTAGAATCATAAGTAATATGGGATATCCTTAAATTGATTCAATATTAAAGGATTTAGTAGAATAAAGAAAGCTTTTATTATTATCCTTTTAAGTCTCCAACAATTGCATAAATGAAATTTCAAACCATTTATATTTAGTAGATTTGCACTTTTTATGCGGACAGAGGAACAGACAGATGACAATAAGTATCATATCTATATAAACACCACATTTCCCATAGGCCGTAAGGTAATGGAATATTTTTGAATGGCTCTGTAAATAAACTATGAACGTTAGTAACATATATCAGTTACAGAGCAATCAAACTATATTAACACAAGTTAGAATACAGATGGACAAACTGAATTCTTAAACATTTTCATGTATCTTGTAAAGTTTTAAAATGCCTAATAGGTTGAAATGAGACTTTCAGAAATTTATACAAAATAGATTGTAACATATTTTAATTCTTTTGTACAGGCACCTATTTTGCATACGTTATTTACATACATATATGCCACTATTTAGCTAAAATTTCATCAAGACTAAAACACGTGTAAATCTAGTGAAATCACACTTCTAGAGATTATCTTCCGTAGACAGCCATGTACCTAATTCTTTGCGAGGCCCTGTATATAATTTTTCTACAGTCTATAAATATAGATTGGTTAACTAAATGAAATTCTGTATAAAAATACACAACTTGTTTAACACTGGAACTGCGGAGCAGGTCAATTTGACCCAAATAGTTTTGAAAAAAAATTCGCTTTTCCGACTTTTAATATTTTAAGGTAATCAACAAATTTTCGTGTTTAATAGTAAATAACAAATATTTTTTCAGTTACATCTACCTATAACTAGAACCCCGAAGCGGGTCAATTTGATATGTAATAAGTTTTTACGCATAAATGGCAAAATAGTGATGCATTTATTTGGAAGAAATAAGAAAGTATATCAATATCCTCACTCCTAATTCCTCTAATAGGCAGATTTAGAAGGGGGGATAGTGAAAATTTTCAATCAAGATCTTATATGCTTGATGCGAAGAATGAACGTTTTCTGTGAAAAATTACAACAAATATTTATTAGTTGTATTGAAGTTGCTTTTATTCTACATTTATTGAAAGTATATATAAGATTTCCGATGTCTTAATATTACTGTCAAAGAAGATTTGGAAGGTTAGCAACTATCATCTGAAAATGATTGAGAATGCAAATGATTGAGGATGAATTTCTGCCTGTAAATGAAGAAAGTTGAATTCTATTCATGTAAATGAAAGTGATGATGACTGCTTATACAGTAGACTCCCTCAAATCCGCAAACCAGAAATCCGCAACTCTCTAAAATCTGCACATACTTTATGGATGTAAACAATGAAACTTTCAGATTGGATATTTGGACAAAATGTGATTTTTTTAATTTTGTATCAATTCCATATATTTTTTAATTTTCTCAATAATACTCTATTCATGTTTTTTTTTTTTTTCCCATGAAGGAAGAAAAATTAAAAAAAAAAAATCAAGATATTGCTGACATCACTGGTAATCACTATTTTCTTACCAAATATATTTATGCATTAATCAAGATTTTTTGGTTACTAAGCCTGGCTAAACTTTTTTAAAAAAATCCTTATTTTATGATTTTGATGTGAATTAGTAATGTACTTTTATGAGGCAAGTTTTGTTGAATAATTTTGGAAAAATATATTTAATTTTTATAATGAATATTTAATCATACACTATTGATCATTAACTTGATCTTTGCTTTTAATATTTTAATCATTTTGAAAATTATCTAAATTTTTATTATTTTAATTTATTACTTATTTTAACATTTTATTATATTGTAAGTATTCATTATAGTCCTGAATGCACTATTAATTGCACTCAAATTACTGTTTAAAAAACGTAAACAAAGCAATAACCAGAAATCCGCAAAATTCTAAAATCCGCACAACCTCTGGTCCCAAGCTGTGCGGATTTGAGGGAGTCTACTGTATTCCATTGTTGGACTTTTTCATTAGAATATAAATGAAAAATTATGAGTATTGAACAAAAGTTTGTGATATTTATCAGATAAAAAATCGGATATAAAAAAGAAAAGTTAAGAGCTTGAACAAAACGGACAAAATTTGAACTTTATACCCATGAAAATATGAAAAATAATTTAGATGAGCACTTATTTCTTTCAAAATCTGTGAGTAGGTTTACTCAGTATATGTCTACCAAAACCAGATAAATTCAGTATCGTATCAAGTTCTAGTTGCTTGCAGATGTTTATAAAAAACTGGCTTTATAGAAACTGTAAAATGCCCACTAGAAATAAAAGTCTCTTTAAAAATATCAAAGTCTGAATTGCATGAGGCTATTCTTCAAACATATTTAGATATCAGCATAACTGTTTACCAAGGGGAAAAATGTTTTGTTGCTTAGCAGTCTACATCTAACTGTTGAAATTTTAGATAATTAAAAAAATATACTAAATGTACTTGTTTACTACAACACAACTAAATTCTGTGAAGCTTCGTGATTTCCCAGATTATAGGAAGTCTGCATATGTGAAGCCTGCTTCTTAAAGGAGGCCAATGAATGCAATTTACAATATTTCATATTTTGCTACGATCAATACTTTGGATTGTATGCAAACCTGCAACCAGAAATATAGTTTGTATATGTCTATTTGTATACATGTATTATCTATCAGCATATGTCAATTTATTCAAGACTTAGTTGAAGACGTACAAAAACAATTTGATATTTCTTGGCCAAAAAAAAAAAATTGTCATTTGGACAAGAAAAAACACTAAAAACTATGAAAAATACAAACTAAGCATAAAAGAGTTTGTTACCACAATTTAAAAAAATGAAAATAAAACTAAAAATAATTGCTCAAGATGTAATGCACCCACAAGTTTCTGGTAAATGCGTAAAATTTTTAACCATGTTTTTCAAACAACGCATACAATAAATTGGATTAGATAAATTAGCAAAACTAGTAAGTAACTTGTAATTTTTATATTTTTAAAAATTATTCTTAGATTTTATATCTAAACTTATTTGAATGAGATAATCTATTTTTTATTAATGTTTATTAAGTCCAAGTTTATTTATGTTTTAAATATATGTTCAATTTTCATCATACTTAATGAAATGTAATTTTGAATGATAGCATTTCCTGAAATGTAGGTAATTTTTGCTGATTTTATGTATAAAATATAAATACTAAGAAATATTGATAAATTAGAAGAAAATATAATTTTAAACTACCGTAATTTCTGGAAGAAACGTCGCATCGCGAAAAATCACTCAAAAAATTTAGAAAATGGTCGTAAATGCCGCAGTTGAAATTTTCACGGTAATTGCGATTGATGTGCTAAACAGAAACACATTAATAATTAGTATTAAGAATGCACAAAAATGAAATTATTTATCAGAAATTAATAATTTAAATAAAAAATTCGAAATTAATAATATTTTAAATACGAGTTTAAAAGTTAAAAATATGCTCAGTGCGGCACGGCGAATACGGTGATTTTTTTCCTTACAGCAATATGTATTAAAGAGGAGATTATGTTCCGAAAATTGTGAAAAGGCAGTCAATACAAAAATTTGAAATGTAAAAAAATATCGCAAAAATCAACAAATAGTCATTAAAAAAAAAAAAAAAAGTTTATTCGCAGAAAAAATAGCTAGCTTTATGAAAGATCGCAGCAAAACCAAGTAACTGTTTCTCATTTGCATAGCAAAATGAATCACTTATCGGATTTTAACAATGTTGCTGCAGCTAAATAAACAAACATGTCATGACAATGGGGATTTTTTATCCAGTGAGTCAAAGTGTGCTTTTTGATGGGTACCTATAATAGCATTAAAACTTAATATCTTTTAATAAAAATTTGATATTCAGCCTAACTTATTATTATTGCCAATAACTGAAAATTTGAACAAAATCGGCTAATTAATAACCAAAATATTTTTTTTCGTTTTTTATAGAGGAAAAAGAGTTTTGCTTTAGTTTCATATTTTCAGTTCATTATTTCTTTTTGCTACTCTAACATTTTTTTTTTTCAACAACGCAAAACTTTCTGACTTATTCATGGGATTTCTTTTTTTACTTTTTAAAGGAATACAATTCGCACGAGAAACTCTATGAGAAATGCGTCTATGAATTCTATGAAAAATGTGTCAGGAAAATGAGATTTCCTTGACATCCCTTTTGTGAGGTCTTATCACTCAATTTAAACCATTACCTTTCTAACAATTTACAACCTTTTTAATTATATTTATACTTGGTTATATTTAGATACTTCTTATACTTTAAAAAGGATTTGCTTAAATTTAATATTTATTTTTCTAAAAGAAAAATCAAATTCCAATCCATTAAATATCTTACAATAACTTTCTACTAAAATAACTTAAGCCTTTATAATTGTTTGTATAAAAATATATTTAATATCCTTTTATTCCTATACATTTATCTTTATGACAATCCTATTTAACTAAAAAGACCATTCAAAATAAATCTTTTATTTACTTTTTATTTATTAGTATACTTAAGTATTTTGTCTCTCCTCATTCTTATCTTTCTGTTAATGTATTTCTAATTTCAATCGATGTTAAATGCTGTGATTGTTTATTTTTGTTATCGATTATTCTAAACACATATCGAATTAGTTATCTACTGAATAAGGGATGATGTCATAGACAATGACGTAAGTAGTCTATCTCATTTGCATTTTTCCTTCAGTGGTTAGCGTATCAGAAACTTCCCAGATGTTTCAGGATGACGTAACACGATATGTGCGGGGTAAGCTTGCCTAAGCAGGAAGGCGTTTCCTCTTGAAGAACAATCTATTTATAGCTCAGTCAGTTGGGGTTCGATCTCTTGCTTGTGTTAATGTGTCTTTTTTAACATTATGAGTTCTTGTTTAGTTTTTATTATGTAATTGCAAGTGGTAGAGTTGATAAAGGATATTAGTTTGTTTATTCAAGAGTGAGGTGAGATAAAATTTATTTACTATTTGACAGATGAAGATGACTATTTTATTGGAAGCCGGTTTATAGTGGCCATATGCAGTTCAGACTTGTCTTCTCTTTTTTTTTTATAAAATATGTTACTAATTATTTAATACATTTCTTTTGTGAGTTAGGCATATTTAAACTTTGTTTGGATTTGTTAGTTTTTCTTTAAGTGTTTTTAATAGATAGTTGATTAGAATTCCTCTCTGTTTTGCTGTATGACCTATTGGTTTTTTTTTTGAGGTTGTCTTTCTCTCTCAAAAGATCTTTTAGATATTGTTGATTAACTATTGAGACTCAGGGTCTGGTCCAAGGTTATGTTAATTCTATTTGATCTATATCATAGGGCTCATTGCAACAGTCTGCATTAAGCACCCTGAGTGATATGTTTTATCTTGGTTATTCATGTCTTGTATTTCAAATGTCGGATATCCGCGACCGAATACAGACAATGGGTTATCAGATGAGTTGGAGGAGATAGACTTTATTCGGAGATATTGATGGGAATGTTGGGCAGTTATTAATGAGAGGAATTTAAAATCTGCTAGATCAACTACAACTTTTATTAAAGTAAATTTGAAATCTAAACCGCCTTTTAAAAATAGCTTTGAATTGTAATAGTTTAATGTAATTTAATTTCTATTTAAACTGATGCATTTAATAGACTTTGAGAGTTTAACTTTTTCCGTAAGAGCTCCAGAACGATATCCATATTAAATATGTTGACATGTAATTGAGGGATAATTATTCTATGTGTTAACGTTATGACCTCATGACACAAAGGTACTTCTGTATATGAAGTTGGTGTGTGGCTATGTTAGCCAATGTCACGTTTCTATGGATATACATATAATTTTATATTTTATTTTGTTTTTCTGTTAATAAAGTTAAGTTTGGTTTTTACATTTGTTTGTTATTATTTTACAGAAATAACATTTTTAATTTATTCAAAGTTAAATTGAATTTTAAAAGATTAGTATTACTTTGAAATCTTGGGCATACTATTTCAGCTCCATTTACGCTCCATTAGCGTTACCCTCAGCTACTTAATTTTTAATTAACTATAAATTACCTTTGGTAATTTATGACAAAATGGAGTCTGGTTACACCGGGCCCGGACATTTCATTGAGTTTTCTTGGCTGGATGTGGCAAACTTTTAGCATTTCAGGCAGGGTTAATGTATTTCATTCGGCTGGATCTGAAAATTTCGGCTCATCCACATTATTTTAAATTTGATGTCTTAATCTTTGGAACAAGAGAAAAAAATATTTTCAGATTTTTTTTTCTTTTGAAAGATTATAAAAGATAAGGGGAGGGGGGGAAGAAGAGGGAAATCCACTTCCTGCATTAATTATGCATTTTTCCGTGCCCTTTTGATGCAATTTGCGTTTTTCGCAACCTTATGCGAAATTTACGTAATTTTTTTGCTGTCTTTTAATGAAATTTGCCATTTTTTTCGCGATATTTTGACTAAATTTGCCCTTTTTTTGCAATATTTTGACGAAATTGGCGATTTTCCTTTGAATGATTAATGAAATCGAAATTAATTTGTTTTTGTGACCATTTGTCGGAATTTGCAATACATTTTATGTCTGAAATTTTAAATTTATGACAGATTTTTTTTTTTTAATTTTTGGAAAAATTCAGGAAAAATATCACGTTTGTTGGAAAAAAAAAAAAGAAAAAGAAAAAAAAAAATGCGCGCAAACGCCGCATCGCTTGAAATTTTATTTTAAAACACGTAAACGCTGCGGTGTTTCTTCCGAAAATTACGGTAACCAAATTAAGAATTTTAGCATATTTATCTATCCTTTTCCATCGCAGTTCTAGATATACTGAAAGTCCCACGGTTCTAGTGTTAAAAACCACCTTTAAGCTACTTTCGTTCATATTCTATAACCTGTGCAGTTTCTGTTGTGTTACTCTGTATACGATCTAGTACATTTATACACACAGTGCAATTTGCAAAATTTTAGTGTAATTTAAAAACTCATATCACAACTAAAAATGCATTTCAAGCAATCATCTCTAATAAACAGTTTCCCTGTAAATATTATGCACTTTCTATGATACAGTAAGTACAATATATGGCCAAAGGTGACCAGCCACTTGTGATTTTTGATGTTTTGTTAAATATCTAGAAAAATACATAAGGTATGATCCTGAAACTGCTTCAGAATGTATAAACAATTTCACAGATGTATAACCAGGTGTGTGATACCCATATGTGTAAACAGAATAATACAAGTCATACATTTCTGTAAAGATTTTTTTCCCGAAAGGGAACCCCATAGGAGACCAACAAATTAATAAAGAATAAATATTCTTTAGATAACCCAGTCAAAACTAATGTAGCAAAAGAATTCAAACTGTAAATTATGATTAAGCGGCTCATTGAAATAAACAGTGTTAATTTTTATGAGGATAGCATGCACATTCGTCGAGAAATTATGGTTGTCAAAAAACAGTTCCAAATTTTGTCAAGTTATTTTGCACATAATTTGCAGAATTCTTAATATAAAAAATATTCGTTTCAGGAAACATGACAAACAACATTGTACACCTGCAATCAGAATTAAAAAAAATATTAAATCCATTCATTACTGTCAATAGAGCATATATAATATTGCACGTACCACTCTATTTGGATACAGCCCCTTGTCTTTTTGCTTCCTTTTGGGATAAACGGATTTTGAGCTTATTCTATCAACAATAATTTTCAGAATTTTCAAACTAGGCTTTTGAGACTTTCACAAAAATTGCTCTATACATTCAACTAACACATTATGCAAATCACATTTTGATTGATCTCACACATGCACAGTTAAAAATTATTTAGCAAACCTACTCATTATTCATACAATTTCTATTATTTTTTAATTCTGATTACAGGGTATTGTGTACCATGATGTTTGTCATATTTTCTGAAAAGAACATTTTTTTATGTTAAGAGCTCTGCAAATTATAAGCAAAAATTTTGGCAAAATTTGGAACTGTTTTCACAAAAGTCTTTATTTCTTCTCTAGTATACATGCTATCCTCATAAAAATGAACAAGCTTATTTCAATAAGCAATTTAATCATAATCTACAGTTTAAACATTTTTGCTACATTAGTTTTGACAGGGTTATACAAATGATATTCTTTCTTTTTTCATTTGTTAACAGTCCCCTATGAGGTTTCGAGAAAAAAATCTTTATGAAAATGTATGACCCATACTGTTTTGTTTACACAGTTGGAGCTTCAGGATAATTCCTCAAGTTTTTTTCTAGATATTTAAAAAAAACATGAAAAATCTCAAATGACTGGTCACCTTCGGCCATATAGTGTAACTCATAGTAAACCTCAGTAATGTATATAAATTTCATTATATGTGAAATAATTTAACATGTTTAAAATATGCCAAAACCAAAGTTTCACCCTATACCATTTTGTAATGGAATTCTTTTGTGTGGTCCTGTAAAAGAATAACAAACATTATTTGCACCACATATTGTAACAGAGTGTATATTTTTGTACACTTCAGTAAAGGTATATTAATTTCATTCTGTTTGAAAGGCTGTAGCACCATTAAAATTAACTTGAAACATTTTTTTCCCATTGGGCGTAATATAATGGAAAAGTTTTGACTGTTCCTGTAATTAAACTATACATCAGATTTTCATAAAATTTGAAATGGCTTGACAAAATTTTGCAATAATTATATATTTTAAATTTCAAAGCATTTGGTTGGATAGTTTTTGCTCTGTTAAGTGCGGACAGACAGACTGAATGACGACTATAGATGCTATGTAGTTACATAGTTATGAACATACCTAAAAAGTTGTCACTATCATTGAATAGGTGAAAAAAGCTTGGCTTGAATTACCTCAAGAAATAATCATCAATCTTTTAAAAAATCTTCATCTATTAGTACTGTAATAGATGGAAGTAAGGATGATGTCATTTATGGTGGTTTTGGCGATGATAAAACAGACATTGATATATTAATAAAAGAAATTTTATGAAGTTGCTTGAAAATTCTGATGATGACTTGGATAGAGAATGATGATGGGTTCCTTTTTTTTTCAATAAAAAAGAATGGAGAATTAAAGTATTTTTAGAATTTTATAAGTACTTTTTATCTTTGTTATATTTACCAGCTTTTTTATTTTAGAATATCAGTTTTGGAAAATTTCTTAAGAATTGTGTGAAAGCATTACAGTTTGTCCACCTATTTTGGAGCAAAAAAAAAATGTCCAAAAAATGCCTGGCTTACATGTGGAAATATATGATAATTATTGTTATTTTTCTTTTGGTTAGCCATTGCACTCATTTAAAAAAAATGCACAAAATCCAAATCATTTATTTTCGAAGTAATTGCTTACTTTTGAATTTGGCAATAAATGGATGGACCTATTAGTAAATTTGTAATTTGCAAAATTCTAGATTTGTTTAAAAGTTTCTTGAAGGCAGGTAAGATGTCGACTAATAAGAAAATACTTCGCTAATGCTAATTCTATGGGAGAAATTTATAAAAATATCTCGGTTGCATTTCAATATTTTTAGATGATTCTTTTTGCATTGGATAACTCAGATTGGTCTGAATGGAGGTCGTTTTTTAGTTTTTCGATTTTAGTTGCAGATATTTTTTAATGGGGTTGCTTTCACTTTCCAAACCGGTTCCAAAAATGAAAGCGTCCCTGTAAAAAATAACTGTAAACAAAATGAAAAAATTAACTAACATCATGCATACAGATCGATCTCAGATATCCAAAGCCAAAAAATCATTTAAAAATATTGAAATGCAACCGAAATATCTGTATAAATTTCTTCCATAGGATTAGCATTAATGAATGGGTCTTTTCATTTGACTGAAGTAGCCCCTTAAAAACTGTTTATGAAATTCTGTCCTTGCACATTTGATGAATGAAGCACAAAAGACTGCAGAAGACTGTTTTTATTGCCTTCATTAATTAATTTTTGACATGTTAGAATAAATTTAATATAACAGTAGTAATAAGGACTTCAAGAAAAACAAACTAGATTTTACATTTGCAAATATTGTATATGACCTACACTATGGTGAATTTTCAATGTAGATAAGCTAATTTACATCAAAATCAAACATAACATAATTATACTTAATAAATCAGCCGTAATAGTAGAATCTGAGGCAGCCAGGTCTGCCAGGGCTCAAGGATGCAAAATGAAGGCAATATTTTAAATGGGTCAGTTCAGCAGAATAAAAACAATTTTTGTTAATGAGCCACACTGGACTAATAAAGACATTAAACAGGCTTTCAGGCCCAATGTAACAAACTTGAAGGAATCAGACTATGCTGATAAAAAAGAATTTTCAAAGACAAGATCAGGGTGAGAAGAAGTACAAATGTGCTGAATGAACTGATGTTAGTTTGACAACATCAATTCAAAAATGTAATACAGTAGTCTCTCTTAAATCCATACAGCTTGGGACCAGAGGTTGAGCAGATTAAAATTTTTTTGCAGATTTCTGGTCATTGCTTAGTTTACATTTTTAAAACAGTAATTTGAATGTAATTAATAATGTAGTTGAAATTATAATGAATGCTAACAATATAGCATAGCATTAAAATAGAGTAATGAACTAAAATAATAAAAAATTACATATTTTTTAATGATTATAATATTTAAAGTAAAAGATCAAATTAATAATCAATAATGTGTAATAAAATATTCATTATATAGATAAGATGCATTTTTCTTAAATTATTCAATGAAACTTGCCTTTAAAGGTACACTACTAATTCATATCAAAATCATAAATATGGGAGTTTTATTTCAGGTTTAGCCAGATTTAATAGCCAAAAGAACTTGATTAATGCATAAATACATTTGGCAAAAAAGTTGTGATTACCAGTGATATCAGCAATATCTTGAATTTTTTTAGAAATAAATTTATTCTTCCTTCATAAAAACAAGCATGAATTCAGTCATATTAACAAAAATATATATGGAATTGGTATAAAAATAAGTCAAACTTTGTCCCTACATCTTAACTGAAAGTTTCATAGTTTACACCTGTAAATTATGTGCAGGTTTTAGAGAGTTGTGGATTTGAGAGAGTCTATTGTATTTTCAACTTAGAGATCAGCATCAGACAGATTGAGTCTGAGCCTAAGCTAAGTTTTTTCAGCAGACTTAGGACTTGTTGAGATCAAGCTTACATTTCCCCTTCATAGGATGGGCATAACCATAACTGGATTTAATAATTCTAGGGCATGTCAGATGCAATTTGTTTTGCAAAAATAGTAATAGTTAGAAAAAATTCAGTTAGCAGAATTTTTAAAAAGATGCTATAGTAAATAATTACAGAGAAATATTTTTAAAAATCACATTTTTTTATATGGCTTCAAAATGTATTATGTTTTAATTTATTTGTTTATTCTAAATGACATTTATTTTTTAGATGAGTCCTAATTTGAATGTAACAATCTAAGAATCTAAGTAATTATTAATGTTACTAATCTGCATTCCAAGGCTTGTGAACTTATTGTAATAAAACACATTTTCCCCATAAATATGTATGCAATTTTTTTTTAAAGCATCTTAATTGCATTATATATAATAGAAGACTGGGTTGAGAATAAGTACAAATGTGCAGCATGAACTGATGTTAATTTGACAACATCGATTCAAAAATGTAATATTTTCGACTTAGCAATCTGCAGACAGATTGTGTCTGAGCCCGAATTAATTTTTTTAACAGACGTGGGATATGCTAAGATCAAGCTTATATTTCCCTTTCATACTCAGGCCAAGAATAACCATAACTGTATTTAATTATTCTAGGACATGCCAGATGCAATTTGTTTTGTAAAAATGGTAATAGCTAGAAAAATTCAGTTAATGAAATATTTAAAAATGTACTACAATTAATTACAGAGAAATATTTCAAAAAATCACCTTTTTGATATGGCTTCAAAATGTACGATGTTTTAAGCATCTTTATTCATTTATTCTAAACAATATTTATATTTTAGATGAGTCTTAATTTGAATGTAACAATCTAAGAGTAAGTAATTATTAATGTTGCAATTCTGTATTCTAAGGCTTGTGAACTTATTGTAATCAAACACATTTTCCCATAAATATGTATGCAAATTTTTTTAAAGAATCTTAATTGCATAATATAAAAATTGAATTTTTTTTCTTTCTAGAAATGAGTCAGACTGGGTCAGATTGGATTGATTTTTACTTTGCCATTGGTTTGTTTTCATTGATTTTTGCATGGGCCAGGGTGTAAACAGCAAAAATATAGACACGGCCAAAATTTTGAGGGTCAGAGCCTGGAAATTTCTGGTAATGTAAATATTGTAAATTTCTGCTATTTTTGGAAGCCAAGAATCCTGAAATAACATTGTAATAGAAATTTATTTCCCTTATTTCTCCTTAGATTCTTAGGCTCTGTATAACCAGAAGTAACATCAAAACACTAAATCTTATCCTCCCCCCTTTATTTCTAAGCGCACAAGACTCAAAATAATGTGAATATTTTTGAGAGGGGAGAGAGGATCATTGGTATTCAAAATAATAACAACATTATGTTTTTTGGTTGATTGGGTTGCATTTATGATGGCCAACTATCACCATAAGGGATATGGGTCCTAAGGGGGGGGGGAGTACCCTCAGTGGGGGTCTTTCTAAAGGAACCTAACCTTAGAAATTATGCAAAAGAAATCTAAGGTTCAAAGAAAACCATGGGAAAATTCTGAATGATGAGACTGATGGGCTTGATTGGGTTTGAACCCAGCTCCTTCCGTCTACCAGTTTCGAGAGCAGAACTTCTCATCCACTGTCAGGGCAGTTATTTTTATATTTTCCAAGTCTGCAAAACTGGAAATAAAGCTGAAATTGTAAAACTAATGAAGGAAATTTAAAATTTTCACTTTTATTTTTGAATCCACAGAACCTGAATTATTTTCATAATAAAATTTTCATTATTTTTCTTCGTTTCCCTCAAAATTTTTTGGGTCTGAAGAGCATGAAACAAAAACATTGGAGCAATATTGTTGTTTCTTTTAAACAACAATATTGCTTTTTTGTTTCTTTTTTTGTTGTCTCTTTTTGTAATCTGCAGATCTAAAATAGTAAAACTTTTCTTTTTTTTTTTTAGATATCATAGTTAGAATTTTTGGTTTTGCAGAAAGCGATATTGTAAAATTAATAAAGTAGATAATATAATTTTTTTCAGTTGAAGCACTAAGAATAGAATTAAATCTACTTTAAATGCAATTGTTTGAAAAAACTGTAGCACAATCTACTTTTTTTTTAAAAAATATATAACAGTTTTCTAGTATGAGTTTAAATCTATACTTATCGCATGCAGCTTGAAAATCATAGATTACCCCATTTCACTTAAGACATAATAAGCAAATCATCATTTGTTTTTGGTTAATATTCCATAACAAAGTAACATTTACCAATAAAAAAAATAATTAAAACATAAATCTAACTGATATGCAATTGAACTACATGCTTAAAAGATGAAATAATTAGAATCAATACAGCTATAGCAAATATCAAAGTCATTGTTGAATTCTTCAGCTATTTAGTTATGGCATGTAGCTAATGCAAAAGTATTGCTTTTAATAAATCCCAAATATTTAGTTGAATACATTATTGATATCTTTTATGCAAAAATGCTTTTTGCTGTTGTGATGGATAATCTAAAAGATATATATGTTGTATATACTAATGTATAAGTCGAGGGATTTCTGACAATTTTTGGCAAGCAAATTAGAGTGGGGCAGGGGGGGGGGAGGTAACTTACATGCGAGTCAGTTAAAGAGAAAAGCCCATCAAATATTGTAAAATTGTGGTTTTATTTATGTATATGAACAGGGGTGCAAAAATCCAAGTGCCAGCGAGCAGTCTCTCACCACTAAAATTTAAAAGTTTTCTTTGCTGAAAATTTAATAGCATTCCAACAAGAATTTTAGGAAAAAAATTACGAATTAGACAAAAAAAAAAAAAAAATTAGTGGTGAGAGACTGCCTGCTAGTGCCTAAATTTTTGCACCACTGTATATGAATAAAATAGTATATAAAATATACAAATAATGATAATACTTTATTAGAAAAAATATTTCAAAGTAATGAGTCTAATGTGGCTAGACATTTGCCTTGATTTTGTTAAAAATTAAAGTTAGAAGGTTGACTTATTCATGAGTAAATATGGTAATAAATGTTAAAAATTTCTCTTTAAGAGATGGTTTTAACCAATGATTTGTATAGAAGGTAGTATGTTCTGAAACCCAAGAAACCTGGGTTGAATCCTCAGCTAATCTAATTTAGGTAAAAGCTCTATAGATGCATAATACAAATTAGAAATTTAAAAAATATAATTTTTTCAATAACAGTATAAGTAAAATATAACATAGTTCAAAATTTTCTTATCCACCTTTCTTATTAGTCAAAATTATAGATATACAGTAGACTCCCTCAAATCCGCAAACCAGAAATCCGCAACTCTCTAAAATCCGCACATATTTTATGGATGTAAACAATGAAACTTTCAGTTTGGATATTGGGACAAAATTTGACTTTTTTAGTTTTGTATCAATTCCATATATATTTTAATTTGTAATTTTCTTAAAAAAAAACTCTATTCATGTTTTTTTCATGAAGGAAGAATAAATTTTTTTGAAAAAAATTCAAGATATTGCTGATATCACTGGTATTCAGAATCTTCTTACCAAATATATTCATGCATTAATCAAGATATTTTGGTTATTAAGCCAGACTAAACTTGAAAAAAAAAATCATTAATTTATGATTTTGATGTGAATTAATGATGTGCTTTTATAAGGCAAGTTTTGTTGAATAATTTTGGAAAAATACATTTATTCTTTAGAATGAATATTTAATCATACACTATTGATTATTAACTTGACCTTTGCTATTAGTACTTTAATCCTTTTAAAAACTATCTAAATTTTTATTATTTTAGTTTATTACTTATTTTAATATTTTATTATATTGTAAGCATTCATTATAGTCCTGATTGCACTCAAATTACTGTTTGAAAAATGTAAACAAAGTAACGACCAGAAATCCGCAAAATTCTAAAATCCGCACAACCTCTGGTCCTAAGCTGTGCGGATTTGAGGGAGTCTACTGTATCTCCTTTTCACAAGTTATCTTCATCTATTTTCTTGGGGTATTCAAATGAAAAGGTACGCAAAAGAAAAGGTTCAAATAAAAAGGTCATTAAACACCTCGCTGCTCCTTAATCATTAGATTTTGCAATGGATACGCCAATATTTTTTCACATGCAATGAAACGTCAATTGGATGGAGCACACAACTGCCTGTTCCTCTCTTCCTTCATGTGCGGGCACTCACACATACGCACAACCATGCTGGATAATGCTTGTCCAGTTTCTCTATGTTTAACTATGGTATCCTAAAGTGGCACATTCAAATTTCAAATGGTTTGATTGTTACAATGTTTTGCACCTTTTCATTCGAACATCCCCAATACTTTTAAATGCGAGTATATATTCATATCATTATATATATACATGTCATAATAAATATATGAATTGAAAAATTTCTTTAACAATCAATAAACTGTCTGGAATCATAGTGAACTGTAGATAATTATGTCTTAAAAAAGAAAAAAAATAAACTAATAGAGTTATTTTATTAAAAAATTCAATAAATGAACTTACTGTACTGAGGGCCATGATATCCATAATAAGCTGGAGGAGGATATGCAAAGTGAGGCATATATGACATAGACGAATCACCTAGAAACAAACATGTCTCTTAACTATGAATGAATGGACTTCTTAGCTGAAAACAAAAATTTAAATTTTGGTTACCAGGAGAATGCATGATAATGTTGATATGCAGGGGCACCAAAACCACCATGCATTTTTATATGCAACACTGATCTAAATATTAAACCATGCAAAAAATATACATGCAGTAGTGTTCATATAAATTTAAATTATATATTAAAAAATGACTTTTTTATTTACATGTTCTTTATTTATTCACAAACCATGTATGCACCAGCTAGCCATAATTAAAGTTCACTTATTCAGGTGTATTTATAGCCTTAACTATTAATCTCCAATACATGAAATATTGACTATTTTTTAGGAAGGATCAAAAAGATGGTTCTCTATTTTGTCAGTAGGAAGAGTACAGTGCGTGTCAAAAGTTTTAGCACAACAGAAAATTTCAAAATAAAATTTTATTAATGAATAAAAGTTAATTTCCTTTTCACATAATCTACAAATTGTAGTTTTAAAAAGATAGTTAACAGATTTATGTTATAAAGTTTATCTTAATAAAATTTATCAAAACAACAAAAATGAGTGTCAAAAGTTTAAGCACAGTAGTTTTTAGTCTTTAGCAGAACAATAATAATAAAAAAAACTTGATTATTGCTCTTTTATGCTGAATTACTTTAAATATATGGTCTTCTATCGATAAAATTAGATTCTGTATTGTTTCTGGTTCAATTTTAAACCAAGCATTCTCAATGGCATCTTTCAAATCTTTAACTGAAGAATACTGCTTTTGATTTGGATAAACTGCATATTTTCTATAGGGTTTAAATCAGGACTAATTGCCGGCCATTTCAAAACAGACACTTTTTTCGACTTAAGCCACGATGAAGTTGAGTTTGAGGTATGGATCGAAGCATTGTCATGTTGAAATAACCATTTTTCTCCCCCTATCCCAAAACCTCAGCAACAGGAAGCAAATAATTGGCAAGTGTCTCTTGACAGTTTTTAGAGTTTTCACGACCACTGATGAATGTTAGAGATGTCTGACCAAAGAAAGAAATAACCCCCCCCCCCACACACACACACCATTACAGGCCAACATTATGTTGTCGGCTAAATACACTTCTAAATTCTTTGTGGAGATCATGCCAATAGTATTTAAACCCATCAGGGGCATCGAGGTTCCATTTTTTTTCCATCACTGAATATGACATTCAGCCACTTTTCATCAAATGACATATGCTCTTTGGCCCATTGTAATCTAGCTTCTTTATGGTGTCGTTTGAGACATCGTAATCGAGCTATTTTACGGTATTTGAATTCCAAAACTCTTCTATGAACAGTTTTTTTTATATTTGTCCTCCAACTGCATGTTTTATTTGTGAAAGGGAGTAATTACCAGTTGAATCCAAATTTCTGATAAGGCTATCTTCGAGCAAACTAGTCACTCGCGGCCTTCCTGAACAAAATTTCTGTTTGAAATTATTACCACGAGCCAAAATTTCATGAATACCTCGTTTTGATCTTTTTAATGTACTTGCAATTTCAAAAACAGACTTAGATTTTGCTCTCATACTCCAAATTTTTATCACCTACTCCTCTGAAAATTCTTTCGACCGGGACATTTTGTACTAACTCGTAAACAACAACTAACAGCTTCTTATACACCCAGAAATTGTTTGTGTGCGCAACCGCTTACGTCAGATTGCAAAATTTGCATAAAAACGATTTTGTGCTTAAACTTTTAACATGGTTATTTTTGTTCTATTCTTAAACTCCATGGTTTGAAATAAAATTTAAAAGTTAATTTCAATGAATATGGTGTTAAAATAGATATTATTAACATATACAAGACAAATATTGAAATAAAATGAATATTTAAAGTTTTATTTGAAAATTGCTATTGTGCTTAAACTTTTGACACACACTGTATTACTATAAAATATGCAAAATAATTTTGAATATTTTGATTTATATATTCATTACATTATGAAAGTCTTTAAACACTGAAAAAAAAAAAAAAAAAACCTTCTTTTGTAATGAAGTTATTAAAATTATATTTTGCAATGTAATTTTTATTTTTTTTATGAAAAAAGAAATTCTGCCTTAAAAAGTCTATGGTAATTTTAAAGTATGAATGAGCTGTAATGAATATTGTCCTTTCTAATGGACTATATGAAAATTATCACTAATTTTAAGGGAGTGCAACTGTTTGATCTAGAAATTGACAGGGCTTAAAACTTATGCAACTGAACTGTATCACTAGTTTAGCACTAGTGATTATCATACCAAAGGTACATTTAGATAAACCAATTAAAAAACAATATCACTATTACAATTATTATACTGTTTATCTATCTAGCAATAACTGCCAAATGATTTTACACATGAGTGACGTTTTCAAAATAATTGCATATAGCAAGCTCTATTTTGGATGATTCTAGAATAAAGATAGATGAAACCAATTTTCATATTACTGGCTAAATAGACAAATGCATACAATTATATTTTGTCACCTAAATGTATCTATTCTGTCTCAGATAATTTGTTCCATTGTTGGAAGTAATGGCATGATGGATTTATTTTTGGAAATGAATTTTTTGAACAAACCTTTCTTAGACAATCTCTCTGATAAGTGCAGTGATATACTAGATCACCTGTTATCAAATGTATATTGCGAAAAAAACTATTCCAATGTTGTCTGACATCTACCTCTTGACAGAACAAGTTTATGTAGAATGAAGTTTCTCTATGTCAGGAATGTGCAAAGAAAACATTGTGCCTGCAGCAAAGTTGCAATTTGGCAACCTCCCCTCCAATTTTCTCCTTAAAGAAACAAATTCTACTGAATAAATATCTCTCATTTAGTTTTTAATTTTAAATGGTTTAATTTAAAAATTCCAAACAACTAAACAATAAAACAGAAAATTGCACTTGTATTTTGGCAAAGGAAATCTAGAAAATGACATGTAAAAAGTTTATCTAACAGTACAGAATAACAGTTTGCAACCCTTTTGGACTTTAAGAAGGAAACCACATGCTATACAGCAGACTACCTCAAATCTGTAGATAATTTACAGATGTAAACAATGAAATATTCAATTCAGATATAGGGACAAAATTTGATTTTTTTAGTTTTATATCAATTCCATACATATTTTAGTTTGTAATTTTTGTTTTAGTATTACTGAATTGATATCTTTTTTATCAGGGAAGAATAAATTTATCAAGATATTGCTGATGTAATTAGAAATCAATATTTTTCCCAAATATATTTATGTATTAATCAAGCTTTTTTGGCTATTAAGTCTGGCTAAACCTGAAATAAAACTTCTTTATTTTATGATTTTGATGTGAATTAATAATGTACCTTTATGAGGCAAGTTTCATTGAATAATTTAGAAAAAAACATTTCATCATTATAATGAACTTTTTATCATACATTATTGATAATTGACTTCACCTTTGCTTTTAATGTTTTAATTATTTAAAAAATGATCTAAGTTTTTATTATTTTAGCTTATTACTTACTTAAATATTTTTATATAGTGTAAACATTCATTATAGTTTTGATTGCATTATTAATTACATTCAAATTACTGTGTGCAAAATGTAAACAAAGCAATGACCAAAAATCTGCACAACCTCTGGTCCCAAGCTGTACGGATTTGAGGGGAGTCTACTTTATTGAGAGTTTGAAAGTGCATGTTTTTGTTAGTAGTACAGATTTTTTTTTTTTTTTTTTTTTTTTTTTTAATTCAAAAAAGTTCTCAGGCAAAAATTTGTTTTTGGATGTAGAGTAAAAGACAATAAACAGAAAATGTACATACTTTCACTGAAAAAAAAAAAAAAAAATTTCTGATATACATATATATTAGTCCAGTCAATTTAGCATTTTCCTTCGGAAAAATTTTTAATAAAGGTTTTTTCACAGAGTGATTTATGTTATTATAAATGATGTCTCAAAAATCCCCGATATTCTGCTGTACGCTTCCCCCCCTTTTGGGGGGCATTATGGGGAAAAGGGGGCAAAATATTAATTAAGCTAAATAGGCAAGTGATATATCATTTGATGTATTTTTTAACGTTGAATCGAATGAAACTAGAATCAAGTTGATACGACCATACATATCTTCCTTCCAAACTTCTTGAAGAGTAATTTTTTCCCTCCACCTGGCCTTTACCTGGCTTGAAGAAAAAAATCTCCAAGTTTGGTTGAGACCGAGCAGCCATGATTACCAGTAAATCAATATCTTCTCCAATAACAGGGTTCATACAGAGTTCGGACGAAAAAAATCCAAGGAGTCCAAAGCATTTTAAGGACTTGCCACTTTTGTAATCTGTGTGGCATGCACTTGCACAGCCCCAATTCCACAGGGATTCTGCCAGTTATCCCCTGCGACAGGGGGGGGGTTATCCACGATCTTCAGATGAAATCAGTGATTGATCTGTGATATTTTAGCAAAATCAGCGATTTATTGCGACCTTTTGTCGAAATTGGCGGTTTTTCTGTGATCTTTTGACAAAAGCGGCATCTTTCCTTTTTTTTTTTTTTTCTTACAATGAAATCTAAGTTTTTTCAACGATTTTTAGACAAAATTTGCATTTTTACACGAACTTTTCTTGAAAATGGTGTTTTATCAGCATGATCTTTTGACGAAATCGGCATTTTTTCTGTGATCTTTTGATGAAATGAGCCTTTTTTTTCAGTGATCTTTTGACAGAATATTTGTAAGCGATCTTTTATGGAAAATACATTTTTTCCCTTGGTCTTTTAACGAAATTAGTGTTTTATCTGCGATATTTGGTGAAATTGCCATTTTAACCATGATCGGCACAGGAAATTCGTGTTTTTCAGTGATCTTTAGACAAAGTTCGTTGACAAAAACATTGATGAAATGTGTGCTTTTTCGGCAATCCTTTCACGAAACTTGCATTTCTCTGCGACTGTTTTTTCCGCGCATAAAACCGTACAAGTTGGCAACTAAGCGGAACTGATACCCAATTTCAAATTTTCGGAAGAGGATGCCTTAAATTTTAGGTATTTTCGGACGAGAATCACCCCTGAATCCATCGTTATCAGCAAAATTGAGCATGATGAATCGTATTATGAAGAAGAAATCTAAGTTGTATATATCTAGCTGTGAAGGAATTAAACAGTGTAATCACTTTTTGAAATTAGAAGCTTAGAAGTGTGTCTGGATTATTCTTTTCACTTTTCTTTCCCTTATGGCCGTGAAAAGTAAATCACTTTGGCGGCTATTAGTATGATCCCAACCAGTCACTGCTGTGCTTCTGATGAATGATGTGCATAAAGGGTTTACAGTGTGCTTTACAATCGAGATTCTTTCTTTCTTTCTTTTTTTTTGGGGGGGGGGGGGGACAACATCACTCTCATGCAATATGCATGCGAAGCGGTGCATGTGCAACTGCATTTTGGTTCCGCTATACAATTTAAGAAGATTCTAAGGAGTATTTTTTTTATCTAAGTAGTTCTAAGTACTACTTGGGAACGTTTTCATTTCCAAGTAGTTTCTAAGGAGTCCAAGGAGTCTGTACAAACCCTGAATAATAACAGTGGCATTTTTGCTAGTTTTTGTGGTCTTGAGTGCTGTTTGAACAATGAGGACATCTGCATCATCTTTTGCATGCTTGACACATACATTGATGGATTTTAATTTTTCAGAGAGCAAATAAATCAACCTACTTTTGTTTTTTGTGTGGGAGAGGAATTTTCCTTCGCTAACTGTCGCAGTCATGTTTTCATTAACCCTTTCCGGCACACTATTCTTTAAAGTTGGAATTTAAAGAAAAAAAAATTAGGCAATCTATTTAGGCCTAGAGGAGTACACAGGTATAGTTTTGTAAAGATTGCACTAACCATTTTAATTATACAGCTGTTGCCGAAGTGGTCACCTTCCATAAGTAAAGCATTGATAAGCGCAGTGAGAAGAGCATTGCTGTGAAGCACGTATTACAGTAAAACATTTTACCTATTATTTAAAAACAGTAGAGTTTGATCTCTGTGGTGCTGCCATCTAGAACTCATAAGAAAGATTTAAAGTAGCCATTAGAGTAGTTTTTAAAATATTCACGGAGTTTTTGTGTCTCTAAACAGAGGGAACTTTAGGTGTTGCCGACCTGGCAACACTGCGCATTAAGGGGTTAAAAAGAATCTCTGTTGATGCCATTTTTGAGCAATGACGAAATTGCTCCATGGCTTTGACGCTTTTTTGAAGATTACTATGACCATCAAATATGAGGATAGTGTTTCGACTGTAGTATTTTTCAACATACTTTACATATTTCACAAATAATCCCAAAAGAATCACTTTGATGCCAGATTACCTCCATCAACAATGTAGTTCATTCTTTCAAAATCAGGATGGACATCTATGGGACTGAAGCTGTTGAATAAGGATGACTGTCTTTCTCATTCCAATTTCATCGAAAAGGGCTACTGGGTAAGGAACTAGTTCAAACTTCAAACATTCACAGAGCTGGTTGTAGGATCTCTTCATGATACAAATTCTTTGAAACAGCAGCAATGGATCTACAGGTATGGTAACATCATGCACTGTTATGTGACTGTTCACTGTTTGAAGAGAAAGAACTTGTTCGCCACGTGAATTTTTCATCTCGTGAAAATTGCCACCGACCTCTTTTGCCATTATAGTTGCACCAACATTCAATGCATCATAGCTGTTTAATTTTTCCACATCACCTGTAACCCCTGTTGCAATGGAATTAATCACTTGTATACTTTGGAAAGGATTGTGGACATAAAGCCACACTCATAATCTATCTATGTCTTCTTGGTCATGCTTTATTCGAGATTCCTGTGCATCCACATGTTGCTCTCCACTTGCAAAGGAAACATCACAGAACTTTTCAATTCCTTCAGAAATGTTGGTTGCATTTATTAACCCAATAATAAACTTTGTTAAAACACTTTTTTTTGTGCTCCTTCCATGCACAAAGCCTCTTTGCATTTTTGAGGATTTCATGAGTGACTGTTCAATTACCATATCACTTGAAATCCTACAAAAAAAAATTGTCAGACCTTTTAATAGTGAAAAATTCCTAACTAAATCTTTTCAAGGTGTCCTTATTTATTGAATTTTCCAATTCTTCAATGCCTTGTATGAACAACTGGGCACTTTTAGTGTACAAAAAATGTCCTGCAGCAATTTTTCAGAATATAAAAACTGTTATAACTCAGAAACTATTGGTCGTATCAACTTCGTTCTAGTTTCATTCGATTCAGCGTTAAAAAATACATCAGAAATGATATATCACTTGCTCATACAGTTAAATAAATATTTTACCCCCAAATCCCCCCCCCCCCCAAAAAAAAGGGAGGAAGCATACAGCAGAATATCGGGGACTTTTAAGATATCGTTTAAAATGGCATAACAAAACTTTCTGTGAAAAAAAACCTTTATTAAAAAATTTTCCGAAGAAAGACCCTTTTTTTGGCTAAAGTTACTAGACTATATATGGGGACACCAGGAGCCAAGGGATACAAATGACAAAATTTAGATTTGAAGTAAACCAAGTTCAAAGAGGAACATTAATAATATTTGACTGAATTAAAATATGAAACTGGTTCTTATTTCATAGTAGTTTTTGAACTCTTATTTCAATATCTGTGAAAGAAAAGAGGAGTACAATTTTTTTTAATTTTTAAGTAGAGATTAAAGTGCTTAAGTAGTTTACTAGTTTAAAGAGCTTATGTAGGTGACCTATAAAACGCAACATATAATCAGATTTTTTTTTTAAATCTTCAAACAAATAATCTACTTCCAGACAGCCAGTATACTTAGCTCTATTTTTTCATTTTTGTCACTTACATCCCTTGGCTTCTGGAATCCTCATATATAATTCTTTTAGGAAAAAAAAAAATAAATAAAAAGATGGTGGTATAAATTTGGCACCTGCCACAATTTGTATCTATGGGGCAACCACTCCTTTTGCCCTTCCCTTCACATGGTCCTGCTTCACAAACTGCCAAGTGTGTACAAATGTGCCTAGAAGACATTTTCTAGATGAAAGAGTTAAAGGCATGTTTATCTGCTTGAACCTCAGATCTAAATCTTATGATTTGTGAAAGAGTAGATATAATGGAGGCCCTAAAATTACATATCCGGAAACACACACATCAATAAGCCACTTAAGATCAGTTTAATTTTTAAATAAAATATGTCTCTTAATACAAATCATTATTATTGACTTTTTAATCCATTCATTAATGAGTATAAAAATTTTCATGCTTTTCTTATCAATAGTTATGACTGCAAACAGTTCTAGGTATAGGAACTTTAATTTTAAACAGCTAGTGTGCATACATACCTATCTACATAATTACATGCTTCAAGTGTATATATATGAAGTAATCATAAAAATTTAAATTCATACATGCAATCAAAATATAAAAACATGTAAATCATTGCTTTTATTGGCATGCCATTCCCAATTTTAATAAAAAGTTATCTCTGAACTCTGCGGCACTACACTTCATTAAGGATTCTGTCCAGCAGTAAACTCAGCTTTTTTGACCATGTGCCCTCAGGTATATATTGCATATGTTTGCAGTCAGGTGGTCAATTTAACACAGAGCCGCCAATATTTAGTTCCCAAGCATTCTAGGTACTCATTTTATAAACTCTGAAATGATGAAAAGTAGAATGAACCTTGCCCAAGTCCAGAGTTGAATTCTGATCATCTATCAGGATAGCACGATGTGCTGATCCCTGAGCTAAAAACTTCTTCATACTTTAATACTGCTTAATATTTTTTTTTTTTTTTTCATGCTTAAATATTTTAAAGCATTAGACAATGAATGCAACATATAACATACACACATATGTAATTTTAAATCCATATAACAAACAAATAAAATTATTAAATTAATTCTAAAGAAATATTCAAAAGATTTTTTTTTAAAATCAATAAAGTTTAATTGCATGCAAAAATGGTGTACAAAAATATCATGCAGAAAAATGAAAATTAAGTACAAGATTTTTATGCCCCAGAATTTGCCATCTACAACATGATCATGCAACTTACTCAACAATTTATATCCACATCCATTTTTTTTTCTTTTCAAGTCAAAGTTCTAGAAGTTGTACATTCTGGAAGTCAAACACCCACTTATCAAAACAATACTATAACTAAACATAATAGGCAAAAATATCTATGTGCAGAAGTTTATATACTTGATTTTTCTTGAAATATTAAATCTCTGTTACTAGTTAATCTACCTGCATGAATACCGAAAAGAGTAATGATCAAGAGCATGAAAGAAACCTGAAATATGATAGAGTTAAAGGTTTATAACTATGAATACTAGTTTTGAATTGATTTATTTAAATGTGCTAAAAATTATCAGTTTATCTGAAAGATTACAGAAAGTTTTGTTTTTCTTTTTCAAATAACTACAGAAAAGGCTGTCAATAATGCTTGTATTAAGAGATCTCTGGCCTCCCGATCCAAGAAAAAAATATTTGAAATTTAATTTTTCTTTTGCAAAAGTTTATAAAGCAATAAAACTGACGTAAAACTTAAATTGATATTGTAATGAAATTTTAAATCGTCCCAATTTGTCTGGATCCAAATTTTTTTCCAAAGGCAGTTAATGAAAAGAATATTAATGAAATATTTTTAAAAATTCAATAAAGATGGGTACTATTAAAGGAAATAGATGTTTTGAACATAAAAAAAAAATCTTGCCGGGTGAAATTTAAACGATGAAATTCAAATTATTCTATAACAATCCCAAGTTATTTGTTTTTTCAAAGGAATAATAATTAAAAAAAAACCATTAATAAAGCACACATTTCAAAGTTCAATGTAGGATTTGCAACTAAGAGTACTATTAAAGGGAAACATATTTTAAATACTTCAAAACATAGTTGGGTTGAAAATTCCAACCTAACAATGTTTTCATATTTGAAGAATTTTATGTTTAAATATGAAATTATGACAATAGATTAGGGGTAAAATAATTTTTAATAAGCTTAAGTACTGATCTCTTACTGAGTCAACAAACACTGATTGAAACGTTTGAATAAACTATATTAATATAATATTAAAATGTTTGTATAATTAATTTTTAAGTGTGACAAATTTTGTTTACAGTTGTAAATTATTACTTCAGAATCACTTCAATCCAGAAAATTTCAAAATCTAGAATAATTTTAGATTTTCAAAATTCTAAATTTTTGAGACCCTTAATTAAATGTTTAATTTAATGAAAATGAATCCATAGTATTTAGACTATTAAAAGTTTTTAAAGGCAAAATCAGTAATAATGACAAATCCACAAAAGAATTTTTAGTAACATTAAAATAATTCAACCATTATTTTAATGAATAGTATTTGCCATTACTCATGTAAAAGAGTCTTTTTACCCATTTAGAATAGTTTTCATGCAACCAGATTATGTGAAGAGGTGAAATTATGCAAAAGGATTTTTATAATATTTGAAAGATTAGAACCAGAATATTGCATGAAATGCTTTATCAAAAACCATACAAATGAAGAGCTTGTTAAATCCAAAAATTTTTCAATGGACATTTTTGCTTTGTAACTTAGAGTAAAATTGTTGAAAATAGTGAATAGCTTATGTTTTCAGAATATAAAAAAAATTATCAGATTGACCTTACTTTTTTTTATAACATTATGACTTTACTGGTTATGATTACCACGTTGCTACCCACATTGTTCCTAAGTTTATTAATATTATTTACAAGCTTCCTTCTTCCATTCACGTTCAAAATGCCTTATCAAGGAGTAAGTTTGCTGTTCTTAGAGCCATTATTCAAGATGTTCGTCGGTCTCTTTCGTTCATTGAATATGAATTGCATTCTTTACATTTACAGTTAAATAAAACTGCTATTTATTTCCCTTTCCTTGAGAAATGAATTTTTGCTTACGTTGATTACAAATCTAAATGTCACATTACTATATTGGATAAAAAGTTTTCCTCACTTCTGACTTCTAATTCTCCTGCTTCTGGTGTCTCTCCTCTTCGGCAAAATTATGTTGTCAATTTATCATCTCATTCTCTTACTGATTCCCAACGTGATGTTCTCTCTCTTGGTTAGAATTTTTCTCGTGTTTCCAAACCTTCTATTCTGGATTTAATTGCCCCGATTGAACATTCTTTCAAAAATAGTAAAATTTCTTCTGATCAACTTTAATCTCTTCGCTACCTTTTGGCTAATGTCATTTCTTCTAATAAATTTTCTGTTAAATCTAATCTTTCTTGTTCTCTAAAATCTGCTATCAGTGAACTTAATTCTGTTCCTAACCTTCTTATTACTAAGACTGATAAAGGAGGCCAAACTGTTCTTCTCAATAAGTCTGATTATATTTCTCACATGGAATCTATGTTAAACTCTGGTCCATATTCTAAATTAAAGAAGGATCCTTCTACTAAACATCTGTCTGATATCAAGGAGGTCGTTAAAAAGTCTGTCATTCTTAACAGTAACACTAAACGTTTGGTCATTCCGTCTACAGCTAATTGTGTTCGTTTCTATGCTCTTCCTAGGGTCCATAAACCTACTCTTTCATTTTGCCCTATTGTTTCTAACATTGATACTGCCTCTTATAAACTTGCCAAGTTCCTTTCTAAATTGCTCGCTCCTTTATCTTAAACTAACTTTCACACTGAAAAACTCTATTGACTTTGTTGATAAAATTAAACGCCTTTCTCCTTGTAATTACAAAATGGTTTTCTTAGATGTTAAATCACTTTTCACTAATGTCCCAGTTCAAGGAGCAATTGACTGTTTGGAAAGAAGGCAACACGAATTCCATTACTCTTCCATCGAGATTGACAAGATCCTGCAATTAGTGTTTGTGTTAGGCAAAGTGCTTTCCAATTTAATAGTTCCTTCTATTTTCAAATGGATGGTTTGGCCATGGGCAATCCAATGTCTCCTCTTTTATGTGACATTTATATGCATTTTGTGGAAGAAAGACTCTTCAGTTTATATAAATTTCCCTTCTGGTGTAGGTATGTTGATGATACTTTTATCTTAATTCCTTTTGAGCTGGATCTCCAAAATCTTCTTTCTCTTGTGAATTCTATTGATCCTTGCATCCAGTTTAATCTCGAAGTCAAAGAGAACAATTCTCTTCTTTTCCTTGATGTCTTGGTTACTAAACACCCTGATCGGTTCTCTATTTATAGAAAACCTTTCACTGTTTCTCTTCCTCCACATGTTTTTTCTAACCATCCTCCACAGCATAAAGTGGCTTCCTTTTATACTTTTGTTTACAGAGCACTTTGCATTTGTTCTGACTCTTCTGCTCTTAATAATGAAATTAGTTACCTCAAATCTCTCACCCTTGCTCATGGTTATAATCCCTCTTTGATTGACAAAGCACTGTATAAATTTAATAAGCCTAAACATATTCTTACTGATTCTAATAATTCTTCTAATATTAACTCTATAGTTCTACCTTTTTATTCTTCTCTTTGTTTCAAATTTGCTAAAATCCTTTCTCGTTTCAATTTTAAAGTTATCTTCAAACAAATGAATAAAATTAATTTTCCGTCTTTGAAAGATCCTATTCTTATTGAGAACCGGTGAGATATTTATTTTATTCCTTGTTCTCTCAATTTTGGTTAATATTGGTCAGACCAGAAGAGCGTTGAACAAAAGATTGGACAAGCATCAGAGATATACTAAAAATCAGGAATTAACCAGGTCTTCGATTGCTTCTCACTGTTGGTCTTCCGGTTATTATTTCAATTTTTCCATGGCCAGAAATATTTCTAATCCTGCTTCTCCTTCTCACTTAGATGTTCACAGAGCTTATTTTATTTGTAAAAATTCTAATACTCTTGTCAATGATCTCTCTTCATCCCCCTTCCTTTCTCCTGCATGGAAATTACTCCTTTATTATTTATTTTTTTTCTAGTTTTTTTATTTATTTATTAATTTTTACTTATTTACTATTATTATTATTATTATTATTATTTATTAATTTTTAATGATTTATTTATTTTATTTATTAATATTACAATTTTTGTTACTTTATTTATTTTTTATTTATTTCATTATTTATTTTTATTTTATTTTCGTTATCATTTTATTGTTTTTCCATCTTTTTCTCTTTCTTTTATTATTTTGGCAATTCTTTTCCTTTCCACTTATGCTGTTTCAGCCAGCACCACCTGACGCCTTCTTTATAATCTCTTCCCTCTTTCTCTCACTTTATCTCGACTTTTCTCTTCCACCTTGGCTCTTTCAGATAGCGCAACCTGTCGCACTATTTGTAATCTCCACCTCTTTCTTACACTTTATCTCAACTCTGTGCCTTATGGACACGTGTTGGGTTTTAGCTAATGACGAGCTGTTATTGTTGTAGCTCGAAACGCGTCCTGTTTAATTTTTTCATTTTATGGTGATTTAACAAAGTATTTTAGTTTATTTATCAATTTTATCGCCAGTTATTATGGTGTTTTATTACTAGTTTATTTATGATTATGACCATGTTGATTTATGTATAAAACATTCTTATAGAGGACTTTGTTTTGATAATCTTGATGATAACTTAGTGATAGCGATTTTAAAATCCACAAAGGAGAGCTATCATTGGTAACTATTTTTTAATTATTTGATCTATTTCTAACTGTAAACAATAATCTGCCTGATAAGTTTCCTATGATTTTCAAGGTGGTTATTGTTTCAAAATAATTATATACAAAAAAATATATAAATTGCTGCAATTACCTTGATAAAACTATGGAAAAAAAGAATTCAATAGAGTTTTGCTTTTTAGTACGATTGAAATAATTTCTAATACAGTAGAATCCCACTAATCCAAACTAATTGAGACTGGTGCGTTGTTCAGATTAGAGGTCTGCACGGGCCGGAATTTCCAGGCCTGGCCCGGCCCGTTTAAATTTTTATGTTTTAGGCCCGGCCCGGCCCGTACAAAAATCAGCGAAAACAGGCCCGGCCCGGCCCGTTTCAATTTATACGATTTCTAAAAAATTCAGATTTCTATCATATAACTACGATTTTTTTAAAGAATACTGCATACATATCTATGGAATGATTTTACAGTATATTTTACAGCAAATACACATTAATAACATTAATGATTACTTAGATTCTTAGGATTTCAACATTCGAATAAAGATTCATTAAAAAATTAATATGGCTTAGAATAAAAGAAAAAAGAAAGAAAGCTAAAAACATGGTTAATTTTGAAGCTGTTTAATAAAAGAAGATTTATAAATATATTTCTATATCATTTTATTATAGATTTCAAATCTAAATTCATTCTTAAATTCAAAGAAGCTCCTTTCTGATACATTTGCAAATTCATTTCTTTTTCTCAGAAACGCATAAGATTAGCAGATATCTTTATTCAGAAATTATATAATCGAATGGCGTTATCCATTTTTTGATACAAGCAATTTAAGAATACTGCAAACAAATAAAATACTGTGATAATTAGCGTTTTGAATAGAATTTCCGGAAGCAATAGCAAGGGAAGGGAGAAAAACCTGCAATCATTTGAGAAACTATTATAACTCAACAAGGTTATACAAGTATTTTATTTACCAAAAATGAAAAACGCTATTCGATTCCAAATCCCTTCAATAGTTAGGCTTATCACTTTTATACTTTTACAATTTAAAATTAATCAGAAAATGTGTCAAACTTTCGCATTATTGAGAAATTTAAAAATCATCAAGAAGTATATATCCCAAGACTAAGCTAACATAAGTTCTTTATCGCTGTTAATAATTTTACAAATAATGTTTTCTGCCAATAATTAAGTCTAGTACCGGTCCGGCCAGTCTATATGTAGAAAAATAGTACAAGCGTGACCTCGGATCGGCATGAGTCAGCTAAAAAAATATTAAAATGGGTTACACATAATGTAATTCTCCGATGCCGATACACTGTGCATTTTTATATTGATGCTGTCAAACTAGTGGCTGGCCTCATTTATACTTATTCTCGTTAAAACAATTTTTGTTGAAAATAGCTCTTATTTTATCGTTTCTGCTCAAATCTTCAGAAGGGGCCGGCAGGCCCGAAATTTTTTTTTATCAGTCTGGCCCGTTCAATTTTTTTGCCAGCCCGGCCCGGCCCGTTTATGTTATTTGTCGGCCCGGCCCGTTGAAAAAACTATTCTAAATCTGCCGGCCCGTGAGAAAATTATTCTAAATCTGCCGGGTACGGGCCCGTGCAGACCTCTAGTTCAGATTACAAAAAATTCAGATTGCCCCAAATTAAAAAAGATGCATGCTATTAAAAAAAATGAAAGTTGTAAGTATACAGTAGTACAGTAAACACTCTCAAAACTGGCATTCTAAGGTCTGACATGTTGGATAATGCGACACGACTTTCAGAAAAATGTAGCATTCCTTGTTTAATCATTCCAGATGTATATAATAATCCTATAAAATATCAGAATGAGGAATTACGCAGCAAAACATTACAAATGGTTCAAAATTGCAAATATACAAATAGTTTAGCCATGAGGTTAACAAGGAGGAAACAAATGACATTTCTATAGGTAATTTGTGAAATTAAGAAAAAATAAATTTGTCATCTGAATTATGTACTTTTTTCATTTTAGAAAAGAATTCTACAGTGACAGGCAAACAAACAGATATTAAAAAAAAATTTAAGATGACTTCTATGAATAGGCCTAAAAGGCAAGTTTTCATTTTATATTAGTGTACATATGTTGTACTTTTGCAGTGAGTATTTTTTTTAAATTCTAGTCACGTTTTTTAAAGAATAAAAAGCATGCTTTACTGCCACTTTTTAGGTTTAATTCTAACTTCTACATGTTTTTCCCAGCATTCATCTTGTAATCTAGAAAATTTCATAAGTTAATATGTTCAAGTATAATTTTCAAAAATGAAATACTTTCAGATTAGTGGGGTTCTACTGTATTATAGGTAGGGCTAAAAAAATAGCATTTCTGGGAATGTATTTTTTTTTACTCAGGTTCCCAACCAGGAACCTAACAAGTTGTCGTGTGGTCATCAGCAATGTCACAGACATGTTATAGTGCATACAGTACAAAAAATAGCTCTTATGCACCCCGTGTGGTGCATAATTTCATCAAATATTACAGAAAAGGCCCAAATTTTGTCAAATAATCCTGATAAAACAGCAAATGTTGTAAAAAAAATCCTTAAAAACGGGAACTCTTTTAAAAAAATCATGGTAAAAAGGAAAATTGTGTCAAAAAATACCAAAAAAAAAACAGATAACGTCAAAAGATAGCAAAAAATGACCAAATTTTGTCAAAAACAATGCAAATTTCATCAAAAAATTGCAAAAAGGTAAATTTTGTCAAAAAATGAGCAAAAAAAAAAATGGCAGATTTCATTAAAAAATCTCAAAAAATGGCAGGTTTTCTCAAACGATCACGAAAAATGGCAACTTTCATTTAAAGATAGTGAAAAAAAGCCCAAACTTTGTTAAAGGATTGCGAGAAGCAGCACAAACTTCATCTAAGAATTATGAAAAAATGACAAGTTATGTCAAATGAAACCCATGTACACAATTTAAGAGTTTTAACTATAGATTTTTTTTAAGAGTCGATTTTGAACAGAAAAATTGTGGTCTGATATAAATATATACCTTTCAATAAATTTAATAGCTGGCAACATAACTGGAAGATACATTGAATACTTGGAAATTCAAATGAATGGCACTGCATTATCCACTGAATCTTTTCAACAGTCTTTTTAAACTAATAAGTTACTTATATTTTGTGAAGTATCTGCGTCCAAATATTCTTTTAATCATCAGATAAAACAGGGTACTTTGAGTAAGATAAAGAAACCTTGCTTACTAAAGGTCATTATTAATTATTTAACTGTATTGAACAAATAGAGACTTTGGTGGTCCATCTTTTCTTTTGACCATTTGACAGAAGTACTTAAATATCCTCTGTCCAAATTTTAATTATGATTCAGATAAAAAGTGCTTCTAAAATGTATAAAGAAACTACATCAAATTGTTTCTAGTGGAACCAAATTACTGAATGATTTTTTAAATTTCAAATAATGATTATAATTTTGCAAGGATTCATAGTTCTGATTTAGCCAGAGTTATGAACTGCAATAACATGAATAATGTGTAATACCTCATTGATATATAATTTTTTTTAAACTTAACATTAACCTGTGAGTGTGCAAGTGTGTGTTGCTAGAATTTGGAATACTTCTACATATTTTAGAAAAAAAAAACTGTAAAGAGGTGGAATTACTAAATGTTAACTTAGAAACCTATGAAAGCAAAATTGAAGTTACGACGAAATTTTAATTCAATTACACTTTTCAAGACTTCCTAAAGAACAACAGAAAACTGTTATATGACTACATGTTAGTACATTTTTAAAACTACATTTTCTTACAAATATCAACTGATTTTTCCAGAAAAACAGCTAGATAAATGTAAATAAAGAAAAAAAAAAAATAGAAACAATATAAATAGATAAGAAATGATTAATTGTTGAAATTTTTAGATGAGCAAACATATATGTATATATTTAAAACAAAATAGTATACTTACCACTGTAACCCGAGAGGTAACTAGGGTTATACGCAGGCATATAAGAAGATGGATGTGGAATTTGTGGATGCATCTAAAAATAGCATAGACAAATGTAAATTAGAGTTAATAAAATGAAACTAGCTGTGAAATAGTGAAATAGAAGCAGCAAAATAGTTATCAACTTACACCAAACAACCGAGCTTGTTCCAAAGCAAGCTGCCATGCTCTGTAAAATTTAATTCTATGAGTTATTACAATCTATTAATACACAGAAGTTAAATAATGCATAAAAATTATTATTAATGGAAGAGAAACTTTATGTTTATCCATGTGGTAATGTGGAAAAGGAAAGTTTTACATGCTTGAAGCTACTGGAAATTATTTCTGTAAAACATTTATGGGTTTATGTTTCATATATTTTTCAAATACCGTAATTTCTGGAAGAAACGCTGCGGCGTTTAAGTGTTTTAAACTGAAATTTCAAGCGATGTGGCGTTTCTACCGATGCGGCGTTTACGAGCATTTTTTTTTCAAACAAGCGTGATATTTTTCTGAATTTTTCTGAAAATTAAAAAAAAAAAAATCATAATTCCAAAATTTCGGACATAAAATGTATCGCGAATTCCGACAAATGGTTGCAAAAACAAATTAATTTCGGTTTCGTCAAAATATCGCGAAAAAATGGCAATTTTCATTAAAAGACCGCAAAAAGTTACGCAAATTTCGCATTAGATTACGAATAAACGAAAATTGCATTTTCGAATGAATTTCCCCCTCCCCTTCTTTTATAACTTTCAGAAAATTTGTTCTGAATCAGATTTTTTTCTGCCGTTCCAAAGATTCAGTGATGAATCATGATGAAATGAATGAATCATGAATCTTTGATGAAATGTGCTTTTTTAAAAGATTTTTTTTATTGATTTCATGCTTTTTTTTTTACAAATTTTTCTTTTTTTCTGCGTTTTTCGACAGAATTTAAGTTTTTCTTAAACCAATTTTTTTTTCAAGTATTGCTTCAATTATCAAAATTCATGATTCATTCCTGCAAATTTTGTGAAACGATCGTTGAAAAATCCCGTGTAAGCGCCCCTCTCTAATTATTTTATGATTTTTCGTCACGTTTGGGGGGGGGGGAGGATTAACGGTATTGTTAGGAAAAAAAAATCACCGTATCCGCTGCGCCACACTAAGCATATTTTTACTTTTAAACTCATATGCGTTGCGCGCTTATTCCTGAAAATACGGTATTTAAATAATATTATTAATTTTGTATTTATTTATTAATTTCTGATTAATAATTTCATTTTTATGATTTCTTAATACAGCTTATTAATGTGTTTCTGTTTAACATGTTAACCGCGATTACCGCGGAAATTTCACCTGCGATGTTTACGACGATGTGGCGTTTACGACCATTTTCTAAACTTTTTTGAATGATTTTCCGCGATGCGGCGTTTCTTCCAGAAATTACGGTATTAGTTTAAAAGTACATGTTTTTGGAAAAACATAATTTTGTACATTTGTATTTCACTAATATGAACAAACGAAGATTTTCATAGTGATATTCATTGTTCAGTTGGTTAATTTCATACACACTTTCACTCCAAGGACAATTACACTGTTAATCAGTGTAATCTTCTATTAAGTTTATAAAATCCCTTTAAATTATGTTTTTAGCATTTGACAATGTTTAAAGTGTTTTGCGAAAATTAAGAAAATTGGTAAATTGATTTTAAAAAAAATGGATATTTTGATATAAAAAAAATTTTTACATTTGCTCCGAAATGTTTAAATTGATGTCTCAATTATTTTTCTTAATTTTAACTAATTAGTGAAAATTGTCATTATCTTTCATTTTTTAGTATGCAATTTTTTGACGTTTTGGAAAAAAAATTATGAGTCTTTTAATTAGTTTTTAATTAATGGCTGAATTTTATGAATTAAATATTATTGAAAAGAGGGTAATGTTTTCTATATAGGTTTAAAAGATTGAAACTGGATTTATTTGATTAATGTGGAAAAATTGTTTCAAAACAGAAAAAAATACTGAAAATTGCATAGAAAACTAAATTAAAAATTATAATTTAAAAAAAGATCCAAAATTGGGCTTTGAGACGCAACATTTTGTATATAGAGGTACCTTCCTCCCAAATTTTGTAGCTCTACATGCAGCAGTGTCTTCAGAACACCTATGATACACTCACTCTCTCTCACATGCACAAACTTCTTTTGTTATTATTATAGATATAGCTTATATAAAAACCAGGAACCGTATAAAAATTTAAGAAGTGCTACCTTTAGAAAATTAACAACAGGACTACTTCAAAGTAATCTTAATTTCTATATTATTTTGAAGAATTTAGTAATTTTCATTGCCTACTTATAAAATATAAATTAAAAAAAAAAAATCAAAGAGCATTACAATCTTTTTGGGGCACTTTTCATAATTATGAATTATTTTATGTACCTCATATCATCTAATGACTCTCCACAAAACACCCATGTCTTTCCAGTTGAAGTTACAACAGACAGTAAATTCTGAATACCATACCCTTCTGGTGGTTGTACAGCTTCAACCTGCAAACATTAAGAATTTATTTAATGAAGAAATACTTTAATGTCATATAATGGATTCATGTATTTAAAATGCTATATGTAACAGGATTTACATTACATCCATTTTTATAACTTACTACAAACAAGTACCTATTATCATAACATTACCATTATTATGCATGAGTTCATCAATTTTAAATATCTTTCTAATTTATTTGTATTGATATAAAATTTTGTTCAAAAATTCAGGACATATAAAAATACTGAAATTTTGTAATTTGCTACTTTATGGTAATTGATTGTCCAAGATAACATTTATTTACTTAAAATAAGTTTCATATTCAATATCAATATTTAATATAAATTATTATATCAATAGAAAAATTGCAAGAGAAAAGAAAAGAAATTAATTAAAATCTTAATTTTATGCAAGACGTTTTGGTCCAAATAATCCTATAGTACATCTTTTTCCTTTTACTTTGCATTAAATAAATAAAACTTCATAGCATAACTATTAAATTATACACACATAATATAAATACAGTACTGGACCCCAAATCCGGAATCCTTTGTAGGTGAATCTCATAAGTTTTTCCCCGATGTGGTAATGATTAGACAGACTCTTTTCTGAATTTTGTATTTTAATGTTTAAGTTTTTGCATATGTATGTCTTTTAAAGTTTTGTAAAGCCTTGGGGATGCTAAAAAGGGGGCTGTTTGTTATGTCATGTTATATTATATTTAATTCAGAATGCTTTATTTAATTCTGAAGTTGATACATTTATTTAAACTTATTTAATGATATACCTGGTGTTTTTACCATCCCCAAGTCTAACCTATTCTGTTTTGAAGAATATGGTCAGTGCCATTGCTTCACACATCATTTTTTAAGTAAATAAGTGATTCTTTCAAGCTATATTTGCTGTGATTCTAGATCACTGTGAATTGCTGTTCACTGCTTTTGCCGGTGACTGCTGTAGCCAATGTTTGATGTCATAGTCTGTGAGCCAATGGCGCTTCACGTACGTAGTTTTTGCACATATTTTCAGAAAAGTTTTTCACTTTGGATAATGGCAACTTAGATATGTAGATTTTTCAAAACAGACTGATATATAACATGGATGTATGGACTTTTTTTCTATGATTACTTAATAGAATCATCCCTTGCTTGAAAGTAGCAGTTTGTTTTGCCATATCATGAAGGCGTTGTAGCTCAGGCTACTGTTAAAGTATGATGCTGCTCACATCTTAAGCTTTTGAATTGTTTATGTTTTAATTTTTATTTTGTTCAGCATAATTTGCTGAAATATCATTTGTAAATAATGTTTCATCATTAAAACTGTTTTCCTTGTTAATCCACGTCTTATCTCTGAAGTCTTCCACAAATACATTTCCTCTACAATGAGATTCCACTGCGATATTTAATTTTTGAATGAATCTACACTATCTAATTTTGACTACTGTATTTTCAGGTGTATAGCCCATACCCCTAAATCGAGTAGTGCAGTAAAAAAAGTTCATGTATAAACCACGGAGATGCATCGGTGTATAGTCTGCGGGCTATACACCATTTACGAACGTATATTTCCATCAGGGTTCGAAATTAGAAGCCATTAGTCATAATTTTTAACACAAATTTACCAAATTTTTTTGTGATGCATAATACCTACAGTAATTCGGCCAAAAAATTAAGATTATCAGTACCGTAATTTTTGGAAGAAACGCCGCGGTGTTTAAGTGTTTTAAGATAAAATTTCAAGCGATAAGGCGTTTATGCGCATTTTTTTTTCAAACAAGCATGATATTTTTTCTGAATTTATCAGAAAATTAAAATCTGTGATAAATTTAAAATTTTGGACATAAAATGTATATGTATCTTAGGCCATTGGTTCCCAAAAGGATAGAATCCTCAGAATCAGTGTGAAATGCACCAACTCTGAAAAGGAACGATTCCTCGGACTCTATCTGAAATGAAACTACTCCGGAAAAGTTTGATTCCTTGAACTCGTTCCGAAATGAAACGACTCTGTAAAGGAACGATTCCTCAGAATCGTTTCCAAAAAATCCGACTGCTCTGAATCATTCCGAAATGACATAAACCACACACTTTTTTTTTTCTTTGCAACAGGGTAGGGAATCAACTCCAAAAAGAAACAATTCCTCGGACTCTATCTGAAATGAAATGACTTCGGAAAAGTTTGATTCCTTGAACTCGTCCGAAATGAAACGACTCTGTAAAGGAACGATTCCTTGGATTCGTTTCGGAAAAGACTGACTGCTCTGAATTGTTCCGAAATGACATAAATCACGCACTTTTTTTTTTTGTTCTTTGCAACAGGGTAGGGTAGATTTTTTTTTTTTTTGAAAAATAAACTAAATCTTAAATGATCTTAAATTCAGAATCGTTGAGGTTGGAAGGGTTCCGGATTTAGGATTGTGTACTCTACAAACAGAATAGGGTGCTGCAGCACCGATTCGCTAGCAAATTATTTTCTGATATTTTATTTATTTATTTATTTATTTATTTATTTTTTGGTCTCGCGTATAAGGCGACCCCCCACTTTGAAGTTCTTTTTTTTGTCTAAAATTTCACAACTTATATGCGAGTATAGACGGTAGCTATTATAGATCTATCAGTGCAATATTTCGCGATAGTTGCGACAGTTCTTCCAAACCCAGAAATAACTGTATTTTAGCAGTAAAAAAAAGCCTTTACAAACATGGGAGAACTCTCTAAATTTCGCGGAATAGCAAAAAAAATTTACAAATTTTGATGGTTTTTTCAAATTTTTTGAGGTTTAAATGTTGTAGAAAAAATATCATGATTTCCAATTAAAAAAAAAAAAAAAAACTCTTTGTATAACCTGCACTGTGTATAAGCCGCAGCGGCTTTTTGGAAGGTTTTTTCTTGTATAAGCCGTGGACTATACACCCGAAAATACGGTAAGTGTGGTAAAAAGTCTGCTAAATCCAACAATTTTATTTTTTGGGGGATGCTGTTTTTGTAACAAGATGACACATATTGCAGATATTAAACTTAACTGCTGTCGAACAGCTATTTCTAAACTACATCAGGAGCAAGAACAAGGGTGATTATGTCTCAAAAATCATTTTTCACAGAGTAAAAAATCCTGAAAATTAATCGACACAAAGTGAAAAAAACCTGAAAATTATGAATGCAAAATATATCAATATCAATTTACATAACAACTGATGCTGTAACAGCATGAAAATCAAATGCATACTTTTGGTATTGTTTAAAATATGCAATAGCAGAAAAGCATAATTTGATAAACTTACATTAATTTCACTGAAAGCTGAATGACTATCAGATAGAGATTGCAATTTGTCATGTTAAATAGCAAAGTTTGAATTCTATAACAAATAAATAAATTTACATCACACAAGTACAATTTATGGGTTAAGGATGCGACCTCTGAGTAGATTTAATGCAAAACATATACATGACAACTAGTTTAAAAAAAAAAAAAATCAAAAACAATTTTATTTCCAAGTGACTAAGTATTAGAAGGAAAAAGAAAAAATGTATCTAAATTTTTATTGTTTCCAGTAAAATAATTAAAAGAAACTTTTGCTTATTTTTTTTAGCTCGACACTTACACAAGGTCAATTTCTTTTTCTTTGGGACACATTAAAGATGTGATTAGCATATCAATATGCAATTTTGGACATTTATGTACTGAATTGAGATGGATGACATGATATTAAAGATAATTCTAAGTTAAAAAAAAATAAAAAAAAAAAACCCTGAAATTCACAAAAATTTTTCTGAAAGTTTACAGCAGAGAGGGAGGGGGAGAAGGATCCCTCTTGGTGCTAATTATATTTTTTCCTACAATCTTCTGACAAAAGTTTTTTTTTTTTTTTTTTTTTTTTTTGCTGTTGTTTTTGCAATTCTTAGGTGAAAATTGTGTTTTTACCAAGATTCCTTAAAGAAATACATTTTTTACATGATCCTTTAATGAAACTTGAATTTTTTTCAGCAATTCTTTGATGAAATTTCCCTTTTTCCTGTTATTCTTTGACAAAATTTAGATTTATTTTGAGATTCGTTAGTGAAATTTGCATTTTTCAATTGATTTTTGGATGAAAAGAATGCTTTTTTCTGTAAATGATTGATGAAATTGATTTTTTTTTTTTTTTTTTTTTTTTTTTTTGTGACCATTTGCCAAAATTCACTATTTTTTAATGTCCAAATTTTCAGACTGATAATCGAATTTTTCATGATTAGTGAAATCCACTATTTCCTTTCAATGATCAATTGACAAAAATTCATGATTTTTTTCTCTTGAGTAACTGAAAGCATTTGTAATTTTTTTTAGTATGATTGACTAAAACAGCGATTATTTTTCATTGATGAAATTCAAAGGTTTTTCCCCCATGACTCATAAGTGAAATTTCCTATTCTTATTCAACGAGCAATTGATAAATTTTTTCATGAACAGATTGACTAAATTTGCTTTTTTTTTTTTTTTTTTCAACAAGCAATTTGAATTTTTTTTCTAAGACCAACTGGCAAAATTTGTGGTTATTTGCCCATAACCGCTTACCGAAAGGTAGGGTTTCTTTTTCCAAAAACCAATTGATGACATTTGTGATTTTTTTTGTGCACGGGTGATGAAAATAATGATTATTTTTAGATGTTAAGTAAACATATTTCACATTTTTCTTAGGATCAGTAAATTTTGTGAGACACAAAAATTGCTTTAAAACTGTTCTCAAAAATAATATTTGTTGAAGTTTTTGACTTTTTCACATCACATTTTCAGTTTGATTTCAAGGTTTTTTATTCATTTTCTTTGCTAAACTTAATGATTTCATAAACCTGGAAGGATCAATAATGAAAACTGGAAATCAAAAGTACACCCAGAACACAATCATCCCTGGCAACAAGCTATGAATAATTTAAAGATACTAAAATTAAAAAGGAGTTATATTATCAAAATTTAATAAATATGGATTCAATGGAAGTCAATAGATATGGAGACAATAGAAATTCTACATTGTACCAATTGTACATCGTAATCGTAAAATTGGTACATTGTACCAATTTTACAATATGCTCAAATGTATTTATGGTTTTAGATGTAAATTTTATTGTAAATAAAAATGCCTTTAAGTAATTTATATAGTATTTGTGTGTTATCAAAATTTTTATAAAACTTGAAGAATGTTAGAAGGAAATACAGATATTATATGTATAATGGGATACAGGAAATACAATAAAAATAATAACTATCAATTGTGTTGAAATACCTGTAATCCAACTTTCACAGTTAAACATTCAGAAGGCATAAATATAATATCCTCAGCATTAGGACTGCATTCATTTTCATAGTACTTCAAATGACCATCTCGATAAAGTTCTACCCAATTCTTTTTCCACTTTTTTAACATTGTACCTATATAAATATTTTGTTTTTGTAATTAAACAGCACTGGAGTAATAATTATATGACACAATAACTTTTTTAATAACTAGAATAGAAGCAACAAGATCTCTGATGAATTCAGACAATCTTCACTGACAAGACAAACAGCACTGACCAGAATAGTTGAAAAGTTATTTATAATAATTTAAACAAAATAAGATGATAAAAAAAGTGTAACTGTGCTTTAATGTAAATAAAATAAAATATACAAATGAATGAAATGAAAAATAACAATGGATAAATTAAAAAAACCTTTTTATTTAATTAATTTATAATTCTCACCATTTTGGTAGATGAATTATTTTAACACTAAAGAGTCAGACTGAATTGATATAAAAATAAATACATAGAATCAGAAAACTTCTTTCAATTACTCAGCTGCATTTATTTCTCTTTTAGGTTCCTCCTTCCACTTCTAAACAACATCTTACCATAAAAACACATTTTATCAGTCTTTATTATACTTCATGCTTTTATTTATGATTTTAAAAAGTGCATATAGTATTTTGATTTATTATAACTATTTATTAATAATTTTAGAATGACAGCCTATAAATATTCTGAAAGGACAAAAATCGAAATTGAAAAAGTTACATATTAATAAGCAATGCACAAAAAATAAAATAACTTACTTTGGCGATAAAGCCAGCCACTCTTAGCAATAACAGAATTGTCCATTACTTTTTATTCCAAAGATAACGTTGCTATATATTACTGATTAATCTTCTTTCATTTACTATCAAACAACTAAAAAAGAATATTAAGATAAATGACTGAATTAAGCAGACAAAAAACAGAAATTAGATCATCAAAGTAAAAATATTTTCAATTAAGAGAGACCTATACAACATTTTCTGCAAAAGATAACAAGACAAAAAAATTTCTTCTTAAAAAAAGGAAACTACTATGTTTGTTTGAGAACATGTACTAAATGATAATTTTTAATTACTTCTAAACACTTAAAGGCATTTGTCTGCCATTTTTAAGGACTAAGGTTTTGTGTTTATAACCAGATTCAAGGCTTCATAATTTTTAATTTTTACTGCTTAAATAATGAAGGGATATTTTTTTAAATAAAACAATTTAAAATACTTATACATTAATCAACGAAGTTTTTATGGAAATATGCCATGTAATAAGAAATACATTTTTTTTTTTTTTTTTTTTATAAAAAGTGGGATAAAAATTTCTTTAGTGCATAGTATAGCACACAAGTAGAAATTTAAATAATGAAAATGTATTAAAAATTAAGATAGTAGTATTCTTTTTTAAACATGTATAAGTCAGCTTAAAAAATACATGATACAGTAAAATTTGCTTGAAATTACAAAGGAAAGAAATAGTTTTCCAAATTGAACATTTTTTCACAATATATAGAAAATGATATTATACAATAAAGCTTACTGCATAGTTCTGAAGAAATCATACATTTTACCATATACAGGCATCCCCTGACTTAGGTAAAATGCAATGTTAGACAGTAAGCTATAGTACATAGGCTATAAATGGTTAAAAATCATAATTTTAAGCTCATAATTGCAATGGCTTGCTTTCTTTAATATTTTAAACAAAATTCACAAAGTTATAAAACTTTTTTATAATTTCAATATCTTTGTAAAAAGAATTTAAAATAAATAAAACAAAGTAAAAAAATGTAGCTTAGCATTTTAACATTATTTTAAGTGAACATCAATGAATATATATGCAAAAAAATTATTAAAATGTAAATTTACACATGAAAATAAAAAATACAACTGCATTTAAAATTTAGCTAAAATTTAAATTGAAAAGCAATAAACTTACTTATTAAATGTATTTAAAGTAAGTACAGCAAGCAAATAAGAGCTACATAATAAAAATCACCGAAGCAAAAATAAGTACCTGTAATATATTAAAAACAAACATTAATGTTTCAATCAATATATTATATTCAAATAATTCAAAGACAATAAATAAAAGAATTAGTATTTTAAAATTATAAACAACTACACAAACAAGTAAATAAGACAAGAATAAATAAGATTTTTCAGTCTTGGGATTTTCCCAATTAGTTTATTTTCAATGACTAAAATGTAAATGTCATAAATACAGATTGCATGAACCATTAAAGTTGTACAGTTAAAAAACATATTAATCAAAGAGTGCAAATTCTTTATTAATCTTCTGAATGGTATGAAGATAATTCAAAGACAAATTTTATAATTTTAATTATGACTTTATTAATAAGTTACACAATAGAGAAAATATTAGTTTGAAATACACAATTTTAATGCACTTTAACTTAATAATAATGTGATAAGCTTAGAGATAATAAACATAATCTTACTAGTACATTATTTAAAAATTTCCTATTAGTATTGTAAAATTTCTGATTTAGAAATTGCAGTCATTGTTAGAAATTAGTCAAACTATTTTTGTAGTATTCTCATCATAAAAACCATTTTCACTCAGATTTAAAAGTAATACTGGGATTTTCTGGAATTAATTTAAGGTGATATTTCTGCTCTGTGTTTATCTGCCTCAAGGGAAAAAAAAATCTTATTATTTTACCATCTTTACATTGTTTACTTTAAAAGATGACTGTTAAAAAGAAAACAATGTTTTGCAAGTGAATATACACAAGAAATAAACTGTCAGTGCGAGTAATACTTGCACACAGAGGGATCTGTACAATATATCAACTGTATTATTACAATATACATAGCAAACTGCTGTAAAATACTAAAGTGGAAAGAATGATGCTTTTGCTACACTCTAATCAACAAACATTCGGAACTTAAACAAGTACAACAAACATTCGGAACTTAAAAACTTCAATGAACTTTAGAGTTTAGAAGATGAGCAAGATGTTACAATAGTGAACAAGAAATTATCCATACTCTCTACAAGAAATTACAAAGAAGATAGCTGGCGATGCTCAAATGAAACAGGCAAAGAAAACAACAGAAGAAACAAGAAGATTGATGAAAAACACAGAGAATTTAAAATGAAGAAAAATTATCCTAAATCAAGAGTTGAATATGCTGAATTATGTAAAAACAGTAAGAAAGTGTGTTAAGAAGATATGAGAAAATTTAACTGACCTTGTTAAGAAAGTTCTAGAAGATAACAAAAGTTTAAAATCAGCTAAGTTCAAGCTATGTGTTTGTAGAAAAGGTATTTTTGTACTGAAGAGACCAGATGGAACAATCACCAAAATCAGTAATGAAATTGTACACATTGTTGAAAGTTTTTATAATGATCTTTATAAATGAGAAGATCAAAGGGAAATCAACCTATGCAATAAACAGTTAAACTTAACAGAAACTGAAGAGATAATCCGAGTGATGACAGATAAAGTTTTACAAGCCATCAGATTTATGAAAAAAGGTAAATGCCCTGGGGAAGATGGAATTACAATTGACCTTATCAAAGAAGCAGAAGAATTTGCAAAAAGGCTATCCTTACAGATTTCCAAGTGCCTTGAGAAGTCAGATGTATCAGAAGATTGGAATAATGCTGTGATGGTGCTACTTTACGAGAAAGGGGAGAAGGAAAATATTATAAATTAACATCCAATCAGCTTACTATCAGTGATTTATAAAATTTTCACCAAAGTTTTAACAACAAGACTTCAATCTGCTCAACCTAAAGAACAAGCAGAATTCTGAAAGTGGATTCAGCAATATGGATAATATCCAAACAGTAAGGGAACGCATAGAAAAACATAAAGGGTGTAATTTAACTCTCTGCCTTGCCTTTATTGATTATGAAAAAGCATTCGGTTTTGTCTACTCATCATCAATAGTAGAATCTCTGGAGGGCATTGGTATAGACAAACCTTACATTAATATCAAAGAAGATTTACAAGAAAGCATCAGCAACCATCCGTTTAGATAAAGGAAAAGCGTAGATCAAGTACAGAAGATGAGTAAGACAAGGAGACACCATTTCACCTAAGCTTTTTACTGTTGTCTTAGAAAATATTTTCAAGAAGCTGGATTGGGAAAACAAAGCGATTAGAGTAAATGGGGAATATTTAAGTCATCTCTGGTTCACCGACGATATTGTAATTTTTAGTAACAGCCCTGAAGAATTGTAAAATATGCTAAAAGCTCTAGCAGAAGTTAGCATTAATGTGGGATTAAAAATAAATTTGAAAAAGACTAAGGTGATGGACAATTAATTTACATAAAAGAAAATTGTCTACAAGAATACCGAGATTAAAGAAGTGCAAAATTATGTGTACTTTGGACAGGAAATATCACCAGACAATAGTATCATGAATGAAATGAACAGAAGAATAAGAAACAGGTGGAGTGCTTTTGGGAAGAACAATATTATTCTGAAGAAAAATATGTCTCTTTGTTTGAAAAGAAAAGTGTTTAATCAAAGTGTTTTGCCTGCACTAACTTATGGAGCAGAAACATGGACACTAACAAAATGGATGATACAAAGACTAAAAACAAAACAGAGAAGTATGGAAAGATAGAAGAGACAGAAAGAGGATAACCTGGATAAGATATCTGACAAAAGTTTTTGACATCATTGAAAGAATTAAACAGCTAAAATGGAAAGGGGCAGGGCACATTGCAAGATAATAGGTGGAGCACAAATATCCTACAGTGGTATCCCAAAGATGTAAAGATGTAGTGAGATGGAGTAAGATGTAGTCAAGTAAGATGTAGTGACGAAATCAGAAAAGTGGCCGGTGTAAATTAGATGACGAAAGCACTAGACAGGAAACATTGGAAAAATTTAGGGGAGACTTACATCTAGCAATGGATTGAAAACAGTTGATTATGATGATTGATATATATAGCAATATTATCTTTCAGCAATATATGTAGCTAAAAGAAAAATAGGGCTTTGTAAAAAACTGTACAATGTAAGATTGGGTATAGCTGAATTATACAAGAAAAGTATAAATGGATAGGAGAGAGTGGGACAGGGGGAGGAATGGGAGAGTAGATTTTTCTCTTTACACACCATTCATACATTTCACCAATCATACACTAGATGAAGCAATGGTACTCCAATCTTCTGTTGCAAAAAGTTGGTGATCTGCATAAGCTTGCAATTGTAGAAAAAAAAAAGAATATTTCAAGAATCAAAAAGTAAATTTGCTTCATGTATTTCTTATGCTTCCTGTATATTAATGACCAGTGGCACAGCCAGAATTCGGTTCTAGGGGATGTTTTGAGTTTCTGATAAAAGTGATTGTCGGTTATTTGTATCGCTGGATAATAGAATCAATACTAATTAGAATATTCACTGTATAATACTTAAACTCAAAGAGCATCTGAGCGGCAGGAAATCATTTTTTAACATAATGCGTCTCAGAAAAGCGATTTAGTTCAAATAACCAATTTTTACTTAACTAATCCATGTAATATGCACTTTCACAATTTTAAGTAGAATTTTCACCATTTAATTGAATCACTTTATTTAATGAAGTATGATTCAATAAAGCGGCAGATTTCGAAATGCACCAAATATTGAAATATTAAGTTTGATTTTGATTCATATAAGCGGCAACTATAGCGATCTTTCTTAGCTCTGGGAGGTGTTTTAACCCCAAAACCACCCCCTTGGCTGCACCACTATTAATGACTTGTTTCAGTATAAATGTAATAGTTTCCCCTATTTACAGAACATTATACTGTATATTATCCCTAATTTAAACTAAGCTTAAAAGCAGCACAGTTGTTTATATGAGTAGTTTAACATAAAAAAGATACTGGGGAGGAGTGGGACATATCATCAAAAGGGAGGAATGCATAGGCGTAACTAGAGAATTATTCTAGGGGGGGCACGGCCCCATCTATTTAATAATTTTTAAACAATAATTGTAAAAACTATTATTGTTTGAAAACCATAATAGTGTGACAATGTTGTTTTATAGTAAACTGTTTGATAATTTCCAAACAATAATAGTATTAGTAACTTAGTCGTAAGTGGCATTTTTATTTTTCTGATTTATTTTAAGATTCACTTTTGCTCTCAAACGCGCACCAAACTGGAAACTTTTCTTATTTAGAAACTATATTAGGTGCCTTGACTGCCGACTTTTTGATAAATGCAGAAAATATTACAAAAAATGCAGTCAAAGTTTGTCTTTTGAACCGGATTTTCCAAAGCCGGACATCTGGGAACGAAAAAAAGGATCATGCTAAGTAAATAATTTTTGATAAATCAAATTCTAATAAATTCAGCGAAAAATGAAGTAACACGGCATCTTATAACATCTCTTCTAAAATTATCTCAGCAAGTTTCATGTTTTTACTTTTAAAAGTGAATCTGAAAATGTATAAGAAAATTTTGAGCTGCTGAGGGAGATAGACCATTTTTTCGAATACACCCTTAATGAGTCAAAATTTGCTACCACAGTGCCAAAATTAAATGGCAATTTAAGATCATTGTGAAGATTCTAAAGACACAAAATTCCTTGCATTAGTTCTTAAAGTAAGACTATTGCGGGGAAACGCCACCTGTTGGGCTATGTATACCAAAACATAAACAGCAACAATATTTATCAAGCTATATCTGAATCTGAAACTTGATGAAGTTCGCTGATTAACTCTTGAAATAGAGCTATAGCAGGAATTGAGAAAAAATCAGCATAGCAGCGCCATGTATTGGGAGACTGACAACAAAACATGAACAAAACTAGTTCATTTCACGGATTTATTGAAGCTAAAGTTTGATGAATTCGTGCACCTGAGAACCTGAGATAGAGTAATTGCGCAAATCGTGAAAAATGCAACATAGCAGTGCCACCTGTTACACCAAAATGCAAACAGCATCGATTCATGTCGAAGACTAACTGAATCTGAAGTTTAATGGAAATCTGTGCATTAATTATCGATATATAGCTGTTGCATAAACCGTAAAAAATGCGCCATAGCAGCGCACCTGTCGAGCTATTTGCACCAAAAACTAATCAATATCAATCTATATCAAGAATTACCTGATTATAATTGTTAATTAAATTCCGTGCGATAGTTCTTGAGATATAGCTATTGTAAAAATCGTGAAAAAAAAAGCATACCAGCGCTATCTGTAAGCGATTTACACAGAAACGAATACAATATCAATTCATGTTAAGTAAAAACTGAAGTTTGGTTGATATTCATGCCTTAGTTCTTCAGATATAGATTTTGCGTTAATCGTAAAAAAAGCAGCGTAGAACCGCTATCTGTTGAGTGATTTGCAACAAAAACTAATCAGTATCAATTTGTATTAGGGACTCCCTGAATATAAATTTTTATAACATTCCGTGCATTAGTTCTTGAGATAGAGCGTCCACAAAATTTATGTAACATATACACAGAGTCACAGATTCACATATACACAGACAGACATTTTGTAAAAGCTTGTTCTTACTAAAAACTAGGAATCTCTGATCCCTAAAACAGGTAAATCCGTCAAAAACCGGAATTCGAAAATTTTCACGAATCCTATATTTTCTTCCGTAAAGATAGAAGAAAGTAAAAATAGTTTTGTTAGAATTGATAATACTCAATTGAAAGCTCATTTGTTAATAAATTCCTAAAACGTATAGTCTATCAAAGGAACTAATTGGATAAAACTTTCTTCTGTCTTAAGCTGCTATCAGATCCACAAACTTTAAGAGCAACAAACTTTTCAGCCGATTTTAACCCCAACTTTTTCCCTTTCAAAGAGAGAAAAAGGTTACAATTATTTGCGAAAAAGTTGGAGAAAAAGCAGGAAAACCAGTTCTACTAGTACCAGCCATTAATATTTATCGCCTATTCCTATAAATCGCTTAACTCTGATTCGTTGAAATGCTCGATGTTCGATGAAAAATCTCGGCTAGTGGAGACTTTTTTGGAACAGCAGAAAAAAGTTGGGGGGCATTGCTGTTTGCTATCAACTGGGTGTTGTGAGGATATTTCGTGAAGAGTTGGAGAAAATCAAGTGTTGGCTCAAAAATCTTTCGAAATGTTGGTGAATCTGATAGCAGCTTTATACAGCAAGTTTTCGATTCAAAACAGTGGCTGGGAGAGAGGGAGAAAAAATTTCTTAATGCATTTGGCGCAGCCAGAATTCGACTCTGGAGGGAGGGGGATAGAATTGCTTATAAACAACAGAATCACCAATTTTTCTTTAAATAAATAAACTAGTCAATGAGTTATAAGCAATTTTGATCGCATGACAACCTTTTTTTCTCATTTTTGTCGCTACTGCGTCGTAAATTCGTTTCAGATCATCCACTGTGAGAATCGTCCCCTGAAAGATCTTATCAAAGAATGAAGAACATTTCTGAGTTACATAGCTTTTTAATCCTGAATCTAGAAAAAAAAAGTTAACGGGAAAAAAAGGACATAAACTACAAAAGCGAAAAAAAAAGTGAGACGGGAAAAAAGTTACCGGAAAAAAGGGACAAGGAAAAAAATTTGCCGGAAAAAAAGAGTGACAAGGAATTGATTTTGGGGATTTATTGGTTAAGTAGGAAAGGGGAGGGGGTCGGGAAAGGCTCTTAATTTAGGTTAATGGGTTTTTCATGCTGAATTAACTGTTTTGGTTAAATTTTTGGCTATATACGTTTCATACTGAAAAGACGCTTGCCTGATTAGAGGTTTGGGAACGGACGACAAACAAAGTAGAAACATACAACATAGTTTGTACATTAAAATTTTTTAACATATATTTTTTAAATGTTTTATATTACATTTTATTATGTGTAATATGAGAAATTAATTAGTAAAAATCCAGTTTTAAATGATAAATATTCGGCATAAATTTAAATGACAATTACAACAAATGATTCAGCATATTACTTTTTAAAAAAATAATATAATAAATAAACCAGTTTTAAATGCAAAATGAATTGTAATTAATAATTATCAGGAAAAGGGTAAAATGTGTTATATTTTCTGACATAATTGTTTTCAATCATTAAATTAAAAAAGAAAGAAAATTTGTTTTTATTTGTTATTTGCGTTCAGTTGCATAAAACCTTAATATTTTTATTTTACTTGGGTATTTTTGCGGCAAACCTTTACCGAGAAATCCCCTGATCGACAAATTTATTTAGAGACTAGCCGTCCGCGTTATCTACCGGACATCCCCCTCCGTCAACTGGGGAAAGCAAGCTTCTTTCAATAATCTCCCGTTCCCCCATTTATACTTAGCAAAAGAACCTTATAACTAATCAAGGATACGCCTTATCATAATAAACCTACATCCAAAATTTGTAGCAAATCGGATAATTCTGCGTAAAAAAGCCATTTATTTAATTTAAGGGGGATTACCCTCGGTTTCTCCCTCTATGCTTAGCAATTAAACCCCCTTGAAACTATTCAGGGATTCACCTTATCAAAAAAAAAAAAAAAAAATAAATAAAAAATAAAAAAAAATAAAAAACTACATTTAGGATTTGAAATACATCGGATAATTCTGCATAAAAACCGATTTATCTACTTTGAGAGGGAGATAATTGCTCGCCCCCTCCCCTTTATAATAAGCAAAAGAATCTCCATAACTAATCAGAGATACGTCTTATCATAATGAACCTATGTCCAAAATTCGAGGTAAATCGGATAAATCTGCGTAAAAAGGCATTGATTTAAGTTAAGAAGGATTATCTCCTGTCCCCCCTTTATACTTAGCCATTAAAACTATTCAGGAATTTACCGTATCAGAAAGAATCTATATTTAAAATTTGAAATAAATAGGATAATTCTGCATAAAAACTGATTTATCTAATTTGAGGGGGAGATAATTGCCCGCCCCTCTTTATAATAAGCAAAAAAACCCCATAACTAATCAGAGATACATTTTATCATAATGAACCCATGTCCAAAGTTCCAAGCAAATCGGATAATTCTGCGTAAAAAACTATTAATTTAATTTAAGAGAGGTTTCCCCCGTCCCCTTTTTTCTTAACCATTAAACTCCTAAAACTCTTCAGGCATTATATACTATATATAATCATTATCAGAAAGAACTTATATCCAAAAAATGACACACGTTGGATAATTCTGAATAAAAACCCGTTTATATCTTATTTAGAGCTGATGAGGTGTGTGTGTGTGTGTGGGGGGGGATAATCACATGTCCAAAAATTGAGCCAAAACAATTAGTTCAGCATGAAAAATACATTTACCTAAATTAAGAGCTTCCCTCCGATCCCCTCTACAGTGGTGACCATCTCCCCCCCCCCAAAAAAATGACGCAAATTCCCCCCTCCAAAAAAAAAAACTTCATACTTTAACATTGACCCCCTTAAACAGAATATCAATCGTAAAATATATTCTACTTATAATCTACTGTACATTCAAAACATAGCGAAATGAGTTCTTATTGCCATTTTTTAGAATAAGAAAGAAAACACAGGAACATTTCTGAAAATTCAATGTTGAAAAATTTTAAAAATGATATTAACAGAATCAAGATTTACAAAAGATAGAGAGTTCAGTATAGCAGAATGGGTTCTTATTGCCCTTATCTAGAATTTAAAGAACGAAAACACATGAACATTTCTGGAAATTAAATGTTGAAAAAATTTAAACGTGATATTAAAAAAAAATCAAGATTAAAAAAAATCTGTTTAAAAAATCAAGATTTTTTTTAACAGTAAAAAAAGGAAATATTAAGAATTTAAAAATACCTCCCTCCCCAAAACTTAATTGTATGACGCATCTTGCGGCACCAAACCCCTTTCTGGGTACCCCTGCCCCCGTGTATACCCAATGAATCCCCAAAATCTATAATGAAATCCCAGAATTAATTCCTTGTCACTTTTTTTCAGGTAACTTTTTTCCTTGTCCCTTTTTCCGGTAACTTTTCTGTGACACTTTTTTCCGCTTTTGTAGTTTGTCACTTTTTTCCCGAATTATTTTTTTTTCCGGTCCCTTTTTTTTTCGTGCACCCACTTGCCTATTTCGTGCGTTTTTTTAAAAAAGAATTAATTAAAAAAATTGTCTGAAAGTAGTAGAGGACTGTACGGGGCCGGGCTTGGCCCCGTGGACCGTACCCGGGAATCGTTTCGAATTTTCTAACGGGCCGGGCCGGCAGATTTAGAATGGTTTTTCAACGGGCCGAGCCGGCAAAAAAATTGAACGGACCAAGCCGGCGCGTTCTGAAGATTTAAGCAGAAACAATAAAATATGAGCTATTTTCAACGAAAATGGTTTTAACGAGAATAAGTATAAAGTGCGTCACAAGCCATACTAGTTTGACAGCATAAAAATATACAGTGTAGAGATTGGCATCAGGGAGTTACATTGTGTGTAACCCGTTTTAATATTTTTTTAGCTGACTCATGCCGAGCCAAGATCAACCTTGCATTATTTTTCGACATATAAACTGGCCGGACGGAACTAGACTTAACTGTTCTCAAGATCTGTAGGGCAGAAAACATGATTTGTAAAATTATTAACAGCGATAAAGAACTTATGTTAGTTTAATCTTTGGATATATACTTCTTGATGGTTTTTAAATTAATTTCTCAATAATGCGAAAATTTGACTCATTTTCTGATCAATTTTAAATTGTAAAAGTATAAAATTTATAAGTTTAACTATTGAAAAGATTTGAAATCGAATAACGTTTTTCTTTTTTGATAAATAAAATACTTGTATAACCTTGTTGAGATATAATAGTTTCTCAAATGACCGCATGTTTTTCTCCCTTCCCATGGAATCTAGGAAAAAAAGTGACTGGAAAAAAAGTTATCGGAAAAAAGTGACAAACTACAAATGCGGAAAAAAAGTGACACGGAAAAAAGTGACAAGGAAAAAAGTTACCGGAAAAAAGTGACAAAGAATTGATTTTGGGGATTCATTGCTTAAGTATGAAAGGAGGATCGGGGAGGCGGGCTCATAGTTTAGGTAAATGGGTTTTTCATGCTGAATTAACTGTTTTGGTTCAATTTTTGGATATATGTTCATCCTGAAAAAACGCTTGCCTGATTAGTTTTGGGAAGGTACGATTACTCCCCCCCCCCCTCCCATCCGTCTTCAATGAGATGAATGGGTTTTTATGCAGAATTGTCCAATGTGTGTCAAATTTGCATATAGTTTCTTTTACGATAAGGCTTATATATAGTATATAATGCCTGAAGAGACTTAGGAGTTCTAATGGTTAAGTATAGAGAGGGAACGGGGGATAACCTTTCTAAAATTAAATTAATAACTTTTTACGCATAATTATCCGATTTGCTTAGAATTTTGGACATAGGTTCATTATGATAAGACGTATCTCTGATTAGTTATGTGGTTCTTCTGCTTATTATAAAGGGGGGCGAGCAATTATATCCCCCTTAAACTAGAAAAATAGGTTTTTATGCAGAATTATCCCATGTATTTCAAATTTTAAATATAGGTCTTTCTGATAAGGTGGATCTCTGAATAGTTTTAAGGATTTAATATCTAAGTATAGAAGGGGAATAAAATATAATCCACCGTAAATTAAATTACTTTTTACGCAGAATTATCAGATTTGCTTCAATTTTGGATTATAGAACCATTATGATAAGGCGTATCCCTGATTACATATGGAGTTATTTTGCCAATTAAAAATTGGGGCGGGTGATTATTCCCCCCCCCTCCCTTAAATTAGATAAATTATTTTTTATGCTCACTTATCCGATATATTTCATATTTTGGATATATGGTCTTTCTCATAAAGTGAATCCCGGAATAATTTTAAAGGTTTAATGGCTAAGTAAAAACACTGGGGGGAACGGATGATACCCCTCCCCCTTAAATTAATAAATGGCTTTTTACGCAGAATTATCTGATTTGATTCAATTTTGTTTGGGCGTTCATTATGATATAGCGAAGTCCTGATTAATTGTGGGTTATCCCCCGTTCATCGCTCTATACTTAGCCATTAAACCCTTAAAACTATTTAGGGATTTACCTTATCAGGAAGAACCTATACCCAAAATTTGAAATATGTTGAATAGTTGTGAAAGAAAAAAAAAAAAACTATTTATTTTATTTAAAGAGTGGAGGATTAATCGCCCGCTTCCCCTATTTATATATCAAAAGAACCCAATAATTAATCAGAGATTCGCCTTCTTATAATGAGTATACATCCAAAATTTGAAGCAAACCGGATGATTCTGTGTAAAAAGCCATTTATTTAATTTAAGGGGGTTTATCCCCCGTTCCCCCTCTATACATAGCCATTAAACCCATAAAACTATTCAGGAATTCACTTTATGAGAAAGATCCTATATCCAAAATTTGAAATACATCGGATAAGTGTGCATAATTTTTTAAAATCTAATTTAAGGTGGATATAGTAATCACCCGCCCTCCTTTTTAATTACCAATAGAACCCCATAACTAATCAGAAATACGTCTTATCATAATAAACCCATGTCCAAAATTCGAAGCAAATCGGATAATTCTGCACAAAAGTCATTTATTTAATTTAAGAGGGGTTTCCTCCATCTCCCCTTCATACTTAGCCATTAAATCCTTAAAACTATTCCGGAGTCCACCTTACCAGAAAGAACCTATATTTAAAATTGAAATACATGGGATAATTCTGCATAAAAACATATTTATCTAGTTTGAGGGGGAGAATTGCTCGTCCCTCCCCTTTATAATAAGCAGAAGAACCCATAACTAATCTAAGATACGTCTTATCATAATGAACTTATGTCTAAAATTTTAAGCAAATCGGATAATTATGCGTAAAAAGCCATTAATTTAATTTAAGAAAGGTTATCCCCCGTTCCCCCTCTATACTTAACCCTTAAACTCCTAGAATCTCTTCAGGCATTTTATACTATACATAAGCCTTATCGAAAAGATCCTATATGCAAATTTGACACACGTTGGATAATTCTGCGTAAAAACCCATTCATCTAATTGAGGACGGATGGGGGGGGGGGGTAATTGTCCCTTCCCAAAACTAATCAGGCAAGGGTCTTTTCAGGATGAACGTATATCCAAAAATTGAACCAAAACAGTTAATTCAGCATGAAAAACCCATTTACCTAAACTATGAGCCCCCCCCCCCGATCCCCCTTTCATACTTAACCAATGAATCCCCAAAATCAATAATAAATCCCCAAATTTAATTCCTTGTCACTTTTTTTCAGGTAACTTTTTTTCCTTGTCACTTTTTTCCGTGTCACTTTTTTTCTGCTTTTGTAGTTTATGTCACTTTTTTTCCGTTTACCCTTCCCATGCTATTGCTTCCGGAAATTCTATTCAAAACGCTAATTATGACATTATTTTGGAGTATTCTTAAATTGGAGCATTCTTAAATTGCTTATATCAAAAAATGGATAACGCCATTCGATTATATAGTTTCTGAATAAAGATACCTGCTAATCTTATGGGTTTCTGAGAAAAAAAAAATGAATTTAGAATTGTATCAGAAAGGAGCTTCTTTGAATTTAAGAATGAATTTGGATTTAAAATCTTTAATAAAATGATATAGAAATGTTTTTATATGTCTTTTTTTATCAAACAGCTTTAAAAGTAACGATGTTTTTAGCTTTCCTCTTTTTTTTCTTTTATTTAAGCCATATTAAATTTTTAATGAATCTTTATTTGAATGTTGAAAGCCTAAGAATCTAATTATCATTAATGTTGTTAATGTGTATTTCCTCTAAAATATACTGTAATATCCTTTCATAGATATGTATGTAGTATTCTTTAAAAAAATCTTAATTACATGGTAAAAATTTGAATTTTTCAGAAATCGTAGAAATTGTAATGGGCCGGGCCTGTTATCACTGATTTCTATACGGGCCGGGCCGTCGCGAAATAAATGTCCTTACGGTCGGGCCTGTCCCGGGGCTGGAAATTCCGGTCCGTGCAGACCTCTAGAAAGTAGTCCCTTTGGATTTGAGAACAAACTTAACAAAAGGATAATATACGAAACTGTTACATTTAAGTTAATATCTTTCTAGAAACATAAATATAAATGCATTTTATACTTTCCAAACATACCTGGATTTAATGAATGCTTAAATGATTCGAAGATTTTAAAAAATGATCTCTTATATCCATCTTTTTCATAATTTTCTTCTCTGAAGAAGATTTAATATCAATCATAGCGAAACGCACAATAAAAGAAACTACCTTAGCACTACAGCAACTAACAAAATGTTTGTGGAATTAAGTCTGCCCTTGAAAGCATGCTCGCATGCTTTGAAGCGAGCATTTTTCCTGGAATTCAAACGTCCAGTCTCGTTTCCAAAAAAAAAAAAAAAAAAAAAAAAAAGAACAAGAAACAGATGTAACTAATTAAGACCCCCCCCCCCCCCCCCCCAGTGGTGCAGTCTTGAAAAACCCGAGATAGTGACAGGAAATGACCATTCCTTTTAGCCTTCGGTTGATTTCCAATAGTTAAATGAATGCCGTCCTCTTTCAAAATGAGTGATCAGTTTCTGTTAAAAGCTGATACTGTTACCATGTGCTGTTGGGGCCGATCGATGAGTAAGAAATAATTGTAAAAAAGCGAGAAAAGACGCTAAATCTGAAAAATATAGAGTAAAAAAGACAAATGCAAAAAATAGAGAGTTTAGCGTCCCACTCCGAGGCATGTGTAATCTCTCAAAAAAATAAAATTTTTACGTTCTAACATTACCATAAGAGTTTAAAATTCTAGGGGGGGGGGCACTGGTTTGTCTGGGGTGGGCCCGGCCCACCCGGCCCCCCCGCTAGTTACGCCTATGGAGGAATGGGACAAGTGCAATTCCTTCTTTAGAATAAGATAAATGTAAATTACTAATAATATGTAAACATCTTAATAGAAGGATTACATTTAACGAGAAATAATTGAAAAATTGAACAGAAAATATTGTAACATTTAAGCCAGACATAAAATAAGCAAGGAAAGAAAGCAAAAAAAGATATGCTTTTTAGTTTACAGAAACTTCCAGTGATATAGATACTGGAATTTGATATTATGATGCATACAATCACCTTTCACATTATTGTTGAAGGTGAAAAATTAATGTAAGAAATCCATTCGTCTAATAATAATGTTGACATTTGTGTACAAAATTTTGTTCTTACTAAATATTATGACATGAAATCACATAAATTATATTGGAATAATTGAAGCTGTAGTTGGAATAATTGAAGCCTTGTTTTTTTTACCAGAAGTGCTTTTTGAATCTTATAAAAGGGTATGACAGATGTCTCAACTCTTAGAACTTATGTAGAAAAATAAAGTTACGTCTTATCTTTAGTGATTCATTATATTTTTTTGTCTTTCATACACACGTCTGTAGACAGTCGTCAGTATCGTTGTCCGAAAATAGGGAAATCTATTTTCAGATTCCCTCTCATAATTTAAGAATAATTTTAACAGCTACTTAATGCAATAATAATAAATGTGACTGCATGTATGACTGCTATATTTTTTAACTTATTAACAACACTAAAAAGGTGTGAATGCAAATATATCCAATCAACTTATGTGAAGTGCAGTCATTAATTTTCCAAAACCAATATTATTCAGAATGTTTCATCTGTTAAATAACCCCCCCCCCCTCCGGCCTCTTTTTTAAAAAGAATACAATCTCTCTGCTAAATTGATCTTTGCTTCAGAAATACATCTCATAAAAGGTATCACAGAAATTACCCAAAAATGTTGTTTAAATAGTACTTAAAATATTCTATTCGAAAAAGAAACTTTCATTAACTTTGAATTTTTAAAGTTTAAAAAAAAAATCTTGAAAGACACTTTGAGGAACTTTATTTGCACAACTTTCAGATACTTATATGACATAAGCTCATCTTTCATTTTGTGTTTCTTTTGTACAATTCACGGACAAACTCAAAAGGATTTGAGTAGACAAAATGTCCAATTACTAAATTTTCCAGTCACCCCTCCCCCTATCCTACTATTCTTCCAAAATTTTCCTTGCATTTTTGCATCAATCCAGAAAATAACCAAAACTGCAGTAAAAAAAAGGGAGGAATTCCTCCATTTCTTGCCTGCAGGAGGAACTCTTTCATGGTCTGCCAATATAAATCATTTTTGAGACATGATGATTAGCAAATGACAAGAATTTTCCCTGATATGGTACAAAAGATTGAGATAAAAATACTTTTGGAACAACTGACTAAAGATTGTATTTTCCAGTGCAACTCCATCATCCAGCCATAAAACTATCAAAAGCTACACTAACTCTTCTGTGCCCTTCAATGACACAGAAAACTTGACTTGGAAAAGTTTCTAATCTAATTTTTATCAAATAGCCTATCTAAATATTTCAAATCTGAGGTAACTCATACGCCTGTAAAAATACAAATTTCTCGCTAAACATTTCGGATCCCCGGTAAGCTTTTAGCAAAATACTGTAAAACATCGTGCACCATTCAACAAGAATGATGCAAGGGAGGTTATCCATATTCAACAAATGCTGCCGGTATCCCGAATTTTGTTCTGGATTGCCATATTTTGCCTTACAGTTACATACGGTTATGAATGCAGTTCGTAGAAATCTACAATGATAATTATAACATATCCGGATAATTTGCATCTAATCAAATGAATCTATTAATGTGATCAACATTTCAATCAGTTTATAAATGAGGGTGGGAACTAAATGGACTTTGAAAACTGCAAATAAAATGATAGTGATGTATAAATGTTACGTTTCAAATTTATCTGCAAACACAATTTGCAACAATTTTCATGGCATTAGAGAAAAAGAACTAGAGCCAGCAAAGTAGTTCTAAGGCATTTAAAATGTAAAACATAGCTTACGAGTTAATATGTAAAGTCGAAAGGATTAAAATTCATCAATCCATAAGCATAACGAAAGTACTTAACTTCCAATCCCGTCAACAAACAATAACAATGCTATGTTGTTGCCAAACAACTATCAATAACTACCAATGTAAGGAAAAAAAGGGGGGGGGGGATACGAGAATCCCGAACAAAGCCCGTATTTTGCGAAGTTTTGTAAAAAAATACAAGAAATTTGTTTTTGAAGGCGAAAATATAAGTTTTTTTTTAAAACATATTGTTTGATATTTTTATGTTTTACACTGTTTTTCTAGCTAGAACGATTTAGAGCTCAAATTAGAAAAATCAACTAAACCAAATCACCTCCTGAAAGTTTTTTTTTTTTTTTTTTTTTTTTGCCTCTCCGGGTTTCTCCATTTTCATTGGTTGAGCGGTAAAAGTTCAATGATTTTGATTGCTTGGTGGAAATTGGAGGGCATGTGGGGAACGATATTTATCAGAATCCTTCTATAGTAAAAAACTAGCCTTAAATAAATTTCCAGGAATCAGCGCTGAAACTAGCCTTTTTTGCGCCCGGGGCAAACATTGATTTTGGCGTCCTCCCACCCACGACGTATATGCATTCTTTATAACAAACACACCAAAGAAAATCTTAATTTGGCGCCCCCTTCACCTTCTGTTCTGTTGGCGCCCGGGGCACGTGTCCTCTATGCCCCATCTAGTTTCGGCCCTGCCAGGAATGGCTCCTGGAATGATGCTGATGTGTAAGGTTTCCGGAAATAACGCGTCCGGGTGGACCACACCTTCCATGAGTCGAATAGACCAATCAGGAAAGGGCTCCGTCTATGCTTCGACCAATGAAGAGAGGGATGAATTCCAAAATCGAGTGTATGGAAAATAAGGTATCGCGAAGCGATTCCAACCGGGATTGCAAAGCAATACCGAACGGAATCGCGAAGAGATTCCATGGGGTATTGGCGAGAGCAGCAAGCAGGGGTAGACTACAACTTGGAATCGCGAAGCGATTACGCGGGGGGTTGGCGAGTATAGCGAGCAGGGAGGCGGAGCCTCCCTAGTTTCACAAAACAAAAATAATGTTTGTCAGAATTTCGCGACCGGAATATCGTTCAGTTTGCTCTATTACATTTGGAGCCCTTGAACGTGGAACGATTATTGTGTTTTTTTTTTTTACATCCCAAATCCATTTATAACTAATCGGATGTGGCAATCCCAAAACTTTCTTCTATATCATACACGTAAATACTTCCAGAAAAAATTAAACATAGCAGCGTCAAGGGTTGGGTAATTTACACCAAAATCTAATCAGCAACTACTTATTTCACGTTCTAAGTGAATCTGAAATTTCGTGAAAATCCATGTATTAGTATTTGAGATCGAATCATCGCAGAAATCGTTGAAAAAAACTGGATAGAATCGTCACCTGTTGAACGATTTACTCTAAAAGCTAAAGAATACTAATTGATATCAGGGTCAAACTGATTTGACGTTAGATGAAAATTGGTGCTTTAGTTCCTGAAATAGAGTTATTGCAATCATCATGAATAATGCCGCATAGCAGCACTACCTGTTGAGAGATTTACTCCAAAAACTAAAGAATGCTCATTTATATCAGGGACTAATTGAATCTGAAATTTAGTCAAAATTCGTGCATTATTTCCTGATATAGAGCTATTGCGATAATTATAAATAATGCCGCATAGCAGCGCCACCTGTTGGGTAATTTGCAACAAAACGTAATCAGAGCCATGTTATATCAAGGACTAACGGAATCTGAAGTTTTATGAAAATCCGTCCATTAGTTCTCAAAGACAGACATTTTGTAACAACATGTTTTTGGAATCTCTGACCTCTAAAACGTGTAAATCCGTCGAAAACCGGAATTCGAAATTTTTCACGAAACCAATACTTTCTTCTTGTAAAGAGAGAAAAAAGTAAAAATAAGGCGTATCGGTATTAAAAGGTGGAACACAAAATGTATCCAACTAACTTTTTATCTATTTCGGAAACAATTGATCAACCGGAAGTCTGCATTTTTATGAATTTTTGCTATTCTGAAAAATCTTGTAAAAAGACAGGCTTCTGAGTAGTTAAACTTGTTTTCAAAATAGCGAATAATTTATGAAGCTTATATTTAAAAATCGTCAAAATTTTCGTCAAAAATAAATAAATAAAATAAAGAAGTAATAATAATAAATAAATGAATAAGTATCTGGATCTCAGCATTAAAGTACCTAGTACTATAAGCAGGAATGTAGTGGAGGGTATACGCCGCATACCTTCTGGAATTTTTTTAAGGAGCACCGTATACAACCTGTTTCTCAAGAAATATACTATCTAGAGTATACCCTCTGCTTAGAATATTATCCTCTGTTTTTTTACACGCACATTTTTGACGCAAGAAAGTTGATCGAAATCTAAACATGTTTTTAAAATAATCAGATAATTCACCTAACACTGTTGGTTTTCATGTATACTTCAAATCAAAGATGTTTATATGATGAATAGCTAGTGATTGAGTATTTATTTTTCGGGAAAATTCGGGAGGCGGGTTGGCATTTGGATGATGACATATTTATTGTTAGAGCATAGTAAATAATTAACGCATAAAAAAAATGGAACAACAAAACTAAACGGTGTAGTGAGTGTATAACTTTCGCTTAGAAGGTTCCGTACAATAAAAAATATGAAGTATTAGCTACATTATAAAAAATAATCGTTGTTAAAGGAATAACAGAACTTCGTAAAAAACTGCAAAACGCAGGGTTGGCTATAGCTGTATATACTAGAAAAGTACAAATGGGTAGGGAAGAGTGGGACACTTTTTTCAAAAATAAGAAAATCATCTTTGACACAAAAAAATCGATGTATAGAATATAAACCGAAACTTTTTCCAATGTGTAATGCAATCTATATTGTACAAATATAGAAGCATAATTTACAAATACAATTTTATAATTAAAGCAATTGTAAATTTCAAAATGTGTCCCATATCTCCACACTAACAGGGAAGAATGGGACAGCTATTCAGCAATGAATGATAAGACAAAAATAATCTAGTTACGGCTATATATACAATATAACAAAGATTATAGGTTAATAATATTTATGTTAAAATATCAAATTCCAGTGTCTTCATCACTGGAATGTAAATTAAGGATTCTCAGTCAGAGATGACTTTCAAAAATATATCAGTTCAATTTATTTATATTTTGAAGTAAATGAATATATTTTCAATGTTATAACCAATATACTACCTTCTAAAAATATTTCCATGTTAGCAATTTACACTCATCTTATTCAGTGGCATATCTAGACATCATTTCGGAGGGGGCTGAGATATAGCAAAAGTTTAAAATTTCGTAATCATAAGAAAGTTGACTTTTCCGCTTTAAACAGATTTTATCATAGCAGGTAATGCATACATTATAAAGAACCTGCTAACATTGAATTGAATGGGACTGCAAAAGATTTCGTTTTAAACAGGTTTTCGTCTTAATCAGTATAATTTTATGGTTTATAAAGAGAGCCTGTGTATAACGGAAACTTGGATGAAGTAGTTATTTTATGGTCTCTGCGAAATATTAGCTTTTTAATCAAAACTGCCTAAAACTGACTGTTATTGTGCTCACTATAGATTCTATCTCAGTAGATTTCATTACATCTTGATAGATTTCGTAATTACATTTTACGGTTTTTACAAATTTCGGACGGGGCTGTAGCCCCATCAGCCCACCCCTGAATACGCCACTGATCTTATTAAAAGTAAGGAATTGGACTCGTCTCATTCATCCCTTTGCTGGCATGTCCCATTCCTCCCTCTACCTTCTTTTATGTTACACTTCTTGTATAAACAAAGATGTTGCATTTAGGGATAGATGAAATAATGGATAATATGCAGTAAAATGTTTCATAAATAGGGAAACTATTACATATACAGATGAACAAGTAATTTATATACAAAAAGCATAAAAAGGTATATGAAGAAAATTTATTTTTGATTCTTGAAATAATCTTTTTCTTCATACAATTGCAAGCTTATGCTGATAAGCTACATTTTTAAATTGAAGATTGGGGTATCATTGCTTTATCTAATGTGTAATTGATGAAATGCTTAGAATGATACATAAACAGAAAAATCTACTGTCTCATTCCTCCCACTGTCCCATTCCACCCCACTCTTCCCTATACCGTAAAAATTAAAAAAAAAGATATAAAACCTAATTGATAGAAAATACTGCTATTCTGTATAACTTTTTTTTTAATTTTTAAAATCTTATCCTAATATGTTTTTATTTATTATTTTTTTATGAACCCAATTCAGTGCTGATAATAAAAGTAGTACACATTTAAATTTTTATTTGGCAATTTATAAAACTCAATTCAACTTAGTAATAATCTTTTATTTTTAGAGTGTAGCTATAACAAAATTCTTGGTCAAGTTTAAACTGGAAATTCTACTAATCGCACTTCGAAAGGAGGTGACAAAATTTCAATGGCACCCTAGTCTATGCGTCATTTTTACCGATAAATTTTCAATTAACTCTTAAAGACACAGGAGAGGTATAGAGAGATCCAATCAATGAAAACTAGTCGCGAATTTCATAGTATTTATGCGATTGATTAAACTAAAACTCTATGGCATTACAATCTTGGAAAGATTAGCGCAGACAGTGCCCATCCCAATGTTTATTACACCCAAGGTACCGAGGCGCTATACAGCATACGTCCCAGCCATTTGGTCAGCCTAACACGAGACCTTCGGTGTTTAGTTCCCAAGCAAGCTCGGTACTCATTTTATCGATCCCGAAGAGATGAAAGGCTGAGTTAACCGTGCCCAGTTGGGAGTCCAACTTTTTACCTGCGGTGCTGCAGTCAGACGCTCCAACCACTGCGCCACTGGGCTTCATTTATGTGATTAATTCTAATTAAATTAGTCTGTTTTTAACAATTTGATGTTTATTGCTTTTATACAGCTACTGGATATTGCATTATACAAATATATTATTAAAATTTGTTATCCAGGCTTTAAAAGCCGACGGTAGAAAGAGTGCGCCGCCCCTGCTATTATGTATTCCCAAACTATCCGTGTCTCTAAGGCTAATATCTCGGCTAATTAACGATGTTTTTTTCGAAAAACCATTATCAACAGTGTTTTTATACTTCTGCTACAATATGTTCTTCCAGCAATTGTTTCATAATCATTTCCTTGTTGATGTTAATCGCGTTTGCAACTTTTCAAATTTCCATTCCCTTTCTTTCAAAATTAATTATTTTTATTAATGGTAAAGAAAAAAAAACGAATTTTGATTGTATAAAAACCCAATTTTTCTTAATTTACTTATAAAACAAATTTTAAATACATTTATAAAGATGTAAAATGTATTATAACATTAACCACCAAAACTATAAGGCTGAAATTTTCAACTTTGTTGCTGAACTTCGTTTGCCACCAAAAACTCTGAAAGATAATTTTCGATTTATATGATCTTAAATTTTTATGTCTTTAACGAAGCCAATTTTTTAATTGAAAAATAGTGCTGTGAATTCAATTATTTTTAATATGTGCATTTATGTTGACCGTTGCGTGAACGCAACATCAGCGTATAATGGGTTAGGCCAAAGAGAATTCTTTGTCATTTCCTTTGAATATATAATATTCACATTTTTTTTGTATGCCTTCAAATACAATATACCTGTAAAGGCTTAGTTGCAAAAAACAGCAGGATATATTTTTTCACACATTTTACTTACTAAGTTGCATGAGATCAACTGTTCGTAAAAGGCAAAATTAATCATTTTTACGCAGATAGTAAAATGTCACCACTTGTAATTTTTGCTCTGCTCAGAGGGAAACGTTTATAATTTTTCAATTTATTTTGAATACTTTAAAATAAATGAAATAAAATCGCTGAACATTTCCCCTGCCTTGAAAGCCGTAAGATTTTCAAAAGTTACTCTAAAGATAATTTATACAGTTCATTAACTTGCCATTTTAATTCACTAGTTTCAGTTTTTATAGTTGCAACACGAACCTTCTGCGGTCTAGAACAGTGTGACCGTTTTTGGAAAAATGTAAAAAATCTGGACTGTTGTAGGACTTGCAACAAGCTAAATAAAGCTAACAACTGACTGAAAATAGTAGTCAGTCTTTTCATTTGAAAGTAAGATTCTCGTATAAGGAAATTTAGAAATTATTGCGAATGATTAAAACAATTGATTTAAGTGTTTATTGCTCCTACAGGTTATCTTTTTCTGTCAGTCTACCTATTCTATAGTTTTTTTTATATAATATGTATATGGTATTTATAATATTTTATAGGGTTATACAAAAGAGAACGAAAGTATGAAACGAATATAATGTCAAATGAGGGATTTGTAAATCGCCGATTGTAATATAATTAGGTGCGTTCGTAATTATGTAAATATTTAGCAACTATAGTTGTCATTCAATCCGTCCGTCCGCCTATAACAATGCAAAAACTACCCAAACGAATCATTTGAAATTTATAATGTATAACTTTTGCATAATTTTGTAGAGTCATTTCGATTTTTGTCAAAATCGGACACATAGTTCAATTACAAGGACAATCAAAAGTATTCCATTGCATTAAGGTCAATGGGGAAAAAAGTTTCAAGTGCATTTTAATGGTGATTCTTTCAACTATTTCGATAATAAAATTGATATGCATCTATGGGGCCTTCCATAAATGATGTCACGCGTTTTTTCCATATTTTTGACCCCCCCCCCCCCCAAAGGCGAATCTGGAGAATCCTCAAGCGCGGGGGGGGGGGATTTTAGAAATTTGGAGACTCGACTTTACTGTGTGGGTCGGGGTTAATTTTTTCTCTGCGGGTCATGTTGCTTCTATTTTTTGCTGCAGGCGGGTCTGGGTCCAGTTAGCTTTCATTTTTTTGCTGTGGGTCGGGATTGGATCCGGTTGACTTTTTTTCTGCTAGTCAGATTTACTAATGTTTATGCTGTGGATCGCATTCGGGTCCGTTTGACTTCTATTTTTTGCTGCTGGTTGGGTTAACTTCTACTTTTTTACTGGGTGTCGGATTTGAGTCGGTTGACTTCTACATTTTGCTGTAGGTCGGGTTAACTTCCGCGTTTTTGCTGCGAGTTGTATTTGGGTCCGGTTGACTGCTTTTGCTACGTGTCGGGTTTAACTTCTAATTTTTTGTTGCGGGTCGGGTTTCGGTCCGATTGATTACTATATTTTGCCGCTGGTCTGGTTGACTTAATCCTTTTTACTGCGAGTCAGGTTGACGACTTCTACTTTTTAGCTGCACAATGTGTTGGGTTTTATTCAGATTAACATATACAATTTTCGGGTTTGGGTCAGTTTCGGATTGGATTTTTACTCTTGGATTTGGGTAGACCTGATTTTTTTTTTAAAAAGTCTAAATATTTTTGAAGACAAAAGCTACATACAGTAAAAGCTGCATAACGGACACGCTCAGATAATTATTTAGGAATACTTTTAAATCTACAGAATGTTAAAAATCCTCACTTGATAAAAGACTGCTTTTTCCTTTATATCAAAAATCAGCTATGATTTAGTAAAGAATGTTTTGAAACTTATTAATGAAACAGACAGAGTACAAATAACAAATAAGTAAGATGCCTGCCCAACTTGGGCTCAGAGGGAAAGATTTAGAAAAGTGTACCAGTCGCAGTTGGGCCAATAATAGCTATCATACAGACTGGGTTAAAGGTCTGTACGGGCCGGAATTTCCAGGCCCGGCCCGTAGGAAAGTTATTTCCGTCTGGCACGGCCCGTTGTAAAACTAAAAAGTTCAGCCCAAGTCCGACCCAGCCTGTTCTGGTCCAACGTAATTTCTACTATTTCTAAAAAATTCAGTTTTTTATTATATAACTAAGATTCCTATAAAGAATACTGCGTACATATCTATGGAAAGATTTTACAGCATATTTTACAGGAAATACACAGTAGCAACATTAATAATTACTAAGATTCTAAGACTTTCAACATTCATATAAAGATTCGTTGAAAAACTAATAAGGTTTAGAATAAAAAAAACAAAAAAGTTAAAAGCATCGTAACTTTTAAAGTTGTATAATAAAAGTAGATTTATCAAAATATTTCTATATCATTTTATTAAAAATTCCAAATGCAAATTCATTCTCAAATCCAAAGGAGCTTTCGATACATTCCTGAATTCATTTTTTTCAGGAAATTCATGAGATTAGCAGGTGTTTTTATTCAGAAGCTATGGCGTTATCCATTTTTTGATGCAAGCAATTTAAGAAAATACTGTCAAAGTTAGCGTTTTGAACAGAATTTCTGGAAGCAACAGCATGAGGAGAAAGAAAAAATTGCAACCATTTAACAAGAATCTCTTATATCTCAAGAAGGTTCTGCAAGTATCTTATTTACCAAAAATGAAAACCGCTATTCGATTTCAAATCCGTTCAATAGTCAGTCTTCTCCATTTTATACTTTCACAGTTAAAAACTAGTCAGAAAATGCGTCAAACTTTCGTTGAGAAGTGAAGGTTGTTGAGAAGTGAATTTAAGAACGATCAAGAAGTATATATCCAAAGATTACTTTGACATAAGTTATTTATCGCTATTAATAATTTTACAAATCATGTTGTCTGCCCTACACAACTTAAGAACTATTAAGTCTAGCGTAAAAATATCATCTATTTGTAGAAAACAATGCAAGCTTGATCTCGGTCCGGCATGAGTCTGCTAAAAAATATTAAACCCGGGTTACACACAATGTAACTGTCCGATTCTGGTCTCTACACTGTTACAGTTACATTTCTGTATTGATGTTGCCAAACTAGTATCGGCTGACGACGCACATTTGGACTTATTCTCGTTAAAGCCATATTCATTGAAAATAGCTCATATTTTATCGTTCCTGCTCAAATCTTTATAAAGGCCAGTAGGCTGTCTAAATTTTTTTTATCGGCCTGGCCCATATGGCCCGTTCAGTTTTTTTGTCTGCTCGGCTTGTTTATTTATTTATTTTTTTTTTGGTTGGTCCGGCTCGTTGAAAACAAATCTAAAATATACTTATTATAGAAACTTCACATTGTGCTTTGTGTCTCCTCTGGGCAAAACTTAGTCGCGAAAAAATGACCTTTTTTATAACAAGCAATATTTAAAAATTTCACAGTATTATTTATTTGTGTTTGATGTTTGTTTATATGTCGCATACCACCACAACTTTGTGGAAAAGGTGGCCGCGCACTCATCAGAAATTTCTATACACTTTGGACACTTGACTAGTGACTAGTAGCGGTAGTTTAGATCACGAAAGATATTATCGAAAAAAAAAGGTTAAATTTAATTAATTGAAAAAAAAGATCAGTGGTATTGGATGGGCAGGGCAGAGTCTTTAGATATGTCGGACGGTGTTAAACGTTAATAAGTTTTAAATAAAAATAAATAATTGTACTGTAATATAATTGACTTTAAATTACCACTGATAAAGTAAAATGACGGAAAATATAAAAGATACAGAGAGCTCTTCTAAATTTTCATCTGGTGCCAAAGAAAGTACAAACAATCCTATAAGGTATCCTGGGAAAAAGATCCTTTATTTAAAACATGGCTTTGTAGAAATCCCGATAGCGTAAATCTTGCATATTGTAAGTTTTGTAGGGAAAGTCTCAACTCGAAAAAATCAATGTACAGCACATGAAAACTACTACTCATAATAACGCGAAAACTACAAGTATGCCTTCTGAGAAACGAGAAATTTCAACTGAAGTCAAAAAATCTGGAATGAAATTATGTGCAGCGATTGTTGAGCACAATATTCCTTTTCGGGTAATGGACCATATTTCGTCAGTCATCCAGTCCGCATTTCATGATTCGGAAATCGCAAAATCGTTCCTGTGCAAAAGAACAAAATCAGCAAGATTGGTATATGATGTCATGGCTCCAGAACATAGAAAAGATATGTTAAGTGAAATAAGACACAGTATTTAGTCTTATAATTGACGAAGCGACGGATATCACCACCTCATCACATTTAGCAGTCGTCATAAAATATTTCAGTAAGAAAGCCAAAAAAACCTCTGCAAGACTGAGCTCTTCTTGAAGCTAAATCTGGAAAAGCGATCGATTTGTTTAATACTATCGATCCAGAATTTCAAGCATGTAACATAGAATGGGAAAACTTGACAGGATTTGCGGCAGATACCACTAATACGATGTTTGGAGACAAAAATAGTGTAGGCAAATACATCCTTTAAAAAAATACAAATGTTGTAGAAATAAAATGCATTTACCACAGTTCTTAGTTAGCTGTAGCTGCTGCCTCAAATATTTGCCAAGATGTACTGAAGATCTAGTTGCGGACGTATATGCATATTTTGCTCATAGTGCAAAAAGGAAGAAGAGTTTCAAAGAATTCCAAGATTTTTATGGTACAGAACAGCATGCATTACTACAACATTATCGAATTCGATGGCTTTCGTTTTTACCTTGTGTGTTAAGAATTTTAGACCAGTGGATTCCTCTTAAACAGTTCTTTTTAGTAGAGCATGCAAGCGACCGGATCGCATCTTCAGAAAATATATATAGTTCTTAATGAGGAGAAAAATAAAGCCTATTTTATGTTTCTATCTTTCATTTTGCCAATCACAAATAAATTTAATAAAATGTTTCAAGCATCATACTCCACCGTATTTCACATTCAAACGGAAAGTATAACTATGTTCAAAACAATATGCTCCAACTATTTAAGATTAGATATTGTTAAAAATACACCAGCTCACTTAATTGACACCCAGCAAAATTTTAATTTTCTTCTGCTGAAAGATACATCAATTGGATTGAAAAAAACAGAGTTTTTAGAAAATAGCGACTTGCAAGGTAAAAAAAAGATTACCTTTACATAATTTACTAAAATCCATGCATTTTAGGAAAAAATAAATTATTGCACAGCACACCGAAAGAATTTGCTGATTTTCTGAGAATAATAAAATGGATAGATCTATCTGCAATATGATTGAGAATGAGTACAGATAAATTTTATTTGATATTAATGTTGAAGAATTAAATAAAAAGTGTGAAACCACAGAATTTCGGTGGAAAATTGGAGAAATTACAGATGAAGAACAAAGTTCAAAATATGCAAAGATATCTAGTTTGGCATACGATTTTATGTGTTTGCCTGTAAGTAACGCAGATTGTGAAAGGATCTTCTCCCAGGTAAATCTATTGAAGTCAAAACAAAGAAATCGCTTAAATATAAAAAATGTACAGAAGATTATTACAGTGAAGGAAGGAATAAACAGTTCTGGGCAACTACACAGTTTTTTCTCCTACAAAGAGTACGATCAAAATGCCTGGAATGATCAACAATTGTGAAGAAGACACCGACACCGCAAGTGATGATGAAAACAATCAGGAATAATTTTTATATAAGTAAAATTATAGATATATATTTAAAAGCTCATGAACCAAAGGGTGGGAAGGAGGGTGGAAATCTATACGCAGCCACCTCCTCGTGGCGACTTCTGGGTAGTATTTGCTTAATTTAAGCACATATGAGCTATGAGCAGTTTTATTATTAATTTATACCCTGTTCACACTATGGATAGTTAAAATATCTCAGGCCTGGAACTCTCTCAGAGAATTTTCAACTTGCTCGGGCTAGATACAGGAAAAACCAATCACTCTCATTGGCTATAAAGCTTCGCTTTTACCGATTGGCAGTTGCGGCCGTCTTTATTTCAAGTGCATGCTCATATGTTACATTTGTTCAGTTCAGAGATACAGTGACATTTGTTGAGATATCTTAGGTAAGTTTTTCAATGTGAACAGGTATCCAATTTCGGGAGAGTATCACTTCAAATACGGCGATCTAAGATATCTTATGTTTGTAGCGCGAACAAGGTATTACTGTGCTGAATGAAAATAAAAACGTGCTGCCAAATCTCAATATTCTTCCACCCCCAGGGGGATACCTTCTTCAGGTATTCACGGGTTTCACAACCCCGGGCACCTGAGTGATCTTTCTCTTTTCCTTTTACTCCTCTTGTCTACCTTTCATCTTTATTTCACTCTCATTCTGGTTTCCTTTTCGGAGGTGAGGGCAATTCTGTATGAGCCGATATCATCCTGTATGTCGACTCATGGAGAATTGCCAACACTCACGTGTTGGCCGTGCGTGGCGACCCGTGTCCCTGGAAAGGGGAATGCTGGCAGTTGAGGGAAATCAACATACTGCTTTGGCCTCTGCTTCAGGTAGACGGGAGGTACATATTGGTCCCGTATGCACCAATCGGCTAGTCAGCTGACTTTTGTCACTGGCTTTAGGGATCAAGTGATAGAGCAATTACTAGTCATCTCGTTAAGGGTGGATACTGACATAGGGTTGTCTTGTGACCGTATGGGAGCTGGTTAGCACTGCTGCACGAATGTGCATCCCCTTGTTGGGCTCGGTAGTGGGTGGTGCGGCCGGGGTCTGAATTATATTTTTCGAAATATGGATGGAAATACTTCAATTCCTTCTGCATCTCTCCCTTGTGAAGAGCAACAAATTGCACACAATCCCTCATTCACAAGATTTTTTATAATTAAGCGTACTGATAGTGTCTCTGATAGTTCCTTTAAAAAAGTTACCATTTCTCATTGCAAAAACGTTCCAGATTGTCTTGGGGGATCGCTATTCTCTCAAAAAACTGCAATCTAGTGATTTACTAGTTGAGGTTTCTGCGGCCAAACAATCTCGATTTCTCTCTAATTGCACTACAATAGGCACCTTTTCTGTTTCTGTACAAGCACATAAAACTCTGAATACAAGTCGCGGGGTAGTTTCCGAACCTGATCTGTTATTTTCCACAAAAGAAGAACTTCTGAGTAATTTGAAGGAACAAAATGTCATAGATGTACGCCGAATTACTATTCGTAGAAATGAACAGATAATTTCTACTAAGCACATTATTCCAACCTTCAATAGTCCAACATTACCAACAAGAATTAAAGCAGGGTATCTAAGCTGTCGAGTCCGACCATATATACCAAACCCCATCCGTTATTTTAAATGCCAGCGTTACGGACATACTAACACAACCTGTCGTGGCTCCGTTTAGAGGTCTGCACAGGCCGAAAATTCCAGGCCTGGGCCCGGCCAAAAAGTTAAAATTTCGGCCCGAGCCCAGCCCGGCCCGAACGAAAAATAATGGCCCGACCCGGCCCGGCCCGAGCTCGGCCCGGTCCGGAAAAAAATTTAAATTTCGGCCCGAACCCGGCCCGGCTCGAGTGAATTTCTACAGAACATTGATCTTTAATCTTTTGGAAGAGTTCTGACCAAAAAAAATTATATTAGTCTTTTTTTTTTCCATGTTTATAATCTCCATTTATGCAGAAGTGCCGTAGGCTGCGATATTTATGCTTTTAAATGAATCTTTGTTTGTTGTATGTAAATGTTTCAGTTATCACTAGTATTATTAATCCATATTCCCTGTAATGGAGACAAAAAATCGAAAAAGCGGTATATGTTGAAATTTCCAAAGATGAAATCGCTTTGGAACGAATAAAAAAAAATTCCCTTCTTAACAGATGTAAATGTTTAATATATTTTTTTCTCCCGTATTGTTGTATTCATTTTGCATGGATGAACATTTTAAAATAAACTTTCAGTTAAAAAAAAAATTTCGTCATAATCATGTTTTTTTTTTTTTTGGTGTGTGTGTGTGTGTTTAATTCTATTTTAAAACGCCTAGTAATCTACGATTCTTTAAAAGGAATAAATTCTAATGTTTAATTATAGAATAATGACGGCTTAAAAGTATATGCTTTTTTTGCAGAAATTTTTGGACAAAGCCAAATATCACTGATTTATAAAAAGTCGAGAAAAGGATTTTCATATAGGAAGATTCAATAGGAACTGATTATTTTGGTTCATGAAAACTAGGAAGAATGGAATCGGTCTTGGCTTCGTACGGAAAAAAAAGTTAAGCCCGGCCCGATACTCCAGCAAAAAAATTAAGGCCGAAGCCCAGCCCGGCCCGAAAAGATTAGTGACTAGGCCCGGCCCGGCCCGGCCCGGCCCGAAAGGATTAGTGACTAGGCCCGGCCCGAGTCTTCAGAAGTAAGGCCCGAGCCCGGCCCGTGCAGACCTCTAGCTCCGTTACCTGCGCACGTTGTGCAGAAGTCGGCCATGACAATAAATCATGTGAAAAACCCGAACGCTGTGCAAACTGTAAAGGAGATCATACAGCCTGTTCTCGTACTTGTCCTAATTGGAACCGTGAAAAAGAAATAATTACTATAAAAGTTACTCAGAATTTATCTTATCCAGATGCCTGTAAATTCATTGAATCCAGAACCCTATCCGTTGGAATTTCCTACTCCAGCTTACTTAAGCAACAATCTAAACCTGTAACACAGATTAGTACTCAGACTGACTCCTCTTTTCCACCAAGCTGTTCACCTGAAAAAAACATCATCTAACATTATAAAGAAGACCCGTGATGTCCACTCTACCGCTGTTACAAGAGTTTTGCCAAAATTAGTGCTTTGGGAACCTTCATCAGAGCCTGTAAAAATCGAAAATATTAGTCAATCGCAGAAATCAAGTCAAGTAAAAAAGTTAACCAAACCTGAGAATGAAATAACACCTGCTTCATCTGCATCAAATTCCCAGAAACCTGAAACTAGTCTTAAAGTAAAACCTAGCCAGAAAACGAAAGAGAATAAAACTATTCGGGGTTCTTCATGGTGGCAAACTGTGAAGACTAAAGAGAGAAAATCATATCATAGCCCATCTACAACTAATCTCAAAGATCCAAAACAATAAATAAATATGTGGAGGAGGCTATGGAGTATGGAGTCAGCATCTTACGACTCGAGTGATGATGAAGAAAATTTTATTTTTGTAGAATATAAGCCTCATTGATGTTATCCTTTTAAATTCTGTACGCTTTATATTGTTTTTATGTATTTTTTGTGCGTTTTTTAGACATTGCTTAGATTTTAACTTAGACTTTTACAGATTTTAATTATAACTTGTTTTTCTAACTATGGTCTGTGCTATGACAGCCTTTTAATGCTATTTTTACATTTTAGCTTTTATATTTTAAGCTGTATTACACTTTTTTAACGTTTACTTCTCACTTTGTTCTTGGCGCAGCATGTTCCTAAAGGGACTTTGCGCCATAAAACTTCATTCAACCAACCAACCAACTCAATATTCTTCCTGTCTTTTACTATGAAAAATTTATTAGCACTACCTTTCAGTGAAAATGCGAACTAATATTTTCTTTTGCCATAAAAAATATCGAGGCTTTTAGAAATCTTATTTCGTGCTATTTTATTTATTTGAAATCAAATTTTATTATATATTTAGAAACATTACTTAGACAGGCAAATTAATATAATGTTAACAAAATTTTTCCAATTTATATATACATATACACACATATATATATATATATATATATATATATATATATATATATATATATATATATATATATATATATATAAATATTTAAGATTCGTGATTTATAGGCTAGTCAAATTGTCATAAATAGATGCAAAAATTCTGCTAGAAGATTTTATGTTTTTAAACTGTTTATGGGGATGCTAGTAACAAGAATTAATGGTTTTCCAAAAAAATATCTCGAGGCTAAATTTTGTGGAGCCAAAAAACCACAAAATTTTCGGACTTTTTTCAGTTTTTTGCCTATAACTCAAATTATAAATTTTTTGCGTACTATAATCAATTACAAAAATAAAGAACATTAAATTATCTACAAATTTCATTCTAAAAATGTTTTTCTAAAGCCATTATTAAGCGCGCTACAGCTTTCTAAAAGTGACTTTTTTTCTAATTTTGTGAAAAAATTGCAAACACGAAAATTTACACAATATTTCATTATTTTATCCTCTTTAATGTAACTTATTTAAATTACAGTATTTGTATGATAACAATCATGATGAATTACAACGGAATATTGTAAAAAAATTAAGAACATTGTAACTTTTTTTGTATATAGAGCTTTAGTAGAGAATATTAATATTAGTAATATTTAACTGAATGTAAATAAAAACTACTTACGGCGACATTTTTACATCCCCTCCTACTGATAAATAATGTCATCGACATTTTTGTGGTTGATCCCATTGCATTTTTTACAAATTGCAGAGCATTTGAGTTTTAATTTATGAAAAGAACATGCTTTGTTGCACTCTTTTGTACAGCTACATGACACAACATGGAGCAAGGATTCAAGTGCCGGGTCTCGGCACATTTGAACTGGCTGAAATAGATCCTGTGAGTCCACCCCCATCCTTCAGGAGGGATGTTCTTTCCTAGCCTAGATTGTACCTGACGATAACTTCGGTGAAAATGATGCTGCACAGCCTCTTGTGTTGGTGGTAGCCTTGCAAAATGAACTCTGCTTTTTGTGGCAGATTTAGCAAATAACTGGAACCTTAAGGTGTTCAAATTCTGTGTGGTAGCTATGCATCCACTGTATATTGCAATATAGAATTTTTTTCCAACCTTGATGATCTCTTAACGGGTAGAACCTATTTTATTGAATACGCAGGCTATTTCTCCAAGCTGATCATGTTTTTTCAAATGAACACTTTGAAAAAACATGACTTTCTTTGCCCCCCAAAAAGGGAATGTTGTATCGCATCTGCTGATTGCATGAGGGAAAAGAACATTGTTGTAATTGTATTTGAACGACATGGTTGAAAACCACTTGATTTCGATGCTATCTCTTCCTGGCTTTTTGTGCTGGTAGCCTAAGCTCGTCATAATCACGAGAAGGTTAATGTCTTCTCCGACAATTATGACGCTTTCAAAAGATTCGGCTCTTGAAATAGCTGAGGTAACTATCATGACATCAGCTTCTTCTTTTGCCTGTAACAAACACCAAGTTTTACGCTACAAAAACTATAATTCCATGCATCTGCAAATCACGTTCGAGCTGAATACGCTCAATTACTTTCTGGAACCCTTCATATCCACGTTTTTCAGCAACTTTCAAAAATATAATTTTCGCTTCTAATTTCATTATTTTGTGAATCAAATTTCTCTTTGCGTAGGGCTTTTTTTTATTGTTTTTTGTTGAAGTCACAGTGATTACTTTCGTTACATAATAAGCAATTACCTTGAAGCTTGAAAGAAGTGCTTGATCTGAGGGACAAACTATAGTCTGCAGAATCTTCACCCCGACGAACATATGATGCTATCATTCTCTCAATCGCGTATGTTTTTCAGCAATCATTTTGTATTCTAACTTCTTTGGTACTTTTCAAAAAACTGATGAATATAACTTTGACGCTAAACGACGCTATGTTCAAAGAGCTTGGCAAGTCCTTTCTGGCTCGCAACGCGAGTATCAATATTTGAAGCCGTTTGGCAAATGAAACATAATTTTGGGTCGAGCTCACTCATTTTCCATTACTGCACGAGAAGAGATGCAATAAACGTAATAGCAACATTTTAGAAGAGTATGTCTTTAAAAAAGAACACTAACATCTGAACGAAAGCTTCTCGGGAACGTCATTGGCCACAATCTTCCATCTGCATTCCCTTTTTTTTTATCCCCGGCCCTCCCTCCCTTTGTAATTGTTTTTCTTATAAGGTTTCTAGAATTCTTCTGAACTGCCTTTCTTAAAACTTTAATTTTTCATGAATAAATAAGTCTATTTTATTTTCTTTGTTAGAGATGAAAAAAGTTTTTTTGGGATTGGAGGCGAAAAATATGTCACATTCTGTAAAGTTTTTTTTAAAAGAAGTGATATTTTCAAAAAACCATAGCGCGCTTAGTAATAATTTAGAAAAATGTTTTTGTAACAAAATTTATAGAGAATTTAATGCTCTTTTTCTTGTAACTAAGTATGTTTCCAAAAAATTTATAATTTTCGAGTTACAGGCAAAATAGTAAAAACATTTTTTGCTTGCATTCAGTTAAATACTTAATATTAATGTCCTCCACTAAAGCTCTAAATACAAAAAAGTTACAATGTTCTTAATTTTTTTACAATGTTACCTTTTGTAATTCATCATGACTGTTATCATGCAAATACCTGTAATTTAAATAAGTTACATTAAAAAGGATAAAATAATAAAAAAATGTGCCAAAATTTTCGTTTTTGCGATTTTTTCACAAAGTTAGAAAAAAAAGAGTCGCTTTGAGAAAGCTGTAGCGCGCTTAATAATGGCTTTAGAAAAACAGTTTTAAAATGAAATTTGTCGAGAATTTAATTTTCTTTCTTTTTGTAATTGAGTATAGTACGCAAAAATTTTAAATTTTTGAGTTATAGGCAAAAAACTGAAAAAATTCCAAAAAATTAGTGGTTTTTTGGCTTCACAAAGTTTAGCCTCGAGATATTTTGTTGGAAAACCATTAATTCTTGTTACTAGCATCCCCATAAACATTTTAAAAACATAAAATCTTCTAGCCGAATTTTTGCATCTATCGGTCCTTTTTTCAGACAATTTGACTGGCCTGTTATTATATGGTTAAAACTTAAAGATTCGTGATAAAATCCTTTGCTCAGGTAAGGCTAAATAATACAGAACAGATCTAATGCTATATCGCTTCCAAAACTATTCAGAGATTCGCCTTATCAGGAAACACCTACATACAAAATTTAAAGCAAATCGCATAATTCTGCATAAAACTCCATTCATCAAATTTAAAGGGGGGTAATCGCCCGTATCCCCTTTATATTTAACAAAAGAAACCTACAACTAATTAGGAAAGCATCTTATAACTATGAACCTGTATCCAAAAATTGAAGGAAATCTGTTAATTCTGCAAGAAAAAACATTTACTTAAACTAAGAGCGGTAGTCCTACCGATATCCCATTTATACTTATCTAATGAATTCTCAAAACTAATCAGGGAAGCACCTAATGAGAATGAACCTATATCTAAAATTTGAAGCAAATCGGTATATTTTGCGTAAAAACCCATTAATTTAAATTAAGGGTTACCACTCATTTCCCTCCTGTTGGACGTATCCGATAAACTCGCAAAACGTATCACGGAGGCGCCTTCATGAGAATGATCCTATGTCTAAATTTCGAATGAAATCTGACAATTCTGCATGAAAAACTCCTTTATATAAATTAAGGGGAGGGGCGCTAGCCCCCATTTTCCCTCTTATACTTATCGAATGAACTCCCAAAACTAATCAGGTCAGCGCCTTATCAGAATATACCTATATCCAAAATTTCAAATGCATTGGATGTTTTTATCATGAGTTATCGCGTTACATATGTACGTTCGCACGCACGTTACATACATATATATATACAGAACAGACGGGCACATAAGGTCTTAGGCTTTGATAGCTTGTGAGCTAAAAATCCCCAATAATATATATATCCGTTTCGTAGCAATTCAAGTATATTTATGAAAGAGCTTATGCAATAATGTTCGTGAATGATTTTATGAAGAGCTGTGTATAATGGAGCCCTATACATGAATAAATATTCATTAATCATAATTGATTTGGAACATGGTAGAGTGAAGCTAGACATTGGGGCACCCACGGAAGGAGCTAAGAGGGCTGAAGCCCCTCCCAGACAGCAAGATTAAACGAACTTTAAAGTTTTCTAAAATTATGAAAGTTTACTTTTATTATTTTGTAAAGATTTTGCAAAATAGAAGTTTAGAAAAATAGTAATCTTTTCGCAATTATTTTCTTATTTATAAATTTTCTTATGAAATTTGAAACATTAGCCTTTTTTAATACTCAGGAACACACTTAAAAGAATATTTTCTTTTTATTTATCAAAGAGATTTAATCCTTCAGAATTTTTCTAATGATTAAATTCGCTATATAAAAATTTTGTTAAATCTGTACAATAAAATAGCGTAATAGGATTTTTTTAAAAACAATTCAAATAATATTCGTTACACTGAAAAATTCGTTAAAATGACATGCGTTGTGAAGAGATTCTACTGTATTCTTATTTAAATATAAATCCATTTATGGATTTTAATTTCTATTACTTTAAATAAAATTAATGGAAGTCTTACAGTAACGGCGAAAACATTTAATATTATTTTAGCTCTCTGCTTTCTAAAATTTAAAAGTAAAAAAGAATTTTGACTCTGAGATGCATTTATTTGTCATAAAGTTGCTATAGGTATGAAACTATAATAAATTTATCTTCTTAACTGTTTGCGTATTATGAAACTTGCTGATTGAGTGGATAAAAATATTTGCAATAACAAACAAACAAAACCAGCAGGATTTAAATAAAAACTAAATAGATTAACCCCTTGGAGACAAGCTGCACGTATACGTGCCGCAAAAAGATTTAAGAATCCTTGTTTATTCCCACCAGTAAAAATTTACTGTAAAATTTGCCTTATTTAATCGGAGCATTTTCTCGATTTAATAGAGGCACAAATTTCTGTTTTTAAAAACCGGTGACGATACATTAAATATCTCGTAAAATGCTCCCCTCGCGAAGGGGTTATAAAAAGTTAGGAAAGGAAATGACAGATTTATTTATAAATGTACACATCACCTCTTTTCTCAGATTCAACGCAAACACAAAATTAGATAAAATAATGCAAAAAACATTAATATAGAATATGTCAGAATGTTGGATTTGCCAACTTCAGGATTTGCCAATGTTGGATTTGCAGAAATTAAACAATTTTAACTTTTAAGAGAATAATTGAAATCTTCATTAATTTACAGTCACCATTATTGTAAAGCGATTAATTTTAAGATATTTAAAAAGCTTCAAACCGCTAAATCACAAGTCTGTTAACCCTTTATCTAACGCATTATGAATTCATGAAAATTTTACATTCTAAAGCATTTCACGCAGATTGTTTAAACTAAATAAAAAGATTTACATAATCATTTAATAAATAGTTGAAGGATTTTAGAAATATTGAAGGATTTAGAAGGATGAATTAAATTTGAATTTACAGGGATTTTGTGCAAGTTTTATAACCCCACTCAAATATTTTTTAAATTATTTTCTTAATATTTTGTAGAATTATAAAATGTACAAATATGATGTTCTTACAATATAAATATAGAAATATTTCCGCATTGAAAAATTACCACTCCCTCCCTCAGCGCAAGGAAACCCGAAAAAATGCAAAGGCAAAAGAAATAATCCTTTTAAAAATATTTTCGTTTTGTGTAACCAATAATTCTTTTGGAACAAGATAAAGTATTGTATCTGTAACTCATTCTAAACAGTATTACAATTAACTGACGTATTAAAAGAATTTAATAATAAATTATTTTAATGGTACTTATAAGTACCGTCGGTAGATAAAAAAGGGTTAATTAATAATAAAGAATCTATCTTAAGTTTCTCAGAACAATGATTGAAATGTCTAACATTTTTGTGGGTTGTGGTTCATTTACGACCACCTAATTTTAATTCCTTAATGCCATATATTGACACCAGTATATTGGAATGAAAATTTGCCTTTCATTAAGTACGTGCAGAAAAGCTTTTACTTAGTTTGGAATAAAATTGTTTTAACATTCTAGTGTCATTCATTCATTTCAAAATTTTACGAATGGAAGTACCTTGCCCTTGAAGGGTTTAAATGAAAATTTCAAGTTCAAAAACGAGTTTTTTTGTTTACCTTCAAAACTCCTTCAAAATTTCTATTATTACTCAAAATTCCGAGTTTGTTCCCCAAAATTCCCTGGTTTATTTCCGTCCCTCAAAATCTGTGGGTTTTTTGCAACTCAAGTCTTGATTCAGGTACATTTTAAGTATCACCTTGTGTAAGACTTAACAGAAGCCCCAAAAACAAAAATCTCTTATGTTAAAGTCATTAAATCATTGGGATTAGACAAGAACAAACTCACCTAAAATACAAGATTATCCAAATAACAATTTTTCATTTTTAACTCCCCCCCCCCCTTTAAAAAAACATCAGTATGTAAATAACTAAATAATTTTTAAAAGGTTTTAGCTGAAATGATTGAAAAATATTGCAATAATGGCTGTAAAAAGTTGCTAGTTGACGCAATTTGAGATGAGTGTTTTCGAACAATCATACCAGAAGATAGAAATACAAGGACAGTTTCAGGTTTTCTCATTAACATAGCATCAAGAATCGCAGATTTCGTTTTCTTTTCTTGTCCGAATTCATTTTAACCCTTTACGGCACAAAATAGTTCAAAAATGATGAAATGACTGACTGACCCCGGAATTAACAAGTGACATTCTTAAAATTAAAAACTCGTTGCTTTAAACTTTCATTGTAAAAGCAAAATTTTATTAAAATGTTCTTGGTGTCATTTGTAAATTTGAAAAAAAAAAAAAAATAAAAAAAAAAATAAATTGATGATCCCCATGTGGGACCACTGTGCCGGGGGAATGGTTAAGGAGGCAAACTTTACTCCCAGAAATTTGACTTTATTTTATAATAACTCATTAATAAGTAAAATATGGAGTTTTTTGTTTTGCTTTTAGATTGAAAGTTTTTTTATTGTTTCTATCTCCGTGTAATTGAACTAATAAAATACCAATTGTTAATGACATAAAAAATCTAATGTATATTTCGTTTAGATGAACCATAACAATTATTGGGTCATCCGAAAGTTTTGCGATCTTTTTTTAATGATAAATTTCAATAAGGACATACAAAAAGGTAAGAAAATTTTATTGGATCACATAAGCGCCTTTTAGTTGAGCGACCTTTTTGAAAGCTGGAAAATCCAATAATAATAAAAAAAAAAATTAGGTTTATTCATAAAGAAGTAATCAATTCTGTGTTTGACAGTATTTAAAAAAGTGAACACCCGACCATCCAGAGAAATATGAAGTGACGTGAAAATCTAAAAGCACCAGATCTGGTGAATATGGTGGATGACACAAAACATCACAGCCATACTCATTAAGGTCTTGCCTTACATTAATCGCAATGCGGTTCCAAGCATTATCATGTTGGAACACAATACCTCAACGATTCGCGAGTTCTGGCCGCACTTCTTCAAATTTTGATTTCAAAACTGCCATTTGTGAATAATATCTTTCCGAATTTATTGTCTGATTTGGCAGCAAAAATTCATAATAAATAGCTCTTTGTAGTGCCACCATACACAAATCACTACATTTTTAGGGCATAAGTCTCCGGCAAGTCAAATTGTCAGAAAAAAGCGCCGATAGATGCAAAAATTCTGCTAGAAGATTTTATGTTTTTAAAATGTTTATGGGGATGCTAGTAACAAGAATTAATGGTTTTCCAACAAAATATCTCGAGGCTAAATTTTGTGGAGCCAAAAAACCACAAAATTTTCGGACTTTTTTCAGTTTTTTGCCTATAACTCAAAACATATATATATTTTGCGTACCATACCCAGTTACAAAAAGAAAGAGCATTAAATTCTCTACAAATTTCATACTAAAACTGTTTTTCTAAAGCCAATATTAAGCGCGCTACAGCTTTCTGAAAACGACTCTTTTTTCTAACTTTGTGGAAAAATTGCAAAAACGAAAATTTGGCACAATTTTTTTTATTATTTTATCCTCTTTAATGTAACGTATTTAAATTACAGGTATTTGCATGATAACAGTCATGATGAATTACAACGGTAACACTGTAAAAAAAATTAAGAATCTTGTAACTTTTTTGTATTTAGAGCTTTTGTAAAGAACATTAAAATTAAGTAGTTAACTGAATGTAAGTAAAAAAATGTTTTCAGTATTTTGCCTGTAACTCGAAAATTATAAACTTTTTGCTTAACATACTTAGTTACAAAAAAAAGAGCATTAAATTCTCTATGAGTTTTGTTATAAAAACGTTTGTCTACGCCCATTACTAAGCGCGTTATGGTTTTTTGAAAAAGTCACTTTTTTTTTAAACTTTACAGAAAGTGACCTATTTTTCGCCTCCCATCTCAAAAATTTTTTTTTTCATCACCAACAATGAAAATTAAATATACCAATTGATTGATGAATGATGAAAATTTTAAAAAAGGCAGGCAGAAGATGCACAAATTGTAGAAACCCTATTAGAAAACAATTACAAAGGGAGGGGGGGGGGGGCAGGGATAAAAAAAGGGAATGCAGATGGAAGATTGTGGTCAGTGACGTTCCCGAGCAGCTTTCGTTTAGATGCAAATGTTCTTTTTTAAAGACATACTCTTCTAATATGCTGCTATTAAGTTTATTTCATCTCTTCTCAGTAGTAATGAAAAATGACTGAGATCTAACCAAAATTGTGTTTCATTTGCCAAACGGCTTCAAATAGTGATACTCCGTTTGTGCGCCAGAAGGACTTGCAAGCTCTTTGAACATAGTGTTTAGCGTCAAAGTTATATTCATCAAAAGCAATATTCATAAATTTTTTGAAAAATAACAAAGAATTTAGAATACAGGATGATTGCTGAAAAACAAGCGAATGCGAGAATGATAGCAGCATATGTTCGTCGGTGTGAAGATTCTACACAGACTACTTACTGTTTGTCTTTCAGATCAAGCATTTCTTTCAAGATTCAAGATAATTGCTTCTTATGTGACGAAGTAATCCCGGTGACTTCAACGAAAAACGATAAAAAAAGCCCTACGCAAAGAGAAATTTGATTCACAAGTAAAGCGAAAATTACATTTTTGAAAGCGGCTGAAAAACGCGGAGATGAAGGGTCCCAGAAAGTAACTGAGCATATTCAGCACGAACCTGACTTGCAAATGCATGGTGTTATAGCTTTTGTCGCGTAAAACTAGATCGATCTGTAACAAGTGGAGAGGAAAGATGGCACCCGCATCATTTATTGACGAAGCCTATGACAGAAACAAGAGCCGCTTTATTTCATTGCTTAAAACAAACCAAAAATTTCAAAGTAACAGAATTCAAGTTGAGCAGGCAAAAGAAGAAGCGGATGTCATGATAGTCACCTTAGCCATTTCAAGAGCCGAATCTTTTGAAAGCGTCGTAATTGTCGGGAAGACATTGACCTTCTCGCGATAATGACGAGCTTAGGCTATCAGCACAAAAATCTATTTTTCTAAAAGCCAGAAAGAAGTAACATCGAAACCAAGTGGTTTTCAACCATTTCGTTCAAATACAATTCAACAATGTTCTTTTCACTCATGTAATCTGCGGATGCGATACAACACCCGCTCTTTTCGGGCAAAGAAAGTCAAAGTTTTGTAACATTTTGAAAAAACGTGATCAGCTTGGAAAAATAGCCTGCATGTTCAATAAACCAGATTTTACTCGTCAAGAAATCATTAAGGCTTCTGAAAATATCATTATTGCACGATACAGTGGATGCAGATATACCACACAGAAATTTAATACCTTGAGGTTCCAGTTATTTGCTAAATCTGCCACAAAAAAAGCAAAGTTCACTTTGCAAGACTACCACCAACACAAGAGGCTGCGCAGCATCATTTTCTCTGATGTTATCATAAGGTACAAGCTAGTCTAGGAAACAACATCCCTCCTGAAGGATGTAAGTGGGCTCACAGGATCTCTTTCAGCCAGTTCAAATGTGCCAAGACCCGGCAGTTTAATCCTTGCTCCATGTTGTGTCATGTAGCTGGCCATTTCCATGGGAATTTGTTTGTCTGTTACACAGCTGAAAATAGCTATGCTTGTTGGCCACCGTTATTTTCGAAAAGCTTGCTTCGTTTTATTCAAATGATGAGATATCTTCGACAAAATAAGTCACATTTTCCCTATGTAAAACACTGGTAGCTAAATATCGTAGTGCGTAACAGACAAACACGTTTGCATAGAAATAGCCAGCTGTAGAAAACGGTGCAGCAAAGCATGTTCTTTTCCTAAATTAAGACTCAAATGCTCGACAATTTGTAAAAAATGTAATGGGATCAGCTACGAAAATGTCAACGAGATTATTTATCCAGAAGAAGGGGATGTAAAATTGTTACGGTAAGTATTATTTATTAGGTATTTACATTCAGTTAAATTTTAAATACCTAATATTAATGTTCGCCACTAAAGCTCTAAATACAAAAAGAGTTATAATGTTCTTAATTTTTTTACAATGTTACCGTTGTAATTCATCAGGATTGTTAACATGCAAATATCTGTAATTTAAAAAAGTTACATTAAAGAGGATAAAATAATGAAAAATTGTGTCAAATTTTCGTTTTTGCAATTTTTCCACAAAGTTAGAAACAAAAAGTCACTTTCAGAAAACTGTAGCGCTCTTAATATTGACTTTAGAAAAACAGTTTTAATATAAAATTTGTATAGAGAATTTAATGCTCTTTCTTTTTGTAATTGAGTATGGTACGCAAAATATATATATGTTTTGAGTTATAGGCAAAAAACTGAAAAAAGTCCGAAAATTTTGTGGTTTTTTGGCTCCACAAAATTTAGCCTCGAGATATTTTGCTGGAAAACCCTTAATTCTTGTTACTAGCATCCCCATAAACAGTTTAAAAACAAAATCTTCTAGCAGAATTTTTGAATCTATTTATGACAATTTGACTGGCCTACAAAGAATCAGAAACTAAAATTCAAGTAAACATATTCTGCGGTGTTAAAGTATGGGATGCCAGCACATCATATCCTTTTACGCATCCAATCTTCTTCAAACGATCATGCACTGTACTTTTTGGAATTTGGATATTAGTATAACAAGGTAGAACCCGTCGAAATTCGACGAAAGAAAATCTTTAGGGAAGAACTGTTTTATTGATTTATAATAAATCTACAAAATTAAAGTAAAAAATGCATCTTACATTGATCAGTCTAACTCTCAAACAAATATTATTTAAAGCTAAAATTAACAAAATACTATAAAACCCAACTATCGATATTATTAAACTAAATAAAACCAAAATTCACAGAGGATATTTAAAAAATAGTATACGCATTTTAATTTCTATATATATATATTTCATTTTTAAGAGAAAATGGAAATGTTTCTGTTGCCACAATTACAAAATTGGTACTAAAAATTATAAAAAAAATACACAAAATTTAATTGAAATACAGCTTTGAAACAAACTGCATTTAAAAGCATATTTTTTTCTCTATACGACGGTATAAAAATTTAAAATTTACGATGTTTAGAAGTGTAAAATTTGCAGTAACAAAAATTTCAAAACCGAAATTGAATGGAAAAGTGTTGCGCATTTTAATTTCTTTCTCTTTTTCCATCAATTTTAAGAGAAAATGGAGCGATTCTGTTGCCACAATTACAAAATTTGTATCAAAAACTATAAAAAAATTAATATCTCAAAAATAAATTGAGGTACAGCTTTCAAACAAATTGCATTTAAAAGTACATGTTTTTCACTGTACGACGGTGTAAAATTTAAAATGTGCGATGATTAGAAGTATAAAATTTGCAGTAGCGAAAATTGCAAAACCGAAATTACAGGGGAAAGTGTTGCCATTCGCAAAATGACGCATGCGTTACGCACAGGTATGTTTGTCCTTTATAATATAGATATAAAATCCTTGTCCAATATGTTACTTATCCTAATAAAATTCTAGTGTAAAATGAAATCTAAGATATACAATAATCCTCCGGAGAATCAATAGGTAATTACTAATGTAAATTTAATGAGACTAGGGGGAAGAGTCAGGGTAGGGGCAGAACCTCTGTGAAGAAAAACTTTTTTCGTCCAGAAAGTTGCCAGAATAAGCAGTTCACCAGAATATCATTGTAGAACTTGTTTAATTTAACGCTTCTACTTTCTAAAATCTTTCAAGAATTTTATATGCTTATAAATATTTACGTTAAAAAAAAAATTGCAGATTTTAGGATGTTGAATATTATGGAAGAGTCGTTGATTTACAGAGCTGACGTTGAGACTTCTGATCTTTAATACTTTTAATATTAATAGAACGTTTGTTAAAAGCTTATTTTTAAATTTGATTAAGAAATGTGCTCTTTAGCAAATGATAAACAGCTAAAGAGAAAGATAAAAAGAAATTTCATAACTGATCTTTATTGAAGAAGAAAATTCTTATAGAATTTACCTGTATATTCTCATTTGAGATTTTGTATTTAATGTAATGCAAATAATGCTCGATATTTATTTGTAGCTATTTAAATTGATAATTCAAAATCCTCGAAAGCCATATTCTTTTATGTAGATGGTCCCTTGACTGTTATTTACATGCTTTACAGAAATCTTGTATGTAAAATCTAAGCTTGGAAATATCGCCTTAAAAAAAAAAAAAAAAAAAAAAAAAAAAAAACCTGGTCGTACTAAGAATTGCTATTTTAAATTCTTAGAAAATTTTTGAACTTAAAATGTGAAGAACTTGGAAATGCTTGGTCTAACACATCACCAGAACATCTGTTGCCGTGACAGTTTCTTGGTAATGTAGTCTAGAATAAATTTGTTAGTTTCGTTTAGGGAAATTTTCTGCACATTGGATTTAACAGCTTCAAACGAACCAGATTAAAAATTATAAATATGGAACAAAATGAATTCGGAGAAAGCTGAGAATCTTACTGCTTGAAAAAGTAACTTCTTCGGAAGACTTATTGATTTTCCTTTCCTCTAATACTTTGGTGAAAGTTGCGGCTGATGGGGTTTATTTTATAGATTTATAGTTGGGAATTTCTTTATTGAAATTTTATGCAATATTTTTAAAAAACATTTTTAATTCACAAATTTTTTCAGTGAATATAAGTGATTTTTGTTGTAGGCTTCTACAATTTGTGAATATTATTATAAATATATTAATTTAAGTGGAAAATAAATTAGATTTAGTTGTAGCTTATAAGCTGTAGTTTTAGCGGAAAATTTCCCAAAATCTTTCATATTTAAGTTATACTGAAATTAATTTTCAGGATATATTTTAAAAATTTGAATGGGCACGGCTAACATAGTGAACTTTGCACTATGGTATTAGAATTTTCATATCAGCGAATGTATATTAGATTAAAATCCAAATATTAGATATTAAAATCTAAAATTCGTGACTTACACCATTTATTCATGTCTCTGAATGTCGACTTTTTGACTCATTTTGAATGCAAGAAAGGGATTATTCACAAATTGTACGCTAAAAGTTGATTTAAGACAGTTCGTTCCCTTTGGACTTAAAATAGGAGTTGTGGGAACTTTGCTTTTCTCACTAGAAAGCTGCATATAAATAAGAAATAACCTTGTTAGGAATCTATCTACATGTAAAAGCATCTTCCCGTAAAGCTCCAAAATTCGACGGAAAAGATGAAAGAAATAGATCCCCCCCCCCCATTCCTATTACGGCTTGACGTTATTTGACAGAAATTGCAATAAACAACGAAGAGGAGCTTCCGTTTGATCTTGCTCCCGTACACAAGTCGCCTGGGTCGTCATGAGAAAATTCGACTTACACATATCGTGGGAAATTCTGCTCAATACGATGATGTCCGAGTTTGTTTGCATTTTTTTAGATCATTTTTCTGAATCACGAATGGTCAAAAGTATTACCTTTGTTTCGCACTAATAACAGAAGAGGAGACACGAAGGCATGGAGGACAGAAAGTTTTTTCGCAGACAGTGAACTAGGGGCAGACCAGGGATGTAGTGGAAGATATAAGGGGGTATACATAGTATATTTTATGGATTTTTTAAAAACAGCTCCGTATACCCTCTGTTTCTGAAGAAAGCTTATAGTATACACACTTTAAGGCTATACCCTCTGCTTAGAGTGTATATCCTCTGTTATTTTTACGAATACACACCTGTGGTAGACCCTAAGTTTTAAGGTGCGGACAAACACAACCACTTTTTGCGGTTAGAAGTATGAGTGTTTTGTGTTCGCAAGCGGCGTGTTTTATGTATGATTTTTCCATGTCAAGGGCGGAAAACTTCAATCCAACTATAACACAGAGAATACCCTTAAGTAGGATTGAGATAGTTACCTCCTGAACCATTGTACTATCCCAGTTTCCTTTTGTCAAGAAACCACAGAAGGGAGGAGAAGAAAGGATTTCCTCGAATTCAATTGAAATTGGGCAAAATACACGTGTGCTCAGAGCCTTATAGTCAAGTGTTCACTGGTGATTTCTAGATAGGAGAAAGAGTGTGCTTCAAGGACAAACGGGATTAAAACGAGCATCAATCTCCCGTTTCCTGGGGTCATTTTTACTCTGCCGTGTACGTGCTTTCCTGACCGTGAATGTCAGGGGACAATATTTTTAGAGTAAACAAAAAGATGATTATAGACTTTTTCGTTCGAATTACTAAACATTTTCTTGATGAACAAGCATTGCAAGCCGTGTGAACCCTGAAGTTTTAAAATGTTGTAAATCTAATTCTCGAGCTGGAGACAATCTTTGAATTACATAGTTTTACAATAAAGTGTCTTCGATTTATAAATTTGCCTTGGCTGTAGAAGTAACTTAACCCGCTACGACATTTCTACACCAACCCTGAGGTAGTACATCTTGGTGGCAACTGAACGTCAGATGTACGGCAAAAAATCTTTGGTTCTGAAAGAAATGACCCGGAAGAATCCCAACGAAAGCCTGTAGGCGTAGGGAGACCAAACTTGCAGTTCCTCACAGAAAGTATTCGTCGAATAAATTAGTAAAGTGAGAGAACGCCTACAGAAAAGACAGACTGACACTTGAGACATTTCAGCGTGGATCTTAAACGATAAATAGTGTAAGTCAACATGCCCAATACGAGCTCTTGAGCTACAGTTGACACGCACGGAGTGCTAAAACTACGAGCAACAACTGCAAAGGTAAACTCATTTCATTTTGAGTGGCTCTCAAACTTTCTTTTTCATAATGATAGAATATTAGTAATATGCTGTTTAGAAAAATAAAGTAAACTTTTTGTTTTGTATGCTTCATTTTTTTGTCGGATGATAAAGAGGTTCTCGGGCTTCACGAACAAGCGGGATCAAAGAGAGCGGCATTCTGTTTTCTGCGGTCATCCTTACTCTGCCGTGTACGTGCTTTCTTGACCGTGAATGTCAGGGGAATTTTTTTTAGTAAACAAAGAGACAACCATAGACCTATTTGTTCGAATTATTGGACATTTTCTTGATGAACAAGCACTGCAATCTGTGTGAACTCCGAACTTTAAAAATGTTGTAAATCTAATTCTCAAGCTGGAAATTTAAACTTTGAATTACATTTATAGTTACGTGAATATTCATATTTCTACTAAGCGTAATACCAACTTAGTGAAAAATGTCCAAGCCGGGGATCGAAACCGGAACCCTTGGAATAGTACTTCAAGTGCTCTACCATTTAAGCTACGAGGACGATTGCCCAGCTCCGCATTTTTCACTTCACATGCTGGTTAAGCTGGAAAACGCAGCACTAGATGGAGTCGTCTTCATGAGCACACAATTCTGCGGCGTAACATGAGACACAAGAGACCCAGCATCGGTAAATTATATATACAGTGAAACCTCCAAATAAGGGACACCTATGGGACCGCAACTTTTGTCCCTTAAATAAAGGTGTCCCTTATTCGGAGTTTCTTACTGAGTGAAACTCCAAATAAGGGACATCTATGTGACCGCAACTTCTGTCCCTTAAATAGAGGTGTCCCTTATTCGGGGTGTCCCTTATTTGGAGGTTTCACTGTATATATATTTTGATATTAATCAATTTCTCAATTTTCAGCAGTGAAATTATGCTTCAAATTCTAGATACGTGAAAATTCATACTTCTACGAAGCGTAATACCAACTTAGTGAAAAATGTCCAATAGGGATCGAACTCGGATCCCTTGGAATAGCGCTCCAAGTGCTCTACCATTTAAGCTATGAGGACGATGCCCAGCTCAGCATTTTTCACTTCACATGTTGGTTAAGCTGCAAATCGCGGCACTAGATGGAGTCGTCTTCATGAGCACACAATTCTGCGGCGTAACATGAGACACAAGAGACCCAGCATCGGTAAATCACATACATATTTTTTTTATATTAATAAATTTCTCAATTTTTACTGCTGAAAGTAAAAAATTGTGCCATTTTCTATATATTGGAAAATCGCAAAATCGTTAAAATTAACAAAGGCGAAGTTTTCTGTAAAAAAATAGTGGCTTTATGTGTGTCGTAATTGGACCACACTGGTGTAAATTATTTAACAAAATTAAAATAAATATACCACTTAAAGAAACTAAGAACCTGAGGCTATTACAATCCATGAGGGATCAGGGCCTACAGTGACCAACTCTGTTTAGTTAACCCTTGGTCCCGAGGAGATGTGCTATATATCTCCCGGTCAATTGGTCACCTAACGCGAGACCCTCGATGTTTAATTATTACGCAAGCTGGGTACTTATTTTATAGACTACGAAAGAACGAAAAGTTCAGTGAATTGCTGGAAATTGAACTCACGACCTATAGCGCAGCAGAAAGGCGTGCTGACCATTAAGTTATTGGGTTTCTATTCCGCATGAAGCTGTTCTCAAATTAGCAAGTGCTCTTATTAAGAAATTTTAAATCGAAACGTTTCCCATTTTTCGGTAAACACAGAAATTTTTTCAGAAAATGCTGTCAAAATTGACGTTTTGAACTGAATTTCCGCACGCAACTATACAATAAAAGAGAAAAAATGACATCCTGTGACAACAATAGCTTGTAATTCAAATTAAAAAAAAATATTGAAAAAAAAAACTATTCGATTACAAACCACTTCAATAACCACGCCTTAAAATGCCGCTCTGATGTTTAAAAATGACACAGAAATGTGTCAGAAAGTTTTGCATTGTAGAGCGGGGAAAATATTTTCCTGAGAACCGCCTTCAAAAGTAAATACTTCCAAAACATACCAAGACTGTATGTAATAGCGTAATGAAGAAACTTAAGATTTGAGAAAAATGTAGCTTATTTAAAAATAAATGATAAAAGTAAATACAGATAGCAATCTATGTTATGTAAAATATCTGAAAAGTTTAAAAATAATCTTGACTGTTATTTTAATTTCTATCTCGTAAAATATTATTTGGTAAGCAATATATACTTTAGTACACTATATACTTAAATAACACGCGTGCATGTAAAAATAAGAAAAACATTTTTTTTTCGTTTTTTTTTTGCCAATTTAAGAGTTTTTATATATTTTTTAATCATTTACATACATAATTTTTTTTTTGAATTAAATGTTCTTTCTATTTTAAACTATTGCGATTTATTTAATGACTCATGATTTTAAATTTCGTTTAAACATTTTTTTCCGTTTTTAATAATTTAAAATTTATTTATATCTGCGCTATTTTTTAAATTTCGGATATTCAAAAAATTTGGAATTTTGGATTTTATTCAAATAATTTGATTTGAACATTTTTAATTTGATTAAAATAAATAACTTCCTTTTGTAATTGTTTTTAAACTAAATTTATTGGTGCTACCATCTATGTAAGAATTTAATAATTATAAATTAACAATTTGGATTTATTTATTGAATAGTAAAGTTGTTTTCAAAGAAATATTAAACGAAACCCTCTGTGCAATCTGCCATCACACTTTCCGATCATACTTGTTTAATATAACGAGTATATTCTAATGAATGTAGAAAAAATTGAAGCAAAACTATGGATATTTATAATAGTAGGGATTTTTAAAAAGTTAAATTAAGAAATATTAAATTTCAGTAAAATAGGTTGTTCGATAAGATTTTTTCAAAAAAAAATATTTAATTTTTAGTATTAAGTATTGTGCCACCACATATTATTACAATATTATTCAAAATTGAAGAGATGATTTCAAAGGTAGTTTTTACCCTTAACACTAGAACGTCAGGAAATTTTACCCAACCTTAATGTAAAAACTTTTTAACACCAGAATTTTTATTTGAGACAATTTCACTTATTTATTTAACCGAGTTTCCTCCAGTTACAATTTAGCAAAATTTTTGAAAAAAATTCTGGCTCGAATCGACATTTTATCGGCGTTGAATCGACACCAATTGAACGTTCTAGTGTAAAGGAAGGATATACACAAAAGAATTGATAATTGACATAAAAGTATATTTTTTGAAATTTTATTTCATCGTGTTTTGAAATTTTATTTCATCCAGTGATAAACCACCAAATGAACGAAAATTTCGTCTTTTTTACGTGTGCTTTATCGAAGTTCCGAATTTTTTTTTTCTTTTATAAACATATACATCAAAAACATTCTGTGATTTTTTCAGATTTTTCTGAGTATGTCCGTACGGAGACCTCCCTTGCCAATTTTGCATTAAAATTTAAAAGTATCCTGTGAATCTACTCTGCTAATAAAATTATAATTTTTAAATTTCCGAGAAACGTTTTATCAGATACCACACAATCTACTTTTAATTTATGTATTTTTGTAGCAATTGATAAAATACTACGAAACGTGCTTCTTTCTAACTAAAAAAGGCATAATTGTCGGAAAATTGCATTGATGTTGGCTCAATAATCTTTCTTATAAACGTCTGTGTAAAATAAAAGCGTTTCTATTTCATAGGTTTGTTCTTTCTAGGAACGAGCTGCATAATTTCTCATATAAATCAAATACAATATTGATAAGTTCGAAAACATCATCCATGTTGGATTGCAGTATATTTAAGACTAACAGAAATTTCAAACTGTCCTTCTATAATTCCTATTTCGTTAAACTTTTCTGGAGCACACGGTGCATGTGCATATCTACCTTTTTTTCTATCACCCCCTACAGCCACTCATATATAAGTTGTCATACTTAGCGTTATGATGAGAAAAAAACGTATTAAGTTGTATTTTATGTTTATCAGGAAGTTAGTGTAATAAAATTTGAAAACTTTTTAAACATATTTAGCCAGTGGACGGCATCTCAAAAAACTGCAATTTGTTTCAAAATTCCAACAACCCTCCCCCCCCCCCCCGTTTTAATTTCCAAGGTATTGAAAAAAGCAAAAATGTATCTCTAAAAAGGCCAACATTTGTTGCCGTATTATCATCAGCATTTAGTGCAGCATTCATCAAATAATATAGAGTTTTATTTATCTTTTTAATTTTCACTGATATGATTGCGAGATTTTTTCAAATTGCGCATGGGGAAGGCATTCTATATTATGATTGCCACGCACTAAATTTAGATACTTTTGTTATAGTTAGTGATACACAACAAAAAATTCGTAACGTTATGGAAAATTTTGCATGTGAAAAAACAAAAAGTATTATAAAGGTAAAACTCCAAAAATTAATACATATATGTATATATATATATATATATATATACACATATATGTATATATGTATATATATATAATTTTTATTTTAAATATTTCGGAAACAATTTTACGGTAATCAACAATAAAAAGTTCCTTAGATTTTTTTTTTGCTATTGCTTATAATTTTAATGCGATTCATTTAACGACATTTTACTTATTCCCCCCCCCCCCCCTCCAGAGATGTTCTAACATATAATATATCCCACTGAATAGATATAAAAGTGAAATAGATATAAAAGAACCCTATATATGATCTGTAAAGTTTATAAGGGAAATTAGGAGTACTTGGACCTAATTGTTAGTTTTGGATCGACAACTTTTTTTATGTTACTTATGGGTATGTGAATGCAGTTTATACACTATATTGCCATTGATTATTGGACACTTGCGATTTTAGACATTTTGTTAAATATCTAGAAAAATACATGAGGAATCATCTCGAAACTCTTAGTGTATAAATATAATAGTATGAGTCATACATCTTCGTGAAGATTTTTTCCCGAAACTCCACAGGGGACCGTCAACAAATTAAAAAAGAATGAATATCTTTTGAATAACCCTGTCAAAACTAATGTTGCAAAAGCGTTCAAACTCTAGATTATGATTGAATGCCTTATTGTAATACGCCTTGTTCATTTTTATGCAAATAGCATGCATACTCGCAGAGTAATTAAGGTTTTTATAAAAATGGTCCCAAATTTTTTCAAGTTTTTTCCTTATAATTTTCAGAATTCTTAATATAAAATAATATTTTTTTCAGAAAATATGACAAACAACATTGCACACAGTACCCTGTAATCAGAATTAAAAAATAATGAAAATTGTATACAAAATGAGTTGATATACTAAATAATTTTTTACTGCGCATGCGTCAACGATATCAAAATTTTATTTGCATATTATGTTAGCTAAATGTATAGAACAACTTTTGTGAAAGTCACAAAATCATAACTTGAAAATTCTGAAAATAATCGTTGATTGAATAAGTTGAAAATCCGTTATTCTTAAAATGAAGCAAACACAAGAGGGGTTGTATCCATATATTCATTGATTAGTGTCAGTATAGAATACACAATACGGATGTACTACTACATTTGGATAAAATCCTTCATTTTTTTGCTTCATTTTGGAAACAACGGATTTTGTCCTTTTTCTATAGACGATTACTTTCAGAATTTTCAAGCTATGATTTTGAGACTTTTACAAAAGTTGCTCTATACATTTAGCTAACATAATATGCAAATGAAATTTTGATATCTTTAACGCATGCCCAGTAAATAATTATTTAGTAAATCTTCTCATTTTTCATACAATTTTTATTATTTTTTAATTCTGATTACAGGATACTGTGTGCAATGTTGTTTGTCATATTTTCTGAAAAAATATTATTTTATATTAAGAACTCTGAAAATTATAATGGAAAAACTTGGAAAAATTTGGGACCATTTTTATAAAAACCTTAATTACTCTGCGAGTATGCATGCTATTTGCATAAAAATGAACACAGTGTATTACAATAAGGCATTCAATCATAATCTAGAGTTTGAGCGCTTTTGCTACATTTGTTTTGACAGGGTTATTCAAAAGATATTCATTCTTTTTTAATTTGTTGACGGTCCCCTATGGAGTTTCGGTAAAAAATCTTCACAGAGATGTATGACGTATACTATTATATTTATACACTAAGAGTTTCGAGATGATTCCTCATGTATTTTTCTAGATATTTAGTAAAATGTTTAAAATCGCAAGTGTCCAATAATCAATGGCAATGTAGTGTATATACGTAATGAAGTATTGCACGATATTTATTATTATTATTTCGAAGTATTAATTATAAAAAGGTAGTAAAATATTGAACATTCAAAACATTTCTATTTGAGTCAAGTATCCCAATGTACAGGGATATTTGACCCAAGTCATAGATTTGGAAGTATGATTTAAAATTATAAACAAAACAATTTTCCATAAGAAAAAAATTAACAATAAGGTTGATACTTTATTTTTGTCATACAAAAAGAATGCTTTAAATTTTTTATTCATAGGCTTAATATGACCAATAATAGTTTTTATTATAGAAATTTCGAAATATCAGTATCATCAAAATTCGTTCTGTGCCTAAACATGTTCAAATTAAGAAAATAACATTTTATTCAACCCCAAATGTAGAGTCATATTTAAACAAATCTTCTAATTTTATCATTTGCATCGAAAACTCAGGTGGATGAAGAATACCTTCAATGTGGTCCAAATCAAGTTATGATGCATTATTCATTTGAGGCCATTTAAATTGCATATCATCCATTCTTCTTGCAAACTGAATAGTAAACCCGTCAAAATTAATTTCGAGAGATTTTCAAAAAAAAAAAAAATCTTCTTGTATTCCGTTTTTCACAGTATTTGACAAGAACCCTGCCATTTACTTATAATATTTGTATTATTTACTTAAAATAAACATATTTATATCTTTATAATATTTAATTTTATAATATTTTTAATTCATAAATGCTAAATGCATTTGAATAGTACCGATTCTAATCTTGGGTCAAGTATCCCTAATTGCATATTTACTACATAACCCTAAAATGCAGGCATTTTCTAAGAAGTAAATTAATACTCTTATACATGCATGCTATTGTAGCTAAAAACATGTACAAAACAAATGACCAATTAAAAAAGTCTTACTTTTAAACAAAATATAATCATCAGAGTTTACAACACAAAATAAATTCTTTTGGAGCATGGAAATGTACTTTGTCTGATAGTTTAGAAACTTATTCAATGATTTAATTGTTATTTTTATGCTGTAGTCAACTAACTGAAAGGAAAAAAAATGGTACCTTTTCCAACTTATAAAACTCCCCAATTCTGAGAAAAGGGTTTGGGTCAAGTATTCCAAGTTTCCCCGGTACACCAAATAACGTACAAAAAAAAAAAAAAAAAAAAAAAAAAATACATTTAGAAGCGCATACTACAACTGAATGCGCGATTATAGTAATTATCAATTATAGACTGTAACTATAAGCATTTGATAGCAATAATTAAGAGCCTTGCTTTTAATGTTACGTACCTTGCTTTATTTGCAACTGGATGCGCCGCACGGTGTTGTAGGCACTTCATGATAATTTCCTAAAATCAGCGTTGAATGATTTTATTTTAAACAATCTTTTAAGCTATTTCTAAATTGAGTAGAAAACAAGAGCAATGGAGATCATAACCAGTACATATTGTATTCAATGTTAATAAATTAAATTGTATTGTACACACTTGTAATTGAAATTATGCAATGATATAAAAAGTTATATATTTTTACTTCAATATTTAATTATAAATAAAATTAAAGTTCAAATGAAAAGCAACTATTTTATCTTAATTTCACACAAAAAATACGGTATACGCAATAACAATAAATGTTTTTATTTATTCAGGATATACTAGTAAAACATAATTGGCTGAAATAAAATATAAAAATGTTACACAAGTAGTAGACAATGATAACGTATAGATGAAGTTCCTTGAAAAAGGAGCTGGAAACTTTCGCTGGCCAAAATGATATATAGTTGAAAACATAAGAACAAAATATATTTTTTATGGTCCTGTGAAACTACAAATTCATATATTTTGTTGTGGACAGTAGTAGTTCTACATATTGTAATTTTAAATGTTATAAAAATTTTGCCAAAAAATTGGATGTCATTTCAAAACCAAATTAACTACGTTTATTTCTTTTTGATAACATATATAACATATAATTAAGTCAGGTTTATATTAAAATTGATATTTTAGAGTCTAAATTAATCGTCGTAGCTGTCATTTGTACAAAAAATGTCAGGATTGGTAATTGCTCCGGGTGAGATCGATAAATACCCCGTCGTCGAGGTAATTACCGATCATTGAAAATTTTTAATTAAAACAAACTTTAAATAATATTTTGATCAAAGTCTATTATATTGAAAGACACATGGTGAAGCATTAACCATTCTAAATTTGGTTTCATCATTTGTAATAATTTTAAAGATGTTTAGATGTTAGTGCTTTTTGATTGGGAATTACCTTGGTCCACCCTACTCAAAACGTGTCTGTCCTCAGAATAACCTTTTAGAAAAATATCTGTGCGTTTTAAAATTCGTTTGTGTAGTGTATCTAAATATTAGAGGTAATTTAGCAGTAGCAAAATTTTGATTTTTGCTTGAAAAGAAATTTTATCAGTACCATATAAAACATCTACTGTGAAATTTAAGAAATCCAAAATATAAATTTAAAATTTCATTTGAGCAATAAATATTGTATGTTTAACCCATTAACGCCCGAATTATTTTCTTCACTAAAATTTAATTTTGTATTTCCTACTACTTTTATAAGAAAATTATTTTTTATCTAAATTTATCGAGGTTTCTGTCTCGTGAAATAAGGTATATATTTATCATCTCTTTACTGGTGCGAAAACCGCTTTCTTGCTGTTTTTGTCACCGTCCTCAAAAAAGGACACTGGGCGTTAATGGGTTAATGCATTAGTCTGTCCTGAAATTATTTCACAGAAATATTTCATTGCATATAACTGCAAAGCAATAATTAAATAGTTTCAAACAATACATTATTTATTATATTGTTTGTTAAAATACGAGTACAAAAAGTTTTGCATTAAAAGCAGCAAAAAATCCTCTCCTACATTGTTTTTTTTAATGCACCTAAGATCACATGTTTTTAGCAAGCGTAAGAAATCAATTGCTTAATAATGTGAAATGGATGTCAGTTCATTGATTTTTTTTTGTTAAAATTATTTAAGTGCAGCAATTAAAAGATAGTTATTTTCGAATAATTAATGGAAAAAAATTTTGTTTGGAAATTTATTTTTCTTATTTTCTTGAGGAAAGAAAGAGTAATGATGGGTTGAATTTAATCATATCATTCAATGTATCGGATAATGCCATCTCTCCTTTTTTTAAAAAAAACTATTGTTACAAATTAATAAAAAATGCAATTCATTAACGTTTTTGTGCCTACAATCCGTATGAAAAACTTTGAATAAAAGATTTTGTTTCGAACCAAAAATTTTAAATGAGCAATAGAAAATTTTCTGAAGATGAATATGAAATGTTGTTCTAGAACAAGGGTGACGAACAGGCGTGTGAACTGTTGTCACAAAAATTTACAAGTAGTAGTTTTCGTCTTATTTAATTGCAGAATATCTGCCACGAAATAAAGTGCAGTTTACTATTCCTAAACAGTGGTGACAAATGGGCTACTGGACAACGGATATTGGTACCTTATTTTGAATTTACTCAACAAAGTACAAACCTTCCTAAAAGCCCCATCAGTGCATTAAAAATAACTTGTCTCGAAAGGACAAATTCCACTTTTTCGGACTAAAGTGTGTACAAATACTTTTGATCTTATTACAACAGTTCAATGTAAAAGTATTGACATAGTAAAATGGTATAGAAACATGTTGCCTCTTTTGTCTTACAAATTTTGAAATAATTTTTGGATTTAGTTTGCAGAAAATTTATTTTTAAACAATTATTTTATATCTTTTTCCACCAAAGAAAGAACAATCCAGATCACACTATTAGAAATTCCGCAACATATCTTTAGGAAAATTCAGAATGATTATTCATTCAGATAACTTCAATTTATTAATATTTAACACTTTATTTTCTATGTACAGTAATAACTAATAATCTTATTAGTAATTTAGTACTAAATAAAAGAAAATTCAGGAAAATGAACTCAATAAGAATTAAAATTTTAAAACAAAATACATCTGAAATGAATTAGCTAATAAAGATTAAACTTAACACAGCAATCTTTTTTAATCAAACAGTAGAATATTTTACCACCCGCTGCATTTCTTAACCATTTATACTACTACAGTATTTTAAAGTACTATTAGAAAAAATTATTATAAAATTCATCTAACATATCGACTTGTAATAAAAATATTTAATATGAATTATAGATACTTTACAGCATCATGTTTAAAAGCATTATTTTTAGTAAAAAGCAAAAATTATTTTAATGGATTTTTTTAATGAGCTACTCTGAGTGATTACTGGTTATTGGATGTGGTAGTTTTAAAAGATCTGTGATATATGTATATTATGTATACAATATACACATTTGAGGTTTATGTGGTTGTATTCTGACTAATTTATTTGAGTTGCAAAACACATTTACTTGAGGACATGAGTTTGAAAAGTCGCATTCAACAGAAAACAAAATCATCTGAAATTGCGAAAATCCTATCACTTCGTCGATTGGTTTTCACTGAGAGCCAAGATTTTACAATATCAGAAATACACGATAGAACTAGTTTTTTTCATCACACATTGTAGTACTTTTTTGATGCAGGTTCACCAATAGAAAAATTTGATAGAAAAAACTATTTTCAAAATTTTAGATAAGACTAGTTTTAAAATTCACGTTTTTATTTGAGGTTAAACTTCATATATTTTTGTTTTATAAATGAGAACGCTGGCATTTAATTTGAATTGAAATATTGTTTCAATAATATTGTTGTAATAATCTTTTATTATAATAAAAGAACAACATTCACTTCATGCTTAAATGATGAAGAAAAGGAATCCTGGACATCGTTCATTGCAGTCACTAATAACTTTTTAGGGAATCATAAATCCCCCAATATGTTAACCTTGTTGAGAAAATGTTACAAGTTTGTCATAAAATGAATAGCAACATGTCTTTCAAAATACATTTTTTTGGATTCGCAGTTAGATTCCCCCCCCCCCCCCCGAAAATATTGGAGCTATAAGTGATGAACACGGAGAGCGATTTCACCAAGATATAGCTGTTATTGAAAAACGATATCAAGGATAATGGAACCCTGCGATGTTGGCAGACAACTTCTGGTTGGTAATTAGGGAAACCTCAACCGCAAAATACCATCGACAAAAAAAAGGAAGCTTTTTTTTATTCGAAATAAATTAGAAAATTTGTAAAAAACGTAAAAAAAAAAAAAAAAAAAAAAAATATTGATACATTATATAATTGTGACGTGATAGAAATGTTTTATTTGACTTTCTACACTACTTCTAGCACACAAAACTAATCATATAAAATTATTTTTTTGTTGAATAGTGTTATTAAATTCATATAATTATGACCTACATCAATCTGTACATAAACAGAATGAGCATCGTCAAAAACAAAGGAATGTAAATCTACTGGTCATTGTAATCATTATTTTTCACAATAGTGAAAAATTTTATTTTTTTGACGGTATTCAAGGATAGTATCCTGTTGTGGTTCACCTACCTATAAGAAAACCTTAGAAAAACAACAGTAAGAAATTTTACAAGATTTATTATTTATAATAAAATTAATTTATTTTAAACAAAGATTTTTTTGCGATTAATAGTTATTGCTGTAAAAGTTTTTCAGAGGGATGGAAATTAGATTTTTTTAAATTTCTGGATAAGCAGTTAATAAATTTTAATTTTTATCTGAGAAAATTCAAAGAAAAGAAAAGATCATCCTTTTTCGGGATTCTTTTATCCAAGAAACACAAATATAGTGTCAAGTATGGGATTAACATTATAAATGTGTACTTTGTAATATGCCGACGGTTCCAAATAATAATTTATGCATAGTATTAAATAGCAGACATTATTCCCAATAGATTCGTACCCATATATTTTTCATACCAGTATTTGTAGCAGTTTACAATTAGGGTTGATTTTTTCCAAGAGTGTAAATTAAATATTTTCTTGGCGGCTATCTAGTAAATTGCTTTTAATTTTTAAGCACCAATTTTTTAAGTTAGAATTTTTGGCTTTATGAAATTGCCGAAATTTTGTAATTAAAAAATATCTGTTAAAAAGTGATGTTCAAATTAAAGTTTTTTTTTTCTCAGTTCATACATACCGCTCGTCGCTAAGAGGTTAGAATATTTTCCTTTAAAAAGTGTCACTTTTAAAACGGAATGTTGCTTTTAACGACCGCCGATTTTAAAAGGATGATAATTTCGAAAGATCCCGAGAATGCATCTATTACATATGCTTCATTGCCTCCTTGCAATATTGTTAAAAGTTTAAAAGCTGGAAGGTTTATTTTCAATTTATCTTTAAATAGCTGAGATGTTAACGAATCTACACACATATTAAAATTTAAAATTTCGTAGACTACACAGAAAGCTTTATGTCTATTAAAATTTGTGGATTTGGCTAAGTTTTACTTGCATAACATATTTCTTTTTAGCGCTAATCATTTTAATGATGCAACCTTAGGAGAAAAGTGCTTTAAAAACCACTCTGAAATATTAGTTTCACTTGAATATGGCAGCAGTATGACATACATGAAAAGAATAATATCCAGCACTTCATTTTCCCCGGAAAATATTAACGGAGAAGATTTAGGGGAAAATGCTTCATGATATCGTCTTTCTTTATAGTTATAGAAGGTATATTTCTTGTTTCCAAAAGCCTGGATAAATGATTAGCATAAATCAGATATAATTACATTTTCTAAAATTAAGTCAAAAGATTTACTTGTTGTTCGAAAATTAGTTTTGTAATTAGAAAACTTTTATAATAGCGAGATTTAAAAGTAATCCGTAAAAAATTGGAGGTTTTCTGAAACAATTTAAATATGATTTAGTACAATATTTGTAAAGATTATATGTGTGTGTATATATATATATATATATATATATATATATATATATATACACACACACATATATATATACACACACACATATATAATACAAACATATGATCTACATAATATAAATTAACTAATAGTAAAAACTCAATTTAAAAATATTCCTGATATTGCCAAATGCATTAATTAACCCTTTCCGGCACACTGTGCTCAGTCTGGGATACTAACTGACTACCTAATTTTAATTTCAAACTTGTAAACGGCACCAGTAATATTTTACTAAAGTTTTGCTTTTAAAATGAAAGCTTTAATTAAGGAATTCAAAATATCTAAAAAATTCGTTTGTGAATTCCGGTGTCAGTCGATAATTTCTCATTTTATTACAGATTTTGCCCGTGCCGGAAAGGGTTAAATAAGTATATATACATAAAGCTATTATAAACCATAAAAAAATTACCAACAAAAATTGTGAATGCATAAGAAAGGAATTTATTCAAATTAAAAATAATGTATAAACCGCCATATAAATTATGAAACAGTCACAATATGTATATATACTTCAATTAGGGCAATGTTTAATCACAAAATTATTGAAAAGATAATTGAATTTGTCCTATTAAATCTGCTTAATATTTGTAATGAGTAAAATTTTATTTTTATTAAAAGATTTTTCTTAATTTATACAATATTTAATATTGTTTTAATGTAAACAATGAAATAGGCTGTAACAAAATTTTAATGCTCAATGTTCAACGAGGGGAACACATATAATTAAGACACGCTATAGCAAACACAGATTATAACGCACATCTGGATATAGCGAATGAAACATTATCCCCTTTCATTTTCCTACTTATGTTCTATAAATTGGATATAACAGATCAATGGGTAGCAAACCAAAAATTCTCGCCGTTATAGTTTCGTTATAACAGCTTTCCACCGTATCGATATATTTTAAGTAAATTACTTAAAAAATTAAACTAAAGTGAAATAAATTTTAAAAACAACAAAAATGTAATTTGTTGAAATGTTGAATGAAATTTGTTATAATAATAACATTAATGAAAATATGTTTCGTACTTATAAACTGTAACTACAAATAATCTTTATCAAGCTAGGAAAATTTATGCATCTCACTTAGAGAAAATGGTAAAGAATTAAATTTTAAATGTCAAACGCTTTTATAAAAAAGGTTTTCACTTTTATTCCATACTAAAAAATTAATAATACCAATTTAAGAAATTTCTAAGAAAGTTTTCTTCATATTTCAAGTAAACAGTATGGAAAATTATCCTTCGTGACAAAGTTCAAATAATAACAAATGATGCTTATTTTCTGCCGAAGTTCGCGCTTGAAAGAACGCATTTGGATGGGGAGATGTAATACGTAATGAACCGAATGAAAGACATCGAAAATCAACTTACAATTCTTGCATGGTTCGACAATTTTAATTTACACAGTAATTTTCAAGAGTTCTTTTCTGTTAAAAAAATAATTTCCATTAAGGTATCGATAAATAAGCTCCACTTAAAAAAGTATATAAAGTAACAAAAAGTCTAGTAAAATAAGAAATTTTCGTAAATATGACGTAAAATACAAAATATTGAAGTAGTTAATTATTGAAAAATTTTGGCACATCACCAGTCAAAATACTGGCTATAATTGAACCTTAGAATATATTTTAATGATATTTACATCGATTTTTTAACTTTATTACCCTGTATGATTAATCAATTCTTAAAGTACAGTAAAATAAATTAATTGTGGAACAATCCATCTCCATTTTCATATGGATTGCAACTTTTCTTTTAATTGTGTAACTAAAATTGATTCGGTCTTGTATTCCTTATTTTAAAATAATTATTAAATCATGACGCTAATGTTGCATGAAATTTAGTCTCAATATGATTGAAATTAAAGTGAAAAATTAATATGATATAAGTATAGAATTTGTACTAGTCAGATTCTGAAAAGTGAAGGGTAAGGGGAAAACTAATGGTAGTCCAATTTTATGAAATTTGGTAACAGTGTCACCTGTTAGGTTAAAATACGTAACTATAGTTTGAAAACAGTGAATTGAGGTAACAGTAAAGATAATCTTTTGAAAAACACAGTAGAAGATTCCTATAGAACATGGATAACAGGGCATTTGCTGTAGAAGGACAGAACCATGAAAGTTAACTCACGTAAATGAAAGAACTATAAAGAACTATGATTTAACCACATGTGACTATCATCTTTAAATTTCTTAACCTTCATATAGTCATACAGTACATACTTTCGATGTTTTGAAAATATTAAAAAATACTGGCTCAATTTTTCTGAAAGCTCAGCTAATATTAGATGAATATTATTGTCCAGTAGGATTAAAATGGTTCATAATTTTGGTGATCAGCAGTAATCTGATGTCCCAAAATTTCAATATTACTAAATAGAGATCTTAATTTATTCTTGGCTTTGAAATTTCACAGTCTAAAAACTGGCAGATTAAGGGTACAATGTAAATTCGAATTCACACTTTAAAATATAGATCCATTAATTTGCAATTGGAATCCCCCCCCCCCAATGTATTGCAAAGGGAATGAACAATTCTAATATACCATGAACCGAAAATGAAAAAAAAAAAATCTTTTGAGATAATGACAGAGATAGAATCGCATTAATGAAAAGAACAAGATGAAAAAATCCTGCATCAGATACAGATTGTAGAAAAATCTCCAACATTATCGGAATATCGTTCCGAAATTTCGTTTTTCATGTATTGAAATAAGTTATCTAAGTAAACAATATGGAGAACACATGGTAAAAATTCATTTTCGGCAATCGCTGTCCATACCTGCAACGTATGCAAATTATTTCATGAATCACTGTATGTGATCTGTAAAAGTTATGCACACTACGAAATAAACAACAATAGTTAAGGCTCCACACTAGTCAATGAAAAAGACCTGGATGATAATGTTAAGTCTACGGGGGCATTCTTTTCAAATATCTCGCTCAAATTTTAATATTTTTACATAGGATAGCTGAGGACAATCTACAACCGGGCTAGTTTTTACTTTTTCAATTTTGGTTTTAGATTAAAAAAAAGAAAAAAAAAACTTTTGAAACCGGTTAGAACTCTGAAATTGATACTATCTTAAAATAAAAATGCATAATCAAAATCGAAAAAGTAAAAGCTAGCCCGGTTGTTGTTCATCTTCAGCTATTTTGTGCAAAAAAATATGTAAAAATATTAAAATTTGAACGAGATATTTGAAAAGAATGCCCCCATAGGCTTAGCATTAGTATCCGGGTCTTTTTCAGTGACTAGTGTTCCGTCTCAAGAAATGCACAACTGAAAACGCACTTCCAGCAGTTATCGATAACAGTCAGTCATGTAACCGATTTTTTTTTTTTTTGGTCTTTGTAAATGAAGTTTAAATGCTGAGTAGAGACAGGCAGACAGACTGAAGTCAAACTGAAGACAAACATTATCATTGTATGTTGGAAAGTTAAAGTAAAAAAGGTTGAGTAAAGAGGTTTTAAATGGATGTCTTTATCATAGTAACACAAATATGCAAGAGCAGTATTTTCATGTCCCTCTAATGAGAAATAAAGGGTAAAAATTAATTTTAATGCTTAAAAAAAAAAAACTTAGATTTTGTTTTTAATAAAAATGTTATACATTATAATGGAAAAGAATATTTTTATTTTATTCATTTTAATTACTGACGAAGACTTATTCCTTTTATTATGTATTTTGCATAGAATTCTTTTATGCGTCTCTGTAAATGAAGGATAAATCCCCACTAAAAGTAATCTTAAGATTATCTGAAGAAATCGCCACTTTCTACAGAAATTCTACAGAAATTTGAAGACAATTTGCAGGCTTAGCTTTATCTTTAAAATATCTGCAGAATTTTTAAAGATATTCTTTAAAATATCTTCAAAATGGGCCAAATACCTTCGGATTTCCCACAGATTTTGGGCCAAAAAGCTATGAATTTTCTACAGATTTTTTTTTAGTGGAGATGCTAAGCACGGACAAACAGACTGCAGACAAACTGAAGTCAAACATTTTCAGTTATGGTGAAATGTGTTAGCATAGTAAAAAATTGCTTGAAAATAATTTTAATAAAATGCCATTTATCATAGTAACACAGAGATTAATCAATCTTGGTAGTAATCATACTTTTAAATTATTTTCAGTATTAGTTTAAATTATTTGAAACCTAGTCAATAAAATTCTATAAAATCCATCTGCATTTTCCCCGTCCTTCCAATGAGAAATAAAGGGTAAAAAATAATTTCGAAATTCTGCAGAAAATGTAACTCATTTTATTTTTAATAAAAATGTTATACATTATCTCTAATGAGGATAATTTAGAAGGAAGTAAAACAAATTCTTGTTAGCTGCTGTTGTAAAGCAACAATATAAAGCTTTGAATTTTCGTAGAAGGCGCATGTTCGATTGAAAAGTATTTTTATTTCATTAATTTTCATTAGCGACAAAGTTCTACTGCTTTCATTATAGATATTTGCATAGCCACCAAGTATGAGTTGTCTACTCATCATATGTATATGTTAAAACACAAAGCTATTTCTCTAACCCATTAACGCCCAGCGTCCTTTAAGGACGGTTGCAAAAACAGCAAGAAAGCGGTTTTCCCACCAGTAAAGAGGAAGATAAATATATACCTTATTTCTCGAGACAGAATCCTCGATAAATTTAGATAAAAGTTAATTTGGTTTTTAGAGTGGTGGGAAATACAAAATTTAAATTTTAGCGAAGAAAATAATTCGGGCGTTAACGGGTTAAGACCAGTTTTCAGATCTTTTCCTCACATATGCGCATGCGTCAACTGTTTTTAGAATTTCTTTAATTTAGAAGGAAGTAAAACAAATTCTTGTTAGCTGCTGTTGTAAAGCAACAATATAAAGCTTTGAATTTTCGTAGAAGGCGCATGTTCGAGCCCAAGCCGGGCAGAATGATTTCAGTAATATTTTTGTCAATAGTTCATTTCAATGATGGCATATTTTACTAGGAAGAGAAGTTATATTATTATTATTATTATTATTATTTGAATGATATAATTAAATAAAATTTAACAACCAATATTGTTTTGAAAAAACTAGTCACAAATGGCAATCCCGAAACTTTCTTCTATCTTATTCATCCTAAAAAATGCAGCATAGCAGTGCCACAAGTTAGGTGGTTTAAACCAAAATCTAGTCAGCAACAACATATGTCAACTTATAACTAAATCTGAAGTTTATGAAGATCCGTACATTAGTTTTTGGGATAAAGCTATTGCAAAATCTTAAAAATAATCTGCATAACAGCGCTACTTGTTGGGTGATGTACACCAAAAACTAATCAGGTTCGAATTTTTATCAGGTACTAACTGAATCTGAAGTTTGATGAAAATCCATGGTTGGTTGGTTGTGTTTACGACAGCCAATTATCAACACGAAGGATATAGGCCCTAAGGGAGTGGGGGTGACCTCCGTGTGAAAAACCATGCATTAGTTCTTGAGATACATTTATTGTGAAATCGTGAAAAATTCAGCTAAGAAGCGCCATCTATAAGGCGATTTACACCAAAAACTGAACAACACTAATCTATAACAGGTTCTAACTGAATCTGAAGGTTTAGAAAATTTCGTGCATTAGCTCTTGAGATAGAGCTATTGCAATAATCACGAATAATGCACCATGGCAGCGTCACTTGTTGAGCGATTTGCACCAAAACGTAATCAGTAATATGATATATCAAGTACTAACGAAATATAAAGTTTTATGAAAATCCATGCAATAGTTCTTGATATATGGCTATAGTGGAAATTGTAAATAATGCAGCTTAGTAGAGCCACCTATCTTGTATCTTAAAAAGTAGTTCGGTATGCCGATTTCATAATGATGACTCCAACTACCTGCGCTAGCGATTTCGCTTTTAGTGCGACATTCATTTTTAAAAATTGCAAAACTTCATAGTACAGGGGAGAGTGGGGTGGAATGGGACAGTAAGTTTTTGTCTTATGTATCATTCTAAACATTTCATCCTTCACACTCTAGATGAAGAAATGGTAGCCGAATAATCAGTTGAAAAAAGTTCCTGATCTGCATAAGCTTGCAATTATATAAGGAAAAGGATTATTTCAAGAATTAGAAGTAAATTTGCTTCATTTACTTTTTATGTTTTCTGTATATTAATGGCTTGTTTATGCATAAAAGTTATAGATTCCCTATTTATGGAACATTATACTGTATGGCATACGTAACTTAAACTAAGCATAAAAACAGCATTTTTTTTACACAAGAGGTTTAACACAAAACAAGATAGCAGGAGGAATGAGACATGCCAGTAAAGGGAATAATAGAACATGTCCAATTCCTTTTTTTAATAATATAAATGTAAATTTCTCATACGAAAGTATTTTTCGAAAGTAATATATTATAACATTAATAATATTTTAATTTACTTCAAAAAATGTAAATACTTGAACTGAAGATTTTTTAATGTCATCTGTGACTGAAAGTCCTGAATTTTTCTTTCAATCATGAAGATACTGGAATCTTATATTGTGACATATACATTACCAACCTACAATCTATGCTAGACAACACTAGACTACTTGTGTCTTACAACTTTGTTTTACAGTTGTCCCATACCTCCCCTGTGAGTGGGGAGGTATAGGACATATTTTGTAACTTACAATTTTTTAAATTATAAAATTATTTTTGCCTTTTATGTTTCTTATATTGCCCAAAGTTATTAAAAAGTGTTTCATCTTGCCCTCTATAAGTTGAAGTTTTCTTCTTGTGTCAAACAAAGGTGATTTTTTTACTTTTGTAAAAAGTGACCCATTCTTCCCCACTCTTCCCTACATTCAAAGGAAATTTATTTAAAAACTAAGTCAATTTACTGGTATTGTATGAATTTTTTAAATAATCTTAAAACATGAATTATTTAGTCTACCTTCTCAACGACCAATTGTTTTTGATACATTCATGAAAGTTGTTGAAGAGAAAAAGGCAGAGTTGCTACAACTGGAGATTGATTGATCCTGATTAGTGAAAACAAATTCAAAAAAGTATATATATATATTTTAATTCGATTGATATTCCGAAATTGATTCTAATTTTAAGAGTTTCCATAATTACTACAATTTCTTTTAAAGTGAATGCGAAAGCCATTACAATTTAAAAAACACTCGGGCGACAAATCATGTTTGTTAAAATACGTCGTTTGGTCTATGGGCTGGATTATGGAAGATTAACCATAAGGTATCGCTGAAATCTGCGAACGAAAATACAAATATTTTTATTATGTTAACTGCTTAAGAGGTATATTGCATCAGAATGTGTTCCGATTTTTTAAAAATAATTTGGTTTCAAAATATAGTTTTGTATTATTTACTTATATATTTAGTTTTCTTTTACAGTGATAGGTTGCACATGAAGTATTCACGATAATCTATAAAAAATTCCCCAATTATTTCTCTGTCATATATGAATTCTTTACTGGAATTCTCAGTTATGGAATAATTATTTTCTTATATATACATTTGTTTAGTAATGTTTTGGACTCTGAATGTTATCTATTATTATTGTCTTATCCTTTAAACATTTTTAATTGTGAACGCATGTCAATGGTACAAAAAATAAAACGATTAAATTTAATTCTCATTTATCATCAAATTTCATATTTTCTTTGATTTTCAAATATCAAGTGATAAAAATATCGATTTATAGTATATATGGAATGCATAAGTGTTATTTATAGAAGCTTTTCTTGAGAAATCCATTCCAAAAATTTTACTAATTACAAAAGTAAATTTCGCTTAATACTATCTTCAATAATTTCAATAATTGTTTATCGCTGTCAGTTACCTTCAAAGAATGTAAATAAGCAATAATAGAAAGAATTTCCTGATCATCTTTTACACTTTCATAATGTAGAGTCATCATACTTTCTATGAAATACATATATTATTTGAAATTTGAAATTTATGACGGAAATATGAAAATAGAATATACTATATTATAAAAACTATTTAAAAAAGTAAACACTCAAAAACGTGAAAAGAGTTTTGATCATTAATCAAAATAAGTTTTAAAATATCCTTACTGCCGTGAACAAATGTATCGGTTCACTAACTTGCAGGATTCACTGCAGTAGAAGCATCATTTAAATTAATATAATTTTAGAAATATAATGCAGTTTTAAAACACTGAGTACTGATTAATATTCTCAAAGATAATATTCATATCTTTCATTAAGTTTTTTTTAATTTATTGGAAATTATTAGCATATTTAACATAATTACAGAAAAAATATAATTTTGCCCTTAAATGTACGGTTAAATTAGCGATTAAAAATAATTTAAAATTTAATATCCATTTAATAGCAGTGAAATATGTAATCAATAAATAAACCACTGAAACGTTTATTTGAGATATTTATTCCTTAAATATCTTTTCTTAATCTTTAACGGATGTTATCGACTTCACAGATAGCTGCTTTTCTCAATTTTTATAGTTTAACTTATGTAACTTTCAGTTTAACTACAAACATTACCGAAATTTCATTTCATTTAGAACTTTAGTACAGTCAATCAGGGTAACTTTACTCCACTTTTAGAAAACTTTGATCCATTCTGCTATGATGGAATAATGACGAATTATTTCTAATGGGCTGCCAAACTCACACTAGTGCTGCTATCTATATTTTGAGACCGAAACTTTGCCGTTAACTCAAATGATGTAGCATATTTATTATTTTTTTTCTCTCTTGGCCCAATGTTACCCTGATAGGTCAAAATTACACTGATTGACTGTGCTACCAACCGAGGTTTTTTGAACAGGTAAATTTAATTATAACAGTCTTGTATAAAATGTTTAGTATAAAAACACTATTCTACGAGTTAATCGTGTTTTTTATTCATCTTTTAATGGAGTAGTCTCACAAACCACTTCACTGTAATTACGTGACAATTTCTGTCACATCAATTAAAGATTAATAATATTGTATATTTTAAACATGTAAGAAATAATTTTTTTCCTACTTATTTTAACAAATGTACAGTTTGATTTATGAAAAAAAAGTGTTCAATTTCAACGCTCTATAAAAAAGAATATAAGATTTTTATGTTACATCTAAAAGAGTCGCAAGGAAATGCTTGATGCTATGGGTCGGTCATACCTGGTATTTGCTTGGGTATCCACTCAGCTTGTTTAGCTTAGGAAACGTGGTTGGAGTTTGCACGAGGAAGGCGCGTAGTTTAAAATTTTGCTGGTAATAAAGTTATTTCTTTTAGTGCTACTTCGGAAAGTTGTCAGGTAAGTTTTCATCTCATTTTTTAGTCTTTTTTGCTAAATTTTATGAGAGTTATTTTAATTAGTTTAGTTTTACCGATAGTTATTTCATTTATGAGTTTGGGCACAGCTTTTCTTCTAATGGCCCGTGTAATACTGTAGAAAATATGGATGTGGTGAAGGCTTCAGGGAGACTGAGCTCCATTGCAGCCTTTGAATAATTGTAATTATTATAAAATGTCACTTTCCCCATGGAAAGTTATAAAAAATGTACAAAATGATAATGTAGACGATAATACTATTTTTTCTGTTTCTAAAGAAGGAGCTATCCCAAGTGTACATCCACGGAGGATCAAAGTTGAAATGCAAAACAATTATCTCCGGCCACGCTAATATTGATACTTTTAGAGTGATGCGACAAGGGAAGTTATTAATTGTAACGAAGTCAGCTGAAACTGCACAACAAATTTTGGACATTCTGGTTCTCGGCAACATGCCTATTTCGCCGGTACTCCAGCCTGAATACATTACCACCAGGTTCATGTTGCATGATATTCCTACATTTACATTACCTGTAAAGAACTTGCTAAAGACCTTAAAGAGGCGGGAATTATTTGCTAGAAAGTTCGAAGATTTTCAAGAAATTTGAATGGTCAAGTTTACCCTGTTCTAGTAACTAAGATAGGTGGTCCCTAAGAAGGAAATTAAGATGTGGTGTCAGCGACACAAATTTACATTATTTTTAGATGGACCTAGATGTTGTCAAAATTGCTGGGCTTATAATCATGGAAAAAAACTAAGAAAGAAAAAAAATCTGCCGTGGTTTCGGCTCTGCCCAAGAGGAGGGCTGCAAGAACGGTACACAAGCTTATGCATCGCGCCTCGGTTCAACCCTACTTAAGATGAAACGTGCCCAAAATACATAAAGGAGATACATAAAGGTGCAAGAATTGCAAAGTAAACACCAATTGACAATAACAGAAGCATGCAGAACATTATAAAAGTAAAGAAGGTCGGGTGAAGTATGTAGCGGCTGCGTCCAAACAATCTAAAGATTGCCCCCACCCTGCATGCACTGTAACTTCGAATCATTTAAAAAATATGTTCGCGCAGATGATTGAAGTTCTTGTGTCCCTCAAAACCTCAATCGAGAAAATAAGAGAAGATCAGGAAGAGAACGCCAATAGAATAATTGCAACAGTTCAGTATATGACGAAAGGATTTCAGCAAAATAAACTTTCAATTATACAATAAGACACCTATATAGCAGACCAAAAATGTCGAAAAAAGGAAATGTAATAATTGACCAGGATAACCCGCAGATGGTGAAAAGTCATTCATTTGATTCAACGATCCTTGCCTCCCAATGTATGAACTTACATTGCTCTCAGGAAAGCTTCAGTACGACGTTACATTCCACATTCATTCCTTCGCCTAGGGGGGAAACTTAATGGTCTCCTTGTTTCCCTTTGTTTGTATGTCCAATCCTGCTTTTCCCTTTGTATTTTTCATGATCATTGTCGTACACTGGAATATTCGTGGTGCTAGAGCTAACGTTGCTTGGCTCCAGGATAAGTTTTTTAGCGCTGCTCACATTCTTGATCTTCAAGAGACTTTCCTCAAGCCTGATATCGTATTTGCGATTTTAGGAAAAGTTACCTACAAGCATGATAGGATCACTTGGGGCTGGTGGTGTTCTTCTCATAGTGGTCAGCACTTGTCTCCCATCTACTCGTCTGCATCTTCCATTCAGTTCCCTAAATGTTGAGTGTCTTGGGATTTCTGTACAGCTGTCCCCAATTAGGAAGCTTCAGATTTTTAATAATTACCACCTCCACGGGACTGCGGAGTCTGATTGACTCCAATATCCGATTCACTTTGTCACTCCACCTTTTCTTATTCTTGGGGATTTTGATGCCCATCACTCCTTTTGAGGTGCCCCTAAGGACTCTCCTTTTTAGAATACCATCGCAGACTTGATCGTTGTATCTTAAACACTTCCATTCCATCTCATTTCTGCCCTGGTAGGGCAGCCTCTCTTACTGATCGATCGTTATCTTCTCTTGATATTTTAGGGGACATACGTATTTTTGTTTCTCCTGATCTGTTTGATAGTGAACATACACCAGTGTCACTCTTTTTGTCCTCTGGTAGAGATCGGGGGGGGGGGGGAGGGGTAGCACAGACCATGTACGACTGGCACAGTATTGCCCAAGTCTCGTATAAGATCTTTCAAAATGCATCAGTAAAGTCATTCAGATTTTAACGAAACTAGTGTTTCGGCATTCAATTCTGGCAAAAGAGTGACTTGTCTACAATCGCATAGAAGCCGACTGGTGGGATAGTAGGTTAAGTTTCCTGCTTGGACAGAAACGCAAATACCTTCGTCTGGCAAAATGCTTCCTATCCCCCAGGATGTTTACAAAATACAAGAAAGCGAGTGCATGCCTTAACACTAGAACCGCGGGAAATTTTACTGTAGATTTAGAAAAATATTTCACATCAGAAATTTTTCTAAGACTATGTAACATAATTACTTTAATTATGTTTGCGGAACATATGCTTAACTATTTTTATTAAGTAATTTCTGGTTCGAATCAGCATGTATTCATTTGGTACGGGTCAAAATGACCCGTCACCGCGGTTCTAGTGTTAAAAAGGAGATTAGAGTCCCGACGTATATATTGGGGTAAATTTTGCAAGGAAAGTCTTCAAAATCAGGCAGGATTTACCGTATTTTCAAAATCTACGAGATAGGCACTTCCCTGCCACAAACTCGTCCAACATGATTAATTTTCCGATAGACACCTCACGACCCTGTTGCGGAAGTGAATGCTTTTGCTCGTTACTACAGCAGTGCTCCAGGAAGAGGAATTCCTCCAGACTTCATCTGAAACGTAAGCATCTGTATTCGACTGCCCTTTCAGAAAGATGAGTTGGATGGCGTTATTAGCAATTTTCACAATAGATGGCGCTCGACAACACATTTCCAATTTGAGTCCAGAGTTCAGTGTGACATTAACTTGTCTTTTCGTAATGACACCAGTGATTTATAAAGGTCTTTCCAAAATGTGGTTGTTGTTAACATTGATTGATATTTCTGTTTAATTACTTTTATAAAATGCATTTGATAAAAGAATACGAATCTTGTGCATCTTCCGAAAGTGGATTATCGCGACTGTTGTCAGATTGTTACGTGACAGGTATTTAAAAACTATATTTTTTAGTTTGTGAACATTGTGCTTTATTTTAAATTAGACGAACACACTATGTTAGTTAAATTTACATTTTATAATTTAGTGACCTGTCTTAAAAAAGGAGAAATTTAACTCAGTACTTTAAAAAAAGAAAACATCTTTTTCAGTTTGTTTACATATGAGCAATGCATTGTTTTCACCTTGCTCCAAATCGAATTATTTAGTGCAAGAACATAATCAATTTTAAAGTAACATCTTTTGTTTATCTTTTGATGCATGTTACTGATTTTATCAAATTTTTTTCCTTAAAAATTTATAAAATTTTTCGACCACAAATTCTTCGAGTCAGGTCATACTCACATGGAATGTGGCAATGATCACTCAATCATAGAAAAAGCTCGGAAACGCGAAAATCCAACAATTCATCAGCCTGCTGATTGGTTTGAGTTAGTAGGCAAAGCCAGAACCGAGAATCCTTTTGATATTGTTCAAATGAACAAAACTTCATTCTTCAATTTTGAAGATCTTTACACATCAACTTTCGTAATGCGTTCTAAAAATCAAGCGAAAAAAAAATTTTTGTTCCAATGGTTACGTTATCAGAAACAATTAGGAATTGTACAGTACAAAACTACACTTTCAGTCGACGAACGTTTTAAGATATTAGATATAAAACGCAAAAAAGCACGTCCGTTTAAACTCTAAAATCTTAAATTATGTTACACTGAACCAAATAGAATATCGAAAGAAAAACAATCAGATTTGTTGGACATGCTCGATCTTTTGCGTTCCGATGTGCGAAATTTTTACGAAGAGCTGTTATCTGTTGAGGAGAGTAGCGATTTTAATGTAGATCCCGATCTTTATTTTCTTGAAGAAATTAGTTATGAGACTGAAGAGTCTTTGTTGGTACTGGATAATGTGACTGGTCAGAAATCCTGTAGCGTTGCGGAAATCGTATCAAGAAAAGCCGTATCCAGAAAATCTGTTAGTGTCGTAAATGAATCGTCGGAAACTGAGGAAAATGATAATCAACCTGTACTGAGAAGATCTGCGCGATTGAATAAGTCACGCCTTGTTTGAACTGTGATCATGTAAAGTTTATTATTACATTTTTTATTAAATTAAAATTAATATTTCTGTGGCGTTGTCTAAAAAAAAAAAAAAAGGTTTTTGTTAATAAATAATTTTAATTTATAATTTCTATTCTATTATGACAATTTTTTTTCATTTTTATCAACTTTTATTATTATAATTGTTTATTTATATTATATTAAAAGAATACATAGCATTAAACAGATCATTCATTTTATGATTATTTTGCAAATTAATCCACTAGCTGGTTTCAGTCTCCCGCCACAGATATGCAATTTTTATAGTTTATTGATGTTAATTTAATTATTTAGAGAAATTTATAAGTTATACAAGCCATTTTTATGTTATTTTTATAATTATAGACGATTTAAAGAAATAAATAGAAATCTTATCTGGTTATTAACGTTTCTTTATACACTTACTCGATTATTACTGTTTTGTCAATTTTTAAATGAAAATTTACAATCGCCCTATGACGGGAAGTATTCGATTTTCATTTTTCAGTACTATGGCAGATGAAATTACTCTTGTAAAGCTACATTTTCCCAAACTATTTAAATTTTTTCAAAAATGTGCCTTACCTGGTTATTACCGGAAGCCACAGATTTAACTGTAAAATAAAGTAAACAAAGAAAAATGTCAATTTCTTTAACATAAGAAATATTTTTATTTTTATTTATTGCTTTTAGAAACAACAAATATCCTATTGACTGCAGCCTGTTATTACTAAAACAATTTCTGGCAGATTCTGAAATTTCATTGCTTATTTTAGATGCAACAAAGCAAATTTGGAATCAAAACTTTATGGCTATTAATCTGCTGTTTATATTAGTGTTATCGTAAAATCAGTCTTGGATCTAAAAGAATTTCAGACTCAAATATTTTGGAGTTTTATTTTCAACTTCCACTTTAATTTACTTAATAACTTTGAAGTTATTAAAGAATCTGAGTAGCTTTAATGCAAATAAAAAATATTTGCATTTGTTCCTGTATCTTAATCTTATTTTTTAAAACTAGTGATTTTTTAAAAATAATTTTTCTTTTTAGTTTTTTGCATTTTTTGTTTGAAAATGTTACTCGCAAATTTCATTATTGTGTTATTTTGGTGGTAAAGGGGAAATAAAGAGGCTTTAAATTAATAAAATTTTTTACTGTATTTCGAATACTATTTAATTGTGGACCACTGTTCTGCTTCTGGAGAACACTGGTCCACTTTAAAAATGCATACAAATAATTTTAAAAAATGTATTTAAATCTATGGTCTGAAAAATTCTGAGGCATGCAAAAAGACTTACGGAATGTTCAAGAATATTTCCAAGCAGATTGGAAGAGGATTTCCATTGAAAAGGAGAAAAATGTAAACTGCAAAAGTAGACCACAATGCACCAGTTTTTCCTATACAGCGAAATACGTTTATATCACGGAAACGCTTAACATGAAAAATCACTTAACACGAAATCATATAGCGGTCCGCATAGTACACTATGCAATGTAATATATATTATATATTTTTTTCTTTTATTACAAAATGAAAATCGTTTAACACGAAAGATTTTGTGTGAAATGATGATGATTCCAATGACGAATCTCACATCGGAATCAACGTTGCAGTTCCTGTCTCCTCTACTTCAGAAATGCAGTAAACTATTAAAAATATGCGCAATCATTCAGATACGTATTCAAATGCAGAGATGAATAAAACAATTGATGTTCTCAAACAATTGGTCGACGATATGGTGCTGGAAAAACCATTTGATTAAAAAAAAGAAATTAAAAATATGATTTTTACAGAAAACTACATATTTTTAAGTGCTTTTTATCGAATGGATGCAGCCTACTAGTAGTTTAAAAGGAAATCGAAATAAATTTGGACGACATCGAAAATATTGGTGATTGTTATTTTTTTTACAAATCGATTAACATGAAATTCCTTTAATACAAAAAAATCTTCAGTCCCCTGAATTTCGTGTTAAATGCATTTCACTGTATATGTATAGTAGCTTGGATCGAAAAATCGAAATTCGGATAATCAAATCGGCGCGGGGTGCAAAAGTTGCCTTTTATGCATACTAATTCACATATGTTTTTTTATTGAAATCCATTCATATCTTGCGGTGCCCCAAACGCCTCAAAAATAGTTAAAAATTGAAATTTTTATAAATTTTATATATTTTTTTTTGCTTCTTAATATTTTTAAATTTATTTTTGGCGCGGGTTGCGAAAGTTGCCTTATATATATATTAGTTCAATCTTTTTTTATATATAAATCCATCCATATCTTCCAGTGCCCCCAAGCGCCCCCAAAATGGTAAAAAAATTGAAATTTTTATAAAAATTTGTAATTTTTGTTTTTTTTAATTTTCTTTAAATTATTTTATCAGCGGGATAAAAAAGATGCATTTTATAGTATATTAGCATGCATCCAAATAATTTTCGACTTTGATAAATTTCTTCCAATGCCCCAAAACTTTTAATTATTTGCCGAAAATCGAGTTTCATGCAAATTTTGATCTAAAAATTACAAGTAAAATTAACAGTTAAAGAATAATCTATCTAACGTAAAAGGTAGATCGAGAGGATGAGAAATCGTTTATCGTATTTTATTAAATGTATAAAATAAACTTTTTATACTTTATTATTGGAAGACAACATAGATAGAAGAGTTCTCAGCAATGACCAGCAATATTTATATGATATTTGCATAGCAATATCACGTGGTGAATGTGGTTCCGATCTGGCATTAATGAAACCTGGTCCAGTTTATCACTCAAGATGGCTAACAACTACGTGTAGAATTTTAATGTTATAAGTGGCTACAGAAAATCCTTCTGATAATCTCATTACTCTTACAACATATATTATGAAGGTATATGCACCTGTATGGTTTCATGTCAAAACAAAGCCATCCATAACTGAAGGAGCTCGTCATATTTGGAAACTTATCACATATCCTAGATATTTGGAACCCAATTTAAGAAAGATCGTAGATGCTGTTATTCAACGAAATAGTTTTTTTTTTTTGCCACCCTGAAAATTTGCTATTGCCAATGCTTACAGATAACAGAGAGCATATCAGATCTTTAGCAATGCGAAAGCTAATTTAAGCTAGAAATAAAAAGAGAAAATCACCAGAAGTGAGAATTTTCAAAGTACCCCAAATAAACTTCAAAGCGAAGGATTATTTTGAACTTATTGACTGGCAACCAGTTGGACGTTTTGAACCACCTCTTTTGATGAATGTGCCTTGCAAAGAAATTGAGAATATGATAAAAGTTGTAAAAACGAATGAATGGTCAAAATATCCATGCCATACCCAAGCAGTTGAAAGATGCGTTCGACTAGTGTCTGAGGCATCAGAAACTATGTCTGGGCAAGAAAAGAGACAAGGTTTTATATTGAATAGAATAAAATCAAGAAGCTATATAAAACACTTTGATACCAAAAAATATTACAAACTTTAAAAATATGTAAATTTTCAATTTGAAGAATGTAAAACTTTTCCCTACGTAAGTTCGATTTTTGTAATTTTTATGATTTAATGCTTTGATTTTTAATTTATATGTCACTTATTATTGCAAAATTAATGTTATTTATAACCTTATACGTTATTAATTAAACTGTTTTAAAAATTTTATGTATTTTTCGTCAATTATAATTCTTAATACATTTTTGTAAATATTTCAGTTCTTAATTATAATTTGTGCATCAAAGATGTGAATGGATTTTGATTAAAAAAATATATGGGAACTGCAGAGTTATGTAGTATTGTAATAACAACTTTCCAAGTCAGTGCCAAATGAATTTCAAAAAAGTAAAAAACAAAAAATATTTTTTTCAAGAAAATTTCAATTTTAAATTATTTTTGGGGCGCTTGGGGCACCGGAAGATATGGATGAATTTTATTTTAAATAAATATGTAAGCTAAGATAGATAAAAGATAGCTTTTGCACCCCGCGCCAAAAGTAATTAAGAAAAAATAAATAAACAAAAAAATATTTAAAAAAGCATAAAAAACTAAATTTTTTATTATTTTTGGGGCGCTTGGGGCACCGGAAGATATTAATGGATTTTAATAAAAAAAACCCTGTAAACTAGTATGCGTAAAAGGCAACTTTTGCACGCCGCGCCGATAGTGATTTCTAAAAAAAAAAAATTTCCTATACTTTTCGATCCACCCTAATGTATAGGGGAGAGTGGGGTGGGGTGGTGTGGAACACTTTTTATAAAAGCAAGAAAATAAATTTTGACACAAAAACAATTTCAATTAATACAGTGCAAGGTGAAACACTTTAATTTCTTTGAACAATATAGAAAAATAACATGTAAAAAGCTATTTTATGAATAAAGAAATTGTAAGTTTCAAAATGTGTCCCATACCTCCTCACTAACAGGGAGGTATAGGACAGCAATAAAACAAAGCTATAAAAGGCACAAGTAGTCTAGTGTCGGTTAGATATGCAATCAAACAAAGATTGCAGGTTGATAATGTACACGGGCCTCCAAAAGTTAAGGTACATCATGTTTTTTGAAGCTTACCAAAAAGAAAAAATGGCAGTCAGATTAAACTTCATTGTTTATATGAATGACAATAATAAGCTTTAAAAAAACTTGCGCAGAAATTACAGCTATCACTTTTATTTTATAGAAAAGAATAGGTATTTGTGAATGTGGAAAAAAAATGCAATTGCGAAGCTTTCGTAATTTCGCGTGTAAGTTTTGTTGTATTTGAACTATTGTTATCCGTTTTGTTCACAACAACCAGTAGAGTCTATAAATGTCTAGAATAAGTCGTTTGCTTGGTTCATTAAGATTGCGGGTGGTAAGTTGGATGGAAATGGAGTTGTCACAAGCCGATACTGCTAGACGGCCCAATATGTCTCGCAGTGTAGTCCAACGACTCTGGGATCAGTATGAATCTGAAGATTTTGTGTCCAGAAGACATGTTCCAGGCCGCCCACATGTTACAACACCTGCAGGAGACCGGTTTCTAGCTCTTTCGGCCAGAAAGAGAAGACGCATTACTGTGCCGCAACTCATTGCGGACCACTTTGCAGCATCAAGGAGAAGAATCTCCACTACTACGGTGCGAAGACGGCTTCACAATGCAGGTACACTGTAAAAAATTTGACCCTTTTGCTGCTTCGTCACTCCACCGCTTTTATAGAAAACGATTACTTCACCCTATTATGGAGCATTCTCATGGGTCAAAAGAGACATTCTATAAAAGCGGAGGAAAGACGATGCAGCAAAAGGGTAAAATGTTTTACAGTGTATCTATGCATGGCGACCAGTTGTGTGTCCCCTTCAAGGGAAGACAGAGAAGGGCCCGCTTATGTTGAACAAAAGAACATGTTTCCTCTACCAGAGAACAGTGGGCTTCTGTACTCTTCACAGATGAGTCCAGATTCACACTGGAAAGCGATTCAGGATGTCTTCTGATCTGGAGTGAACAATGCACTCGATACCATCAATCAATCACTATCAAAACAATCAGGTACAGAAACGGTGGAATAATGGCTTGGGCAGGGATCTCACTCGAAGGCTACACTGACCTGCCTGTGTTCCATGGAGGAACTGGTGCGAGATGTCGGGATGAGATCCTTGATTCATATGTGCGCCGGTGCTATTAGCAATGGTTTCATTCTAATGGATGATAATGCGAGACCATACCGAACTGTGGTTGTTGAGGATTATCTTGAGGATCACAGTTTGGAGAGAATGGAATGGCGACCTCACTCTCAAGACTTTAATCCGATAGAACATCTTTGGAACTATTTTGGAAATCAGGTTGCGGCTTTAAGTCCTCCACCAAGCTCATTAAATGAGCTAGAACAAGGTTTATTCCAGATGACTGATCAGCACTACCTATTTCGGTGTCCGACAATTTAATTGAGAACATGGAAAGTCGATGCTGCCAATGCATTCAAATCCGGGGTGGACATATTCCGTATTAGAACCAGTTTTTTTAATATTTATGTCACATTTTACTGCATAATTCTGCGATGTACTGATTTCTCTAAGAATGGAATTTTCCCCCATGAGGGCTTTTTTGTTGCAATTTCATTTATATGTTTAACTTAAGTAAATTTTGTCACATTTAATAAATAACAGTTTAGTGCACATTTCCTCTAAATTTGTTGTTTCTATAGTCATTCATTTGCAAATTAGACTCAAAAAACCGGTTGTACCTTAACTTTGGGATTCCAGTGTATGTGTCACAATATAAAATTCCAGTATCGTCCTGACTGGATTGGAAATTCAGGATTGTCAGTCATAGATGACATTAAAAAATCATCAATTATATTTATTTACATTTTGAAGTAAATTAATATATTATCCTCTAAAAATGTTTGCATATTGACAATTTACATTCACCTAATTAAAAGAATTGGACATGTCCCATTTTCCCTCACTTCCTTGTTTTATGTTAAACTTCCTGTATAAACAAAAATGCTGCTTTAAGACTTAAATTATGGATAATATACAGAATAATGTTTCATAAATAGGGAAACTATTACATCTATGCATAAACAAGTCAATATATGTATAGAAAGTATATCAAGCAAGTTTACTTTTGATTTTTGAAATAATTTTTTCCTTCATACAATTGTAAGCTTATACAGATAAAAAAATGTTTTCAACTGAAGATCAAGATACAATTCTTCATCTTGCGTGTGATTGATGAATAGAATGTGAAAATAGAAAGATATATAAAGAGGAAAAACCTACTGTCCCATTCCTCCCACTGTCCCACTTCATCTCAATCTCCCCTATACAGTGGCTTTATCGAAAATTCTTTAATGGAAAAAAAACCCATGGATAAGAGAACTTTTTGGATCTAAAAGTTAATCTGTCCGGGTGACATCTTCAGGAAAATTGGTTGTCAGACGCTAGCTTCTCTTCGCACTGGCACATAATATTACAAGGACAAGTTAAACAAGAATGATCATGATAAAAATATAGTTTTACAAAATGAAAAAAGATAGCCATAACGATATATCGAGTTACAACAATGATATTCAGCTTACATGAAACCACTGTTGAAAAAACTTAGAAACAATAACATTTTAAACAAGAAAATTTAATAAAATGGTTACAGTAAGGATAATTTTTAAAACTGAATTAAAGAGCATGATACTATGCTACGAGTATACCGATTTTCATAATACTTTTCGATAGTGACCCCCCCCCCCCTTCCGACGATTCCTCCGCAATTCATTTTCTTCTAATGATAGAAGTGATCTACTAGGTAATATCCTTATGAATCATCCTGTATTGTAAAAATTATATTCAATAAAATAAATAGCTTTAAATATTAATATTTAATATATATATATATGTATGTATATAAATATAGCATCTAAGAGCTGTAAAGATATACTAAATAGTCTACATAATCATTGTATGTGTTATATACTTAGACCTGATATCATAGAATGAAAAATAACTTATTGAATAAAGTTTTCCTTACCTTCAGTTTCCTTATGCTTGCGCACTGCACATTTCAAGTACCACTTCAGTTCATATTATGATAAATCATTTTATAAAAATAAAGTAAAATAAATTTCCACTTTTCACATTCACGGGTTATTTTATTCATATTTCAATAAAATCGATGCTTTCGGATAAGCAATAATCCTGACCATGTTTCATTCCTTCATCCAAGTGATCCAAAGGTCGCATTTTTATGAGCATTTTGAAGCAGAAAATAGATTTAAATAAAAACTAGTAGAATAAAATTCTGTGGAGTATACCAGGTAATGTTTACCAATGAAATACGCTAGATTTATTTCTGCTTTTTACTTTAAATTCTCGTTTTCTATTTTTGACAAGTTTTATTAAGTAAAAGCTGATATAGATTAAAGTTCTGATCGGAAAAAGGATGGAATATATTTCTTAAATCATATATATGTATTTATAAAATTCCTCACTAACATTGCTTATTTTCTTAGTTTGGCTATAAGAGTATGTTATTTAGGCAATTAAAAATACAGAAAATCTTTGGATAAACATTTTAAAGAAGATAAATGAAATGTTTTTGTGTAATTCAGGGTGGTCAAGACACCACGCTGCTAATCGCTTGCGAGCGTAAGAGGCTGTGGGTTCTAATACCGCAGGCTCCATTGAACGCACTCTTCGTGGGGAGCTTCCGTGTGTATTTCTTTCATGTTGTAAAATTTCCTTGTGCTATCTCGTCCTTATATATTGACGATATCTTATAAGCAGGCTTTCATGTTGAGCATACAAGTCAGATGTATGTATTCAATAAGGTCGATATTTTGTGGATTTGATTTTTGATTTGATTTTGACATTGCTTTGAGGCATATTGCAGCTATGGCTTTCACCTCAATTGATCCATTATACGCAGAAACAGAGACATTTCAGAACAATTTTTATTAAACATACCCATTACATATTTTATTACACTACAAATGGACAACACACCATCCATGTCCGTACCCAGATTCGAACCAGGACCCCTCGGTGTGGCAGCAGCTACCGCTACTGATATATTTTGCGGAAGTTTTGATTAAAACAGACCTATAATAATAAAGATCGATATTTGTTTGCGTGTCTGCGATTTTTTGAAGAGACCATTGTGCACACACTGTTAAAAATTTGATATTTTTGCTGCATCGTCACTTGACTGTTTTTATAGAATATCACTATTTTGACGAATTTTGACTCCATAATACAGTGAAGTGATCGTTTTCTATAAAAGTGGTCGAGGCTAAAGAAAAAGGTGCATGCCAACTATCTTTTTTTATAGACCGCTCGAATGACGTAGTGCTCTATTCGTGAGCTCGCATTGGTGTATTCGAGCATCACGTGACTCCAGCGGTCTGTAAAAAAAGATACTTGGAATACACCGCGGTAGAATGTCTGCGAAATTCTAAAATGGAGGGCCAAAATCACACTCCGGTGAAATCCAAGCGCATTATTGGTCATTGAGCCGCGTCCTTTTCAGAGAATAATCTCTTAGCGGTAGGGGAAATGTCGCCTTACTCCTTTTTCCGAGAAAAAATCGTTGCGGCAATTTTGAAGTAAATCCGATCTGTTTTCATTTATAATCAAAATTTTTCACTCTCGTTCTATAAAATGTCATGAAAATATCTTAACTGAGTTAATTTCGATGGTTTATCGTAAATAAGAATAGACGGTAACAATAGCTTAAAAATTACTTTACCCCTCCTTCTTTTTCAAATGGAGAAACAAATTCGTGATTTTCACCCTTTCCACACGACCAATGAGGTGTCTGGATTTTACTTGACTGTGAATTTGGCCCTCCATTTTAAAATTTCGCGCGTAATTTTTTTTCCAACCTCCTTCGTCGTTCCAAGCCCAAGCTCGCACTCTGATTGGTTGTTGCTCTCGGCACTGTTTTCATGTAACTTGGCGATAATCATACTTGGCGTAGCGATAGATGCTTCCGTCGAGGAGTTTGATTTCCTTCCGAACCGAGTACAAAGTAACTTTTCTCTTGCAGCATTGGATTGGATGGAACGTGTCTTATTGAAAGCTGTACTCTTTAAAAGTTTTTACACACAACTTTTTACTTTGTACTCGGTTTACTTCGTACTCGGTTCGGAAGGAAATCAAACTCGACGGAAGCGTCTATCGCTACGCCAAGTATGATTATCGCCAAGTTAGGTGAAAACAGTGCCGAGAGCAACAACCAATCAGAGTGCGAGCTTGGCCTTGGAACGACGAAGGTGGTTGGAAAAAAAATTACGCAAATTTCGCAGCCTGTCTTTTTCGTTAGCCTCGAAAAGTGGTGGAGTGACGATGCAGCACAAGATTCAAATTTTTAACAGTGCATATTTACAAAGGGCGCGTCCAGTGGGCCAAACCGAAGTGATCAATCTCCCTGGTGACTTGAAGTCATGGTTAGTGACCGGTTTTTAACCGTTCGACAAATTCTCTGGACGTACCGGTCTTATTTAAAGTGCTATTATACGAGAGGTCAAAGTCACTTCAAATTCCAAGCGTCTCCACACTGTAAAAAATTTGACCCTTTTGCTGCATCGTCATTCCACCGCTTATATAGAAAACGATTACTTCACCCTATTCTGGAGCATTCTCATGGGTCAAAAGGCGAAATTTTTTTTCCAAGCACCTTCGTCGTTCCAAGCCCAAACTCGCACTCTGATTGGTTGTTGCTCTCGGCACTGTTTTCACGTAACTTGGCGATAACCATACTTGGCGAAAAATACTTCGCTCGTAAGTGAACGAGTAAACCTAAAACCTAACCTACTCATTCTTATTCTTCCTTCATTTTGTGCTCTTGTGTATTATTAACTTGTGTTATTTTATAAAATGACTAATGCTTTACTTATTAATAAACGGGAAAAGTTACTTTGTACTCGGTTCGGAAGGAAATCAAACTCCTCGACGGAAGCATCTATCGCTACGCCAAGTATGATTATCGCCAAGTTACATGAAAACAGTGCCTAGAGCAAAAACCAATCAGAGTGCGAGTTTGGGCTTGGAACGACGAAGGTGCTTGGAAAAAAAAATTACGCGGTCAAAAGAGAGGTATTCTATAAAAGCGGGGGAGTAACGATACAGCAAAAGGGTAATTTTTTTACAGTGTATTGCGCGTAAAAATTGCAAGCGACAAAGGCTACGCGTTGTCATTGTGATTAAATTATATTCTTACATTTGTTATCTAATATATTATTGACGGCGGTCTGGGGACCATCAATAGTACCTCTGGTCTTTCCTGGCTTCGTATCTCCTTTCCCTTTGGCAGTTCTGTCTTTGTCCATGGTTGGGCTTTTAGTATAGTTGTTACACCCTGCTAGGTGAGGTGCGAAATTTTAAAATGGAGGGCCAAAATCACAGTCCGTTGAAATCCAAGCACCTCATTGGTCATTGAGCCGCGTCCTTTTCAGAGAACAATCTCTTAGCGGTAGGGGAAATGTCGCCTTACTTCTTTTTTTCCGAGAAAAAACCGTAGCGGTAATTTTGAAGTAAATCTGATCTATTTTCATTTATAATCTAAAATTTTCACTCTCATTTTATAAAATGTCATCAAAATATCTTAACCGAGTTAATTTCGATGATTTATCGAAAATAAGAACAGACGGTAACAATCGCTTAAAAATTACTTTACCCCTCACTCTTTTTCAAGTGGAGAAACAAATTCGTGATTTTCACCCTTTCTACACGACCAATGAGGTGTCTGGATTTTACTGGACTGTGATTTTGGCCCTCCATTTTAGAATTTCGCAGGTGGGGTTGTTGAGCTTAAGCCATTTGGTAGGCCTCCCCACCTAGCTAAAACTGAAACTACAAGCGACAAAAATCGCTTGCGTTTTTTTCATTTGCTAAACATTTAATTAGCTGTTCGAGAAAAGGTTTTACCATCATCAGGGTTTCTAAGGATTCGATTGGCTGTTACTGGCGACTCGCTTTGTTTCAGGAGTCAAAAACACTCTGACACGTGAGAATCGCCGTCTTTCAAAGCGATTCCTCTCGTGCCATACACTGTAAAAAATTTTACCCTTTTGCTGCATCTTCACTCCCCCGTTTTTATAGAATATTTCTCTTTTTACCCATAAGAATGCTGCATAATTGGGTGAAGTAATCGTTTTCTATAAAAGCGGTAGAGTGACGTTCAGCCAAAGGGTTAAATACACTGTTAAAAATCTGCTGCATTTTGCTGCAACGCACTCCACCGCTTGTATATAATATCTCTATTCCAAACAATGAGAAAGCTCCATTTCATGGCCAAGTAACCGTTTTCTATACAAGCAGGGGAGTGCGTTGCAGCAAAATGCAGCAGATTTTTAACAGTGTATTTAACAGTGTAGGACAACATGGAGACGCCAGGAATTTGAAGCAACTTTGACCCTTGGGTAATAGCACTTTTATCATATGGCTCCAAGGGAGTTGCTTGAAAAGTGGGCGATTCCCTTGTATGGGAGCGCCTATGACGCCTGAAACGAAGCGAGTCGCAAGTAACAGCCAATCAAACGCTTGGAAATCTGGATGATGGTAAATCCTTTTCTCGAACAGCCAATGAAATGCTTAGAAAAAGAAAAAAACGCAGGTGATTTTTGTCACTTGCAATTTTTACGTGTAACAGCACTTTTAAAGTGCTATTACACAAGGGGTCAAAGCAAAATTTTCTTAATTACTTTTCTTTGTATGCGTGTGTGTGTGGATTTAAAAAGTAAATTGTGTCAGATTTCAATTTTTTATTTTCTGTTTGGTTTCTTAAGATAAATTAATAAAGGAAAATACATTTAGAACATTATTTTATTAAGATTTCATGATAAGTGCAATATTATTTAATTTCTGATTTATATTAAGTCTGAAAATATTTATAATTTCCAATAAATTGACTATTTTGAAAATATCGGATATATATAAAAAATAGCAGATAATTTTTATACTTTGAAAAATATCAGAAAATTTACGATCCTTGGAAATCAAAATACTATGCTTTCTTTTTATTCTTTAATGTTAAACAAACGCATCAAAGTAAAATAAAAAACTATCCCGATTTTTTCCACTGTGATTCGCCCGCCTGAAAGCAGTCGTCAAAAGTCCGATAGATGGAAACGTACTACGACTCTTTTGTGCAGCCTTGTATATTAACTACAGATTTTTATAAACACCACATATTAGGCTTAGCTGAAATTTAATTCAGACAAAAACACGCTTAAACTTTTTAAACACGCTTTTGTACTGAAATCACACCTCTAGGAATTACTATCCAGAGCCGAACATGCATCTAGCTCTTTGCAGAATGCTGCAAGTATCTCTTATATTACTAAATGTAACTCAGATTGAAAACACACAAATCAAATTAAAAAACACCTTTAACACCCTTAACACGCTCATTCGTCAGTAATTCTTACGAATTCTTTTGTGTAGTTCTGTATATGTGTACAGAATTTACACACAGCACATAATATGCAAAAATTTAGATAAATCGTAAACCTAATAATCCAAGATCCCAGGGCCCCCAGACGTTACTTATTTTCTCACAAGTAAAATGTATTGGATAAAGTAGTGTTAGTACGTGCTATGAGCGTAATGATACCTGCTAGCTTGGACCGACGGCCAATTTACGGTTACCAGGTACCAAAGGTAGGTAAAAACACTGCGAACTTTACTTATTTTCTCAAGCTTGATTTTTATAAAATGATGCTCAGGGAACTATTTCAATATTATATGTAAGCTCCCACATCAATTGCATGGGCCGAACATCCAGCGAGACACACATAAAGTGTCGCGGCTCCCTATGCGACCATACATAAAATGGCGCTTTGAAGCTCCCAAAAAAATGATATAATTTTACTTATTTTCTCAGTCTTAATTTTTATCTTATGACGTTCAGGGAACTATTTCAGTACATTGTGTAAGCTCCCAGACCAATTGCAGGGGACAAACATCCAGCCAGACACGCATAAAGTGTCGCGGCTCCCTATGCGACCATATATAAAATGGCGCTTTGAAGCTCCCTAAAAAATGATATAATTTTACTTACCGGGTGTCCCAAAAATGACTGATGGATTTTAAAATTCAATAACTTGCAAACGGTGACAGCTATTAAAAAATTTTTTGCAGGAGGGCTATGTATAATGTCAGGAGTTTTTTTACCGCAATTCTTGATTTTAGTTCGAATTTCAAACAACAGATGGCGCTGATGGCGGTTGGCGGCCAGTCGACGCCGAGACTTACTTCATTCAGCTTTGGCGCAAAAGAAGGAGATTAAGGCTATGGAGTACGTCTCATTCTACAGTACAGTCTTGCTCTCAGGCCCCGATTCTAGACTCATTCGATATGATTTCAATGGAATGCATTGTTACCATGGAAATAACAGATTGTTCGATAGTGGAATACAGCGTTCAGAAGTGGGCATAAATTTCGCAAGCAGTATTTGAGTTTGCAGAAGATTTTCGTTTAGGAAGTTTTATTTTCCCGGATTAAATTACTTTTTATGGCATGATTTAAGGAATATTTTAGGCACCGTATTTTAAAACTACACTGTTAAAAATTTGAAACCTTTGCTGCATCGTCACTCCTTCACTTTTATAGAGAGAGATTACTTCACTGTCTTATGGAGCATTCTCATTGGTCAAAATAGAGATATTCTATAATAGCAGAAGAGTGACGATGCAGCAAAAGTTTCCAATTTTTAACAGTGTAGGTGAAGATATCTTGCTACAATCTTGCTCTTACACTATAAAAATCTGCTGCATTTTGATGTATGCGCACACCGCTTGTATAGAAACGGTTACTTGATTGCATTATGAAGCATTGTTATTGGTCGGAAAAGAGATATTATATACAAGCGGCGAAGTGCGTATGAAGCAAAATGCAGCAGATTTTTAATACTGTGGGGCCCGATTCTGAACTCATTCGATATGATTTCAATGGAATGCGTTGTTTCCATGGAAATAACAGATTGTTCGATAGTGGAATACTGCGTTAAGAAGTGGGCATAAATTTCGCAAGCAGTATTCGTGTTTGCAGAAGATTTTCGTTTAGGAAGTTTTATTTTCCCGTATTAAATTACTTTTTATGGCACGATTTAAAGAATATTTTATGCATCATATTTTAAAACTAGATAAAGAGATTTCTTTAATTTGATAATTTTTGTTATATTTTAAGAAATTTTAGATCGATTTAGATTGTTATATTCATGCTCAATTTTGAATATTGTATTTTTCTATAGAAGAATTTGTTATTTCCATGACAACAACACATTCCATTGAAATCATATCGAATGAGTTCAGAATCGCGCCCCACAGTGTTAAAAATCTGCTGCATTTTGCTTCATACGCACTCCGCCACTTGTATATAATATCTCTTTTCCGACCAATAACAATGCTTCATAATACAATCAAGTAACCGTTTCTATACAAGCGGGGTGTGCGTATACAACAAAATGAAGCAGATTTTTATAGTGTAAGAGCAAGATTGTAGCAAGATATCTTCACCTACACTGTTAAAAATTGGAAACTTTTGCTGCATCGTCACTCCACTGCCATTATAGAATATCTCTATTTTGACCAATGAGAATGCTCCATAATGCAGTGAAGTAATCTCTTTCCATAAAAGTGGAGGAGTGACGATGCAGCAAAGGTTTCAAATTTTTAACAGTGTAGTTTTAAAATGCGGTGCCTAAAATATTCCTTAAATCATGCCATAAAAAGTAATGTAATCCGGGAAAATAAATTTTAATTAACTCACATTTATTTTATTTTTTTCTATTTTAATGCAACGATAGACTAATCCTATTGAAAAGGGCTAAACAAGGCAACTTATAATATTTGTTTTTGGTAGTTAATTTACACAATAATGTACTATCAACAGTTTTCATGATTATTTTTTGAACATTCATAAAAATCTACTGACGAATTTTCTTAAAAGATCTAAAATTTCTTAAGAATATAACAAGAAACATCAAATTGAAAAAATCTCTTTACATAGTTTTAAAATATGATGAATAAAATATTCTTTAAATCGTGCCATAAAAAATTAATTTAATCCGGGAGAATAAAACTTCCTAAACGAAAATCTTCTGCAAACTCAAATACTGCTTGCGAAATTTATGCCCACTTCTGAACGCTGTATTCCACTATCGAACAATCTGTTATTTCCATGGCAACAACGCATTCCATTGAAATCATATCGAATGAGTCCAGAATCGGGGCTTGAGAGCAAAACTGTACTGTAGAATGAGACGTACTCCATAGCCTTAATCTCCTTCTTTTGTGTCAAAGCTGAATGAAGCAAGTCTCGGCGTCGACTGGCCTCCAACCGCCATCAGCGCCATCTGTTGTTTGAAATTCGAACTAAAATCAAGAATTGCGGTAAAAAAACTCCTGACATTATACATAGCCCTCCTGCAAAAAAATTTTTAATAGCTGTCACCGTTTGCAAGTTATTGAATTTTAAAATCCATCAGTCATTTTTGGGACACCCGGTATTTTCTCACACTTAATTTTTATATATAATGTTCGAGGAACTATTTCAGTACTTTATGTAAGCTCCCAGACCAACTGCATGGGCCAAACATCCAGCCAGACACGGATAAAGTCTCGCGGCTCCCTATGAGACCATATATAAAGTGCCGCTTTGAAGCTTCCTAAAAAATGATATAATTTTACTTATTTTCTCAGTCTTAATTTTCATCTTATGATGTTCAGGGAACTATTTCAGTACTTTATGTAAGCAGCCAGACCAATTGCAGGGGCCAAACATCCAGCCAGACACGCATAAAGTGTCGCGGCTCCCTATGCGACCATACATAAAGTGGCGCTTTGAAGCTCACTGAAAAATGATATAACTTTACTTATTTTCTCAGTCTTAATTTTTATATATGATGTTCAGGGAACTATTTCAGTATTTTATGTAAGCTGCCAGACCAATTGCATGGGCCAAACATCTAGCCAGACATGCATAAAGTGTCCCTAGGAGTATGAGCGTGATCGTGATAATTAGACAGATTTATAACATAGCATCATAAAATTTATGTTAGTAATGGTCTAATGGAAATCTTCAGTAATAATTAAGTAATATTTTAACCCTTAATTTTAAAAATAATTATAGCATACCAAAATGTGAATACATTTGAAATCGCAATCGAAATTATGAACAAATCGTTACAAATTTATAAAGAGTGTTTTTAATTGGAAATATTCAGGAAATTAATGGTACTCAATAGCAATCAATTTATTAAAATAATAGTTTATAGACGTCTTATAATAGGCAAAACACAAGAAAATATGAAAATAGAAATCTTATAATATCATATTTTATTGTGTTTTGCCTATTATAAGATTGCTATTTACATATTTTATTTTGTTTTGCCTATTATAAGATTTCTATTTACATATTTTATTGTGTTTTGCCTATTATACGACGTCTATAAACTAGTATTTTAATAAATTGATTGCTGTTGAGAACCATTAATTTCCTGAATATTTCCAATTAAAAACACTCTTTATAAATTAGTAACGACTTGTTCATAATTTCGATTACGATTTCAAATGTATTCACATTTTGGTATGCTATAATTTTTAAAATTAAGGGTTTAAATATTACTTAATTATTACTGAAGACTTCCATTAGACCATTACTAACATAAGTTTTATGATGCTATGTTATAAATCTGTCCAATTTTCACGATCGCGCTCATACTCATAGGGACATTTTATGCATGTTTGGCCGGATGTTTGGCCCATGCAATTGGTCTGGGAGCTTACATAAAGTACTGAAATAGTAAACTGAACATCATATATAAAAATTAAGACTGAGAAAATAAGTAAAGTTATATCATTTTTTAGGGAGCTTCAAAGCTGCACTTTATGTATGGTCGCATAGGGAGCCGCGACACTTTATATGTGTCTGGCTGGATGTTTGGCCCATGCAATTGGTCTGAGAGCTTACATATAGTGTTGAAATAGTTCCCTGAGCATCATAATATAAAAATTAAGACTGAGAAAATAAGTAAAGTTATATCATTTTTTAAGAAGCTTTAAAACGGCACTTTATGTATGGTCTCATAGAGAGCCGCGGCACCTTATGCGTGTCTGGCTGGATGTTTGGCCCATGCAATTGGTCTGGGAGCTTACATAAAGTACTGAAATAGTTCCCTGAACATCATATATAAAAATTAAGTGTGAGAAAGTAAGTAAAGTTATATCATTTTTAGGGAGCTTCAAAGTGCCACTTTATGTATGGTCGCATAGGGAGCCGCGACACTTTATGTGTGTCTGGCTGGATGTTTGGCCCATGCAATTGGTCTGGGAGCTTACATATAGTATTGAAATAGTTCCTTGAGCATCATTATATAAAAATCAAGCTTGAGAAAATAAGTAATGTTCGCAGCGTTTTTACCTACCTTTGGTACCTGGTACCCGTAATTTGGCCGTCGGTCCAAGCTAGCAGGTATCACTACGCTCATAGCATGTACTAACGCTACTTTATCCAATACATTTTACTTGTGAGAAAATAAGTAACGTGTAGGGGCCCTGGGATCTTGCTCTATAAATGAAAACGCCCTTTCAGCAGTGATTTCTTACAGACAATATTTCGGATACAGTATTGTAACCGAAATATTTTATATGTCGCTGTAAATGAAAGATAAATGAGATGCATATCATATTCTGCTATAGACTTCTTGTAGTAAACTTCGGTAATGACTATAAATTTTATCATGTTTAAAATAGGGCATTATAATTAAAATGCGCTGCGAACAGTTTTACCTGTAGACCGTTTTGTAACTGAACTTTTTTGTGTGACCCTGTAAGTGAAAGATAAATGCTTTGCATCTCATAATCTACAAAAGGCATGATTGTCTTCGCTTCAGAAATATATATAAATTTCATTCTGTTTGTAACGAAGCAATAATATTGAAATAAGTTGTAAACGATTTTTCTTCATAGACCATAAAATAAAGGAATATCTTAGAGTTTCTCTGTATAAGTACTATAAATGCTACACACATAACTTATTTTATAGTAACCATCTTCTAGTATATTTCAATAAGGTATATAAATTTTCGAATGTTTAAAATTGTGTAATACTATTATAATACACCGCAAATGATTCCCCACCCCCCGCATAGACCTTAAGGGGGCTAGTCACTCAGCTTCAAGTACCTTTAAAATATCTCCTCGGGAAATTAATATTTTAAATTTCTATTTTTTGTGTATATTTCTTAAGAAATGCCTCTGTTTTTCTTAGTTTTCAAAATATTTCTAAAGTATATACTTAATTTTATATGAAATGTTAAAATCTTATTTATATTTCGTCAGCTTTTAATACATACGATATTAAATTGAGCATAGATTTTAGAACAATTTTGAGAACTAAGAAAAAGAGCGACATCGTTTAAGAAGAGTACACAGAAAAAAGAAGTTAAAGTTGTTAATTTCCTGAAGAGATATTTTTAATATACGAATGCATCAAGCGTCCATAGATTTGACATTACGGAAGAAAATTCCGAAGCTGAGTGACCAGCACCCTAAATGTAACGGAATATTTTTGAGTGCCCCTGTAAATGAACTATGAACAGGGCTCCCAAATGGTCCGCGAACTGAACATCAATATTTTTTTAACAGAAAATTTTATTATAGGTTTCAACTGAATTGGCGCTAGAATTAACATCCAAAGTTTGTTTCTCGGCGATTTGCAAGAAAAATCTAAGAAGAAAATTTCTGTAAGAAAATTCTGATGTTCAGTTGGCGGACCATTTGGGATCCCTGTATGAATAATACACGCTTCCTTTCCAATAACGAATATGCTATGGCAATCCTTAATATATATAATAACATTCTAATCCGAGTATACATACGAGAATTACAGCACGGACAGACGCCAGTCAGACAAATCGAAGTCATAAACACTTTTCAACTGCACGTTGAAAAGTGTTAACCCTTTGAGCTCTGGTGGATAAATTTCTTCAAAATTCCAAATGTCACATTGGCACCAGTATTTTGCAAAGAAAAAAAATCTATTTACGATATATGCGAAAACATGCATTAAACCTTTTTCAAATAAATTTGGTTGTCGTTGTGACATTTCGGAATTAAAATTATGTGGTAGAAAATTCTACCATCAGAGCTTAACCCCCTGAGCTCTGCTGGTAGAATTTTCTACCACATAATTTTAATTCTGAAATGTCACAATGACACCAGAAAATTTGACCAGATTTACTTCAAAAAGGTTTAATGCATTTTTTCGTGTTTATCGTTAACCGGTTTTTTCGTTGCAAAATACTGGTGCCAATGTAACATTTAGAATTTTGAAGAAATTTACACCCCAGAGCTCAAAGGGTTAAAGGGTTAAAAACGCTAATACATTACGATCGCCAGACATTGGCTGAAAAATTTAAATAATGCAAATTGCCGAAAATAAAACATTAGCCATTGGCAAGCATTGTAGAAGTTCCACAAAATACGAAGTGACTGAAAAACTGACAACTTGTAGGTGCAAAGAATTTTGCTCGTAAGTCGGGAAAATATATTGACAGGATGAACAAAATCAGACGAGGATTTCACAATTTACAAAATCTTGCCTGTCAAATAGAATGAGAAACATTTGTCTACAGTTAAAATATCATAATATAATCATTTAGTAATTATCACTATTGTACGGCAGTGTCTGTCATCACATTTTTTTCCCTAAGAGAAAATGAAACATCCCGTTTCTGTTTTAGAAGAGGCGACAAAAAGGGATATTTCATTTACTCATAGGGAAAAATCATAGAAAGACGAAAGAGAATTTGGATGTATCATGTTTTCTTAGGGGAAAATGTGATCGTGGACATTGCTTTTCTTGTAATATTTGTCATTTTTTACTAAAAAATATCACGAGCCCCCACTTCTTTTTCTTTTCTATGTTTTTGTACATATGTCCAACTATTGCGTGACATATTTTTTTCATTCAACTGTGGCATTTTTTAAAAATAAACTACTTTAAATATTGCAGATTTTTGAAATTTTGAATATTTAACCGGTTATAGCTACTAACAGCAACAATATATCCGTGCAGTACTTACTATATTATTTAGCTTGTTCTAGTAGTGCACTTTCATATTTTATAAGAAAAACTTTGGGGTATTATAGCTTAAAAAAGATATTCAGAGCGGAAAAAGGACAATGTAAAATAACAATGCCCCATGGAAACAAATAAATTTTAATAAGCAGGTAGTATTATACTATAAGTTTATGCCAAAAGAATTTTGGGATGTTGTTGCTTGCCAGAGATATACCACTCCAAACATATTGGGATTTCATTTTTCATAAAAATGGCATTCACAGCCTCGAACTTTGATATTTTCTATAGGAAACAGGAATTTTTTCCAGGATTTCAAAATTGCACACTGTTCATTAAATAAGATCTACTTAAACATATAAAAAAATCAAGCAAATCAAAATATACAACCATCACTCTTTGTCTGATTTTCAAAATAAGAGCTCGTAAGAACGATAAATAACTTAACTCACAACATAATCACACTTATTTCTTTGAAGCAACAATTTTTCGATCAACGAAATTTTGGACTTTGATCAGCCCACCTGTAATTATTAAAAATCGATTGCAGATATGTGGAAAATCACATAACTAAACTTAATGAGGCGAATCGAATGAGCTATAAAAATCTGAATTTACCTCCAAGGATTCTTGTACCTTTACTTGTGAGAGCTAGTATGAAATATCTATCAAGCAGCTTAAAAAAAAAATACATTTCAACTGAAAAAAATGAATGGTTGTTTACTATAATATATTCAAAATGAAATAATGTAAATATATTTTTATAAATACTCAAAAAGTATTCCCGAAAAAACCCCTTAAATTTCACAGTGTCAATACTTTAATTTTGTGTTATATTAAACAAGTCAAGAAATCAATTTTTTTTTCAAAAATTTTTAAAGAACTATTTTACAAATGTGTAGTATCTATCTGCAGTATCTATCCCTTTTTATCTTAAAAAGAAAAGAAAAAGAAAGCCTCAGAAAATTCAAAATTCAAGCTCTTTAGCGAAAACTAAACCTATTTTAACCTTTAACTGATGTGACAGAAATTGTCACATAACCCCTTCGCGACGGGAGTCTTTTATTTTTAATATTTTGTCACTGGTTTTTAAAAGCAGAAATTTGTGCCTGATTAAATCGAACAAATACTCCGATTAAATAAGGCAAATTTTACAGCAAAATTTTACTGGTGGGAATAAACAAGGATTCTTAAGCCTTTTTTTGAGGCACGTACCGTAATTTCCTGCGTATAATCCGCGGATCAAACAAATGTTTTTAGACCCAGAATTTTTTTTAAAAAAGAAATGTAATTTCTCAGATCGCCGTAAATATTTGACTTTAATCCCCAAATAATATTTATGGGTCCAAAAAGAATTGTTTGATCCGCGGATTATACGCAGGAAATTACGGTATATGTGTCGCTCGTCCCCAAGGGGTTTACTACAATAAAGCGGTTTGTTAGACAACTCCATCGAAAGATGAATAAAAGATGCGATTAACTCATAGGATGGTGTTTTTTTACTAAACCTTTCGTACCGGAATCACTTCAATTAAAAGTATTAAACGTCTGTCTGTCTGCGCGCAAAGTCCCCTTGAAGGCGCAAAAACTTTTTTTTCCTATTTGACGCAAAAAGACACGAAATATATAAAAAAAAGGGTAATTTTTGATGCACCCGAAAATAGCTGTCTCGAAAAAATCCGGCGGTAATTAGCGGCAAAATTAATTAAAAATCTCACTTTTTAATGATTTTCATCTTAACCCATTCGTGCCCAGCATCTTTTGCGTAAATTTTATTTAGTTGACACCACTATTTTTAGAAGATTTAAGTTTTGTTCATTAATCACGAAAATGCACCATTTAAATAAAATAATTATTGCTTTTCTTTTTTACCGGTGTCAAAAACATTGCTGAATGCACCTTTTGAAGCGTCCCTAAAAAGGGACGCTAGGCACTAATGGGTTAAGGGCATATTCCAATCCAAACTGCTTATTTTCAGATTTATTTTTAAATTCATTTTTGCTCTCAAACACACCAAACTGGCAAATTCTCTCATTTAGAAAGTACACAATGTGTCGTACTTGTCGATTTTTTGATAAATGCGGAAAATATTGCAGAAAAATACTGCCAAAATGGGCACTTTGAACCGAATTTTCCAAAGTGGCAGATCTGGGAACGGAAAAAATGGTCATACTGAGAAAGTAATTGTTTACAAATCAAATTCTAATGAATTGAGCAAAAAATGAAACCACATGGCATTTTATACATCTCTTCAAAAATCACCTCAGCAAGTTTCATGTTTCTTCTTTTAAAAATGAGTCAGAAAATGTATAAGAAAATTTCGAGCTTTTGAGGGTGGAAAAATACTTTTTTCGAATACACCCTTAATTGGATCAAAATCAAATGTCAATTTAACAGAATTTATTTTATAGGCAAATATTTAAAAGGCAATATCTTTCGTTCTAAAAAAGCCACAAACACGCAACTTGCACGAGAGAACGTGAAATTGAAAGAGCGCTCCACAGTTCTAAAACTGAATTTTAGAGCCCGATTATTTCTTGAAATATCTTTAAAAATTGATTAAAAATTCATTTTATTGCATTAATTTTTTCAATCTATACGCAGACGCATGTCTGGCAGAACTTGACATGATTTTACCGAAGCTGCGCTATCACGTGACATCTGTTACTACGAGATTTTAGAGGGGGTCTTTAACTTATTTTTCTATGCATCACAAAAACTCGAAACTTACACTACTAGAGGTAGAAAAATATCTACTTTCATATTTTCTAAAAGTCGTGTTCGTAGTCCAATTAGGACCCAATTTATGAATTTTTATCGAAATCTTAAAAATTTATTTTTTTTTGCCGCTTTTATTTCTATTTCAGGCGATATAAAAAACAGGTGTACTGCACTGTAAAAAAATTTTCCGTTAAAAAACGGAAATAGTACTGGTAATCTAGACGCCAGCACTACTTCCGTTTTTTAACGGAAAAAATTTCCGTAAATTCCAGAAATAGTTCCGTTTTTTCAAAAAATATTTCCGTTTTTTTAAAAAATATTTTCCTTATGTAAAAATTTTCGTTTGAAAAGTTAAAAGAAATTTTCAAGGACTATCTAACATCTTTGTGATTTTTATTCTTTACTTTTCAAAGACACGTTAATATCAGGGACACATTATATACAATTAATTTAAACAACAGTGAAGAAATGTTACATACCTTCCATGGGGTTCGAACCCGGGACCTCTTGTGTCGTAGCTTGCAGTGTAATACCATTACACCAGAATCATTCAAACGACCCTTTCAAATATCTTTAGTTATTTCGGATACATTTCGTAAAGTAAAGATAAAATTTTAAACGCAAGTTTTTTTTTTTTTTTTTTTTTTTTTTTTTTTTTTGAGAGAGAGATAATATTTTTCTCTTGAATGGATCATTCTAAATGTTTTGCAGATTTTCTTTGCATAATTTCGAATATTTAGCTTATTAATTTTGGCTTTATATATATAAAAATTAGTTTTTAAAATATTACATGCATGAAAGAATTATTGATATTTATTTATTTATTTAAAAAAATATTAATATGCTAAAAGAAAGAAAAAAAACGTGCATTTTAACAAATTATTTTATGCCGATCGAAGGTAAACTCAATAAAGATAATTACAATAGGTTATAGAAAAAAAAATCAGTTATTGATTTTTTATAACATATGTAATCCCCAAAATTACCTTCCTTAATTTCCATTATTTCTTTCCATAGTTTCGATTTTCTTTCCATAATTTCGAATATTTAGCTTATATGTATAAAAATTAGTCTTTAAAATATTACATGCATGAAAGAATTTATTAAGAGTTTTGTTTCCTTCTTTTTTTGAAAAAGTTTTAAAATTCTGTTGTAATATTATTGATATTTATTTATTTATTTTAAAAAATACTAACATACTAAAAGAAAGAAAAAAAACGTGCATTTTAACAAATTATTTTATGACGATCAAAGGTAAACTCAATAAAGATAATTACAATGGGTTATAAAATAAATTTCAGTTATTGATTTTTTATAACTTACGTAATCGCCAAAATTATAAGAATTCGGTAATATATTTCGATATATTTTTTATTTTATGTGCGAACTTCTTAATTTGAATAAATTAAAAAATATATATATTAAAATTAAAAGAAGAATTTTTTCCACTTTTTTCAAAATATCCAACGCACTTAATATATATATATATATATGATAAAAATACATTAAAAATTATTTTAAAATCACAATCAACTTTCCCTTTCAGCTATTTCAAACTTAAAAAGAATTAATAATTTTTTTATTATTATTTTCTTAATATTTAAAAAATACATTAGCTTTTTATTATTAAAACAGAATGAAATTGAGAAATAGTCTAGCAAATTGTTTAAAAAATACCAACTCAATATAAGGTTTTTAATTTTGCTGGTAGATGGCGCCACTAAACTCTACTGTTTTCGGAAAATTGACAGAAATAAGAGAACACTTCCGTTATTTAACGGGATTTGTGACTCCAAAATGTCAAATAGGGAAATTCTTCTGTTTTTTTTTTCGGAAAAAGGAAACTATTCCGTAATTTTGAGGGAAAAGTCTGTGTATATTAACGGATATTTTTTACAGTGTGGTGGACACGGAATTTTTATACGAAAACAAAAAACTCTTAAGATTTTTGATGAAACCAATGTAAAATTTCTTTCTGTTTAAGAATATGTCTTTATTTTTTCAATCAGATGAAAACTTTCGGATGTATGAAAATATTAATTTTCAATTCGTTACAGAAATAGATTTTTGCAAAGATCAGCTCACGTGGAATTATTGTGAACGAAAACATCCCTTCTCTTTTAAACATAAGAAAGGTCTTACGTAAAGCATGACACTGAAATTTTAGGATAAGGGTGGGTGGGTGGGGGGCAGATTCAGATTCAACCATGTGGGGAGGCATACCAATTGTGCTGTCTTCAATGGCTTGTATACTTGAGAGGCTATCCGAGTATTGTATTTATTGCACTTCTGTACTTGCTTTTTTTCATCCACTCCACTGCTCGAAGTTCCGCTAGCATTTCCGCCTGGAAAACGGTGCTTTCTATTCCCAATTTTGTTTGAAGAGTATAACACAAGATTGAGTTTTCGTAAGCACAGAACGCTAACCCCGTCCCTTCTTCCATTTTGGAACCGTCTAGATTTGTTTTTTTATTTGGAGATTTTCGTTTGCCTTGTGTAGGTGATTTTTGAAAGGACGTACTGATGAATTTGGGGATTTGCTTTGACGAAATTCTGGTCTAAATTCCTCTACTGGTGTCCCCAATCTTAGTACTTTTCCTGATGTAGCAATCTGAAGGATTCTGAGATGCAATGGAGGGATTCCTGTTAAGGTAAAGAGTGCAAGAGTGGCCGTTTTTCTATATGCGCCCGACACAAAAAGAAGGCACTGAGCGAGGATTGAGGTCCATTAGATTTCTGTAGGTGGTCGTACCAAACTACTGTTTAATACGTTATCTTTTTTTCTAAGATTGTTATATACGAGATTTCTAAGATATTTTTTATTTATTTCTCCTTTTTTTCATGTAAATTTTAGTAGATTCTGGATTATTGAATTCAGCTGTATTTTTTTACTTCTTAGGTGGGAGCGTAGTTTCAGATTTCAATCTGTAATTATTTATTTTAAAAATTGAAGCTCTTTTTTAGATATTTGGGTTTTCTGAGATTTAATACCTTGCATTTTTCATATGAGATGTTTATTTGATTTAAGTCTGCCCAGTCATTCACTATTTGCAAAGCCTCCCTGGCCATCTCTTCCAGTATTTTTATTGTTCTTCCATACACCACCAACAATATATCGTCTGCAAACGCTATTACTCGAAATCCTCTTCTTCTAAGTATATTGATTAACTTCTGTATAAAATACTCCCCACAGGAAAGGTCCTAAACAGGAACCCTGAGGACAACCTTTAAAGAGCCAATGCAGGATATTTAGTAGCCAATTTGGATAAATGCCTCTCTTCGATAAATATGACCTTATGGTGCTCACATATGCTTGTTCTATTTGTAACTCTTCTAATTGTTGTATTGTAATATCCCACGGCAATTTGTCGAATGCATTCTGAAAGTCTATTGCAGGAGGGAAATATATATATCTTCACGCTTAAGGTATCCGACTACGTTCGGAGACATTTTTTTTAAAAACTCTAATTTAGACACATTTTTGGTATTTTTCAGTGTAATGTAACACAGAATAAAGAAAATTTTAAAAAAATATATAATATCAATATCAATGCAACTTTTTGAAATTTTGAAGACTTTTGGTCATTTTTTAGCATTTTTTTATAAAAACGGCTCCGGCTCTAAAAAACAAAATAATGCATATAACCCATTTTTTTTTTCATCATATGCATATTAGACACTATTGAGTGTAATGAACTAAAAACTAGTCAATATACAGAAATCTAAAAGAGATACAGCTGATTATATACAACTACATAGAAAATTTCGATAATTTTACGTGTAATTTTTCATTAAAATAGCTATATATCAACAAATAAGTCACTTAGAGCTAATTCTTTAGTTCATTACACTCTAGACATTCTCAAAAAGCTACACAAAAAATTTCATGGTTATAAGATAGTAAAAGTTTGAGTTAGAGCAATAGTCGTTCACCTTTTCCGATGAAAATGAAATTTTTCAGAAAACGCGTTTAAAGTTTTCATATGAGTTTAAAAGAACATTTTTAATTAAATAAACGCTTAAAAAATCACTAAATTTATAACTTTAGCCTTCTACTTGCTTATTTTATACATATTTCTATATTTTTATGCATTTAATTTTTTTGGAGCATTTTCGAGTTTGCTATTGTAAGTCGTTATATTAATATTTAATGCTATCAGACTATTTAAAAAGCCATTTTTTTAAATAAAGTGTAATTTTGGTACTTTTAAGTATAATACAATACAAAATAAGAAAAACAATGAAAAAATATAAAAATTTTATGCAACTTTTTAAAAAATTGAAGAATTTTGGTCATTTTTTAGCATTTTTTTTATAAAAACGGCTCCGCCTCTGCCTCTAAAAAAAATAATGCATATAACCCATTTTTTTTTCATCATATGCATATTAGACACTCTTGAGCGTAATGAACTAAAAGCCAATCAATATACAGAAATATAAAAGAGATACAGCTGATTATATACAATTACACAGGAAATTTCAATAATTTTACGTGTAATTTTTCATAAAAATAACTACATGTTAACAAATTACTTACCTAGAATCAATTCTTTATTTAATTACGCTCTGTTCATTATCAAAAAGCTACTCAAAAAATTTCATTATTAAAGATTAATAAAATATTGAGTTAGAGCATTAGTCGCCTACTTTTGTTGATAAAAATCAAATTTTGCAAATAATGCAGATAAAGTCGTACAAAAAATAATTAAAACCTTTCAGGCAATGCTATAGACACAGCTAAAATATAATATTAATTCTAAAACCTAAAAAATGGGCGAAAACAGTTGAATAAACATCAATTTTCGATCCACTTCCGGTTTAAATGTCTCCACTTCCGGCTTAAATTAACACCGTCTGCTTTTCTTTAAAGGGCTCTAATTTCATTTCTAATAAGCGTACAGGAAAAATAAAAACAGATTTAGAAACAGAAATGTTCATTCTATAAAAAAATCAAAAAAAAAAAAAAAAAAAAATTGCGAATTTTCATCGAAATTGACCTTTTAAACGTAGGCGGATACCTTAAGTAAATCTATTTGGAAGAAAAGTTTTCTTATTGCTGTTTCCGTTCATCTATTTTCCTGGAATCCATGCTGGAAGTAAAGGTTTTATTTGTTGCATGCAGATAGTACTTTATTCTTTTTAGAAGTATTTTTTCGTAGACGTTCCAGATATTGAAAGTAGGGTTATCGGTCTATAAGATGCCGCTTCATTTGTTGGTTTGACTGGTTTTAAAAAGAAAGCAGCTTCACCAAATTTCCAATCTTCAGGAAAATAATTCAGAATTAATAGTGAGTTGTATGTTTCTTGTTGCTGCGTCTTGAATAGATTTTTGAGTATTACGTGATCTATTTCATCTGGACCAGGAGCTTTGTTTTTGCTGAAGGCATAGATTGCTTGTTTTATTTCCTGTAATAAAATTTTTGGTACTGTGGAGTTTGGTTTGAATATATATGGTTGGGTTTTCTGTGATGGTCCAAATATTCCATTTGTTTCTTGAAAAAAATGTTTGTCTTGTTTGATATTCATGGGTTGAGTTTGAAAGTGCGTAAGTCTCCTGCCTATAGAAGTCTTGAAAGACGATCTTTTTCAACCTTCCGTAAGGCTCTTTTGTGTTTCGACAAAAACTTTTCCAAGCTTCAGATTTTGCTTTTTGAATCAATTTTCTGTATTTCGCTTTTTCAGCTTTGAATTTTACGTAGTTTTCTGGTATTGCTTCCGAAATTAGTGGAGAAACGCTTAGATTTAAATAACGTATCATACAAAAGCATTTCTTTTTCTATTTAAAAAACGATTTTTGGATAAAATAAAAAAAATCTTAATTGATTCTTACGAAAATTAAGTATTCGAAATTAGCGTGGACAAATAGGCATACGAATCGAAATAGCCAACCGAAAAATAGGCATATATGCACAAATTCAAAATGTCAAAATGCAGTAAGGTAAGCTGGAATAACTGGGGCATAGGCTACTTTATAAAGAAACGTTGATGACTTTTAAGCTTTAGTTTCTGTCAATTTTGTATCCCCATCTCTATTTATTGCAACAACGTGTGTCAACTCAATTAAAACTCTGTCTTTGCTGTGATAGGTTACCGAAAACTCAGGCTTCTTTTTTACAAACAACGTGAATTAGGTTGAACCTCCTCAGCTGTTTATTAAAATGCGGTATGCACTTTTAATTAAAAAGTAGCTTTCTTTATAGATTAGACATATAAATACATTATTAATAATAGAATCATATTACATATTTCCTATAATAATGCATATTAACTTCATGTTTCAAATTTAATTCCGGTGTTCCAGTTGCCCCATAATTTTTTTAAGATTGGAGAATCTGGGACATATATCAGGGGTACTGTATCATATGGTATCCAGTTGCCCCAATAGTTATAAATACTTTTTGGAGCTTCTCTTACTACGGGAAATTAATTTCTCCATTTTTTTTGCTTACGTAACCAAGTCTTTACAATATATCATGGTTCGTACAAGCACCGTTATTTTCCAGGTGACATACCAGTATTTTTTTTTATAGAAAAAAAATCTAGCTCAAACACGCAAAATTTCGCCTTATTTAATCAGAGATTCTCTCTAAGAAAATACTGGTACATAAGAGTTTCCTGGTCATGAAATTATAGGACCCGTACGAACCCTGTTATATTGTTAAAATTACAAGTAAAATTTTTAAAAATCATGTCGGGGGTATCAAACCAAACTTTTTAAGTGACATAGCTAAACTTCGAAATTTTATGATATAGATTATGTGGAGTACATAAAACAAAGTGATATTATAAGAAAATGATCGAAACTTATAAAAAAAGGTGTGTTCGACATAAAAACATGACTCCATTATCCACAGACTTATTGGACTTATATTTTCATTGAAGTAAATAAAAAAGAGACACATATTGAAGTACTTACAAACCATACCCACCCATTCACATTATCTTATTTATTTTTTCCTAAAATACTTAAGTAAATTTGATATTTATTATCTATAATAACGTACATACCGTAATTTCGGGTGTATAAGCCGCGGCCCAAACAATTCTTTTTCGACCCAGAATTTTTTTAAAAATGAATGTTACTACTTAGATCGCCGTAAATATTTGTGTTTAATCATCAAATAAAATTTCTGGGTCCAAAAAGAATTGTTTGAGCCGCGGCTTATACACTCGAAATTACGGTATGTACTTACTTATTCTTATATTTTTTGTATAAAGAAATCCAAAAATCTTACATTTGGTCCTTTTCTATACACCTTGACAGCAAACGTTTTGTCTTACAACGCTCTTTAATTGATATATAATTTACATGATCTGACTGGTTTAAATATTTTAAGTTATTTACACTTTTTCAAGCAAGATCTGATACCCCATATTAAAAAAGACAAAATCATAGACTTGCGTGGTGCAGTTGTCCCATTTTTGCCCTCCCCCCCCCCCAGGAAACTGGAACCATGAAGAAAGGTAGATTAAATACATTCTTATTTTATTTTTAGACATTAACCCTTTGAGGCGCAGGAAAAATTCATTGCTTAAGTATTGAAATAAATGACTGACACCGGAATTTGAAAACAACCTTATTTGTAAATAAGAAAACGCTACATTTCACGCATTCAATAAACCATAATTTTCTAAAATAAAATTCCGGCGCCAATGTTGCGTTTGGGAATTAAAATTAAGTGGTATATCTATGAAACCACCGCGCCGCAAAGGGTTAAAATGTCATTTCGAAAATTTCTGTCTGCTAGAGTTAGCCTAACAGAACACATTTACTAAAGTTTAGACATTAATTCAAATGAACATTATCTTTTAAAAGCTGAATTGCCAGAAGCTCCTGAGTCGCATTGTAAAATCATGGCTCAGTTTCCCCACGTAAACTTATTTGTAAACATTTTATACCCCCAAAAGCAATCCTAGTTAAAAAAAAAAATCTGCTATTTTATAAGATGTCTCGCATTTAACATTTTCTTGGGGAAGAAATAAAAATGGAAGTTAAACCTCTCATTATACCAAACTTTTAATTGATAATTAGAGTTATACTGTGAATATTTTAACTAAGATTACATATTAGAAGATTGCGTCAAATTACACATATATTCTTAAGAATTAAATCTATAAGCACATCACTTGTGAAAAAACTATAGGCCGGCAATAAAAAACAGTGCCTTAGACGATAGACGTGCCATGAAATATTTCTCAAATACCTGTGTTCTACTGCTTCTCCTTGAAAGGAAATGAAAGCAGTTTATATAAATTGATTTCTAATGAATTTTCCGCTTCTAGGTGAGATTTTTGAAAAAAAAAAAAATACAAATTTTGAAAGAGAAAAATTTTTGTGTCTGCGTGCAGAATTTTCAAGTTTTTCGGCTCATCAGATTGTAAGCTATAGACGCCTTTCAAAACGCCCATTACATTGATCACCATGGAATCCCTTATAACCCTCTATGCGTTTGTCCGGTAATATTCCGTACACTAAGCTCAGGGTTTCACTGCAATGTAAGCAATGTTTAAGATATTATAATTCTATAAATTTAACGAATTTTCAAAGCATTGAAGAATGATTAAGAGTTTCAAGGATTAATTTATATTTCTAAATAATAATTTTTATGTAATATTGAAAGAATCATATTTTATTAGCAATTAAGACAAAATGCAGAGAAAACAACATTACAAATTTACCCATTTGCAAGACGCTTGGAGGGTTAAATAATGTTAAATCCTTCCCATTCTGGCAGCAAATCATTGCGACTTGATTGAAATCAATGCTTTTGTTGAAGTATGAACATTTTCCATTTTTTAAATTTTGTTTTTTAATTAGTAACGTGCGTTAAATCAAGACTTTAAAATTTTGCAATTTTGGCAAGGTTAGGAGTTTTTTAAACTCTGTGAAAAAAAAAAAAAAAAAAAAAAAATCAAATCTGAATTTAAATAGTTTTCGAGTATGAGCTCTGTCAAAGACGGGCAGAGACACAAAACTATAAGGCTTCGTGAAATGAACGAAACACTAAAAATCAACATTAAACGCAAAAATCTCTAAAAATTGCTAAAAGTCACATTCAGCATAGCATTAAAAAATCTCTAAAATTCAAAAATTCTAGAGGACACAATTTATTATATTAGGCTAAGTGTTTGAAATCAAATTCCTTTTACCGATGTCCAAAAATTGACGAGGATCGATTTAAAAAATCGATAAAAAATGGCGAAGGACCAAACTTATTATATTAGGATAAGAGTTTCAAAGCGAATTGATTTTTTAATATAAAAAAATCTTCGCACGATTCGAAATAACGCTAAAAATAGCATTGGCAATCGTATTAAAAATCGTATCAAAAATTGCTCAATATTTGAAAACTGCTAGTGTCAAAATTTACTGTAATGGGAATTACCATTGTAATTGGAAATCATTCATAAATGTTAAAAAAGTCGACTTGGAAAGCAAAAAAATAAATAAATATCACACTAACTATCAAATTAAAATTCGCTAAAAGTTAAAAATCGTAGAGTACAAAATTTAAGTAAGGTACCCTGGGGTAATAACGCCACATTAAGGTTCTACCAATTTTCACGGCTCAGTTTTAGTTTGTATTTTTCAAACAAATATATGATTTGATACAGCTACTCATTGACTATCTATATAAAAAAATAATTTAACAGATATGCATTCATAAAATGAAATGGCGTAATTTCTTGACCAATGCTATTTGGCGTTATTACCCACCTATATGGGTAATAACGCCATGCAAACAAAACTATGAAATAAGATGGAATAATTGCATGTAGATTGTCCAATTCTAAAAATACAAACTCTACAAACTTAGAAGTTGACAAATTGCATTCTAAGCTATTGCAAAATGTTCAATTTTTTGTGAAAGTGTAAGAAAAATAAAGGTGTGGTGTGGGGGGGAGGATGAGGCAAAAGAATATCAGACCGTGAGCTTCTTTTTGCTTAAAAAGGACCGCTTAAACAGAATTATTAGAAACATTGCACAGTTTTAACTGTGTTTATTTGAATCAGTATTTAGGATGTAGTTCGGCCACTGTAGGGAATCAACCGGGTTATTAATGCCAAGGATTGGCGTTATTACCCCGTTATAGTTATTGCGCTGTAACATTTTAAATTGCAAATTATCTCGAGAAGATATTCAAAATCTTCAAAAACATTTTGAAAGTCCATGAAATATACTACAAATTTATGTAATTAACAAAGTATTTCGGGATAAAAAAAAAAAAATCTTCATATCACAAAACGTATCTCGCAAATCTTAGATCAAGCGTTAATTTTAGTTGCGTGTAAAAACAATAAGGCCTAAAAATGAAAAAAATTAACTTGAAGCTGTTTTTTGCGATTTATATGACTCAAAACCCTTCTGCGCAGAACACATGGGTGTCATTTACCAGATTATTTCATAATTATGCAAAATATTAGCACTTGGCGTTATTACCCCGCCTGGCGTTATTACACCAGACCACGTTATTAGGATAAAAGTTTGAAACCTAATGCCTTTTTCGAACGGCCAAAAATGCAAAATTTCGAATGGTTAAAAAGAAAAAAAATAACAGCATATCTGCTAAGTGGCCGGATATTTGGATACCTATATTTTAATACAGAAAATGTTGTCTTATTTAATTGAAACATTTCGGTGATTTAACAGAATCAGATTTTTTTTTAAGATAATAGTAGTGCACGAAAAGCTAAAGATTTAATACTCTGTAAGGAGATTTTTTAAAATTATTATTATTAATTTTTAAATTTTCAATGTATTTTTCACGTAAATATAATATGGAGGAAATGCCTTAAAACTTATTTTTAAGTAGTTTTGTACTCATCGTACTGGATGCTATTTATCTAGGTCACAAAGGCATCATCATTATGCTACTCGTATTATTGTACACTAAATTGACCTTATTAAATAATTCAACGTTATACGATTAAATAAGCCAAAATTTAAAACATAATATTACTGGTATTAAAATAATACAGCATCTCCTGCCGCTTCGAAACCGTTAATTCATTATAAATTTCTAAAAGAAATCTTGTATTTTTATTTATACTATGCTTCAAATGACATTATAAATTCACTCAATGCTTTTTAATAGTTTGTAAATGGACATTTCTTATTATTATTGCGTAGGTTATACAAAATTTTAGAATAATTATAAAGGACTTTTAACCCTTTCCGGCGCGGTGTCCCTTAAAAAGGACACCTAATTTTAATTTTACTGGCACCAAGAATATTTAATTAAAATTTTCCTTTGATAAAATGCCTGAAAATAAGGAAGTTCGTATTCTCTAATAAATTCGTTTATAAATTCTGGTGGCAGATAATTATTTCAATTAAACTTACTCCGCGCCGGAAAGGGTTAATGGGTTATTTTTATTTTCTTTCATGCATTGTGTTAAAACTGTATTTGAAGCATTTATTTTTTAATGAAAATATTTCTTTATAATCCAGGAGAGCTTTGTGTTACTCTTCGTATTTTATAAAAATACACCGCATTTTAAATATTTTTTGAATAATAGGTTTGTGAAATTATTACAGCATTTATATTATGATAATTTCACTTGCTTATGACCAGTACTAGCTATTTTGCTGAAAATTACAAAAATAAATTTTAATACTTCTAACAAAAACTGCTTTTAAGAATAACGATGTAAAATATAAACTTATGGTAATATTTCCTTATTATGCATGGAATTTAAAAAGATATACCTATTATGGGATATTGTTCACATTTTCCAAATATATAAAAGTTCCAAAAGAAATCAAATTACACATGATGTCTTTATTTAAGCAAAGAGTTTTAAAATTGTATGCTTAGATAGACAAACTTTATTAAAGTTAAAATTGAAAAACATACGCAGACACACAAGGATAATTCCATTTTTGTATTACATCTATTTTAATGCAACGGAACAAAAACAAAATAAATTTTAAACAAATTTATTCGTCTTGCCTTTTAATTCTTCTGCAAAGATTTTAATCGGAGGTTTTTTTCAAAATTTATTATTAAAATGATAAGTATCTTAGATTCAATTATCATTCTCAATAAGGGATCTTTTGAGAATTTTTTTACACTTGAATAAATTAAGGTATGGGATATCTGAAAGATGAATGGGGAATAACTATAGTAAAAGTTTAAAAAAAAGAAGGTAAAATATATATTAATACAAAACGAATTGTGTTTATAATTACACTCGGTATACATACATATATTTTTTTGGCAAATATGATAAGAAAACTTTTAGAAAGAAACCCAGTTTAAATGAATAAGAGAAGCGTAGAATTAATTTTTTTGTCATAGGAGGGAATTTTGAAGCTTTGAGGGGGAGGGATGGACAACATGGAATTCTGGCGGTATTTACACTTTTGAAGTCAAAAATATAATCTCATATGTTTCTGGGAGGTGCTTATTGATGTTTGCAGGGAATCGCCTTCCCCAGGGAAGGGGCCGTTTATCATTTCATTTCAAGTGTAAATTCATCACTGAATAGGCGAAAAAAAGCATGGATACAGAATGTTGATAATAACTTAATCCTTTATCTATCGAATTATGAATCCATGAGAATTTTACATTCTAAAGCATTTTAAGTAAATTGTTTAAACTAAATTAAAAGATTTGCATAATAATTTAATAAATTTTTGAAGGATTTTAGAAGGATTGAAGGATTTAGAAGGATTAATTAAATTTGAATTTACAGGGATTTCATGCAATATATATAACCCCACCCAATTCTTTTATTTTAAATTGTTTTTTTAGTATTTTGTAGAATTATTAAAATGTGCAAATATGATGCTCTTACAATATAAATATAGAAATATTTCTGAACTGAAAAATCCCCATCCCCTTCCTCAGCGCCAAGAAAGCTGAAAAGATACAAAGGCAAAAGAAACCCTCCTTTTAAAAATATTTTTGTTTTGTGTATTAAATAATGTTTTTTGAACAACTAAAGTACTGTATCTGTAAGTCATTCTAAACAGTATTACGACTAATTGATGTATTAATTTTTTTATAATATCTAATTTTAATGGTACTTATAAGTACCTTCGGCAGATAAAGGGTTAATGAAATGATCAATTTCCCTAGTAACTCACCCCCAGTGCGGCTCTTAACTTCCTCAGTCCTGATGTCGCCTGTAGAAGACACTAAGGAACACCCTTTAAATTAATTTAAATGTTTCTTAGATTGTAAAAAATGCTTCTGGACCCTTTTAATAATTGCTTGCATATCATGAGCATTGCTATATTGATTGATACATCGGTGGAGATTTTTTAAGAGTCATTTTAAACTGATTTTTGAGCTCCCTCGTAAAAATTGCCTCAGACTGAAGAGGTTACCGTAATTTCGGGTGTATAAGCCGCGCATCAAACAATTCTTTTTGGACCCAGAAATCTTATTTAGTGATTGATGACAAATATTTACGGCGATATTAGTTATATTTGTTTCTTAAAAATTTCTGGGTCGAAAAAGAATTGTTTGATCTGCGGCTTATACACCCGAAATTACGGTAATATCGTAAAGTTGAACTTTCTCGAGAAACTTTGCTAAATGTAATTATAAGTTTAAATTTTTGTCATTTTATTTAAACTGTAAATTAATATCGATCTTTTGTAATTAAATTTAAAACGTATGGAAGGAAAATAAATTAATAAATGTTTAGATAATTTTAATTTCTACTTTTTTTAGCGAACATTTTTATAGATCATATTTCTTTTTTATTCAGCTTCTGAAACGCATATTTTTTGCTCGTCAATTTAACTGCCATTTTCTATAACAAATCACTGTTGGTGGTGATAATACAGATTTTTACGAAATCAATACGCATAAAAAAATTAGTTTAGCAGTGCCAATAAGCTGTTAAGGAATAGAAAAGGAATAGAACGAGTCTAGTCGAACGAAAAAGACTAATCTGTAAATACTATTGGAAACGAAACAATTTGTATTTGTATAAAGAGGAGACTAGGTAGCATTGGCCATAGGGAGGCCTGACCTACCCTTCAATTTTCATATTTGAAAAGATTTCAGAGTTTTGCCAATAAGTGGTAACCAAACCTAATGCCCGAACAAAAGTCTTTGTTTCATGCTGATAATTGAAACAAGGAAAAATAAATTGTGAAGAGTTTTCAGCTTAAAACGTGTATTTTTAGGGAAAATGTTGTAAATTTTTCTCAGATCAACTATATCACAGAAATTTAGGTAAGTAGGTTTTAAGTAATGCAGACATATTGTTTTTTCATACCAAGCATAAATATTGTACAGTAAATAAGCTTAAAGATAACAGTATTAAAAAATAGTATCTGGGGAGGTTTGACCCAATCAATGTGAGTGAGAGTTGACTAGATGGTCCCTTATTTTGTGAGTGTTTTTGGAAATCTTTCTATTATACACTGTACGTAATGAATGGCTAATGGTTATATTGCTAAAATATTGAAAATTTAATCTGTAAATCTACAATAAAATAGAGTAGGAGGTAGGGTAGAATAGGGGAGAGGAAAAAGTTTATAATTGCTTCAATGAAGATGTGAAAAATTGCTATAGAAGCACGAAAACATTTAATGAAATATAAATTGGAAAGTTGATAGGAACTTTTATTTCATTTTAATAGTACCCATATTTGATAAATAGAAAGAATGGGAAAGACTAGAAAGGATGAAAGGAGCAGCCTTAGGAAATGTGTGTCATGCCTTTGAAAAATAATATAACATTGATAAAAAATTTTAGGAAGGTATGTAGGCAAACTTCATCAAGACAAACACAATGAGATGAAACAAAACTAAGTGTCAACTAGTATTGACACATAGCTAGGTCGAATGTCACAAAAAGTGGGTATTTAAAACGTAAGTTTTCTCCTGTGCTTTGGATTCCATCAAAGCGAATTTGTTTACGCATTACATTTTTCTAAATAATTTATAATAATAATCAACCCATGTAACAAAGTTATTATGCCTTTTTAAAAACACATTTTATTTTCTTAACAAATATTTCAATATAAAAAATAGTGGTTCAAGCATCTCATATGTGGGGAATCTTGACCCAATATTTTTACATGATTAACCTTTCGCTTATGTTATCGGTCTCATAGATCGCTGCTTTCTTTAATTTTTATAGTTTAAATTGCAACTTTCAGTTTAACTAAAAACACTACCGAATTTTCTTTTTTTGTATGGAACTTTAGTACTATCACCAGAGACTTTTGAATAGGTGATTTTTATTTATAATAGTCCTGTACAAAAAGTTTAGTAGAAAACATCATCCTATGAGTTATTCACGCGATTTATTTATCTTTCGATCTTGTGGTCTCACAAACCGTTTCACAGTAGTTATGTGATAACTTCTGTCACACGAGTTGAAGATTAAAACCAATATTTTTTTAAGTTTATTATATATTACTCTTATATCGCAATTTTATTTTAATAACTGGTTATATAAAGAATAAAATGACATATGAAACATTATTCAAGATCAAATATTTAAAAGAAAAAAATCATTATGTAAAAAATGATTCCACCCTCCCCAATCTCCTCTTACATATATACAAACAGGGCGCCTACAGTATTTCCAAGTTATCAAAATACCATAGTTTCCGGCGAATGAAATAATCATGCTTCGATCTAATTTTTTTTGAATTATTGAAATTAAAAATTTTCCGCGATTTAATAAGTTACTTTTTATGAAATAAGATTTATAGGTCCGAACATAATTATTTGATCAGTAGATTACATTCCGGAAATTACGGTAACAGAAAACGACATTTTCTTTACTATCATGTTATCGAATTAATAGAAGGGTAAAAGCGTTTGTTTGTGAAAATCGAATTCCTGTCAATGACACAGTACAAGTCGGGAGTTCAACAGCGAAATCATGTAAACCATACTGCCCTGGAAAGATAGGTCAGGGTAAGGAATGCAATTTTCAGAATACAATCACATTATTACAGTCAGAGCATGTTGTAACGCGATGGAAGAAACAGTATTTACACTAGTGCTATGTTAAGAACGTATGGCCTGTTCAAAGAGGCCAACGTCGTAAAAAGTACAGTATTGTTTGAGGGAAAAATGTTGCACATTTCCCAACATCTAAGGTTTAATAATAAAGCAGTCATCGACGATGGTACGGCTTCTACGTGCGTTGGTTCTTGTTCCTGTGGCTGTTCCTTTAAAAAACCACGGAAGATAAAGTCTGTGGAAGTTAGGTCAGGTGACCGATGAGGCCATTTGACATATCCACCATATCCGCTTACACATTGTTCGGCAGTGTTGGACAGGAAGCGACTCACTACTGTTGTCTGGCGGAGTGGACCACGGTCATGTTGAAACCACAGGGTTAGTAATTTCAGCAAAAGGTTTAAAAGGAGATTAGTTCTGTGAAGTCCTTTGAAGTAATTAGAGTATTTGCGTCTTGTTAAAGGTCCTTCACAGGAAACAGGTACGACAAACCCTTTTTTGCCAGTTACCACACGATTAATTTGTTGATATCACCGCAACTGGTGCTTCCTTGCACGCCCCCCAAAACGTTCGTAAATGCCCAATGTTTCAATGATGCGTGTTTCGTGTATTCAGAACGCCTGCCCTTATGAATTTAACCTCATCAATTCACAGGATGTTGGGGGAAAATTGCAGTGTCCTCTCAATTATCAACATGTAATTCCACAAATCCAAGCGTCTCTGGTTGTCCGTTCATAACTGTGCGTGTGTCGGTGTCGTTAGGGATATGCACCTTGTTTGTGCATTATTTTTTCCTCTCAGAATTGAGGTAAGCCACAAACTATATTGACGATTCTAATACCTGCGTGTGGGTGAGCTAGCACACGCACACACATGGGACAGCGCCTTCTAGTTGCATTTGTACATCTTGTTTTGAGAGTCAACCAATATGAGAACGAGCTACTATGCTATCTGTGCCATTCAACAGAACGGAATATGTGTAATTGCGTGGGATGTGGACCAGCGACTAAACGGCCGGCATCCAGCGGAGCAGCTTTATGAGTGTTCGGTCCACATTCGACATGCAGAAGCATAAGTACTGCTTGTTCAATTAAAAGGTACTACTTAAGTTACGCGAAAACAGCAAGACGCTTATGTTAATCCCATGATTTTTTTTTAAAAATCTCGTATGCATTTGAAAAATTTTAATCATTTTTTTGAATTGGATATCTAATGCCGATTCCTACAAACGCCGTTTTTTTTTTACTTTTACGATTTTGTTCTCAATTTTTTAGGTGCGTTCGTAATTATGTAAATACGTAGCACCTATTGTTGTCGCTCAGTCCGTCCGTCTGTCTGTCCGTCTGTCTGTCTGTCTGTCTGTCCGCATATAACAACGCAAAAACTACCCAACCGAATCGTTTGAAATTTAAAATACATAATTATTACATAATTTTGTCGAGTCATTTCAAATTTTATGAAAATCGGATGGATAGATCAATTACAGGGGCAATCAAAAGTATTCCATTACATTACGGTCAATGGGGAAAAAAGTTTCAAATGCATTTTAATCGTTTGAAATTTAAAATACAGAGTTATTACATAATTTTGTTGAGTTATTTCAAATTTTTTGATAATCGGGTGCATAGATCAATTACAGGGACAATCAAAAGTATTCAATTACATTATAGTCAATGGGGAAGAAAGTTTCAAATGTATTTTATACGTTTGAAATTTAAAATACATAGTTATTACATAATTTTGTCGAGTTATTTCAAATTTTATGAAAATCGGATGCATAGATCAATTACAGGGGCAATCAAAAGTATTCCGTTACATTACGGTCAATGGGGAAAAAAGTTTCAAATGCATTTTAATCGTTTGAAATTTAAAATACATAGTTATTACATAATTTTGTCGAGTTATTTCAAATTTTTTGATAATCGGGTGCATAGATCAATTACAGGGACAATCAAAAGTATTCAATTACATTATAGTCAATGGGGAAAAAGTTTCAAATGTATTTTATACGTTTGAAATTTAAAATACATAGTTATTACATAATTTTGTCGAGTTATTTCAAATTTTATGAAAATCGGATGCATAGATCAATTACAGGGGCAATCAAAAGTATTCCGTTACATTACGGTCAATGGGGGAAAATGTTTCAAATGCATTTTAATGGTGTTGCACTCATTCGAACTTAATAAAATTTATATACAATATAAAGTACATATTATAATATACATTTTACATAATTTGTGATGCAAAGAACATTTGTTATTGATTTACAAGGCCACACAAAAGTATTCCATTACATAATGGTATAGGGAGAACATTGTTTGATGAGCGTTTTAATTGTAATTCACTATTTACAATTTTATGAGATTGATATATGAGAGTAATATTTTTAAAACTTCGTTATCGTACGAACGCACCTCGTTTGCTACGCTTCACGTGCAATTTCCAACTTGTTTTTATTAGGATAACCCTGAAAATGGAATTATTCTAAAAAAAACTGTGCAAATAAAATCGAAAAAGTAAAAAAAAAAGGAGTCTCTATCAAGAAAAAGTCCTGTAGAATTATGGAAATACAAACTAGACATTGGAAAATATTTCTCCCATGAAAGCAGGTATTTTCTAGTGTGTGAAGTGGCTTCTTAAGTGGTGATCTGAAGATCTGATTGTTGCAACAACTATGCTTCCTATTTGTCTACACCAGGGCTGTCCAACGCGGCGCCCGCGGTCGCCTTGGCGCCCTTTGCCGGTTTTCTTGGCGCCCTTTGCCGGTTTTCTTGGCGCCCTTTGAAAATTTCCCGGTACTAGTCTCTTTAATACAATTTCCTTGTAAAGCATACTTTATTTGAAATCCTTGATATTTTCATGAAACATGCTTTAAAAATCGCTGCAAGTGTATTTTCCGTATCAACAATTATAACGTATGGAATGTATTAAAAGATAGGCAACACACCACGTGATTAGTTTAAATAATAATAATAATAATAATAATAATAATAATACGCTGTTGCATTTCTTTACTAATTTATAATGATTTATAAATCTTTTGTGAAAATTATGACGATAGGAATTAATAAATGTAGGTAATAACTTTTTTAATACGTTAAGAAGTAAAATGTAGAAAAATATCTGCGATCCGTCTTCTCTTTCGTGCAGAAATTTCGGAATTTTTGTTATTGCTATAAACGTTGTTTCACTGGCCATTCGGCTGTTTCATAAAACGGGATAAAGGTTGTATTTTTCTCCCCTAAACCTTTGACAATATAGGTAATTGTGTGTGTGTGTATTTTTAAATCTATAAAATCGTGTGAAAGGATTTCCATCAATGCAAGCTCTTTCAGCCTCTTTCTGTGTAACCACCCACTACTTCGTTTCTATACTTTTTATGATGGCAAATTTGCACCTCTAAAAAAATTGTAGGTATTGCAGAGTATTTGCGTCGCCCAAAAACCTAACGATATTTCTTATTACTATTTTATTTTAATACTGGATGATATTTCATTTTCTGACTCCTTCCAGTTCAAAACTGTTTTAGGTAAAACCTCGCAGAAAAACTTATTATTCGAAATTTATTACAATTTACTCATATTTTGATTTTTTTAAATATACATGGCGCTTTAGATCTTTAGAGGTATTATGTCTCATTTGCTCTCATATATTGCTTCAAATATTAAAATATGATTTTCTTGGATGTTTTGAGCCATGTTAATAATGGCGCCCTTCATTGCTTTCCAAAAGCTAAGATGCGCCCGTGCTTAGTAAAAGGTTGGACAGGCCTGGTCTACACTATCACATTTATCCTGCACGTAAGCTATATCGTCGCAGACAACATTTGAATGCCCGTCGCTTTTTTCTTTCGCGTAAAAAATATGAAAAGTTGTTGACATATCAGCGTCTCCAGCCTGATAATAGCTCATTATGTGTGTGCACCATGTCATTTCCTATTATTTTGGTTATTCCTATTATTTGGTTGAAAGTCTTTGTAATTAAAACCTTTTCTCTTTATCTTCATTTTCGAGTGAAGTGTGCTAACTTCTGCATTTTGTCGTTCGAAGAGCTGCCAATGTACGCATCTGATAGGCCAAAACCACTTTGACATACTTTCACATATTTGTATGTGCTAGCCCACTCTATTTCGTGTCTTGGGAATTTAATGGACACTCTGCCTTTATAATCTTAACGGCATAATTATTTATCATACACAAATGTGAAGAATAAAAAGTATGAAAAGAAAACTATATACATATACAGGATGGTTATAATTAAAGTTTCTCTGTTTAGACCTACATAAAGTCCGCTCTAGTAGACATATATTCATAAAACTTGGAGTATAAGTTATATGGACCTTGGAGATAAGAAAACTGCAATAAAAAATAGCAGTTTAAATTTCGACCGGAAAGTGGCTATTTTCATCTGCAGGAAGTAGCTTTATGCAAATTAGGAGCGGTTTAAAAAGCCAGCAGTTGCTGTATTAAAGTCTTTTTGGGCGCGACTTAGTTTTAATCCCCTTCTTGGCGCGTTTTCAAAATATCGCCACATTGGCGCGCTTTTGCGTTTTGTCTCCCGGAATTTATCTCCAGGAGACACCACTCAAAAGAGCGCAATTTAAAGTAGCCATAATAAAAATAAATCAAAAATACATGTTTTAAAACATAGAAATTTCAAAAATTTTGAAATATCACACATGGAAAAAAACAAACGATCCACTTACCGACAAACTAGGTTTTTAATGGAGTTTGGGAGATCGCGACAATAAAAATAAAGCAAAAATACATATATCAACGCAGAATCTTACAATATTGCAATAATTATGATGTAAAAAGCATGCATATTGCGAAGAATTAAAACAATTATCTCATATAATATGAGATTAAACTGATTAAATTAACAATTATCTCATTTACCTAGAAAATTATTTCATAAAATTTAAGATTCCAAATTCGGATGACCATAACCAAAAATTTATTTTACAAAGCTTTTAGAAGAAAAAAAAACTCAGGGGGCGGAGCTCCCCTGAACCCCTCCCCCAGTGATATTTTTCATTAAAACATGAATAATATCTAAACATGCTAAACAATTCCGTTCAAGAAACAAAGAAATTGTTCACACACCTTCTTTTAAAAGCAAAACCAGCCTTTTTTAAATAAAAAAAGAAATCAATTCTAGGTTTTCTAAAGAAATATATTAAGCTTTGTATGCAAACAAGCATCTTCATTTACATTTAATGTGTAATTAAATAAAATTAAGATTCTAAAACACTACGCTTAAATACAAAACCGAGTTTTTACCGTCCAAAGACAATAGAAATGTCCAAAATATTTTCTTTAAAATACAAAACAAAGGATTTTTAATTAAAAAAAAACCATTCGAGAAAATTATAGTGCTCACTCTTTGAAATCCAACGATCTAATAAGACACCAGAAATGTAATTAATTTCAAGGCGCGAGAATTAAATTTTAAAGTTTCTCCTCTGCCGTCCAATAAGAAAGCTAGAAAAGAAAGAACGAACGGAGCATGCCCAAGCTTCCGCAAACAGAGGAGGAAAAATCGCTTCGTTTCTCCGAGGGTTGCCAAGAAGTACACCTAAAAGTAAAGGAAAGCAAGACGTGGCGCAGTCATCGCGCGGCAGAAAAAACGCCGCCAAGCAGTGGGTTAAAACTCAGTTTACCCAAAAGATAATGTCCCAATTCGAAAAGACTGGAGAATTGGGTATGCTGCAAGGAAGTGGACGGAAACGGACATCAAATGAAATTGCCAAAGAAAGTGCTCTTGTCGTAGTCGAAAGAGCGTCCGGTTTCCAATATTATTCAACAAGTGTTCGCGTGGTCTCGCGTGATTTGTCTCTCCCTTGGTCTACAGTACAACAGATTTCTTCGCTCAATGGTAAAGTGTTATCAATACAAGATTCACGTTGTGCAAGCGCTGAACCCTGCAGTCTTGTACACACGAACACAATTTGCGAGAATGCTTTTGTCCAGAATAATCGTTGACAATTCATGGCCTTGGAACATTTTGTGGTCGGGCGAAAAGCATTTTACCCTAAACAGAGCAGTTAAAACTCAGAACTGTCGCAAAAACTTTACTGCAAGTCCTAATGTTTTCCATGAACAGCCTTTGCACCGTGATTACGTTACTGTATCGTGTGTTTTTACGGCTGATTTCATTCTTGATCCCACTTTTTTGAGGAGAACAGTTCTTTAGAGTCCTAAAAGTTGTTTTATTACTGGTACCCATTTCTGGGACCATCTTCAGCAGCAGGTAATTCCATCCTTACAAGAGCGAAAATGTTTACTACCATAAGAAGCTTCTGTAGACTACCGTATTTATGTAAGATGGGGCACCACCTCACATAGCCCGAGCAATGACGGCACTGCTTCGTGTCCACTTAGGAGATGATCGTATAATTCCGATAAGTTTTCGACAACATGGCCCCCTCGTTCTCCGGATTTGAATCTCTGTGACTTCTGATTATGGAGATTCTTGACAGATCATGTATATGGTGGAAGCAAATAGAATCTACCTGATTTGAAAGCAAGCATAACTCATCATATTGCTGCAATTGATCGAGAAACTCTTTGTGCTACTGTTGAACATTCAATAATATGATTTGAACGTGTGCTTGACGCAAATGGAATGCGCTTTGAACAAATGCTATTGTTCCAAGATGCATATGATGTAAATAAAAATGTTTGGTGCTTCCAACTTGATATTTTTAGCCTTCATTCGCCCCCATTCATCTGGCGGTCAAAATTTAAACTAATTTATTTTATTGCAGGTTTCGTTTCCCCATGGTCCATATAAATTATATTCCAAGTTTCATCGATTTCCGTCAATCAGAGGAGATTCTACGTAGGTCCAAATAGGGTAACTTTAATTATAACAACCTTTATATATATTTAGCTAACAGGACATCCGATCTTCTAAGCGAAGTTTTCAAAATATTACTAAGAATGCCAAACGAACAAATGTCAAGAATCAAACATTTACTGCTTATTATACAGGCGAGAGAATTTCCCCATAGAAAATCGGTCAGATATGCCATCGTGAAGTATCAGATATAATGGAACCAAGCGTCGCAGAAAAATAGAGCGAAAATCGTAAGAATCTAATTGAAAAATCTTTTTATTTGAGATGAAAGATATATTTATAAGTGAATTTGAAACAAACACAGAACTTTGAAAAATCTGTGAAGATATTATAAATCAAATTTTCGCTTTCTTCGTCAGTTCATTTTTTTTTAAACTAACGTAGAATTAAACGATGGACAGGAAAAAATGATTAAAATTTATCTTTATAATTTATTTTTAAGAAAATGCCGACATAAAGAATAGTTTTAGTGAAAACCGCAAATCAATTTACTAATTTTTAAATAATTATTTGAAATTTGAACCCTCTGAACACAGTTCAGTTTGTGCTACTTAACCACTCCCACTTTCAGATTTTGAGCTCAAAATTTAAGTTTGAGTCTAAGCTTACGAAAACATTTAATGAGATGCAAAAAATACCGGCAAAAAATAGTTGTTCGTTACTCCAAAGTCTAAAGCGCCCTCTATCTTCATTTTTTGAAATTTATCTTTATAATTTAATTTCAAGAAAATGCCGACATAAAGAATAATTTTAGTGAAAATCGCAAATCAATCGACCGATTTTTCCGTTTTTTATGTTTATTTGAAATTTTGGTCCCTAAACTTTAATGGCAGCTATCTCCTTTGGAAAACGTTTTGGACCCTTGGTCTCCTATTTAATATTGTTTGTCTTGATGTGTATTATCATCCCTCTTTTATTGTAAAAAATTTTTGGAATCATCCTGTATATGCATATATATCTTTATTTAGAAAAAATGTTAACACCAAAAATATCGAAATACTCCAAAAGGTTTAAAAAACCCACCAAACTACAGCGTAATATGACGATCATCATTTTTAAATAAAAACTGAGTAATTATTTTTGTTGTATGATGATAATTGCAGATTTAATTAAAAAATCATGTTTTCTTAACCCTTTCCGGCACACTGTGCCCGGTCCCTGGGATACCTAATTTTGATTCCAAACTTGCAAACGGCACCAGTAATATTTCAGTAAAATTTTGCTTTTACAATAAAGGCTTAAATTGAGGAATTCAAAATATCTATAAAACTTCTTTGTTAATCCCGGTGTCAGTCGATAATTTCTCATTTTACTAACAGATTTTGCCCGTGCCGGAAAGGGTAAGGGAAAAAATGCGTTTTCTTCATATGGCAGTATGTTTAAATTCATTAATTAATATTTTTCATAATACTTTTTATTATCATAAAAACTATAGCAAGGGCAAATTTTCAATTCAGTACAAATACATCAGGGAGAAAATACAACTATAGGCGCTCAAAAGATTAGGAAATTTTTATTAATGAAAAATTTAGTGTTGAAACATACAATTATTATTTACCCGGTACGATGAGGCATATGTTGCTCTTTATATAGATTATAGTGTGGTTTATGTTATTTGAATTTTTTATAATATGCTGAAATATTTAAAAATACTGAAATAGTGAACTAAATAGGTATGAACAATTTTATAAAAACTCTAAAAAATATATCCAAACTGATGTAAATGTGAAATTTAACTCATTCTTATTAACCCATTAACGCCCGAATTATTTTCTTCGCTAAAATTTAAATTTTGTATTTCCCACCATTTTAAAAATCAAATTAACTTTTATCTAAATTTATCGAGGATTCTGTCTCGCGAAAGAAGGTGTATATTTCTCTTCCTCTTTACTGGTGGGAAAACCGCTTTCTTGTTGTTTTTGTAACCGTCCTCAAAAGAGGACGCTGGGCGTTAATGGGTTAAGTAAAAGCTCAAGTTCTATTCAGCAATATTATAAATGTATGTAATACCTGAAATGAAGTATGAATCGGTAGAGGAAGAATGGAGGACAGAGAAAGTGCAAAAAAATTAATACGCTTTTTAAAAAGTTTAAATAGTTTAATTAGAAAATCAACAGGTGTTTCAGTCAGTCTTCAAACAATATTTTATACAACTGTTAATTCAAAAAGAAACTGGAAATATTTTAAATCCAAGTGGTAATTTCAAGATGGATAAAAAAAGTTATTTTTATTGATATTATTAGTAATAAAGGGACATATTCTATTGAAACGGTGGATAATAAATATATGAAGTGTTATTATGTATTAATCTACAAACTAATCAAAATATGAATCTGTATTTTTTAAAACTGATTCTTAGTTAGTAAAATCTCAATTTATTACAATGTAAACATATTATAACTGTATGGAAAAAGATGATAGTCGATTTTAGCATATAACCTTTTTTAAAATTTAAATTGTTTAATTAAACAATCATCTACAGGTAGTTCTGGTTATGTATGAAAGTCATGTTTCGTAAAACGGTTACTTTTAAAGAAGCTCAAAGTAGTAAGTGGCTATTTCACTCAATCTATATTAAAAATGCAATTTAAGTTACTTTCTTTTCTTTATAATTAAATGAAGTATTTTAAGCATTGAAACGAGGAAATAAAATTAGGAATATATATGTATTAATCTACAAACTAGTGTAAATATAAAAAAAAATCACTGATTTTTAGTAAGTAAATAATGAGTAGGGATGCAACAATTTTAGTGTGCCTTTTTTAAAAGTTTGAACAGTTTTATTTTAAAAATCCATATATTCTAGTTAAGTTTTAAAACTTTTTTCGTGAAAAGGTTGCTTTTATATTGATTAAAGATTGATTATTAAATATTGATTAAAAGTGCAAATCATACTATTAAAATTGTTTCTGATAAAGTGAATAATTCTCCTGTATTGAAGCAATGAGTAATAATGTGTGAATAGATCTGTATTAGTTTATAAATTTATGTAAATATGATACTTATCCAATTCTTGTAAACATAAAGACAAAACATTATAAGCATATTATAACTGATTGTAGAAATACAGGCTATCATAGCCTGAGAGCTTATGTGCCCGCCCGTTCTGTATGTACGTGCTTATGTGCGTAATGAGATAATTCATGGTAAAAATATCCGATCCACCAGAAATTTTGCATATAAGTATATTCTGATAAGGCGCTTCCCTGATTAGTTTTTGGAGTTCATTCGATATATATAAGAGGGGGAAGGGGGGGCTCATGCCCCTCCCCTTAATTGATATACATGGGTTTTTCATGCAGAATAATCAGTTTTCGTTCACAGTTTAGATATGGGATCATTCTGATGAGGCGCCTCCGTGATTGATATTAGATGTTCATTGGATAAGTATAAACAGGGAGAACGGGGGTTCTAATGCCCCTCCCCTTAATTTATATAAATGGGTTTTTCATGCAGAATGATCAGATTTCGTTCAAATCTCTGAATAGTTTTGGAAATTTAATGCTTAAGTATAAAAGATTGGGATAACTCCTCGTAAATTATATAAATGGGTTTTTATTAAGAATTTTCCGATTAGCTCTGAATTTTGGATATAGATTTTTTATATGATAAAGCATGTCCCTGATTAGTTTATGGGATTCAATGATTAAGTAAAAAAGGGGGAAACGGGGGGAGCTGTTTTCTCTCCTTAATTTGTTTTTCGAACGGAATTAATCCTTGAAAATATCAGGCTGTAATGTACAGTTAGTATGCGTAGTCTGTGAGCTCAATGTCATCAGTTTAATCGGGCAATATTCTTTTTTATTTATTTATCTATTTATTAATTTTTTGGAAACTGTGCCATTACAGCAGCCAAAATCGTAGATCTATATATTAAAAACTAAAATCCAAGTTGAATTTAATTCAGTTAACAAATCTTTTATGCAATAATTTGAATTCATATTTTTTTCATTAAAAATATTAATATTTCAAAAGAATCATTAAAATAAAATTTTAAATAAGAAAGATATAAAAAATACTTATAATAGAAATTTTAGCATTTCTTAAGAAAATGTTTAGCTGTTATTTTCCATTGTTTGACAAACAATACACTGAAAAAAGGAATAGAATAATTATAAAAGTCTTGTATTAATTGGACCATTAGTTTCTTATATTAAAATTATTATGGAAGAAATAATTAGATAAAGATTTAATCAAAATGCTAATATTAACTTACAAAAGCCATTTTTCAAAAGTCAGCTTGCTGCAAAACTTTATTTTAAAGATTTTCAATTAAAAAAATATTTCGGCAACATCTTTACTAAAGTAAAATAAAATAAATTAAGCATCCTTTTAAAGATATTGCAAAATAAGGAGTACGATTTTTTTAAACTATGCAAATGTATGATTTAATCAATAACTTCAAATAAAAAGAAAAAGTAATAACTAATTTTTACAATGTTATTTTCTATAGCATTAGTGAACACGCATCCATCAGAACCGTTCGTGGCTGCATATTTTATGTAATTAAAACAATACTTAATTAAAACAAACAGAAAAACATATACAATACATATTATGTGTATTGTTTTTCTTTTTAATTTTTTCGATTTATGAAAGTTGTTCATATGTAGAAAAAATTACTTTTTTTGTCGAAATAAATACAACAATGGATAAAATGATTGCATATTTTAGGATTTTTATACATTTCAAATTTCCTTTGGGAAATGTATCGAATTTATTTTGGCTAGTATTATATATATAAACGATAAAGTAATTGTAATATCATCAGAGTTCAACAAAAATCTTAAAATAAGTTTTTGTCGAATTGTTTGGAGACCTTGATTACAACTATGAAATAAAAGCTGATTTTTTCAAGCAATTAAGAAAAGGCAAATGAAAATTGAAATATTAAATATTGAGAATAAAATGAAAAAAAAAAAAAACAATTTTGCATAAAATACAAATTAAAAGAAAGTGTCCCCAGCCCCCCGCCCTTACCTTTTGCGTTGTGTCTGCATGATTTAAGCTCGATGCTTCTGATTTAGACTGCTAACATAGCATTTTATTTCATGAATATCTGTTGATATAAAATGTTTTATTTTCAATTATTATAAATATATATGGCAATTGGATGCTTTGGGATCGAAGTTCGAAGGTACAGTATCTTGACATCTTTGAAGCAAAAGCTGAAAATTTCAAACTGTAAAAAAAAGGTAACGGGAAATTGAAATATTAAATGTTGAAAAAAAATTAAACAAACTAAACAGCTTTACAACAAAATACAAATTAAAAAGAAAGTCTCTCATCCTCCACCATCTATCTTTTTTTGTCGTCTATGCATGATTTCAGCTCTGACGCTTCTGATTTTAACTGCTGACATAACATGTTCTTTCATGAAAATCTGTTGATATTAAATGTTTAATATTTTCCATTATTAAAAACATTTATGAATATTGGATATCTTGCGATCCAGGTTTGAAGGTTCAGTGCTGTGCAATGTGATTAGTATCGATTGCACGCACACAAAAATATTTTTTCCTGAATATAACAAGATTTTGCATAACAGTCTTTTAAATTGGGAGTCCTCGAGCTGGAAGTCTGAAAACAGTTTTCCACCTCAAATTCCGAAAAGTAATATTTGCCTTATTTAATCGCAAAGTTTCTGCCATTAAATAAGAAAAGTTTTTTATTAAATTAAAAGTAGCTTGGAAGCCGACGGGCACATGTGAAGGCTCCAACTTTAAAAGAAATCTATTATAATTATCTTTTAACTATATTCTTATCTATTATAATTAGCTAATATAGTCAGGGAGCATCATAAGCAAATATGTCTGTTTTTTCATTTATTCATCTCATTTTCGTCTTCTTCTTTTAAAAAAGTCATATAAGTAGAATAATTTTTCTTTTTGAAGTCATAAATTAGAAATCTGATAATCGAATATGGATAATTACAAAATACTTATTAAAAATAATAAAATAAAAGTTTGTGACATGATAATTTTTAAAACACAGTTCCATTGTAACACGAATTACTTTATTCCTTCCCCACAAGCAGTTAACGCAATCTTTTCCTTAAGAATAAATAATTTTTGGTTAGTTTAAAATATATTTTTTGTAGAAAAAATACGTCAAAGATATAACTTGCTTGTAATTACAGAGCGTTTAAGGCGAACGAAAAAGACAAATTCATCCTACCAAGATTCTCTTTTTAAAAATTTTGCAAACGCTTATCGTACACTATTGTAAATAACTATAAATAATTTAACAACTAAAGTTTCAAATAAACTGAGTTTATTTTTCTAAATTCTAATTCTTAAAGTAATTCACGTTATTTAATACCTTCTAATTAAAGCTATTTACTCTTTATGGAAAAAAAATAATTCCTATTCTAGATGGAGGCGAAGCTCAAATATATAATTATGAAATGACTGTTATGAATTTATTTTTTTATTCATCTGTCAACCAAACTTAATGCATCTATTTTTATGATATTTGAACACAAAACAGGAACTATGTCTGAAATTCTTTCTCAGTAATTCCCACGCAATTCTGTTGGTTATTATTGGTAATCTCATTCTCAATGTAAAAAAATGATGAGGATGAGATATTTAATTATTAATCTTTTTCTGAGACAAATGTAGGCGGCCGGGAACACCCCTGAAAAATACACAAAAGAAACATAGCCACTGCTACAGTCACTTGTGACGTCACTAAAATCCGGACCAATGACGTGTTGACACTGGAAACTCGGAGTCAGGGGATATAAAATCTGAGGAGTATTCTAAGTCCTCGGAACAAAACGTTTTACCGCATCGCGAAGAGAACTTCTCCAAGAAAGTTTGATTCAGTCGAAAATTAAAAATAAGATTCGTTTTTAATTTAGGTAGGAAGCCTTCTCGCTGCTAAAAATGCAGTCCTTTTCATCAATTTTAATATTTTGTGGAATTTTCGCAATGGTATGTAGTTTCGTTGTTCTAAGAAAGTTTTTTTTTTTTAATAGTCAAACACTTTTAAAGTTTAAAAAAATTAGCAGCAGGTTACTTTTATTTTGAAATTTATACAAAAAAGTTTTAAAAAACATTTATGTCACAATTTAATATTTTTTCTTTAATTTTTGTATTATTAATTTTCATTTAGTTTTTATATTTTCTAACTTTTATATTTATTTATGAAAATTACATTAAAATATTTGCGTAAGATTATAATATTTTACTGGTTATATTTTCTTAAACTTTTATTTAAAAGTTTGATTTAAAAGTTTATGCAGATTATGTATTTTTACATTTTACGTTTATTTGAATAAATCATAGTTTTAATTTTTTAACACACACTCACACACAAAACATGAAACATATGTAATACATAGATAATGCATTGAATATTAAACAGTATTTTCCTAAAATTAAAAAGTATTTGCAATATTTTAATTAAGATTTGCTTAATGCGATATAAAGGAATTTTAAAATGTCGTATGTAATTTCCATGCATTGTTATTTTTACATTTTTCAAAATTGTATTGTTAACCGCTTCTCTGACTATACCAAGTTATCTCATGTTCTTATATATTACAATTAATTATTATCCCAATAAAACTTGGGCAAAGCATAATTTGTCACTGCGATTGACTTTATCTCTCTCTCTCTCTCTCTCTCTTTTTTTTTTTTTTTTTTTTTTAGTTTGAAGATTTAAAAGAAGGTAAATTCGTATATACTATAATTATGCATAATGTATATACTAAACATATAATTATATATAATAAATTATGTACAATATTTGAATTAGCAATTTTCAAAGTTTTGAGATGAAAAATGCAAATATTGAGATGCAATGATGTGATTGGAAAAAATATGACGGTTTTTTGCACTTAAAAAATGTTAAGGTAAGCGATTAAAATTTATGTGAAGAAGAACTCAAAATATACTACGACAAATGATATTGTCCCGCGGAAATTAAAAGTTAACTTTTAAAAATATTATTAAGGACCTAAAATGTAAAAATAATCTTTTTAGTTTAATTTAGGCAATATTCATACCACATTCAAGAATGTAGAAAATTAAAAAAATTCTAGCTTTACAAAACTTTTGAATTAAAATACATCCTTTTTTATTTTAAAATATGAAATTCTACAGAGAAAGTAACTATTGTTATTTATAAATAATTACGAATGATAAACAAAATGAAAATTAATTACAAACCAAATGAAAATATTAGCTTCTTGTTCATTTAAGTAAAATTATGCAGGTCAAAATTAGTTTTCAAATGAGCATTAATCCTTCGAATGAATTTTTTAAAAGGTAGCATAGCTTATTGTAACTCTAAAATAGCGAATCTATATAAATGGTTAGAAAAATACATGTTGAGCATGAAATCAATTGTATTAATTTTCAGGTAACAACATATTTATTCTACGCAATAGCATTTGGTATAGCATTTCAGATAAATTTAAATTTATTAAGGAAATAAAGCAAAACTGATATAAGGTTTTATAGAAGTATGTGGTATAAAAAAAGTCGCTAAGGATTATCGTTCTTTGGCCAAAAACGACAAAAATATTGATTTTCTAAATTTTAGCTTTAATGTATTTAGATACGCCTAATATACTCTGACGAAGTTCCCTAAATAAACCAGAATTAAAAACGTATCAAAAGTTTTTTACCGCATTACTTCTCTTTAAATGAGTCCGAGTTAAAATCTTTAAATTCAGTTTCCTCAGTTTGTGTTTATTCGATATGCATTGAAACGACCAAAACTTTAATAAATATACATCAATCGACTCAATATTTTTTTTAGGAAAATTTCTTATTATTAATTATTATTTATATTATAATATTAAGAAAATATTCTTTTATTATAATGTGTTTCATAAATGTCAGGATTGGATTAGCAATAATATAAAACATATTACAGTAGAACCCCGATAATTCGGACCCCGATAATCCGGATCTCCGCATAATCCGGATCGGTTTGGTCATTCTTTTTTTTCAAGTTTGAAAAGCAATTGCCTAATTTCCATAACATTGACTTGTTTCATCTTACTATTCTGATTAAAAAAAACTTTTTCTGATACCTTTTTGGAAGAATTAAACAATGTAAACATTTTTATTGTCTATAAATATTCAATGAGTTTAACATAAAGGTGATTTTCTGTAAGAATGTTTTATTTTATTCCATTTTTTTTCTAATTCTCCGGATGATTCGGGTTTCCGATAATCCGGATTGGGTCTGGTCCCAACTAATCCGAATTATCGGGGTTCTAATGTATTTTAAAATATTATGCTATTATGTTTTAACTGTATTTTTACGTATAGCATTAAATTTTACATTTTTCTTTCAAAATAATAAACTTACGGAATAAGGTCAAACAACAATTAGTTACAGACAGCACCCCTAAGAATAATAGAAAAAAATATCAATAACCTATCCTATATCAAAAGAAGCGTTTTAAAATGCTCTTTAATAAAAGAAATAATATCTTTTTTTAATTTTACCAAGTGAATTATTCTTTTTCTAGTACTCTCGAAAAATCCATGAAATGAAGATTCTTTCCGCTGTTTTGTTTTTATTAAAACACGAAAATTTTCCTTTTGCGCATTTTCTTCAAAATACCGGAAGTAACGTAACGTAATGTAAAAATTCGCAATCACTCAATCTAGAGCTGCACTTTCGTCAAATCACAGACATTTCCAGACAACTATGTTACGTGTTACTTTTTCATATAAGAGACGAACTTTTTACGTTTGTCCCTTCAATTTCGTGAACCGAAGTTACAAAGTTGAAAATCTCCAATTCTAAGACAGACATTTCTTCAAATAACAAAAGAATCTCTTTCAATCACATGAGTATTAGAACAACTTGTTGCTTGTACTTTTTGTTTTTTGGCGAAATTTTTTTGACGTGTGATTGAATACCATGCCAAAAGAGTATTATATAACATTCAAACTAAAGAAGTTGTTGAAGGAGTATCTTCTAAAAACATTCAAACTTAAGGGGGGGGGGGGCATTTCGAAGACTGCTACTTTAACAGAAAAGTACACTTCTTTTAACATGATAGCTAATCAAACATCATAATACAGAAAAACAAATCAAATGCGAAATAACTCCCCTCCCCCTGCCCTCAAAGAGAGAGAGAAAATAACTTTTGTTTTAAAAGCTATTAATTTGTATTAATTATGAAACAAATTTCTGGAAGAATCTGGTTGCGAGCAGTTCAGATAACTGAAAATTAGAGAACACATCTCTAGAAGATATCTAATAAAGTACTGCTTCTTATTTACTCTGGAGATTTCGTATAACGAAGCTGAGGGAAACTTGGAAATTATTCGTTATATAGATACTGAACTCTTTATAAGAACATATTTTACAACACCAATGATTTTATTACGCAATTTAGTTACATTTTTTTGTGAATTGGACCATTTCGTCCATACAATGTCTAAAATAATATTTAATTTCAAAAAAATATTTAATTTACGCCCTGATTAACACTAGAACCGCGGGAAATTTTATTCAAGTTTTATCAAAATATTTCGCATCAGAATTTTTATATAATACTGCTTAACTTATTTACTTAAATTACCTTTGTGCTGTTTGGGTTTATCCTATTTTATAAGGCGTTTTTTGGTTCGAATCGTCATATTTTCAATTGATACGGGTCAAAATGACCCGCCACCGCGGTTCTAGTGTTAAAAAAATTAATTAGTCTTTCTTCATTATATTTTATGTTACGCTATTTAATATTAGTAATCATAATTAATCGTAACCACTGTATGTATGTTTGATTTCCCGTTAATAGAGAAGCATTGAAATACACTTTAATATTAATAAGTAGTTCATGCATATTAAATTGAGCAGAGATTATCCAATGAACACTGAAAATATATTCTTTATTTTTTTTTTAACACTAGAACCGCGGCGATGGGTCATTTTGACCCGTATCATATAAAAAGATGAGGATTCGAACCAGAAAACTCTTAATGAAATAAGCTAAAAATATGCTAAGAAAAAATATATTCAATAGATAATTTAAACAGTTTTAAATGAAAATTCCGGTGAGAAATATTTTTATGAAACTTGAATGTATTTTCCCGCGGTTCTAGTGTTAAATAAAATTTTGTTCTTACCACATTTGTAACGTTTTATGTAGTTTTATAGCAGACAAGTCAGATTATTTAGAATATGTTATATGCCAGTTTCTATTAAAAAATTCCGTATTAGTTAAGGCTGTTTCTGATAGATTTCTCGATATAAAGTACAATTTAAATTTATAACAGTTGGGACAAAAAGTTTAAATTTTAAACTTGATACATGATAGAAAGTTCGAAATTTTAATTATGATGCCATTCAATATTTTCTATAACATTTCCTTCATTGTGATTTGCAATAAAACTGCATTATTTTATTATTTCGATATAGTTATACTACAGATTGTCCAAGGAGACTTTAAATTTTGCAGCATGCCTTATACAACGGTTAAAAAGAAATGAAAATTACTGTTATTTTAAAGGAATTTTTAAAAAGTGCATACATTCCATACTTCGATAAATCTAGACTCGCATAGTTTAGGTTTTACGCTATTCATTTTTTATAGTTTGCAAAATTTGAATTGTTTTAAAGAACGTTAAGGTATTTCTATACGTTGGCTTATTAGTATTTATTTTATGTAAAAACCTCCTTTTTAATAAGTCACTATGTTTCATTTAAGATAATAAATGTTATATGTTTAATAAATCTTAGTTTAATATTAAACTCGACCACCACTATCACTTTCTTTCACCCATTTAATTTAGCTTTTACATACATTTTAAAACTTGTTATATTTAATTAAATAAAAATTAGCATAATATGTAGGAGAGAGTGAGGCAGGAATGGAACACATTTTACAAAAATAAGAAAATAAACTTTGTTTGATACAAAAACAAAAATTTAAATTTATAGAATACAAAATTAAACACTTTCTAATGTCGTTAAATAATATAGAAACATAATTTGCTGAAACATTTTTATAATTAAAGAAATTGTAAATTTAAAATTGCGTCCCATACCTTCCCACTAACAGGGAGGTATGGGACAGTTATAAAACAATACTACAGGGTGGCTACTAAATAGTGATACACGCCACAAAATAAGAATTAATTTTAATCGTTTGGTAAAATAATTTACATCTGTATTTCAACGTTTGGCAATTTTTTATTAGTGCAGATGGTTTTTGTAAAAAGTAAATATTTAGAATTATTTTAAAAATGCAAGCTAAAAAGTGGTGGTTAAACAGCTCTTTGATCGCGAACTTTCCGCAGGTAAAATCTTTAAGCAATTGAAATGCCTTGGTTTTAAATGATAATTTATATATAGAACTTAAAATCGATTATTGGATACTAATAGCTGTAAAGATCGACCTACCTCTAGTCGAGCACGAAAGAGTGCATAAAAAGAATTCGTGAAAAGATATGAATAAATCCACAAAATTTTGCAAATAAAATAGCTGCAAACGAGAACGTGAGTCGCAGAACTATGTAATTTATTATAAATGCAGACCTGGGTTTTCGCCCTTATTGCTATAGAAAAGTTCAAGGTTTGAATGCTGCAGACCTGGGTTTTCGCCCTTATTGCTTTAGAAAAGTTCAAGGTTTGAATGCTGCACAAAGGATAAAAAGGCTACAAAAATGCAAGAAATTACTGAAGAGGCATGGTAAGAAAAACATTGACAGAATAATATTTTCTGATGAGAAGCTATGTTACACTGAACAGTGTTATAATGCAAAGAATGATGTCGTATATATTCCGAAAAATTCATTCCGTGTGACGTTTAAAACGCAATGAACTGTCATTGGTCGCGGTTTAATTACATGCAGGAGATAAACCAACAATAGCTTATCGATAAAGAAAGGCTCGCCAAGATGTTTGACCAAAATCGTCTAGACCAATCAAATTCTATTGCAGCATGTAGCCAATTTCTTTGAGAGGCACCTTTTAGAGCTGTGTATTTATTTTACCTTTGTAAAAGAAGACCAAACGGGTTCGGTTTTGAGGATTGACCATTGAATCTGTGGAACTAACTATTTCTTTGTCAGGAAGTTAGTACATTGGAGGTATATGACCGTCAAACTTGATTTCCTTAATTTTTTGCAAGGATACCTCCCCCCTCCATTTTGGAAATATATATTTTCTATATTCGGGAGTTAAGAAATCGAATATCTCATCCCGAAAATAACGAATTCATGGTGTTAGTATAGTTTATATTTTCATCGAAGCGTTTAAAAATAACTGTAGCTTTAGAAGAAAATATTTTGAAACAGAATAATCCAGGTGGTTTTCTAAATGTAATGCATAATCTTTTTAATGTAACTGATTCAATAATTGCATCTTGCACCTTAAATAAGACGTCAACTTCCAAATATAAAATTTTTAGATGAAAAAATAGCATCCAGATATGTTATTCTTATTTGAATAGCAATAAACAATATGCTTAAAAAGCAAATGTTAAAGCTGATAGAATGAAGTTAAGAATAAAGAAATAAGATTTTGAGTGGTCTTAATAAAATATTAAGGAAATGAGAATAATATTGTATGATTGTGTTATTTAATGTATTTCATTTAATAATTATTGTTTCTTTGCAGACCATAATAATTAAAATACTTATAAAAATATTACAAAACTTTTTGAATATATAAATTATTTAAAAAATAGATTTGTTTTTTAGTCTACAAAACTTTTTGAAAATGAGAAAATACTGGTTAGAATAATCCAGGTGATTTTATAAGCGTAATGCAAAATTCCTTTAAATTATCATCAGGGTCCAATCAAGCCAAAATGGGACCCATGGACAGATTTTATTTAAGTAATCTTTCCTATACCAGTGCAAATAATTAACCCTTTTCACTGCCTTAGAATATCTATAAACACATGAATAAATATTTGGATAAATGCATCTTTAGAAGAATTTTATCTTTAAACTAATCTTGCTCTAAAAAACAGAAAATATGGCTTATAATCAGTACAAAAAAATAGTTAAACAAACAAATAAATAAATTACTACACATTATATATGATGTACATTTCCAAACATAAAATTTCTAGATGAAAAATTGCATTCAGATATGTTATTCTTATTTAAAAAACAATAAACAATAAACAATATGTTTAAGAACCAAATGTTAGTGTTGGTATCGGTAAGAATGAATCCAGAACATTTTGATTGATTTCTATAATACATTAAAGAAATGACTACATTATATGAATGTATTATTTAACGTATTCCATTTATTATTTATTATGTGCTCTGTAGACTATAATAATTAAACTATTTTGGTGCATAATTAAAATTTTTAGGTGCTTGGTATGCCACCAGTGTCCGATCAAGCTAAAATAGGATCCATGACCTGATTTTATTTGGGTTCTCTTTCCTGTACTATTGCAACTAATTAGCCATTTTCAAAACCTTAGAATATATACATATAAACCCAGTAATAAATATTTAGATAAATACACTTTTTATCTTTAATCTTATCCCAGTCAAAATTGCAAAATACTGATTATAATCAATATAGGAAGCTTATTAAAATATTTATCACATAAAATCTTTTAAAGAAAGATGAAACAAAATAACTGATACTTATGTGAAAAACGATAGATGACAAACAATGATATAATCGATAATATTTTAATATATTTGGGAAAAAATGAAAGGGAAATATTCTTCTCATCATCAGCACATAAAGATGTTATCATATTTTCAACTATGAATTTATGATTTCAATAACTTTCAATTTTATCCACTTGCATGTTTACTATAAGAAAAAAATATATATGAATCTGGAAAATGTTAAAAGTAATTGAATTGCAGCAAATTAGTAAACTAGAATGCATATTAGGTGAAATATTTAAATGCATGATTTTTTTTCTCTTTTAGAAATAAAAGTTTCATGAGTTATTGTTTTATAATTTGAACAGAAGTACATGTAGATTTTTAAACTAAATAATTTAAGTTATAAAAATGCACGGTAAATGCCCCCTCTTAATGTCGAGGGACCCTGTGGAGGTTCTGGATAGCATTATTAGGGCTACAAATAGGGTTATAAAATGCCTTAAGCACATACATTAAAAGTGTGTACATATATATATATATATATATATATTAAATATTTTGCTTTAAGTCTATGCATGTAGTGTGTTTTTAAAAGATAAATAAATAAAATAAAACAAGTTTATTTTAAAGTCAAATAATATTAAAAATATATATAAACATTCTTTTAAGATTAGGAGATTTTTATCTACAAATGCTCAAAAACTTATTTGTATACCTAATAATATTTCCTATTCTATTCTTCATATAATTTTTTTAAGAACAAAGGCAATGATCAGTAAAAAAATTACAAAACAAAATGAAAAATAAAAGTAAAACTAAATATAAATTAAGGGGGCTCAGGGGTTGAAAACTTTTCAAAAAATCGATTTTTTATAATCTAATTTGATTATTCATAATTCTTAACTCAATGCAAAAAACCTCATAAAAATATTTGCATTTTTAACGGAGTTATAAGCATTTATGTATCAACACTTTCATAGCCGCATCCATATCATTTCAACTTTAAGTCGCGTTTTCTCAAAACTTGATTTTTGATGACTAACACCAAGATTAAAAAAAAAAAAAAAAAAAAAAAAAAAAAAACTATTTGATGGAATGGCTTTTTTTTTTTTTTTTTTTTTTTTTTTTTTGCATGCATATAGCATCATTATCTAGATTATGAATTAATATATTTTAGATAGTTTAATATTTTGAGTATTTTTAATGGAAAAAAAGTTGTATATTTTAGGTTTTTTTAAATTTTCAACTTTGAGAGATATTTTAATACTGTTTTGATTAAGTGATAATTATATCCTTAATTCATAATCTAGATTATGATGTTATATGCATGCAAAAAAAAAAAAAAAAAAAAAAAAAAAAAAAATTAAGCCATTCCATTAAATAGTTTTTTTTAAATCTTGGTGTTAGTCGTCAAAAATCAAGTTTTGAGAAAACACGACTTAAATTTGAAATTATATGGATGCGGCTATGTAAGTATTGATACATAAATGCTTATAACTCCGTTAAAAATGCAAATATTTTTATGAGGTTTTTTGCATTGAGTTAAGAATTAATTGAATAATCAAACTAGATCATAAAAAATCGATTTTTTTGAAAAGTTTTCAACATTTGAGCCCCCTTAAATATAAATAAAATTTTAATAAAAAAAGTTTTGATTATTTAATCTGAAAAATATAGCATTAATAACATATTTATGTATTACAATATTCTCATAAAAAATCAAATCAAATTCCTTTTATACTCAAATTATCTTAAACAAAATATATAAACACATTTTTAAGATTCATAGATAAGACTCAAAACATCGTACATCTAATAATATTTTCCAGTATTTTTTTCATATAAATATTTTTTTATGCACAATAAAAAAAAAATAGAAGACAAAATAAATAAATAAATAAATAAATAAAATAAAATAAAAATAAATAAATAAAAAAAAATGAATATAAATAAAATTCTAATAAAAAAGTTTGGATTATTTCAACTGAAGAATATAATTCTAATAACGTATTAATGCAGTTCGTTAACTAATAAAGTTGAGAAGTGATTGTGAATCCTTAAAAGAATTTCCGAATGCCAAACTTTCCATGAAAGTGAAGAAAAGATATCTATGAGAAAGAAAAATATGAATTTAATAATTAAAGATGTTTTACAAAGTCACGTGATTACAAAGAAAAGATCTTAAAATTCTATGCTGTTTTCCTTACAAACGTTTCTTTTATTTTTAGAGGCTAACAAAAAAGTAAAATCGAAAATCTGTTTTAACTATTTTGATCGTTTTTAAACATCACTATATTAAAACATTAAATAACTTAAACAAAACATAAAAATCACAGAAAATGAAAAAAAGTTAATCTTAAAAAACAATCTCTCTGTCTATAATCTTTTTCTGTCGACTGATTTTTGCTCCAATCCAAATATTGAGTTCACTAATGTTAAAACTTCCATAAAAGGATTAAGATATAAATAAAACCTTTTTATGAAAATTAAATTCACCTTTATAGACAAAATGCATGTAAATGACAAAAAACAAACTTTTAATGGATGCATTAGTCGATGAGGAGGCGTTTAATGAGTAAATGGATAAGCAAAAAATATCTTAATAGATTTTTCTTTTATTTGTGATCAAGGATTATAGCCAAAATCACTTTTTTTAAATAAATAAGTGACCCGTTTTATTATCATGAAAAATATAACCACAGTTTAAAAGCTTGTGTATTGATAATCGAAATATTTAAGTTATAACGTCATTTAATAATTCAGAATAAGTTAAATGCTAATTTATAGATTATTATTCCTTTGCTAGGATTTTTTAAATTAGTGTAAACCAAACATTTTCAACCTGTTATTATTCAAAAAAGGGCACAAGTGCAAAATCATGCGAAAAAAAGCTGATATTAACTTATATGTTATTCGAGAACTACTGACGCAATTTCGATATTTCGTTTCCTATTTTGGTGTTATATTTACATTATATTTCAACGGTTTTATTCTTGGGGAAAATTAATCCCTTTTTAGTACTTTAAATAAATCTATTTTATGAAGCTAAAACATGTCCATGGGAAACGCTGACGTCATATTCATGGAAGCATCATCTATTCAATAAATTTCACCCTTGCTGCCATTTTTAGTCAACTTTTAACTAATTAGAATTTTTTTACATCATCAAATAGGGGCAAAAAGTTATTGAAAACAAAAATTGGTTTTAAACTGTATCGCAAATTACTGATTTTATTATTATTATTATTATTATTTTTTTTTTTAGTTTTAAACATAATTTTTAAGCATAAAAAAAAAAAAAAAAAAAAAAAAAAAAAAAAAAAAAAATCAATATTGTGATATTCACCCCAATACACCACGCGAAACTATGTTGAAAGGTGGTTTTTCCATTTAAAATTACTGAAGTGTTTTAATTACTATAAGCCTAATTTTATAAGCCTAATATAAAGAGAGTAATAATTATTAAATTATTAAAGAAAAGCATAATAAACCTCTGAATAGCGGACACCTTGACATCGCGGGATTTATCTACTATTGGAGTGCCTGCATTTCAGAGGTAAAAACATGCATATATTTAAATGCTGAGGCTTAAAGTATACTAGTCATACAATTACATTTTAAATCATTCTCATGTCAATTGTTTTTGTATATTGAAACTTACGTGTATTTTTTTAATGAAATGTTTGTCTTGCGCTACTGAAAATCTTATTTTAAATTTATTTTCTTATGACTTAAAATAATTGTGACTATTTAAGCAAGAGCAGTTACGAAATCAGGCTAAAGCAAAGATACCCAATCAACTTATCACCATTATCTGCGTATAGTAATTTTCACCTCATTTAATTGCGGCGGAATTTCCGTCATTAAATAAAGTGAATTTTTTCAGCATAAAAATAATGGGAGCTTTATCGTATAGATTCCGTATATTGGGCATCCTTGATTTATAGTATGCTATATAGGCTCTGTAAAAAAATGTGTAATTACACTGATGTTAATTTACAGAAATATGCATGCTTACTAAAATTTTATATATACACTGTACACAAAAAGATGTAAATCTACAAAATTAATTTTTGTAAAGCTACAAAAATCTGAAGTTTTACAAAAAAAAAAAAAAAAAAAAATCTACTAAAATTACAGTAATTATATTAAAATTTTACCTGTTACCCGGGTTGCAGTTACATAAAAAGTTGTAGGCATTCCAATTTCCTAAAACAATCTTAGTAACTTGCAGGGTTTTTGATTTTCAGTGAAAATGTGTATCTGTTGCAAGAATTTTCATTGTTGCCGTTATATTAGAAGTTCTAAAAATCCAATTTTCCTAGAAAAATTTTAGCTTATTTACCGATTTTTTACAGTGTACAAGAACACACACAGTAATATTTAACAGCTCTATAAATGTATAAAAAATTTTTACATGCGTTTTGAGATAATTATTCTTTTGAATTCACTTAATACTGCATATGCATGAAGTTTCAAGGATTTATTTGTAAAATAAATAAGCAGCATCTAATGTTCAAATATTTCATGAGGTCTTTCAAAAAGCATTAATGTAATCGTTTAAAAGAATGTTACAGAACGAGTTCTTTTGATCTGAATAATAATGTAAAAATATCTAAATATGTATGAAACTTTAAAATATCAAAAGTTTTAATAATTTAAATTGGAATTTTGATAATAAAAGTTGGTGATGATAATTAATATAATCAGGTTGAGTTCCACAATTTTTTTTAAATAAAATATATAAACTTATTTAATAGCAGAAAAAATATTACAAATTCTGCGATTAATCGCAGAAAATTGTTTAATAGGAAGAAAAGAAATTAGGAAAAGGTTTCCAATCTGATGTATTGGCACCATAATCTTAAGAAATTAAAACAGAGTGTATCCATCATGACAGTGTATTTTATGCATAAATTTTCCAAAAATCTATATGTATGTTGTTGTTCAAAACGAAAACAAAATTACTAATACAAAAAGTTGAGTAAACGAGATGAGAAAAATTGAATAATTAAATGAAAACAACAATGACATGTATAGTTAAAACAATTTAAAAGAATCAAAAGATCATAGTTAAAATACGATAAAATTATAAGTTATAAAATTATAGTTTCATAATTAAAAAATCTAAAGGTTATGAAGGAAAAATTGTCTAAAAGACAGCTTGACTGAAATTCTGACAACAACATGAAAGATAACATTTACAGACGAATGGAATCTGCAATCTACATTAGCAGATTATATATTTATCTAGCCATGCTTTTAAAAAAATGTAACCCCTAAAATGTAATACACGTTTCAATAGTACTTGTAGTGGATTTTGTTTTAATAGGACGTTCTTACTGTTTTATGTATTTCACTTGAATAAACTTTTTGGAAATATCACAATTACATTAGTTTGAAATTTTAAAATTAAAAACTTTATTATGCCGTACATTAATGGAAACAGCTGCACAATTAATTTGAAAAGGCTATAGATTCAGACTCTTATGACTCGAGTGCAGATGAAGAAAATGCTATCTTTGAAGAATTTTATCTGATTGATTTTACACTTTTTTTACTTCTTTGTGATATTTAAAATTGGTTTTATGTAGTATTTGTACATCTTATATTTTATTTAGATTTTAACAATTTTTCCTTCATAACCTTTTGGATTTTTTATATTATAAAACTGTAATTTTATTTTATAACTTATAATTTTATTGTATTTTAACTATGACCTTTTGATCCTTTTAAATTGTTTTAACTATACATATCATTGTTGTTTTTATTAATTTATTCAATTTTTCTCATCTCATTTGCTCAAAATTTTGGATTACTAATTTTGTTTTCGTATTGAACAACAACATACATCTGAATTATGTGCTCGACATGAAAACCTGCTTATAAATCATCCTCAATATACAGGGACAAGATAGCACTAGAAAGTTTTACAACAGGAAGGAAATTCAGCCGGGAGCTCCACACAAAGAGTGTGTGAAATGGAGCCAGTGAGATTCGAACCCACATCCTCCTACACTCGCAAGCGATTAGCGGTCCTGATCACTAAGCCACGGAAGCTCCTTTGTTTTGAGTTTTTTTCGGTGCAGTAAAGTCTTTGATAGGACTTTGCGCCATAAAATCCCATTCAACCAACCAACCAATCGTACATTAATGTGATTGATTCTTCGCTCACAGCTGGTTGTTTTAAGAAATTATGACGAAGTTTGATTAAAAATATTTATTGAGTTTTAATCCTTTTATTCCTTCTCTACTGATGCTGAAATAAACGATAAAGTGCGCCATTAAAATTGATTTTTGGCAAAAAATTAAATGCTGATCACTCAACAATTAAAATATTCTTTAACCACAACTGTTGCTTTCAAATACAGTTTAAAAATAACATAACTGGTAAGAAAACGTGTTGTTATTTATGAAATGTATCATTTTCTACAATCAGCTGAATAGTGGAATTCTCAAGTAACTTTCATGGTTTATACTACACTATAAAAAAATCGGTAAATATACTAACATTTTTCTAGGAAACTGAGATTCATAGAACTTTTATGTAACGCTCACAACAAAAATTCATGTAACAGATACACGTTTGCACTGAAAATAAAAAATGTGTAAGGTTGTTAAGAATATTTTTGGAAACTGGGATGCCTAGAACTTTTTATGTAACCGTAACCGGAGTTACAGGTAAAATTTTAGTAAGATTACTATAATTTTAGCAGATTATTATTATTATTATTATTATTTTGTAAATCTACAAATTTTTGTATCTTTACAAAAATCAATTTTGCTGATTTACATCTTTTTCTGTATAATATACAAATAAAATTTTAGTAAGCATACATATTTCTGTAAACTTACGTCTGTATAATTACAGATTTCTTTTTACAGTGTACGATGATATAGAAATAGAGAAATTTTTTAGAGGATTCTTTAAGCCATTATGGAGAGAAAGTTATCGTAGTCATATAAAAACAATATGAGAGACGTATGATGTTAATAGGGGAGAGTGGGGATGAATGGGACAGGGGATGAATGGGATAACAGAAATTTATATATATTCCCCAAACATAAATAATTTGATAATTTACCTGACACATGGCAGTACTGAGATCATTCAACAGACATAGTTTCAAAGCAATATCCATAGCAGAAGATTAGCTATTGTACAAAGTGTATTTTTCAAGAACCAAAGTTACTTTTTCTGTTTAATACACTGCTCAAAACAATTAAAGGATATTGCAGTTTTAGGTGGATTTTGTATCTGGGAAACTTTTTAGCTGATTGATACATGGTCGACAGACATAGTAGGTTATATGAGAATAAATTACACATGTTTGGCAGAAAAAAATGCATTTTATTGCGCATTTGTGTACAAAAGGAAAAAAACACAATTTGTGCATATGAGGAAAAAAGAATAAGAAAATGTGTTTTTTTCAAAGAAAATCATTTTCAGTAGGGGGTATGGTTTCCACGGGCGGCCAGCAACGTTGAACACCTTTGAGGCATGGACTCAATGAGGCTATTAATGACGAGTTGGGGTATTCTGCCCCATTCTTCCAGAGGAGCTGTTTCCAGTTCTTGGAGAGTTTGTGGGGGTTGTTGGCGGCCAGAAACTCGTCTTCCTAGAGCGTCCCAAACGTGCTCGATTGGATTCATGTCTGGAGAACACGCTGGACATTACATTCGAACGATTCCTTCCTCGAAAAGGAAATCCTCCACCAGGTTTGCACGGTGTGGCCTGCAGTTATCCTCCTTTAAAATGAAGTTATCTCCGATTGCTGCAGCTTAAGGGACTACAATAGATCTGAGGATCTCATCCCTATATCGGCGACCAGTCAGAGCTCCATCTCGAATGATGTAGAGGTCAGTGCGCCCGTCAAAGGAGATGCCACTATACACCAACACTCCTCCACCGCCAAATCTGACACTTTCGTGCACGAACGCAGGATTGTTCCTACTGCCACAGTCCCTCCAGATGAAAATACGTCTATTATCGGGATGCACAGAAAAACGGGACACTTCAGAAAACAGAATATTGCTCCATTCATTTCTCCTCCAGTTGACATGCTCGGTTGCCCACTCCCTGCGGTCGCGACGATGCCTTGATGTTAATCTAACACATACCATCGGTCGGCGAGCATACAGACCTACAGCATGGAGCCGGTTTCGGACAGTCTGATTTGAAATCGTGGTGCCTGTAGCCGAGCGAAGGTGTTGTTGGAGAAGAGTAGCGTTCATGTTTCGGTGTCTCCGAGCTGTTAACGCTAAATACCGATCTTCATTGGGCGTTGTTGCCCGTCTACGACCTTGCCCTGGTCTTCGGCCTGCACATCCACTCTCCAAAAAACGGTTCCAGATCCTGGAAATGACATTTTGTGACACTCCAATGGCTTGCGCTACTTCGGCTTGAGTTTGGCCCCCTTCTAACCTACCAAGAATTCTCCAAGATTCTGAATCTGTCAAATGACTTCGCTGAGACATCGTACTCATCGAAACAAAGCAATCACTGAATGCCGATCATCCCTGTCTTCATTCTCTTTTTATCCAGTTGAAAGTCAAATTTCATTCGCTGCCGCTGAAGCGACGGTTTTGACGTCGAACTCAAAATTTGCATACTCCACAGTTTGAAAACCAGAAAAATTTGCATTTGTGATTATCTTCTTCTATTTTCGGCAAAAAAAATTCGTTTATATCTTTATTTTATATAAAACTTCAAATATCCTTTAATTGTTTTGAGCAGTGTATTTTAATACTTAATTGATAGTTAACCTTCTCAAAACCTTAGATTTTTTTTTCTATTAAAATAGTATAATGTCTTTCTATACTTATGATGCAAATGAACAATATTGATAGTGCTTACTAAGCGTAATCACTGTTTCATATAATCATGTGGCTATGGGGATAAATGGGACAGTGTTTATGGGGATGAATGGGACAGTTTCATTCCTCAGGGCTATTCCATAATAAATAAAATTACATTTTGTCATTACCTAGAAACTAGTTAAGAGGAGAAAACGAGGCCACAGCCGTGTCCTAACCGATGCACCAGAAAAACAATGTTTGGAAAAGGAAATTGTAAAAAAAAAAAAAAAAAAGACCAAGAAAAATGAATTGCCTGCCTTCAAGAAATATTTTTAGTAAAGGTATGAACAATAGTGATGAATCTGACAATTTATCACTTCATGACGAAGATGAAAGTGATTTGAACATGATTTCAAGTGATATGGACCATCAAGTTTGCAGCTTGGATATTATAAGAGAAGACGACACTCTAATAACAAAAATATGTGGAAAAATATTTATCATTACGTTGCTAGGGTTTTAAAGAACAATAAGGATAACCTTCAAGCACAATTCTTGAGAAAAAAGGTTAATAATTCCTTATTTTACAATACTGATCCACAAAAAATTTATTTTGTTAATGTGGAGGACATTGTTATGAAACTACCAAAGCCTAGACCTCTAGGAACTGACAGAACTAAAGGACTGTTGTCATTTGATATTAGCTTCAGTCCATATGTAGTAAAATAAAATGTATCACTTAGTTTTCAAATAAAATATGTTTAGAATAATTTTTTTTATCTGTCCCATTCAGGGATGGGGAATTTTTCCAAATTCTTACCAGCCAAGGATTTATTTCACCAGCCCGCAAGATCCAACACACACGCAGTTGAAAATAGTTATGACAAAATTGCACGCGATTACATAGAAAATTCTTATTACTACAGTACATTTTCATAATTCTTTTTTTTATAATATTAAGAAATATATATATATAACAGAGGTAAGATTAATATTAGATAGAACTTAGTACCATATTTACACTGTAATAATTTGGAAAGTTAAAATATCTAGATTAAAAAAGTGTTTCTGATAATGTGCCTATTGCCTTACAGTTTTTAAAAAACTAAAAATGCACTCGCCTTGTGAGAAAATCCACTCGCCACTGGCGAGCAAAATGATGCATTTCCCCACCCCTGGTCCCATCCATTCCTAAAGGTGCCTCAATCATCCCCACCATGGGAATGAATGGGACAGTATGCATGCATGTTAAAAAAAATTATAAAAAATTAAAAAAAAACAATTGTCAATTGAAATTAGTATGTCAATAAGTTGCTAAATGCTGAAGTATTCATTAAGTAATATTTTTTTAAATTAACAGCTGTATACAGCTGAAGTTACTTCAAAAAATGCAAAAATTGTCCCATTCATTCCCACTCTCCCCTATCCATGTTGCTACACTGTAAAAAAAAATCTGTAATCCTACAAATCTAAAGTTGCCGAATTCTATACGTTTACTAGCATTTTATCTGTACTCTGTAAAGGAAAAGATGTAAATGTACAAAACTAATTTTTGCAAAACTACAAAAATCTGTAATGTTACAAACGAATCTAGTAAAATTATAATTATCTTACAAACATTTTATCTGTAACCTGGGTTGCAATTACATAATATATTCTTGGCATCCCAATCTTCCTAAAAAATTCTTAGTAACCTTACAGATTTATTGATTTTCACAAAAAAAAGAAAAAAAATCATTTAAAAATATTAAAATACAAGCGAGAAATATGAGAAGTACGCTCTCATAGGCTTAACATTAGCCTATGAGTATCTTCGCGGGAGTAGCATAGGTTCTTAGGGGGTCTTCACTCACTTAAGAAGACTTGTTCCGTACTGTTAAAAAAAGAGCAGGTTATTTTTCGATTTCTCGTTTAAATTTAAACTTTTTTTTACGTAAGATAGCTGGGATCAATCTTAATATGACTATTTTTTTTTTATTTTAGTTGCAGATTTTTTTAAAAATGTACTTTCGGTTTCGAAACTGGTTCCAAAAATGTATGTATGTTCATTAAAAAAAAAAAAAAAAAAAAAATCGGCAATTAAAATCAAAAAATTAAAATATAACAATATTAAAAATCGATTTGAGCTATCCTATGCAAATAAATAAATAAATAAAATCAAACTTAAACAAAAAATCCGAAAAAAAACCCTGCTCATTGGTTTAGGTTTAAGGAGCGGGTGTTTTCAAATGAATAACGAAAAGACGCGCTCGCTACTGCTAATCTTATAGAAGAGGAAATTTTTTGAAGATGCTTTCATATTCAAAACTGGTTCCAAAAACGAAAGTGGCCGCCTTAAAAATAACTGTAAACAAAGAAAAACAAAAAACAAAACCGAAACAACAACAAAAACCTTTATACACATCTATCTTAGCTATCTAATGAAAAAAAATGTAATGCAAACGAGATATCGTTAAAAATTTCTTCCATGGTATTAGCATTAGCAAAAGTGTCTTTTCGTTTGACCTCGAGTGCATATGTGAATTGTTTAATAGTTAATTGCATATCACACAACAGGCTCGAATCCCATTTCGTGTCTAAATATTCGAATGTCCATAAGTCAGACTAAACTTTAAATAAAGGCCGCTTTAACCCTTTCTGGCGCGGACAAATTCTGTTAGTAAAATGAGAAATTATCGACTGACACCGGAATTTACAAACGACTTTTTTAAGAAATCAAGAACTCCTTAATTTAAGCTTTTATTCTAAAAGCAAGATTTTATTAAAATATCATTGGTGCCATTGCAAGTTTGGAATTAAAATTACGTGTGTCCAGACCGGACACACTGCGCCGGAAAGGGTTAAACATGCGTTCAAGTTTATGACTTAGATGCTTAAATCTATTCTAATGAAAGGAAAAAATTAGAAAATGGGTGCATTTTGCTCACATTTAATACTTATTATAAAAAGTATAACTAATCAAAAACATATCCCACTTACTTAGTATGAGGGCGCAAAATATATAGTGTAAATATTTTTCAAAACACAAGTTTACAATCATATGTTATGTGTGCATAACATATGGGTTTTCAAAATTTTCAGAATTTAACATTGAACTAATATTTTTATTTCAATTTAAAAGAGTCACATCAGCTTCAAAATATTTAACGTTTTAAATATTTATTTTCTTAACGTCGCATTGAAGACTGATTGTTTAATACTGATTCATTTAAAATAATTCGCGTACATCATAATATGCTTTAAGAGGAGGGCAAGGTGATCTTTAATATTTTTTAAAAATAAGTATGTCACAGAGAGTAAAAGTTGTTGCCTATGCAGCTATTAATTGCATAATTTATATTGAAATAAAAATAATTCTAAGAAACGTAAAATTAAAATAAATTGAAATGAAAGTAATATAAATTCTCAGTAACAATTTACGCTGTGTTCATAATAAAAACAAAATTACATGAATTTTATGAATTTAATCCAAGAACACATTATAAAGAATCATTTAATCATTATTATTGGCTATCCATAATGAAAATTTATCAGGGTATCTAAAAAGCATACCTGAAGAAAAATCATTTTGTAAAAAGAAAAATTCCTTAAGTAATTCTTCAAATAAAAAAGTTATTTTGCAAAAAGAAAAGTTTTATTAAACTCAGTATAAGTGAAATGTAACTGCATTTATTTTTAACACTCTGATTAAAAAGCAGAAGTATTTGTTTCACGCTCATTAAACATTTTAATTTTTCTCATGTACATTTTAATTAAAAATCTATCTACATGACTTGTTATATGAAACGTTTTAAATGCAAAGGTGTTAGGCAGCATATTGCATTTTCGTTTTTAAATTGCGGTTAAAAAATAAAACTTAGCGTTCATTGCTGTGCAGTATTTAAGGGTTTTAAGAATGAACGCTCGAAAATATCCGTGAAAATGGCGGATGATTGCAAATTTAACTGAGGATTAATAGTATTACATACATATAACGTATTAGATATACAGGATGAATCAAAAGTTTTGCCCTGATTATAAATATTTATTTTGCTCAATCTATTATAATTAAACAAATGTTTATTTGGATACATTGTAAGTACTTTTGTATTTTTTTTTTATTATTAGATCTTGTACCTCAATAAATTTCAACGTGCGCCCACTTGGTAACTAGGAAATGTCTAAGCGGTATTCTAGCTCCCGCCAAGTGCTCTTTAACATGTTTCTGTACACGCAGCAGCTTGTATTCTAATCTTAAGTTCTTCGTAATCAGCAGTTGGTGTTGTAAAGACTTTGTCCTTCATATAGAACCAAAAGAAATAATCCAGAGGTGTAATATCTGGAGAACACGGAGACCAGGATGTTGGTCTGTCCCTTCCAATATACCTATCCGAAAATGTTTCGTTTTGGATATTACACAGTGTGATATACAACAGTGTGTACAAAAATCTACTGCAATTGACCTATCCGATGATACAACATGTTACATTTTTACACAAACGATTAATTTGTGATGAATTGCTATAATCAGGGCAAAACATTTGATTAATTCTGTCTATATATACATAAATAATTGTTGGTTTATGCATACATACACACACACATATATATATATATATACCGAGTGTCCCAAAAATAACTGATGGATTTTAAAATTCAGTAACTTGCAAACGGTGACAGCAATTAAATTATTTTTTGCAGGAGGGTTATGTACGATGTCAGGAGTTTTTTTAACCCTGATTCTTGACTTTAGTTCGAATTTCAAACAATAGATGGCACCTACGGCGATTGGCGCTCAGTCTACGTCGAAGTTGACGTCACTCAGCATTGTTGCAAAGAAAAGAGATTAAAGCTATGGACAGTGTCTCATTTGCCAGTACAGGGGAAAGTGGGGATGAATGGGACAATTTTTACATTTTTACAAATAGCTTAAGCTGTATACAGTTGTTAATTAAAAAAAATATTACTTAAAGAATACTTCAGCATTTAGCAACTTATTGACATACGAATTTCTATAAACAATTGTTTTTTTAAATTTTTAATAATTTTTTTTATCATGCATGCATACTGTCCCATTCATCCCCATGGTGGGGATGAATGGGGTAACTTTAGGGATGGATGGGAAAGGTAAAAAAATTATTCTAAACATATTTTATTTGAAAACTGTGTGATACATTTTATTTTACTACATATGGACTGAAGCTAATATCAAATGACAACAGTCCTTTAGTTCTGTCAGTTTCTAGAGGTCTTGGCTTTGGTAGTTTCATAACAATAGCCTCCAGATTAACAAAATAAATTTTTGGTGGATCAGTATTGTAAAATAAGGAACTATTAACCTTTTTCTCAAGAATTGTACTTGAAGGTTATCATTATTGTTCTTTAAAACCCTAGCAATGTAATGATAAATATTTTTCTCCACATATCTTTGTTACTAGAATGTCGTCTTCTATTATAATATCCAAGATGCAAACTTGATGGTCCATATCACTTGAAATCAAGTTCAAATCACTTTCATCTTCATCATGAAGTGATAAATTGTCAGATTCATCACTATTGTCCATACCTTTACTAAAAATATTTCTTGAAGGCAGGCAATTCATTTTTCTTGGTCTATTTTTTTTACAATTTCCTTTTCCAAACATTGTTTTTCTGGTGTATCGGTTAGGACACGACTGTGGCCTCGTTTTCTCCTCTTAACTAGTTTCTAGGTAATGACAAAATGTAATTTTATTTAATATGGAATAGCCCTGGGGATGAATGAAACTGTCCCATTCATCCCCATAAACACTTTTCCATTTATCCCCATAGCCACATGGTTATATAAAACAGTGATTACGCTTAGTAAGCACTATCAATATTGTTCATTTGCATCATAAGTATAACAAGACATTATAGCATTTTAACAGAAAAAAAAATTATGTTTTGAGAAGGTTAACTATCAATTAAATACTAAAAAGATTAAACAGAAAAGTAACTTAGGTTCTTGAAAAATACACTTTGTACAATAGCTAATCTTCTGTTATGGATATTGCTTTGAAACTATGCTGTTGAATGATGTCAGTACTGCCATCAGTCAGTTAAACTATCAAATTATTTATGTTTGGGGAACATATATAAATTTCTGTTTTCCCATTCACCCCCACTCTCCCCTAACCTTGCTCTCAGGTCCCGATTCTGAACTCATTCGATTTGATTTCAATGGAATATGTTGTTGCCGTGGAAATAAGATTCTTTGATAGTGGAATAAAGCGTTCAGTAGAGGGCATAAACTTCGAACGCAGTATTCGAGTTTGCAGGAGATTTTACATTTATGAAGTTATATTTTCCCGGATTAACCCATTAGTGTCTAACGTCCCTTTTTAGGGACGCTTCAAAAGGTGCATGTAGCACTGTTTTTGACACCGGTAAAAAAGAACAGTAATTTTTATTTTATTTAATTGAAACATTTTCGTAATTAATCAAGTAAACTTAATTCATTTAAAGATAGTGGTGCCAACCGAATAAAATTTGCGCAAAATGTGATGAGCACGAATGGGTTAAATTACTTTTTATGGCATGATTTAAAGAATATTTTATGCATCGTACTTTAAAGCTAGGCGAAGAGAATTTTTTGTTATTGTTGTTAAAAATTTGATAACTTTTCTATATATTCTAAGAAATTTTAGACCTTTTAAGGAAGTTCGTCAGTAGGGTTTTATGAATATTGAAGAATAATCATAAAAATTGTTAATAGTATATTGTTGTTTAAAATAACTACCTAAAAACTAATATTAGAAGTTGCCTTGTTTGACCCTTTTTAATAAGAGTAGTCTATCGTTGCATTAAAATATTAATAAAAAAATAAATGCTAGTTAATTAAAATTTTGTTTGACAGTTCGGTATTAAAATATTGTGCATACAGCTTCATTTTGATGTTCGATAAAATAAAACTAGTAAATATGTTTTATCTACATCCGTTTTAAATTGTAAAAATATGTTAAAAGTATTCTTGAAGTTTAAATTTTTACACTTTGGCAACTCCTTCTACACGCAATGCTAATACGCATACTTTTTAAATAATAAAGGAATCAATGATATCTAATGTGATAAACTAAGTTCAAATTAAATTTGAAAAGACTCTAAAACTTAGTATAGTACTTAAATTATTGAAGGCCATAAGCAAATTTTTATTGAAATTTTTATTTTGACATAAACTAAGACTGAATTTCTAACAGTATTTTCAGTCTGAATGCCATTGTAATTTCAAAACTTTATAGCTTACATATATTTAAAAAAATACATAAATTGTAATAATCAGGGCTTGGCAAATGGGACTGCCATTGGCAACCATTATATAAATATTTCTTTTTCTCGACGACCAATATTTTTAATCTGGTTGTTTTTTGTAGTATTAACGAAAGAACAAAGTGTAAAAGGCATTTTCCATTTTATGCACAGGAAACGAGATTCCTTGCTGCTCTAGCCAGCTAGCATATCATGTCACGTGATTAGAATGTGGTGAGAGGGTGGGTCGTTCTTACAGGTTGTTTACCAGTGTTTTTTGCAAGAGGGTTTGGTTTACAGTTTTTCAGAGAATTCTGGTAGTAGTGATCCAGGAGGGGGGAGATTGAGACAGAATTTTTAATATTACAATAATCACTTTATTCACTAAAGAATAATTTATAATTATACGTGTTCAGTGTTTGAATCTTCATTTATAGTAATTGGAAGAAAAATTCCACTGCACTTCAGAAGGACATTTTTTTTAAGGAAGGAGGTATTTATCTTTAGCGATTCGATTGTTGTATTAAATCAATCCTTAAATTGTTGTATCAAAATAAGCGTCCTCCACAGCCGGTTACTAATTCAGAGTAAATAATACATTACTCCATAACAGAAGAGTGGTTTATTTGAGCAATGATGCGTTTCAAACGAACGAACGATAATAAACAAATGTTCTTCGAATCAGATGGTTTTTACTACAATTCAATTAAATACTCTGATCTATCTTTTACAATAAAATGTGACTCATGAACTTTGAAAATAAATTCTCGGTGTTTAAGTAAAATTAGCAAATTTATTATTACCATTTGTTATTACCTGGTTTAGAAATAGCCGGATATATCGCTGACCACTCGCTTCAAGTATTGCATTACATCTACATTAAAAATGAAACGCAGTAATTAAAAAAGGGTCACAATAATTTTTGTCAATGTCTCTTTTTCACCAAACCTTCAACAGAAAGGGGGTTTTAACAAGCGTGTATAAGGTAGATGGGGGTAAAGTTACGTACCGTAATTTCTTGCGTATAATCCGCGGGTCAAACAATTATTTTTAGACCCAGAATTTTTTAAAAATGAAATCTAACTTGTCAGATTGCCATAAATATTTGTCTCCAGTCAGTAAATAATATTTCTGTGTTCAAAAAGAATTGTTTGACCTGCGGATTATACGTCGGAAATTATGGTACTTTTCATAAATTTAAATTTTCGATAAACACATTAGTCTAAACTTATGTGACGAGAAATGTTGTTTACATTACAATGTTTACATTTTCTCACCAATTTACAAATGCAGTTCAAATTTTCGCCAAAAGCTGGCGCTGCAAAATAGGAAATATGAAAGCCTATATAAAAATGTTGCAAGGACTGTTGCAAAATATTAAACAACGATGCTTTCAAAATAACTACCATTTGCAGAAAAAACAAGGCGCACTCTGAGACAAAAATGTCCAGACATCCGTGCAAACATGCCAGTTGTAATTGTATCCCATGCAGCATAAATGTGTTGTTTAAGTTCCACAATTGTTTGTGGAGTTTGACATATACCAGGTCTTTCAGGTATTTAAAGTAAAAAGTCACATGGATTCAAATCCGGAGAATAAGGAGACCCTTCTTTGCCACTTCCTGTATGCATGTCGTAATGCAAGGCAATTACACGATCATTGAAGTTCTCGCTGAGGAAATCGAATATTGTAGGCATTCGATGTGGACGAACACCATCTTGCATGAATCATGAGGCGTTTGATCGATCCTCCAAACCATTATGAATTGCCACACATTCATCCAGAATTTCAATATATTGTGCAGCATTCATCGTTTGCTTTCGAAAAAATGGGCCAATTATTTCTTTGGAGGATATTGCGGGCCAGACCATTAGTTTTTGGGGATGCAGCGATGACGGAACTACAACAAGAGGATTTTCGTTTCTCCAAATGCGTGAGTTCTGCTTGTATACAAAATCATCATGGTGAAAATATGCCTCGTCAGAGAACCATATATTTCCAATATCAATTTCACCCTCATCTTAAAGCTGCAGCATAGTGTTCGCAAAATTTCAGCGTGCAAGAATGGCATCCTTACTCAGAGGTTCGCGCGAATGGATGTTGTACGGGAACACTTAAGACTGTGGCGCATGATACGGTGCGTGGTCATTCTTCAGATTCCAGCACTAGCTGCAACACGGAAGTCCGGGGCCGCTGTACGATGACTTGCTGTACGGCTTCAGTATTCGATTCTATAACTGCAACGCGACGCCGGTCGATATTTCCAATGCGGTCATCATTGATGATTCCCGTTCGTTCAAATTTTTCAAACAAAGGCTTTATCGTATTGTCTGACGGACCATTTCGGACATTAAAGCTCCTTTCAAGATTGCGCCTCGTTTGAATACAGCTGCGTTCCAGGAGGTGATACTCTAAAACAAGAAATATCCTCTGTTCCAATGAATAAAACATTTTCAATAACGTATACCTTTTCAAAGGTACTCACTTGCAGATTGCAAAGCCAAATAACGAATGAAGATGTGACGGATTCGAATTCTGTGCAACTCACATAACTACATTGCGTTCATTTTGCGAAATTTTAACTAAATTTCCAAATTGGTTCTATAAAATTCCCATAAATATTCATAAATGTAAAACAGCCTGCTAACTCGAATTCAGCTTGTTATATTCATGCCCAATTCGAACACTGTATTTTGCTATGGAAGAATTTGTTATTTTCATGGCAATAACACATTGCATTGAAATCACATCAAATGAGTTCATAATCGGGCCCTAAAAGCAAGATCGTAGCAAGATATCTTCACCTAGCTTTAAAATACGATGCATAAAATATTCTTTAAATCATGCCATAAAAAGTAATTTAATCCGGGAAAATAAAACTTCATAAATGTAAAATCTCCTGCAAACTCGAATACTGTGTTCGAAGTTTATGCCCTGTACTGAACGCTGTATTCTACAATCGAAGAATCTGCTATTTCAATGGCAACAACGCATTCCATTGAAATCATATCGAATGAATTAGGAATCGGGGCCTGAGAGCAAGATTGTACTGGCAAATGAGACACAACGCCATAGCCTTAATCTCCTTCCTTTGCATCAATGCTGCGTGACGTCAGTTTCGGAGTCGACTGAGCGCCAATCATCGTTTGAGCTATCTATTGTTTGAAAATTCGAACTAAAATCAAGAATCACAGTAAAAAAAAAGTCCTGACATCATACACAACCCTCTTGCAAAAATTTTTTTAAATAGCTCTCACCCTTTCCAAGTTATTCAATTTTAAAATCCATCAGACCTTTTTGGGACACCCAGTATATATACATACATAAATATATATATTTTAATTTAAGATGAATGGCAGGTAAAAAATTGAAACTATTACATAACAAAAATAACATGTCACGTGTAATAAAAATACTATCATGATAGAATAAGTGGAGTTAAGCGGGAAAATGGAAATATGACAAGGTTCACTTGAGTTTGATCCCTTCAGGGTCGATAAAATGAGAACCAAGCATGCTTGGGAGCTAAACACGGAGTGTTTAACATCAGACTGACCACTTGACAGGCAAATACGATGTAAGCATCACCTCATTGTCCGTAATCAAGAAAGTGGAGTTGAGTGACACAGACCATGATGTTTCCCGAAGCGGGGTTTCCCGTACAGCGGGGTTTATTTTAGATTTTTAGAATTAAACACGAGCTCTGCAAATGATAAATGACAATGTTGTCAGTATTAGGGAATGCTAGTAAAATACAACTGTGGATAAAATATTTATATTTGTAAAATGTACTTCCATTTTAACAAATGTGAAGGAAATGAGTAACTTTATCTTATGTAGTTAATTAATGAAAGTTGTTTTTTAGCTAATATTCAAATCATTACCATGTTTTTAAAACTTTAAAGCAAAAAGAAAAGTCAAAATTCAAATTACGTTTTTGTATTTCCTAAAATTTTATCTGAATTTATTAATTAGCTAGCTATTTTTTCTTAAAAATTTAAATACAAATCTTTGAAGGAATAGAAATAATTTATTAAGAATTAACACTCTTAAACAAATAATAAAGTGTTAAGCCAATTTTAGTATTTGTTTCCAGTGTGTTCAATCTTAAACAACACTTACACATTTATGAACATATGTATAATTTCTGCAAAATGAGTTGCATTTCTCGAAAAATATTGTGAAATCTATGAAAACAGAACCCGCGTTCATAGTGAAGTCTCGACATGAACGGAAAATTTCCTAGTCCTATAGTAAAGAATACATTGAAGCTACTATAGACAATATACCTTCTATGATGGAAACCTTCCTAAAAATCAACATTTTTTCTGGCTGGATTCGATTTCATTTTAACAGGTTTTACTATAGTATGTTTCTAAAGTTAGAATATCAAATTTTGATTCGTCTCAATTCAATTTTTCTTCCGTATCTGAATTGCTTCTAATTTTATTAGTTGAAACTTGTATAAAAATGAGGTTTTAAGAATTTTAAAAATGATTAATACTACTTAACTGCTCTATAGAATCTTTCTGAAACTGCCAGCGATCTTCAATGAAAATTTATTTCGAATAAAATTTCGTTTTCCCTTTCATATGATAGTTTTTATAAAGATAAAATTAACAATAAATACAGGTAAATTTTAATCTCTCGCTATATATTGATATGTATTGCTGTTACTTGTTCGTAATCAATGTCTTTTACCGAATGTATTTTTCGCTTTTTTTTAACTTTCGATATAAAAAAATGAAATTAGACTTTCATAAAAATATTGCATGCAAAGACATTATTTAATAAAAATGTCATTATAATTTCATTTTTGAAACATTTAATCCCACCGTTAATAACATTTTTAAAGCTGCTGCTGTCATAAAACTCTTCTCAACTCCGTACATACAGGCATATATATATGACCATATTATTTTGTAAATGAATATAATTATATAAATATGGATATCTTCTAAAAAGCATCAGTAAAATTATATTTCAAACAAAATAGCGAATGTAATATATACCTTGTTTTGTAAGTTAATAATAATTCATTTTTAGATTCATGTAATATAAAATATTTATATATTTTCTATGCATTTTGAAAGAGTCGGCTTTGAAAAATTACTAGTAAGCACGTTACGTAATTTTTAATCATCATGAACTTGAGAGATAAGTGGAAAATTGAATCACTAATTAATACACCTTAAATTACTTCTCCTTATTTAATAAGCCCGAATAATGGTTGAAATTTAATATCATAGTGCTGCAATTAATCATACCTCAACTGCAAGCGTTGTTCACTTGAAACTAGTAAATTATAACATTAAACAAAAGTTTCATTTAAAAACGAAACTACTTCTAACAATAACTTATTGTCCTACGTTAGATATTGTCACTTTAACCTTTTGTCTTACTATTGTTATGAACGTATGTCTCCTAGAAAAACAAAATTAGAATTTCGAATGGAAGTAAGTAGTACTATGCACAATTGTAGTTTTTCAAACTTTTTTGAAGACTTAGTATATAGCATGGAAAATGATGAAATTAGTTTGTAGAAATACATTGTTTATTTTTCAATAAAATATATAATTAACTGTCCGATCTGAAAATAGCCTCCGATATATTCAATAAAGAAGTTTAGTAATCTTTATAGATTTCATCAACTGGATGCGTTATTTATGAAATTTTTCTATTATTCAAAATAAATAGGCTAAACTTTTAGTTAAAAATATAATAAATTGAACTACTCATACACATTGCAATAATAAAATATTGTTATCAAACCGTTTAAGTAATAACACACATTAAAATAAGAGCTACAATAATAATAGTAGCAATAACAATAATAATAATAATAAAACCTTCGCAAAAATACAGAAATTGCTTAGACAATTAGTTTCCTAATAGAGTTTAAGTATATTTCCCGCACAAATTTTTTCTTGAATGTATCAGAAAGTAGCCAATATATAATATTATACCGTCCTTGACAAACAAAAATGTCAAATAATAGTTACATTGCAATTGCACCAAACAAGCAAAATCCGTAGAAATACGGAAATTGTTTAGGAAAGAGCTGTGAGTAAAATTTTTGAATATCTTAAAAGTACCTAAGCATAAACTCATGAATTAATCACAAGTTAATCCTTTATTATATTCGGAAAACGATAGGATTGTGTTAGCCTATTATATGCATTTTTGTAGCATGTAATGTTTAATTTAAAAAAAAAAAACTATAAATGCTACACATTTTATTTTCAATATCGAGCAATAAATGCAAGACAATGTGAGTATGTTTACATGTTAGTTGGAGCACATTCAGACAAACAGACAGACGGCCAGACACAGCAAAGCCATAAACAACTTTCAACTGTGTTGAAAAGCATTTATCTCCATTGTAATAATATACAATAGCAGATTAGAATTATAAGGTAATTAAAAAAAGTGTTTTCCATTTTTGAATAACATTCGTAGTTTTTTAGTTTTAAAATTTCAATACGTTTAAATGAACTAAATTATACTAGCAAACTATACAAATACAAAGAATTTACATCAACTAACACATATAGAATTTCCAGAAATTTTCTCGTCATGTTTGAATACGAAAGAGCAGGTAGGAAAAAATATTTTTTCTCGGTAAAAGAAATAAATGTGAAGAAAAATGAAACGGATGTTTGCATAAGTATGAAGCAAAGTTGAAATATGTTATCAGAATCGACAAGCAATAAGATATTACTATTTTTATGCATGTAGAATTGTATTTTATTTGATAGTAACTTTTACAAAGAATCGAATCGAAGCGAAATTTAAAATTCAAGAATTTATTGAGATGCAAGTATAACACATGAAAACCAAATATAAGTAAAATCTCAAAATTCAACACTTCGGATCAAAATAAAAAGGTAATCCAACATTTTGTCTAAATCTGAAATATTTCATAGAAAATCGTGAGCTAAGTAAAGTATAAAATTTATAAGGATGAATATACGTAATATTTCTACCCTTTCTTTTATTCTCACTTAAATATTTTATATCTATCATTAAACTTGCCTAATTTTTATACTTTGGCTAAGTCTCTAATGTAAATAAAATTATTATTTAAACTTATAAAAACATATCACAATACAAAATAATTTAAGCATTTGAAGTTATTAAAATGCATCTCAAAGTATTACAAGTAACACTTTATACTGCACTGAAAACCTGTAAAGAGTTGTAACAAAGTATCGGGTATGTCGATAGATTACAATTGTTGTATCAAGTATTAAATAGAAATCTTGTTCCTGAGTCTCAAAACGTACGTTTATCAAGAATTTACCCTAAAATAAGAAGGTTTGTTAAACTAATTTTACACTTATGCATTTTCGCAATTTAGGCATGTTTACGATTTAAGTTTTACTTCTTTACCCATTTAATGTTGTAAAAACTGAGATTTTTGTTCATTTAATTTTCTTAATTCAAAAATTACCTACTGAATGATGTGCATTACATATAAAATATTAATATAGAAATAATAATAATAAAGAATTACAATTATTCTTTTAAACTAGAATAATCACGGAACCTGTTGTAATATTAAAATAAAAATACATTATTCCAATAACTGATTGAAATTTTTGTAGTTTCGAATCTTAAAAATGTGTTAAATATAATAACAAGAAACGGGGTTTCTACGTTTCAGGGGATTTTCCAAAAACGTAACACTAACATAGATCTTAATTGATAAATGATGCATTTGATAATATAATAAAACCTCGTTACAACAAATCTATGGGGAGCAGATTAAATTCGCCATACCGAGAAAGTTCGTTAAGGTTAATACAGGCGGTTTTCAAATGAAAAGGTACGAAGCATCGTAATAACGTAACCTTTAATATATTTGCCTATGTTGTTAAGGGAGAACGCAGTGATACATGTAGGGATGTGATTGAAGCATGGAGATAAGATAAGGGAAGACGGCATATCAATCTAACATTGTGGTGAGCCACTGACGTCGAAAGACGAGTTCTTTCCCCTCCTCCCGCGTCCGCCATGTTTGACTTTTACCGTAGTTGACTTGTGCCGCGGGAAGAAATTGGGGAGGTAGGAACGGCTACAACCCTAATAGCATGCATGGTCACAGTGAGGTCACAGTGACGTCACTGTGAGTCACTTTGGTCACATCACATCTGTGACCAAAATGCCACCACTCAGTGACGTCAGATTGTGACTCAGATGTGACTTTCTTAAAAATCTTTAGAAATTTATAAATATCCTTCAAAATATGTTATTTACTTTAAAAAACATGTTTCTGGCAATTTAAATATCGTCGCTTTTGTCACAGTCTCGTCACAATGTTAATGTCAAATTAGTCACAAATGACACATTTTTCACAAATTTGTCACATTGTGACCACTTTGTGAAACGTCACAAAAGAGCTCTAAAACGGCCATAACGACTTCTTATTTTAGTCACTGTGACTTCACATCGACGTCACGTGACGTCACATCGACAATCGATGGTCACAAAGTCACAATGTGACTTCACAACGACGTTGCAGTGACGTCACCATGCTTTACGGGAAGGGACGTCATATATGTCGTCTCCATATATCTTTTTAGCTCCATAGATTGAAGTCTCTGGCATGGATTGGAGCATGTGCAGTGCAGGCGCCCGCATGCGCAGGAGAGAGCAGAGGCACTTATAAATAGAGACGTCCAATTGACACGGCAGTGCGTGTGAGGACAGGATAACTTTCACGTTACAAAATTTGACGATTGAGGTGCAGTGAGGCGTTATTCGATTTCTAACAACGGAAGGTGTTCCGCTATTCATCGCCGGATGGAAACCATAATGATCTACATTGTTCCAACTCTAACATAAACTTTCACTTTCAACATCTTCTCACTAACTTTCGGACACACAGTCTTCTTTCCATATACGGTCACAATCCGGCTATGAATAGCAGCTGCTTTAACGTTATCCGCTATCAGAAATTGGATAATATAACTGATAATTGGATATCAGCCTCGTTGCTCCCTACTCGTCGAATTTTGCAATGTGAACACCATACTGTTTCCACACGCACCGCCGCGTCAATTCGACGGCACTCTGATCCACGC